>CM057841.1:43601982-44801982 GCA_030068075.1 Paguma larvata
CCTAAGCCTCCTTCTCAATAGTTCCAGGCCCTCGGGGCTGTCACCTTCACTTTGGCTCATTTCATTTGGTTCCCTCCTAAGTCCGACCCCTTCGGTCGGCAGTCTCTCAGGCTGGATCTGTGGCTGTGGCCCTGAAGCTCCCCCCCCCGCACCCCCCCACCTTCCCCACCCAGGGCCACAGGGCCACTCCCTGGCCTGCCAAGTGCTTCCCCGTTCCCGGACACCCCCTCTTGTTCGGACGCCCCAGGCCATGCCTCCACGTCTCCCCATGCCACACCCACACCCAGGACCACTCTCTCCCCCAGCTCCCCAACCACACATACCTTTTTCCTCCCTCTCCCCTCTCCCTCGTTTCTGCTTAGTCACGGAACGTCACCTTGGCACGCTGCCACGGCTGGAGCTGGCGAGCTGCACGGTCCCCAGAAATCTCAGGCAGTCAGGCAGAGCCGCCAGGCTGCCAGGTTATGCTTGGCAAACAACCCACTGATGTCATTTCAAAAAAACCAGCAGGGGGGAAGGAAAAAGGCACAGCTTCAAATCATCTGTTTCTCCTTCTTTCTTTCCTCCAACAAATTTTTTCTTCCTAAATGAAACATGGGGACAGGGGGCTGGAGGGATGTTAATTACTTTACCACTCGTTCATGGTTCCCAGAAGAGGCCACGGCCCGCCCTCCAGGAGCATAGGGCAGTTCATGTGAGCCACTGATGGGGGTGTCCCCAGGGAGAGCATGCCCAGCTGGGACCAGAGTGACCCGGGGACTCAGTCATTCCATTACGGGCCCCTAACAGCCCCTGAGAGACTTGCGTGGGAAAGTTGGGCAGACAGGAATTGGAAGAAAAGTGTGTCCCACTCTGTCTCCTCCCAGCAGGTGTTGGGGACAAGCAGGGCACAGCTGTGCTCCAGTCCGCACCGGCGAGGACTCTGTTTGCCTTCTTCTCTCTCTGCCAGGGACTCTGAATGCTCCAAGTTTTCTTCACATTCTCCAGTGGAATAAACCCTCCAGAGTCTCAAGCTGTCTCGTTACCCCGTGAAACCACCTGAAGACCCAACTCCATGCCAGATGGGTGGTGGCCTGCCCATTTTCGGCACTGCCGCTCACCGCGCAAGCTGGCGCATTAGCTAGCCAGGCTAATTGGTTTATGGATAACATTAATTACCATGTTGCTCATTAATGGATGAAATCTTTATTGGTGCCATTGATCAGCGGACTTGTTAGCTGGCCTCCTAACCAATGGCGGATATAACAAGCTCTCTTATTGGCATACCAATTAATGCAATCAATTCCTGGCCAGAGGCTGCCATTCGCTTCCCTGGTTGTTCAGGGGAAGGAGACAGAGCCACGTCAAGCACGCCTCTACCTAAGAGTTCCCAGTTCTCAACTCACCTCCAGGTGGTCTCTCTGCCACTTGGGGCTCATCTATTAAAAAAAAAAAACCCACACCTACCCTTCCATTTGGAAATCACCTTTCCATGTCCTACTGGTGACAAAAGTCCTGCCCTATCAGGATACAGAAGCTAGAAGGAAGGCAGGAGAGGCCTGGGGACTGTTAAAACAAACAGGAGGGCTGGAGGAAACAGGAGAGCTTTCTCAGTCCCCAGACTGGCCTCCGGACAATGACCACACAAGCCTGAAAACAGAAGCCACAGGCATCAGCCCAGCCGGTGGAGCCTCCCCAGACGCCCCCCTCCGCGATGCACCTTCACATCTGCTGACCACACCTAACGGCATCCGCCTCTCTCGGTGCCTCTGCCTGACGGGTCCTATGTGAACACATCACCCGCTCACCTGAAATCCCAAGCTCCGGTACCGAAAAGGACTTTTCACAATAGGGACCATCACGTGCCCCGTAAATCTGGGCACACAGGGGCATCCTAATGTTTGCTGAAATGCATACGATAAATCTGTTCAACAGCACTTAAATATCTCTATAAAGTCATGGTCTGGGAAAAATTTCTCTAGGCGGCAACATGTCTTTAGTTAAGTTGTTTTAAAAAAAGGCTGAGGGACCGGGTGTGTGGGTGGATCCAGAGGACCAAGGATTTACAGCTGGACTTTACCAGCGACCAGCCAACACCAGGGCAGGAGCGCTCGGCAAAGGAGGGGGGCTGACAGACCTGTGGTTTGGGAGGGTAAGTGGGGAATGCCGGACCCGCAAGACATGCTTTAAAAAGGATTACCTGGAGTTGGCCCCCAAAGGAAGAAGCTTGAAATATTATTTCAGATTTGTTTCTAAAAGCCAAAAATAAATTAAATGTAAAAAGGAAGAAAATCACTACTCTACTCGGCGGTGCTGGTGCTATTAATAAACGTTGCAAGCAAAACATTTAATTCAAGGAGAGGGGAGAAGCAACAGAACTGGTGAAAGGCAGACAAGGAGGGAAAGCAAGCTGCTTTTGGCAGAGCTTTGGTGACGGAGCACAAGAGGGGGACCGAGGCCATGGCTCAGGGATCTCAGCATTTGGAAGCACAGGTCGGGGCTCCTGTGATAAAGAGAAGTATTTCCTCTCATTTAGAAATAAAAAGTGACCATCTTTCCATGCGGACCATCAGTACTTCCATAGTCACAGGGCAGAGGCAAGTTCTGAAACAGACCGAGGCAGGGGCCAGAGAGAGAGGCCCCGGCCAGGGTCACCATCTCAGGATGCGGCCTGACAGACAGCAGAGAGAAGAGAGGCAGGAGGCCTCGCAGGGGAGGCTGAGCCCCCTCAACCTGTAAAGTCATGCGGAAGGCTGCACACCAGACGGTGGTCATCCGACACAGGTGATGGGGGGTTCCCAGACGAGGGACCCTCCATCGCAGAGAAGTCTGCAGCAAGAGCAGCCTTCCTGGCTTCCAACCGCAGGAGGCCCAGGGCACCTGTAAGGCTCGGCTCTTACAGGATGATGGTGTCGGAACTGCTCCCACGGGAACCCCATAATACGTGCAGGGGTCCTGCAAAGTTTGATTGCAATTTTATTTTAAGTTGCTTATAAAATTCTTGGTGATTACCAATGTTTAATAATGAAAACCTAGTCAAGGGAAACACTGGAGGGCAGGCTGTGGACCCTATGGCCAGTGAACTAGACTTTGCGCAGACCTCAGAGTAAAACTTTCGGCCATCCCTACTTAACTGAAGATTCTTCTGAGACTGCAAGACACAATGCTATAAAGATAGGTACCATTTGGAACTACTTCCACATGAATGAGGATTTGCATAATAATGGAACCAGACTAAAATACATAAACAAAACAGAAGCTTAGTTGATCCTTTTGAACTACCTTCCATAACTCTTAATTTTTTTAATGTTTTTATTTTATTTTTGAAAGAGAGACAGAACATGAGTGAGGGAGGGGCAGAGGAAGAGGGAGACACGAATCTGAAGCAGGCTCCAGGCTCTGAGCTGTCAGCACAAAGCCTGACACGGGGCTCGAACCTACGAGCCATGAGATCATGACTTGAGCCTAAGTCAGACGCTTAACTGACTGAGCCACCCAGGCACCCCAGTAACTTTTAATTTTGATCAAAATGTTGATCAACTCTCCTTTATTCTCAGATTTTAATACACAAATGTGACAGCTATGAACTCCTAAAATAACTATAGTTATAAAGATTTTCCAGAAAAGTTATGTAGATATTGGGTGAAAATTAGATGTCATTTGTTAGAAAATTAGATCTCTACTAATAAAAGTTTACAGAGCACCGTTTTGCCTGACGCGTCGTGCTAGATGAAAAGCAGAGTGCCCTCTTTGGAAGGCATCTCTTAGAAGCAACATGGTTAATTTAAAGTTTCAAGTAAGAATGTAAAACCTCACAGCCCTAAGTTGACAATGCATCCTCGCACACATCTAATTCACTGTGAGTACTACGCAGGCACGTGAAAGGTAACATGCCATGTGGAGAGGGCTGTGTCATGGTAAGGTGACCTAAAAGGGCTGTGTTAGGTTGTGTATTTGCTTTACAATAAAAACTGAAGCCGAAGAATGATCTCTTCAAGCAAAAATCAACTCCCTTTAAGAAAGAGCTGCCTGATTCTTGTGTAAAGTTGGGCACTCGGAATGGTGGCTGTCCTTGTCTTGATACTCTAACCAGACAGAAACCTTCCATGATAGTCTCTCCCAAAGGCCAGAGTTTCGAAGCTCTCTGTCCAAGAGAGAAAAGAGGGGTTGTCTAATTAGTTCACTTATTTATTCACCAAGTCATTAAACATATCCATTAGTGTACACCTGCTAGGTCCAGGCATTGGGGATCCGACCGGACAAGAAGGACACATTCCTGCCCTCATGGGACCTATTCTTTAGCAGGCCCACCTTGGGTGACAGAAGATGGCTGAGATACATCCCATCTCGCCACTGAACCATCATGTCAACATGCACTTGAACAAGAACATCGCCTCTTTTACTAGGTCTCTTTTCGCTCATCGGAGGGGTAATGAGGCTGGTCTGGATGTTCTAACAGGGCTGCCTTGCTGGGGTTCTAAGTCGGTCACACTCCACACCATTCGGGAACATTAGAAATCATGAGAGAATCAAACACCGTCCACTCTAAAACGACTCTTCCTTCCCAAAGCTCTGGTCCCTGCCTCCCTAAATCTTCACCTGGGTGATTAGGTATCAAGGTTCGTCCACACCAAACACAATAATAAATCAAATCTTATCAGAATTGAACTATAAATCTGTGAAGATTGCAATAATTTCTAGTCAAGGGAATAACACCACAAAAGTACTTTTTAAACTAATTACTCGGATTCCGAAGTGCGGCCCTAATGAGCCTTCTTTCTGCCCAGAACTTACTAAGAGGAAAAAACTACCTTCTGGTGCAGTAATTACTGCTTTCCCCTTCAAACTTCTAACTGGAGATCGATGCTGCATTTTAAGACCCATTGATTTACAATTAGCTGGCTTTCCTGCTAAAGTGTTTTTTAAGCAGAGTTTACTTTTATTTTATTTTGAAATCTCTGAGATCTGGTTCTTGGATTTTACACCCTCAAGAGAGGAGACTGGCAATCTCCAAGAGGAAGATACTCATCAGAGCAGAGAGGAGGAGAGGGATGTACATCAGAATCAGGAAAGAGGGGAAGCGGAAAAGGGAACTTAGTTTGTTCACAGGATAAATGCAGAGACAGAAATTAAAAAAAAATTTTTTAAGCCAAATCTTGTGCTGAAAGGGGAAGGAATGACGAAATCTGAAGAGAGGAAGCAGAAGGGGGGGGGGCAGGGGGAGAGAGTGGGGCTCACAGCCTCACCAAGCGTAGCTGCTGCCAGGGTGGCTGGAGAAGCTCTTTATTGCCTCTGCTGTTTATGAGCATCCTTGGGAAGGCGAGAGAGAGAGAGAGAGAGAGAGAGAGGAGAGAGAGAGAGAGGGAGGGGGAGGGAGGGAGAGGGAGGGAGAGAGGGAGAGGGAGAGGAGAAAAGCTTTGTGCATCTTTGCAAAACAAAGCACTAGTTAAAAATAGTGTGTGCGGCAGGGACAGAGTGCTAACGTGAGGGTCCTGGCAGCTCCTGCACTTGCACAATCTGTCCCATGAGGGGAGCAGGAGTAAGCGAAGCAATTAAGAATTTCATGCTGATTGCTTCGAGCATGTTTTTCTATGCCATAAAGATAATAGCATAAAGGAGATGGCCTCGCTTCCCTCCCCCTCCCCTGCCTGGCAACTTCTGCCTTCTGTCTTGTGGTCTCTTTCTCCTCCTCACCTCCCGCGGCTGAGGACTCAAGACTCAAGGTGCTGCTTAGCTGGCCGGGCACCACTTGACGGAATCGGTCGCTTCCAGGCCTAAAGCAACAGCCGGCGCTTGCGCGCGCAGGGCTGTCCCTGCCCCTGGCCAAGGGCAGACCCAGAGAGGAGCCTTAAGCCGAGCTGCGTTATCAAGCCCCAGAGAGACGGAAGGGCTTCAGAAACGGGGAGATCCAGGCTCTCCAAGGCCCCTCCTGCCACTCACCCTGGGCTCCTCACTATGGCCAGCTCCCAAGAGTGACTGGAAAAAGATGGTCCTGGAAAGAGAAAGTGAAAAATAAATCCCCCAACGACAATAAAGGGGGAAGGGGACAAAAGCCACTAACTTTTTGCTTTTTTTTTTTCATGTTATTTTATAGCAAGATTGTATAGGCCAATTTCAAAGACTAATACGAAAAAAGTGCAATTAAATCCTTGAAAAACTGACAGATCAGCAAAACAAAACCACCCTGAGGAGAGCCCGATTGAGCCTCATTAAGAAGGAGTTCAGCCTGTTTTTAAAACCCTTCTTAACCCTTATCTGGGTACCTCCCAGCAGTGAGGGCTCCCAATGCGGCTGGCATAATTAGTGTCAGAATGGAAAGGGGGAAAAAATCAACCCAGGAAATAGAAATTAAAACACAAATTTAGGAGGTGGGGGGGTATTTCAAATGGAAAAACCATTCCAAATTCAAACGACAAACCCCATCAGTCCAACTGGGAGCAATGGGGAGACAGCAAAACGCTCCTCCATACCCAGAGATAAAGATGTTCCAATTAAAGAGAGAAAGGGCTGGAACAGAGCAAGCGCCACCGTCAACCTCTCCCCCTGCTCCCCAAAATATATTCCACATTGTGGTCGCGCTAACTCTAGGAGGCTGAGTTAATGGCAGACGGACGGCAAACTGCACCGACCTCAACATCAATTATAACCATCACGCCTGACAATGGGGGAAATGAGATCTGGTGACAAATTTCCGCACCTTCGGTCCTCAGGATCCCCCAAAGCTGGCGCGCACACATGTGTGAAACAGCGTGAGAGCGAGTGAGCGCGTGGCCTGGGAAGCCGCTGGCCTGTGAGAAGGAGATACGGCGTGGAGACCCATTATAGGAGAGGAGGCCGCTACGGAGGGAATACTCTGGAGATGGGGAGGACGGCAGAGAGATGAAGCCATTTTATTAAATCAGGCAAATTCTAATTTATTCTGTGGAGACAGAGGAAGAGAAAATGGATTCACTCTCAGCATCTCCTCTGAGCCAGCTCCTATCGCCTCAGCAGAGGGAGGAGGGGCGATAAAGGTGCCAAGGTTCATCTGGAAATCAAGGGGAGGTGACCCCTCTCAAAGGTGAACATTAAAATACATCCATTTCAACTCTCGCACCAGGAATTTGGAAAATAATGCTTATGTCGGAGAAACATGGGGGTTTTCCTCGGGCTTTGGGATTACACCGGCAGGTGAAGGGGCTTACAAATTTGGCTCCCTGCAATATGAAATCAGAGAGGTGACCAGAGCCGAGATAAGACGTGGACACGGGCTGACAAAAGGAAGAGCGGGACATCTCCCCAGTGGCAAGACATGCCCCTCGCCCAACGGTGGGAACGAAAATGGCACTTTTCAAGTTGGGAAAAATGGCGGGAAAGAAATGCCCGCGTGCAAGAGCACCAAGCAGGAGGTCGCCTTTCATCAACAAAAGGCACTTGTGTTGAGACTGCAATTAGAAAACCAAAGTTTTCATTCAACAATCACATAAAGTTAGTTTGGCTCCCCATATGGGCCAACATGTCACTGTGTGTCTTGGGCTCAGCTGGGCACTGAACCCCAGCTGGTGTGGAGGGAGGGCGACAGGTGAGGCGGTTCACGTAAAACTGCAAAGCTGGACACTCCACCTGTCTGGGGCTCCCCTGCCACGTCCGAGAATGAAGAAGAAGTCAGTGAGACGGCCAGGAGCAACGGCGCTGTGGGCAGACCAAAGGCCGCCAGTAACCCTGTACTGTTTGCGGCTGAACACAAGACATTATTCAGAGTGTTGTGCAAAGTCAGGGTGCAGCACAGGGGAGCTTCCTATGTCTCCCAGTGAAGAAATGCTTCGCCCTCAAAGCATTAGCCATGTGCAGCCAGTTCACCGAGAATCCCTTTTAACTAAGAAGAATTCATAGGAGCTTAGATACCTGCAAGCTTCCAAAACCACGGCCGTGGGGGGGGCGGGGGGAACCAACCTACTTCTTCACCTGCTGCTTTTATACCCTCTGGGCTGTGGGCAGACA
Source organism: Paguma larvata (assembly GCA_030068075.1). Taxonomy (NCBI): domain Eukaryota; kingdom Metazoa; phylum Chordata; class Mammalia; order Carnivora; family Viverridae; genus Paguma; species Paguma larvata. The sequence continues at coordinate 43,609,942 of CM057841.1, forward strand.
GGAGGTACCCCTGGATCCAACAGCCCAGCTTCCCAGGAAGACTTAGACAGCAATGCTTCCTAAGCACAGATTCTTCTAGAACTCTCAGCCATCAACACTTTCCCTGTTCAAGAGCCGTGAACTGATATGAAACTGGTTGTTCCAGGAATTGTGTTAGCCTTGATGGAAAGAAGGCAGCCACCTTCCACTGGACCCTGTTGAATGAATAGGTTGGGCCATCTTCACCCCCAGGTCAAATAGATTTTGCCAAGCGCATGGGGTCTGGCTTATAAGACAGACAAGTGGGGTGACCAGTTTTCATTCTAAGGCTCCCAAGGGCATTCCACCGCTGGGAGAGCCAACCCGGAGACCTCCCCACTGGTCTGTGCAGGCTATGCTTCACGCTGCGCCTCCTCAGGAGCTAAGCACAGCTTTGGGCACCATAACTCCACATTCCCCTAGCTTCCCAGCACTGGGGACACTGTTACCAAATGCTTCTGACTCTGAAAATGGCCATGTCAAATGCTGAAGAATTCAAGATGGTCAGTCAGCTAACACTGACCAATGACCTCATATGTGCCTAGCATTGAGCTATCTTCCAGAAAAGAAAATCACTGAAGAGAAAACCTTAGTAACAGAGCACATTAATCGGCAAAATGCTCTAACCCAAAGAATACTCAAAGTTTACCAAATCACAGGGTAATCAATACACACTAGGTTTTATAGACCACCAACACCATTTTGGGTTTTCAGGAACAGGAAAGTCTTCAGACTATCTGATCGCGGAAAAATTAAAACAGCAACAAACTAAACAAACTTCATTTGAGCTTTGGAAAGGCAGAGGAGTCCTTCCTTCCATCCTCAGGCTATGGCCTGCGAAGTTTGTAGAAAACTGGGAAATTTACGCAGGGCTCTGAAGACTGTATAACTAATTCGTTCATCGGAGCTAAAAAACAAGTTGCCTTCCCCACCAGAATCTTTCCTCTCTCAGACAAAGAAAGGTTTTCTTGCCCTTTCCACCACCTGATTGTAGTGAACTGCCGAAGAGCGCAAGAAAAGGGGACCGCGGCTCCTCAGCCTGAATGTGAGGCAGCCAGTCAGAACTAATTCTCTGTGCTGGAAGTAAATTCAGTCGGTTCCATGATCTGGTCCCCAGGAGGGCTCGGGGTGGGGGGTGGGGGGGCTTGCCTCCCTTGGCTTCCTGCACCTCACACCCCAAAACCTAACCAGGGACCTTCTGGCGATGTCCTTCACCACAGTCGGCCATGGGAGGAATTATTTGAGAACAAGCCCCGAACGAAATCCAAAGCGACGAGTTTGACTTTATGACTTATTTATTTATTTTTCCTCCGCGAACAGAAGGTTAATATAAGAGCAACTCCTTGGCAAACCTTTAAGGGTAATTCAAGCGACACTGATGTGAATCAATGTTCTCTTTGTGAACACATTACTTGGCAGAAACTGGCTTTTGTAACCCCCTTAAACCTAGCCGGCAAAACAAAAAGAAGGGGAAAAATGTCCTTCAAACAAAAGGATGAGGTGAAAATAAAGAGAGAGTCGACTGCACTTTATTCTCTTTCATAGAAGCAAATGGATCTAGTGCTTTTTATACATTAATCAATCATATCACTGACTGTACATCAGCAGGGTAGCCAAGTTATGAATGACCTTTCTGGCAAAGAGGACACTTTAATGCTCCTAAGACTGCTCATAGCTTAGCAACTTTCCGAATTTATGCCTGCATGATTTACCCCTCAGAGGCGAGTGGCCGTTAGCGCTGCACTAAATATGGCAAGGTTAGTCATTTCCAATTTGTGCAGAGGAAGGAGAGCTGTGGACGCGCTGTCCCATTTATGCCCGGAGCCGCCGCAACCTGGGCGAGGTAGAGGGCAGAGGCGCTGGGAGGCACGGCCCCTGCCCGGCTGGCAGGCCAGGCCGGCTTCCCCTCGGAAAGCTGGCCGGGCCTCCCGTACAAGCTGCAGGCCAATGCAAACAGGACGCTGCAGAGAGCTCATCTAGAAAGCTATGCCCGGCTGGGCCTCGGCTTCTGCCTGCTCCTCACACTCAGCTCCTGTGTCCACGGAGTTGGCAGGCGGGCCGGGCTGGCCACTGCAGGGGCTTCCCGGGCTACCTCCGCATCCTCTCCCCGCTGGCTTCTCTGCCTGTGTCTGCAAGTCCTCCCCACGCCGACTGGGCTTCTCCAACTAGGCAGCACCACTTCATGTTCCAAAACGGGGACAGAACTTCCATCTTTCAGCTGTTTGCCTTTTTTTCAGCAATCCACAGAAGGGCATTTCTACCCAAAAGATGATGCTGACTTACTCTTTCTAGAAATAACCAGCGCAGATAAATAAACGGTTAAGCCAGTTCTCTTTCTTTTCCCCTCTTAACCAACTCAGCATTCTCTTCAGTCCGGAAGGCAGGAAAGTTCTCTGGATTCCCTTCTATGTGGGCGGAATGGGTCAAAGGGCTGTCCGTGGGTGTGGGTTTCTGCGACAACCATGATCGTCTCAGCGAGGCCAAAAAGAGGCAAGACGCAAAATCCTCCTTGTTACTGCCCCACCTCAGCTTTCCTTCCAGCTCCCTGTGGTTGAAATCTCCGGAAATCTGTTGGTTCATACCCAAGACCCTACTTATTTCTGCCTGACGTGGAGAAAAGTGACATCCGGGAACTTAGAATACAACTTTCAACTCCTTTTAAATTACAACAGAAGAAACCGTTGCCTCAAGCTCACGGTCTTCACTAGAATTTAGGCACAGTTCTGGGCAGCTACGAGTTTTTCACCAACACCATTCCTTGTCTACCAAGAGTTGCCCAGCTGTGTGCTAACACGGCAGGGTGGTCGTGGCCACTTCTGGTTATGGACATAAGGACACACCTGTCTGGTCGCCCCAGTTCGTATTCCCAAGCCCGGGGAGTTTATTTAAGGAGGCGCCTACTCCAACAATGCTCTCCACAGAAGCTGTACTGCCAGGCCACGCGATCCCAAGGCCAGTTTCAGAAATGGGTGAGAAATAAAAACAACAAAAACAGGGAGAAGAGGGGTTCATTTGTTTTTATTTATTTACTTCTTTTTTTGTTTGTTTGTTTTGTTTTTAAGGGAGAGAGAGAGAGAGAGAGCACAAGCAGGGAGAGGGGCAGAAGGAAAGAAAGACACCCCAAGCAGGCTCCATGCCATCCAGAACTCAGTGTGGGGCTCGATCCCAAGATGCGGGATCATGACCTGAGCTGAAATCAAGAGTCAGACACTCAATGACTGACCCCCAAGAGGAACTTGTTTTAAAGGCCATAACTTGGGTCTCTGAAGGGGTGGAGAGTTCCTACCTGGGTGCCTCTTGGGGTGATGGATGTCTGTGGCCCCTCGCCTGGCTGGGAGGCAACACTCCCCGGCACCCGCAGCCCTGTCCTGCCTTCTCTCTGGACCAGGGCCTCCCTCTCAGGGAGTCAAGCTCAAATACGTAACACTGCTCTTGTCACCCACTGTTCCATCCATTCAGATCCATCCAGGAAATCTCCTTTGTGTTTAGACAGGGAGGGAAACATGGAGCCCGTTGTAGTGGGCCGGCCTGAAGGAGCGGGTCTGGGATGGGGCACAGACATCCCTTCCTGTTCCATCGGGAATCATTTGAAGGTCTTCGTTTCCCGTGGGAAGCTGCTGATCATGTGTTGATCGGCCATTAAAAAAAAAAAAAAAACTTGCGAAGGACACTTTTTCCCCCATTCCATCATTTAACAAGTATCTGCCTCTCTGCCTCCTTCATAACTGACCAACTCCCGGGTCCCCGTTGGAGCCCCTACCCCATGTTCCTCCCTCACATGCAGGCGAAGATCTCCACATCTTTACCCAAGCCTGGCTGTTCCCTGTTGCCTCTTCAAAGTTCATCCCTTGTCTAACGTAAAGATGATGAATTTTATATTTTGCATGAAATGGCTTTATGGGCTCTCAGGCTTCCCCCAAGTTACAAACACTACTTTCTACACTTCATCCCTTGTCTAACGTCTAAAGATGATGAATTTTATATTTTGCATGAAATGCTTTATGGGCTCTCAGGCTTCCCCCAAGTTACAAACACTACTTTCTACACTTTTCTTCATCTTGTGTCCTCTCGGCCTAGAGTAACTAGTCCACTTATGCCTTACGCCTTTCTCTCGTACCCTCCCTTCTGCCAACCCCCAGCTGTCCAGCCGGCAGACAGGCGCATCCTCTGTGCTCCGTATGTCTACGCTGCTCTTCCGAAGCGCCCTGGTACCTAAGACTCCCTGCGGCCACAGGGCTGTCCTGCTGCAGATCCTACGGCATGCCCCCCTTCTATATATTTGTCTCTATGAGGACTAATGTCGCATGAGATAAGGGCTCTAGATTTTCCTCTACGCATGGGTGGAAACTCTCACATAAGTAACAGTGTAGAGTGAACCAAATCTCCAGGACGAGGAGGGAGAGGTCACCCCATCTTCGGCGAGCTCACGCGCTGCCAACGCGGGCATCCCTGAGCCCCCCGATGCGAGAATAGGTCCTGCCCTGATCTGGGACCAGTTCTCAAAATCTGTGAAAACAGAGAGCTTTCCCCACTCACACACACATTTCGCTCCACCAGAGAATCCCTCACACCCCCCGGAATTTCAGTCCCAGTAGAGCAGGACAACCAGGCCCTACGGCAACTCCAGAGGTTTCTCTGCAAACAGAGTCTAGGACTGGGAGAAAATCCTCCCTGAAAAAGTGAAATCACCAGGATGCAAAAGATACAGGAATATGAAAGTCCCTTATGATTTAGAGATCTCACACAAGAATAGAGGTAACTATTTTCTGACTCAGTTTCTGTGTCTTCCACTTCCTGAGACAGAAACCTTTGTGTGGACAAGGCGTAAACTGTGCGTCCCACAGGGAATCCAACCATGTCAGGCCACTCCTCCTCTTAGAGCATCGAAACCCCCAAATCTGGGCTGTGCATACAGTGGTGGGTCTGGGGAACTGTGCTACTGCTCCCTCTTCCTTAGGACACACCGCTACATCGGCCTTCCTACTGCCCCTAGGGCCTTTGCGAGGCCCTCAGTCTGCCACCCCATGCTCACCACCACATCTGCACAGCTCTGAAGATACCTGGCCAGAGGAAGCTTCATTACAGACACACTAAAAAACATACAGGCGTATGTATAGACACAACCGTATCATTATTTAGTAGCATCTCAAATTACTAATTGTATTTGTACGCACTGTATTTGTAAGCCATTGTGAGGGCGTGCTTACCCCATGTCTTAGGAAGATCTAAAGTATTCCCATGTCGCTCCAAGAGTTTAAACTTAGATCTTAGAAACAGGTTGTCATGTATCAAAAGGCACATACTTAAAACTATGAAAGCGTCCTATAAACTTGTGAATGAAGTGCCGAATGATGTGGGTAGTGAGGCACCGGACGTCTCAGGTGGCCCATGTCCCCTGAGCCTCTCCTCTTGGCCACCAATGCTTCTAAATCACACTGGTGGTGCACATTAGGGCCACCAAACCCAGTTCCAATACCTGTGGCCTAAGTCAGAGTCTGTACCAAGAATGAAAGCCATCAATCACCCACACAGCAAGCTGTTTGGAAACATGCAGCAGTTACGGTTTGACGACGGAGCCTACGAGATCCAACGGAAGTGGGGTCCAGTTTACAGGTCGCAATGACACTCACTGAAAAATGACAGTCTCCAGAATCCGGGACGACGTGAATGAAGATGGGGGCCAGTGTATTTCCAGCTGGGAGAGACTGAGCAGATAGGTGAGGCCAACGTTTGTCTACCTATCAGAATATTTTAAAAAGTGCATTCTGCATCTTTCCTACCCTCAGCTAGTGAAAGCCAGCGGAACTACTTTAATCAACTATATTAAATAGCAAATGGAACACTGGCATAAGAACCTAAAAGAGGTTTTACATTCTCAAAATTAACCCCTGACCCAAAGGCCTCCTGCCACCAGGTATTCTCAGGGAACTGCCCTGTATCCAGGCGGAGCTGGAATCGAATAACAAGACCAAGGACCAGGAAGGCCCAAAGGGAAGCGGCCAAGGGGAAGAAGGCATTTGGGGCAGAATCTCACTGAGGTCCCAACACTACAACCCAGGTGGGCTCTCACTTCACAAACAAGCACACGAGGCCCTGAGTTACCATGAGTGCTTCACAAGAGCCTTCCCCTTGAAGGTGGCTCCATTCCGAGTCATGTCAGCCACCTGGGCTGTGACAGACCTTTGAGAGCACTACTGCATTGACTGCTCTCTAATTTCCGACAAAAATAAACTCGGACTTTGTCCTCACCCAATGTGCGAAGGGCAAGAGTCGAGACCCAGGTCTACAGGATGGGGTATAACAAAGAGTGAGAGAGGCAGATTTTTTTACTACTGAGATGGAAGGGGCCTCTCATGGCCAATGACTGGCCAAGGAGGTAAGCCACCATTGTGATCTGGGTTACGTTCAACACACAAAAAAGTCTTCCACCATCAGGGCTGGCTCTTCCCAAATCCCCACTGATGAAGACCCTGGTATGTGCCAGAAAGGCCCTCTCTGGAGCCGTCTGCCTGTGGGCCAAGGACATGCTTGTTTGAAACCTGAAAGCTGGAGCGTGGCTTCCCTTGCCCTCAAGGACAGAGGAAATGCTACCTTAAAGATTCGGCAGAACTCCAGGGTGGCCATGAGTGGGAGAAGCAGACCCAGGGCTTCCCCAAGCTCAACCAACACGAGACCCCTCCCACAGGAAGGAAATGGGTGTACTGAAGCTGCGGACCAGAAAGATAATGTGATGCTTCCGGCCATGAGAAGCCCAAAGTGGTGACAGGGAAAAAAGGAACAAAGAAATCATTGTGGACAGATAAAATGAAAATCTGGCAGGGCTTCTGTCCTAACAAATGATCCAAAAGTGAACTGAGACTAACTTTTCTCCCTTGGCGAATGTACTGCAGGTCAAGGCACAGCGTCTGGAAGGGACAGAACAGGAGAGGGAGAGAACGGAAGGAGAGAACCAAAGTTCAGAAAGAACGTGCCAGGCATCACACTAACGTACATGCGCTCACTTCACTGTCACAGGAGAATTAATGAGACAGACCCCCGAGATGCACATGGCCATCCCCTTCCACAGACAAAGGATCTGATGCTTCAGAGGTGTGCAGGTGGGAGCCTGAAGTAAACATGCAAAATGTGTCATATGTATGCATCTTTCTCGGTGAAGGATTATTTCATTCACAGATTACCTGAAAAGGTCACGAATCTCGGGGTTATGTAACTTGACCAAGGTTAGCCAGTTCAGAAAAGCTGGGATCTACATTCCCATGTAACCTTTTTTTTAATGTGTATTTATTTATAAACACTATTTATTGAGAGAGAGAGAGAGAGAGAGAGAGGAGAGAGAGGAGAGAGAAAGCGAGCGAGCACACATGCACAAGCAGGGGAAGGGAAGAGACAGCGAGACACAGAACCTGAGGCCGGCTCCTGGCTCTAAGCTATCAGCACAGAGCCCAACGCGGGTTCAAAAACCACAAGCCCTGAGATCAAGCCTTGAGCTGAAGTTGGACACTTAACCAAATGAGCCACCTGAGCACTCCTAAATTTCCATGTAACTTTTAAAAGCTCAGGGTACCTGGGTGGTTCAGTTGGTTGAGCATCCAACTCTTGATTTTAGCTCAGGTCATGATCCCAGGGTCATGGAATTGAGCCCTGCATTGGGCTCCACACTGAGTGTGAAGCCTACTTAGACTCTCTCTCTCTCTCTTCTCTCTCTCTCTCTCTCTCTTCCCCCCTCCCTGCCCCTCACCCCTGCTTATGTGTTATCTCTAAAATAAAATTTTTTAAAAAATTAAAAAATTAAATAAAAGCTCTTGCAACCAAGACTGATCTGAGAGTCTCCAATGTCCACTGGCACGAAAAAGGAAGGAAAAGAACCAGACAAGGTTTTCCTCAGAGTTTCAGGAGCCCCAGAAGGAAACGGGGATGGACGCTGGGTCACAGCGACAACGTATGAGGACATTCGTGGGCCCTTCCATTCTATTCTAAAATATATTCAAAGCAATTTCACCTCTTCGAACACATTCAAAGTCACAAGAAGTGACATTTTTTCATAGAACCCAATGGGGCAGCTCTACCCATCAATGCCACAGGCACAGACCCTACAGTCACAGTTCTACCCAATGTCAAAAAATGACCTGGGAAGGACAGAATAAGCAGTGAATATCCGCATTCTCTAAATTACAGTCTTTCTGGAAGGAAGCTCTCTAAAAACATGAAAGGTCATTACCTTTGCAGAGGGGGATGTCTTATCCTCCAGGGTTGTGTGATTTCCCAACCCCCCCCCATACGACATATCATTTTTTAAACATCATAAGCATTTATTGCTATCTCAGTTTTGAAGGAGCACTGCATATCACTAATTAAAAAGTGCACTTCACTGATATGAATGTTTCCCAGGAATGGGCTGAATAGAAATGACCTGGAGGGTCCAGAGGTGAGTCTTACTAACCAACATGAGACCACCCAGCTGGCATTCTTAGCACCAGCCTGGAATATACAGAAGCCTGTCATCTGTGACCCTGCTGACAGGAGTACTTTCTACTCCACAAAGAAAATGATCGGCAGGGTAGCATATTATGTGATTACCCTGGGTACTTACACTAATTCAGAAAAACCAGCAATTTAAGCAGGGTAAGGGCTAAGTCCAGAATGGCATCACCCAGATAACCGAACCCTGGAACTGTGCACCTCATCAATGAAGAGGTTGTACCTGGTATAATTCGGAGTAGGCAGACAAAGTGCTATTTCTAAAATGTGAGTCCCGCACACCTTTTCCATGCAGAGGATGGAGGACACAGGAAACACCTTTTGGAAGACAAAACATGCCCAGGCCTTAAGGCAGGCGGGAGCTACACCTGGGATCCCATGAGCTAGTGCCCTCTAGAGTCAATAAGCAGACGGACTCTTCTATTTATTGCTGACACCAGTTTAAACCTGGAATCCGCATTTATTGGGTTGGTTTATCTATTTTAGCTCATGTGGTCACTTCCAGTCAACTTTCTGGCCAAGGGAAAAAAGTAACAGATCCAGGAAGAGTAGAATCTTTTGAAGAAACAAAAGAGAAGTGGGGGCGCCTGGTGGCTCCGTTGCTGAGCCTCTGACTCTTGGTTTCTGCTCAGGTCATGATCTCACGGTTCATGGGACGGAGCCCTGCGTCAGGCTCTGTATGGGGCGTGGAGCCTGCTTGGGATTCTGCCTCTCTATGACCCTCCCCTGCTCTCTCTCTCTCTCTCTCTCTCAAAACAAATAAGTAAACGTTAAAAAAGAAAAAAAAAGGGGGGGGAATAGGTTGTACATGACCAGGCACTTTCTTCTCAAGGCAGCAGCTCCCCTCTTCTAACCATATACCGGGTCGGGCACCAACTTGTTCAAAGTGGCTTCTCTGGCTTCGTGCTCACTAATCATCAAAAGGAGTGACCAACTGTGGAGGCAGGAAAAAGACAACAACAGCAAGGAGAACAGACCAGAGTAAGTGTGTGGGACACGGAAGGCTTAGCGCCCACGACAGTATCCATAGGAATCCAGGAAGATGGCTCCCAAGCAGCTCACTGGCCGAGCTACTCACCGACAGGAGACCTGATCGGGTGCTGCTGAAAGAAGTAGCGTAAGACACGGTCTCTGCTCCGGAGAAGTGTAAGATTTTAGGGATGAACAGTAAGAAGGTCTTAAATAGTCAGCCAAACAAGGTGGTCAAATCTTTCTGAACAAAAAGAGATAAATAAATGGCATATAATTATAATTACACGTATGATTCTGTGGTCTAGTTAAGCGTTATGTTCGCTTAGAAAAGTGGAGACAAGGGAAGAATGTGTGGTTTCAATGATAACATCCTTTTCATGCTCCTTTCTTGCCCACACTGGCTTCTCAACTTGCTCTCCCACTTAGAGCATCAGGACCAGCCTCGGTACCCCACACTGGACACTTAGCTGCCGACTCCCTATGTCTTCCACGTGGAACCACCCAACAACAATTAGCATCTCAACCCTTAAATTCCCATTCCACTAGCCCAGATCCTCCCTCATCTTTTACCTTACATGAGCTTCACCATCAACTATCAAGATCACTAAAACTAAGCAATCAATGAAGAGACAAATCAGTAGCAAGTCCCTCCCTGATCGGATGCTCTAGGAAGAACACATCACTTTCCCGGAATTTCTACCGAAACACAAAACTGGATTCTAATGATAAGGAAACACCAGACAAACCTAAATTGAAGGACACTTATAAAATAATGGATCTGTCTCATCAAATATTTTGAGGTTGTAAAAGAAAACCTAGAGACTAAGAACTATTCCAGATTCAAGGACGTTAGACAGGGCAGATGAATACAACTAGTGATCTGGTAATTTCTTTCATAGAAAGGGCAATTACTGGGAAAAATGAACAAGATCTGTAGATTATCAAGACGTTTGGTACCAGGGCTGTTTTCTGATTTGGGTCATTTCTGCATGGTTTCAGAGCACCATGTCTGAAATCTACTCTGAAACGGCACGCAACAGCAACAGTGTGCATATCCGCATTCTATTTTACATGTGCAAGTAGGGAGTGAGAGGGTGTGACACAGAGACCTTGATAAGCAAATGTGGTAAAGTTAAGATTTGGGGAATCTGCATAAAGGTACGGAAAAATTCTTTTTAGTCTTTACTTTTCTGTAAGCCTAAAATTCTACTGCAATAAAAAAAATTTTAAGTACAACTTTAAAATGAAACATAGTAAGATCCTAACACCTCTAGTTAATTATGTAATTTTTCTACTGTTAAGTATTTCCAATTATACACATTACTGCATAAATATTTTAGATTGCATGGAAATTTCATTTACTATTTGTTGTTTTCAAGCTACTAATGAAAATGTTAAATAAAAACAGAGCTCTCACCTGCATTTGGAGTTCCCCTCAACACAAACAGCTCAGAAATCAATGTATTATTCCTATTTATTAGTCTTTGTTTTAGTCAAGTTTCAGGACATGTGAAAGTTTAACACATGCAAAAATTTCTCTGAATGTGATTAGGTTATAGGAAACACAGGAGTTTCTGTATGTTTGTTTTTTAATAAATCTATGATATTCACACTTGCAATTCTGTCTGTCTTTTAAAAAAGCAGACTGGCGTGGAGGATAGTAAAGCAGAGAAAGCTCGATACAAAAGATGGAAGAAAATGGGACTGCAACGCTGGTCCCGGCCCAACATCCTTTCTCTAGCCAGAGTGACCTGTTCACTGGCCCCTGACCTCCTGAACCAAACTCCTGAACTCCACCACCCCTGGGTCCTCTTCCTCGCCTGCTCCTACCCATCCATCCTTCCAGAAAACAGGTAGGCCTACTCCTTGGAGCTTCCCAGTTATTCAGCTCAAGATTTCCTCACACCTTGGATTGTCCAGGATATTTACTGCCCTGCTCTCCTACCTGGTAACTACAGAGGGTCATCTTGAACCCCGTTAATCCTGTATGTGGGTGTGTGTCTCACATCCCAAAAAAGATCACAGGCAGGAATCATTTCTTTCTACTCCTTTATAATCTCTCACAGAAACTAGCATCACAACTAACAGGTGCTTAACAAACAGCTGCAAAGCTCCACATGCCCCAGCGTTTCCAACGCCAGAACAGAAGAACGAGTTACCACTGAGTAACCTTGAAAAAATGCTTACGGAGAGCAGTGAATGCTTCTGAAGTACATTTAGAGTCCCCAGAATAAAGTTTGCATTTGTAACAATACAACTTCCTTTTCAATGAGAATGCATGTACGTTATTTCATTTTATCTGATTAGTATGATGGGATGTGTTCTTGATGAATCCATAGCACTATGGTTACTCATCATCATTCCATTATCATTACATGTTTATAGATTTTCCCCTTTATTACTCGTTTATTTTTTCCATCAAGCTATTTCAGATATGAGGTAGTAATTACTAAGTTCTCCACTCCTTACACTTAAAGTTTGCCATTTTCCCCTGATCATAAAAGCAGTAAGTGCCTATTGTTGATAATCTTGAAAAAACAAAAAAGTATGAAGGAAATAAAAATCATCCACAATCAGTGATAACATCTCAGTATATTTATATACATTTTAAAGGAAACGAGGACAATTACATACGATTTTGTGTCTTGCGTCCCTACTGAGCTTCATCCATATCCTTAAATATTAATCAAGAAAATTATTCCTAATGGCTATCCAGATTTCCACCACATAATCATAACAGTTTACTTAATCCCCTCCTTATCTTTTAAAAGATGTGTGGCAGAGATTCCTAATTGCCTTCCTAATAACTGCTCTTCCTGGGTGAACCGAACACTTCTAATTTGGAGCAACAATACCCCGGGTAAGGACTGCATCTCCCACTCTCTATAGTACCGGGAGAGTCATGTGACTAAGTTCCAGCCAATGAGATGCAAGAGGAAGCAAGTAGGTGTGGCTTTGTGGCAAGCTCTTTAAAGAACATGATGGAGCAGCCCCATAGAGACCATGAGGATGGCTGTAGGGAGAGACGGAAGGAAGGTGCGGGTGGGTGCCTCCCCTCCTGCACTTGACTGTCCTCCTTTCAAGTCAGTTCTGTCAAAGGAAAATGAAAACTCTAATTCAATTAATCTACTCTTGGCGTGACTCTCTGTAAGTTGCAGCTTAATACTATGCAATAAAATATTTTTGTCTGTTTCCCCACTTTCTGCTATCTTCATCATCTACCTAACTTGAAAAAATACAGGATCGAGCCCTCCTATACAAACCAGATATTCTGTGAGTCCGGCAGAAGGGACCGGCAACCGAGGGTTGCCTAACCTGTGGATAACAAGCCCTACTCAAGAAGCCAGCTGGGAATGATGTGGGCGTTTGTTCACTTCTACTATTTTTGCAACTGAGAGTGACCAAGAAAGCTGCCCCTTGCTGGCTCAAGTAGCTCCCGTAAAAGAATTCCAAAGTTACAGGCTGCTAGTCGGCTTGGCACACTCTCCTGCCTGGACCTCGGCCAGCAGGGCAGGGCAGATGCCTGCAAGCTTGGAAAAGGGTCTGGACTCCCAGTCTCGTTCTCAGAGGAGAAACCTGGCTGGGTCTGAACTCGCCCTCACCCAACACAGCTCCTGCTGGAAGCCCCAGCACTACCAGCCATTTCCAGGAGCCTAGGGGGTCCCCGGACCGCAAAGGATCCTTGATGTAACACATGACTGACTGCACAGCCTGCTGGGGACCAGGACATTCACACACAGCAGCTGGGCCAAAGCCTCAGGTGTGGTTTCTACTTGGTTCAAGGAACTGAAATCACAGCTGCCCCTAAAAAGCTGCTTCTCTACTGATGACCAAACCAATTCCCCCCATAAAAACAGCAGACAAAGTACTATAAACCCTCACGTAGTCAAAAATTCAAGACTGGTATATATTAGGGCTCAGTGAACTACCTGCTTAAGTCAGGTTTAACGAGATGACAATGCTTTAATCCCGCTGCTTAAAGAAACGGCTGAAGTGTGCAAGTCAGGTTTCCAGCCTTCGTGAGAACAGAACGGTGAGTGCGATTTCACCACTCTCAAGGGGTGCCACGGCCTGACTGGTCTTGGCACCAGGATTCCCAGCACTCGTGCCTCTGCAGACCTTCGGGCCACGGAGGACAGGGTAGACTGCGCTGGGCCTGGGGTGCCTCCAGCCCACATCCAGGGGATCCCAGACAAAGGAATGAATTCACGTGGAAATGAGCTTATCTTAACTGCCCGAAAAGGAAAATGAGCCAAACGTCCTGTTAAACTGGGATCCTACCTACTCTGTTTCACCATAATTTATGGGACAGTGTTCCTGTTCAAACTAAAGACTAGGGCTGTCTCCTAAAGCACATGTACACAGCCTCAGGTTTGGGCCTAAAGCGAGTCTTCAGATTATCTGGGTTCAAATATTTCACTGCTCTGATAAGGGGTTCGAAGAGTCTAACAGAAGCAAATTCTATTGTTGTCTGTAAATTTACTTTCTGGTTTGGGGATCGAGTCCACTTGAGAACCCAGAGGGGGTAAGAAGACAGTGGCCGCATGCGCTCTTTTTGTTTCATGAAAGCCATGAGCTGCCCACGGCAGGAGCGCGCTGGAGGTGGACGGGGAGCTCATGAGATGCCAGCCACATTTCAGAGTTGTCACAGGCACGCCCTGGTCAGCCTGTTGTCCCCAGTCCTTCCAACCACTTCCTCCCACGTGATGCCACCCATTCGAGAGTTTCATTAACCAAATGCTTGAGGGTTTGTGTCTATTTATGTTACCTCCTCTTCTCTCCCTTCTGTCGTAGCAGGGCACGTTGGAAAAAAAAAAGTTATGATAAACTTTAATAAAAACAAAATTAAAATGATTAAACCTTTCATATCCTTTAGAGATAATCTCTCTTGTGCCGGCTGGTCAAATCTGGAAGAAAGCAAATGCAATCCAATCCATCCCCCAACCCAAGGAAAGGAAACAAACAGAAAAGGCTGCCTGTGGCCAGATTTTTAAAATAAATTAAATTTGTCCTCACACACAGGCAGCCAGGTGTGGCTGAAAAATTCTTTCCGAATACCCGGGATGTATACCAACATCCTTTCCCCCACCCCAGGGTCTTTCTGCATGAGCCTGACAATCCTGAGGGGAGAGGGGACCCTGAGGGGGTTGGAGTGGCCCTAAATAGGGTAATGAAAAAGAGTCACTATTTTCCAATTAGCTATGTAGAACGTGTCTTACAAAAGGGACGGAAGCCCTGTGTTTGCACACTGTCTACAGGAACCACACACACACACACACACACACACACACACACACACACACACACACACACACACACCCGTCCACATTCCTGATTAAAGTGAAGCCCAGAGAAAACAGTACACTATAGTGCAAATCTCCCTGGTCTTATGTGTTGGAAGGAAGTCTTCAGATCCGCCTGAGATCTGGGCACATGTCCGTGGAGAATAAAATGGCTGCAGATTAGATCAGGCCTGTCTGTGAAAGGCTGGCTAGACACGCAAGTCAGAGCTGGGTCATCGGCCCTTCCAGAGTGGGATAATGACCTCTGGACACGCAGCACCGGGGACACCGAGAGATCAAAGGTGTTAGGGCACTGAGCTCTTTTTGGATTACAGTGGTAGGCACTGAAACGAAATTCCTGTCCTAGAGATACACATCGCAATCTTATACAACAAGTTCTGTGGAATGTGAAGAAGGTGCAGGGTAGGAGGAGATGAAAGATTCGGATGCTCTGCCTTGGTCATCCTAACGCGTACCCTGACCAGAGACAGTTTCTCATTCCTGCGTGTGTGTTTACACTGTAGTAGAGACAACGCATCCTCAAGTCAAAAGGCCAAGTCTTTCCTGTGCTTCACACTTAGGCGATGAGTCACCGCGAAAGGATTTGTTTTTGGAAAAAAAGCTGCTGACCCCCAAGCTAAATCAGAAGACTCCACAGTGCTATGCTGAGCCCCGGGAGCTGCCTGTAAGCAAGCAGTTCAGGGGTCAGTGGCACCCCTGATAAGTGCAGTCACCCCTCTCCGCCCTGCCTGGAGGGACAACTCTAGTTGGGGGTGATGGAGACGGAGAACCTAACATCTGGACTATGGTGGACATGCAAATTTCCACAGCAACCTGATTAGTCTAAGTCATACCGCCACCTCCCCTGCTCACATGTGGCCAATGACTTCCCATCTTGATGGGAGACAAATTCAAATCCCCCCACACTCTGCCAGGGCCACCAGGGAACTGGGCTGCTTGAACCACGCCTCCCAGCCCTCTGCCTCCTGGCCAGCCCCCTGCCCGTCCTCCTGCTCCACCTCCCAACCCTCTGCCTTCTCGTCAGCCCTCAGCCTGCCCTCCTGTTTCCCCCCAAGCCCAGGGACTTTGCACTTGCTGGACCTCTGCCAGGACCGCTCACACTCACTGTCCTCCACTCAGCTCCAGTGTCACCTCCCCACAGAGACTTTTTCCGGGGCATCTTATATACGACAACTCCACCATCTTATCCCGCCAGCCTGGCTCTATTTTTATAGCACCTGGCACACCCAACATTCTGAATTTGTTTATTTGATGTCTGTCCCCCTCAACTAGAGGGAGAAGTCCAGACTCCGTGTTCTCCTGCTGGCTGCGTCCCCAGAGCCTAGAGCGGTGCCTGGTCATGCTAAGGACATGTCCGTATCTGTGGGACTAAAGAGCTCCACCTCTGGACTCAAATCAATCACATCTTCACCAGCCAAGATTCTTTTCTAAAAGCAAGAAAGGTCAAACATGGGCCTTTCCCCTGCAGATGCCTTATCTTTACCTCTTCATTCGCAAAGTCTCTTTACTTCTTCATTTGCAAAGTGGTTAGCACCTACCCATCCTCCTTCTACTTCCCTACCCCAACCTTTTCCAAAATCATCGCTGGGTTAATAATTCAAGACCCACCAACCCAAATTCCAGCTAATGACTACTACAAAGTTCCAGTTATGACCATAAAAATGCCCAGGGTGGAGACAAGTTTGCAAGGCTGATGGCCAGGCCACATCCTCATCACAGCAGTGCCTCACAAGGTTCCTGTGCAGATGACAGGCTGGAACCTGCTCAAGTAAAGACCCCTGCCCCAGCTGACCGGGTCAGCGCTGCCCTTTCCACTTTATGGGTTTCTCAATGCTTCTGGGACTGACTCACACAAGACAGGCACAAAAGACCATGAGTGTTAGGAAAGCCATGCAATTTCACTGCCAAGTCTCAGAGAAGACCAAGGCTTGCACTCTGATGTCACAAATAAGTGCTGCCCTTTTTCTCACCTCAGTCTCACAGGTTTCTCCATTTCCATACTGAGAGAGTCGAGCAATGGGCCACATTCCTTTGTAGATATGAAAAGCCCTGTCCCGGGGCCAAAGCGCTACTTATCCGCTGGATGAGTCAGTCAACCCACAGCAAGAAAGGAAGACACAGCAGGAAGAGTATTGTCCTGAGCCTCTGCTCTGACTCCTGCCTTTGCTGCTGTCTAGAGTGTCACTGTCCATGAGAACTTTCTGCAGGGAAGGAAACGTCTACTGTCTGCAATGTCCAATATGGCGGCCACGAGTCACATGTGGCACTGAGCACGAACAGTCCAGAACACTGGGAACCTAGAGACTCGACACCTCTACAATTGGCTGTGAATGGGTGAACGATCTCTGCTTTACACTCCTGTGGTCAAGGAAGGCCCATCTGGAAGTTGGCTTTGAGGCCTGCATTCCAGGCTCATATCTGGAAAGATGAGGGTTGGGAATGAGGATGCATCAGCCCTACAGACACACGGGGATAGGCCCACAACTCAAGTTACTAAGAGTGAAAGCTTCTGCCCTGGGACTTTTAGATAATGTCAAGCATGGAGTAGTCAATACAGAGTAAGGTAAAATCAAAGAATAAAAAGGTCCTTCAGGTACTTCCAGCAACCCAAATCCTTTGGATGGAAGCCCAACCAATTTACATGACATAGAATTCTCTACCATAACAGGTTGTAGAATGTGGCAAGGCTCTGGCTCTGGAGGCATTTACCCCAACCAGAGAAACAAAACAAAACAAACAAATACCCAACACTATCACAAATCTGGGGAGTTTTGCTTGGCCCTAAAAGCACCAGTAGGCAACAGTAAGGAGTCAGCACGGTTATAAATCTCTCCCGCACAAACCTACACAACTGGCCTGCTGGAGTGCCCAACAAGGGCAAGTTTTATTGACGCTGAGACTGTCACGTTTCACAGGCATGAAAATGTTCCTACACAGGGCTGGCTGGCTGTTCCCTGGGGTTTCCCAGGAGGAGGTGTGAGTGGAGGCTGTGTCAAGACAGGCGAGAAAAAATCATGGAGAGACGACCTCAGCAGGCATGGTGCTCCGACCCGACTTGGTCCTGACGAGTTTCCTCCAGCACCTCTGCCTTCCTCTGGAGTACCCCTCCAAGGAGCTGGCCCTGTGTCGCCTGCCAGGGGTCTCAACAAGGACAGAGGATGGGAGATGTGGAGGGTCTCCCCAACCTCCCATCACCTCTGCGTCCACCTCCACATCTCACCCTTTCCTTCACACCCAAAAGGACCATGGAAACAGGAAAATGAAACAGGCCTCAGATGTCCTCAGAAAGCCCATGTTAGAGACCAAATTGTGTTCCTCCCAAATTTGTTCGTTGAACTCCTAACCCCCAGTTCCCAGGTATGTGTGCGTTTGGAGACAGGGCCTCCGAAACACTAATCAAGCGTTCCTAAAAGCAGGCCTTTCGAGTAAAAGGGGGCCCTAAACCAATCTGACTGGTGTCCTTATAGGACAGACAGCAGGGAGGTGCACACGGAGTAAAGGCCACATGAAAACAGGAGGCGGTCGTCTACAAGCCAAGGAGAGAGGCCTTAGGAGAAACCAAACCTGTTGATGACTTGATCTTAGACTTTGAGCCTTCGGAACTGGGGGAAAACAAATTTCTCTTAGGTAAGCCACCCAGTCTGTGGTATTGCATCAAGGCAGCCTGAAGCAAAGTAAGGCAGTCTAGAAGGAAGAACGCTACCGTGAGCTCAGGATTTTAAACCAATGGAAACAGTGGAAGAAGAGCACAGATTCTTTTTTTACTTCATGAGAAGACGACAGTTTGGGATCAAATTTTAAGTTAAAACAACAGGTCTGGTCCAAGAAAAATCACACACTGTCCAATTTTTAATATTCTAATTAGAGCAAAGGTCAAGGATCTTTTAAAAGCAATCAATAGCTCCTTTTGTTAACATATACACCAAAGGTCTCAAGATAGTCTTGAGATATGAACTATAAAAAGCCCTTTAACAGGCACTCAGCAAGATACATCTTTAAAAAGTCCAATCAAACTCCCTCAACACTAATAGGCTTACATGCTCATTTGAAGCACACTCCTCTCACACTGAGAAAAACTGAGAAAAGGAAGCAGAAAGAGAGAGAGAAAGGAGAGCAATAAAGAATATACCCCATTCAGACTGGCAGAAAGCAGGTGGTGGGTGGGTACCATATTCTTTAAAATGGAAGCCAAAGTACTTTATAAAAAATGCAGCCCAAATCCAGCATGGGCCGGCTAGAAATCTAAGGAATCCCAGTGAGGACCCCAACACTTTCTCAACTATTCTATAAATGTAAGTTATGTAAAAAGAACTTCCTCAACTGTTTTTATGAATCTAAACTGTTCACTGAGGTAGCCATGAGCCACGTGTCATGTCAAGCACTTGAAATTTGGCTAATATGACAGAGATACTGGATTTTTTTTTAAGTTTGTTTTGTGTGTGTGTGTGTGTGTGTGTGTGTGTGTGAGAGAGAGAGAGAGAGAGAGAGAGAGAGAGAGAGAGAGACACACAGAGAGAGAGAGAGAGAACAAGCACAAGCAGGGGAGGGGCAGAGAGAAGGAGAGACAGAATCCCAAGCAGGCTTCACGTCATCAATGGAGAGTCTGATATGGGGCTCGAACTCATGAATGGTGAGATCATGACCTGAGCACAATAGATCAAACTGGTTGCCTAACCGACTGAGTCACCCAGGTGCCTCAAGAAACTGACTTTAAAATTTTTATATAACTTTAATTAATTAAAACTTAAATACTCATCGACGGCCATGATTATCATCCTAGATGGGCAGGCACGGATCTGGAAATGTTCACTTTCCTCTCAAGGGATCTAGAAACCCAACAACCATGAAACTAACGACAGTGCTTATACTGATCTGGAAGGACACAAAACTTTTCACTTCTAGTCAATGTTTAAAAAAAAATCATATGAGACTATAATTCTCGTAATTGGGTCACAGTTTGAAGGGGGTTCCTTAACATCTGTAAGTCTGAGAAGCCTTTGAGCTATTTCTGTAAGCAAAGAGATGCATGTTCTATTTTCCTCCCCGGCCCCCAACCAAGGTCAGGAAACAAGTTTAATATAGAATATAAGTAGCCCAAGATATGGATTCTTTGCACATTTCTAAAGGCAAAGCAAACTCAAGCCATTACTTCTCTTGAAAATTACATCTGAGCAACACGAGGGGTACTGAGTGCTGAGGCTGGGGTGAGGGACGCACACACACAGGGCCGCTGTTTCCTGCTACCATGGTCAACACCAGGCCCCTCCTCTCAAATGAAATCCCCAAGCCCCAACCCAACAAGAACACCCACTCACTGGCTAACAATCCCTGTTCACCTGAAGGTCAAGTTTCAAACTTTCAAGTTCCTTAGATACCCCTTTTCAAAGGTGACTTGGCATAGAGGTTTCACTAAAATAACACTGGTATGATATGATATTCTAAGTTCCCCCCTGGGGGTTTCCTGTGGTTCTGGGCTCTCTGGCACCACCCAATACTGACTCAACACACACACACACACACACACACACACACACACACACACCAGTAACTACCAGCAGGTCCTTTTTTTTTCTTTTCTTTTTAGCAGTGCCCCTTGTTGTCACCCTCCCTAGAAGAGAGTGGCCATGGTATTTGCTGTCTCTCAGCGTGGGCACACTAGGTGGCCATGAGGACACACACTAGTACCTACCGCAGAGGACAGTATGGAAGACAGCCTAGAGCCCCCGACCAGGAACAAGGCTACCTGGCCCACAATGTGTAGCCGCATGTATACCCCACTGTATAGGGAAATGTGTGCTCCAGATTCACATAGTGAAATAAAACAAACAAATTTCCGGTAGCTTTGATCAGCTCATAAAAATAAATCACCTAGTGAATGGCACATCTAGAATATGAAAGGATGGATGAATAAGAATCACTGAAACTCAGGCTACTGCAGCCAGGTTTCGGGTAGTACCTGAAAGGCCCATGGCTTAGTGTGGAAGTTAGTCTCTCCTAGAAAAGACAGAGAGGAAAGAGATTACATGGGAGGGTGGAGACTCTGGACCCGCTGCCCAAGCCACTACTATAGTGATAGCTCATCCTCGGAGAGACCCTTCCAGACCAGGAACATGGGACAGCAATGAAACCACATTTTGCACGTGTCCACCTTCCAAAAGACCAGATCATTAGCATATTTTGCAGAGAGCAAGCAGAAAAGTTTAATTGCCCTTAATTATCCAGTTCAAGAAGGCTCCTAGATAATGGCTCTCAGATTTCTTGCCTGGCATCGACATAATTTCCCTGACTCTGGCTTCATTATATTCCTAACTTAGAAGCAACAGCTCTCCAAGATGCCTTTCCATAACAGACGCTGAAATTTGAGGGAAGGCTGAACCATCCCCACAAAGGTTTCTTGTATGAAGAGTCAGCTCTTGGGCTTCCACAAGGGTCTGGTGCGTGTGTGGGAGGCGGGGGCGGGGGGGGGGGAGGGCACACTAGCATATACTTAGAGGAAGGACTAAGACAAGGAATATGTAATCAGAAGCCATCACAATTACAAATGTAAATGAACAGGCAATTGGCGCTGACCTTTGTAGATTGTTAGAGGACTAATTAAGGCAAATCAGAAACTCTGTTCCAACAGAAAAACAAGACCGTGTACACCCTAAGAACTACTCCTGTCCTCTCCATGTAGATGCAAAATGCAAGAGAAATCAGTAATCAAACTATGTGTGCTTTACAGTGACAAACAGAAACTGTCTCTACGAACAAAAGGCAACCAACATTTATTCCTTGGTATGTTCTCAGCAATGGTGCTAGTATCTCTATGCACGAGCGCCATCAACATCTGAGCTCTTGCCACGTGCCTGACACGCTCTTAGATTCCATGTCCCACTCACGAAACAGCCAAAGACACCGATTACAAACTTGGCTGAGAATGGTTATTTTTTAAAGCTTTAAGACAAATACTTTTAAAACATAGAATCAAAGTAATCAAACAGAAACGAATCACGTTATTCTATAAACTCCATTTTTCCCTGAACGGTATTATGCCCTCTTTCACAATGACACATAATGATCTCTCTTTATCATGCAGCGTAAAGCATCTTTCCAAAAAGCACGCTGAAGTTTATAATCCTATCATCCAAACAGTCCTTATCAGGGAATATATTTAAAACAGAGAAAGTCATATTTTTTGCACTCCTCTGTAAGTGCATAAAACTCCACTCACCCCAATTTGTTGTGATATTTTTTTACATGGAATGTCTTTAGTTAGAAATATATTTATCCCTATGCGTTTCCACAAGTCCCAACAAGACCTACTGTAAAAAGGAAGAAAGAAAGAACACGGCTGTTTGGTTTTACAAAAACAATGTTTTGGGAATTACAGAACTGGCCATAACACATTTCAGCGCGACGAGAAAAATTACTCTAAAATTGCATATAATTTAGCTACTTATAGAAAAAAAGATGTACTTCATAGTTAGAAGGCAGCCTCATACCAATTTTGAAAAATAAAAACAGGACAAAGTGAGAAAGTTTTGAAGAGAGAACATTTTCTTACTCTCTTAAGCTGCAAAGGTTAAAAGCAAAAACTCCCTGAAACTTGGTACGAAAACCTGATCCATCAAGAGAAGCCAGTGAGTGTTTGAGAACAGGTTGTCACTGAATCCACATTATCGCTGGGCAGGCCTCTGCCTCCCGACCCCAGGAATTCTTGACCTCGGGCGCCAAAGACATGTCAGTAAAGGGGAATGCCAGCTTCCACTCCAAACAAAATATTCCCTTCAACTCCAAAGAGTTGTGCCCTCTGTAAACTGAGTCATCATCTGGTTGCCTTCAACCCTGGGCTGGCATATCTGCCAGGGTATTCGCATCAAGACATGAAGAGGACACGTCAGCGGCGTCTCCCAACTCATAAAAAGTCTTGTGCATATTCGGCATACGATCGAGAACCGTTAAACTACATCTGTGCAAAGTTTGGAGATCTAGGACTCCGTGAAAGAGAAAGTAGTTAAGGCAAGGGTAAGACAGAAAAAAGGAAGAGGAGGAGGAAGAGGAGGAGGAAGAGGAGGAGGAGGAGGAGGAGGAGGAAGAGGAGGAGAGAGGAGGAGGAGGAGGAGAGGAAGAGGAGGAGGAGGAGGAGGAGGAAGAGGAGGAGGAGGAGGAGGAGGAGGCAGCGGCGGCGGCAGGCAGGAGGAACACAAAGGACCTCTTGTCTTCTCGAAGCGCAGGCCACTGATACAGTGAAATTAACTACAGCTTCACCCGGGAGCCAGAAATGCCTTTTTAATAAGCAAACAGGGAAGCCGTCCTCCACATGACCCACCTACGAGAGCTTTCCATCTTTCACGAGCTTCTGGTCAACTAAGGGGAAGTAAACAGCCAGTGCCAACAGGTAAGAGATAGAACCCAGCGTGTCAGCACTTAACAGCGCCCTTCTCTACCTCTATCTCTATCTCTACCTGGGTGTAGGAATGAGAGGAAAAGACCAAATCCCAAGAAAGTCAAGAGACCACTTGGTCTTGCAGAAAATGCACTCAAGTGCCTAACCAAAAAACTGGGCAGGGAGGTGGGGGGAAGCTTTACCTGTTTAAATTAACTTCCTTTTCTCTGAGCTGTATATTTCCAAGCCATTTTTTAAATGGGAAGTCCCACACTGTGTGTGTGTGTGTGTGTGCGCGCGCGCGTATGCACGTGCACACAAGTGCCTGCCTGCCTGTCTAGTGTGGGGGTGAGGGTGGCAAGCCTAAGCACAAAACTTCCACAGCAGGTTAAAGACGACACGATACAGGGTCTGGCGTAAGGGTAAAGCCTCACAGAAGCAGGACCATACACACAGGAGGGAGGAGGCCTATTAGCCCACCTCCGGCAGCCGACACTTAGCCCTTTGGTGCAGGGCAGGACCCAGATGTTCCATGCTCGGCCACGAGGCCTCTCAAGGGCCTACATGGTCAGTGACAGGTGTGAATCCTGGCTGCTACCACAAAGTTCTGAAGGGCGGAGGAGAGCTTCAGAGTATCTCCTTCTCCATACTTACAAATTCATGCAGGCTGGCAGGGCACATGCTGAACTTGACTGACTGGAAAATATACTGGCTTTTAAGTTAACAAGGAAAATCTGAAGAGCTCTTTTTTGTCAACCACAGGGAGGAAACTATTCTAGAGCTCTCTCCACCAGTCGCAGCAAGGGGAGTCTGGACACCTGTAGAAGGTGATGGAAGACTGGGGTTGGAGGTCCTGAGCTCAGAGAAGAAAGATATTTCTCTTGTACAACTTTCTGGCGTGTGGACGACAGAGGCGGAAAGGAAAGAAGAAAGAACACCATCATTTAACTGGCTGTTGACAGAAGGCCAGTGTAGAAAACTCTAGACAGCACACATTTATACGCAGCTTACAGGGAGAACAAGCAGGAGTCCCCAAAAGGTACTCGAAGGCCTCCCCAAGGCTTCCTTATGCTGCACAAGTGACATTTCCAGTTGAAGACTAACGTCCTGACCCTTAGGTGAGAGAAGAGAAGATTGGGAATGTGTGATAAAGTCTCTTGATAAACTTGAACTTGATGACCTTCAGTGTCTTAAATTCACCTTTTCTTGAAAACATTCTTTCAAAATGTAGGAGTCAATCCCTATGGGGAGGGGGGGGGACACACTTTAAGATGAGTTGTCTTAAAGAGGTTTCTAAAATGGCACCAAGTTACTTTTAATGTCAGCGTGAACATTACCTAATAATTTGTTCTTCTGTCATTAGTGAAGAGTAGGGGCCCAGCCCGAGTATGTGAGGGAGGAGGGCGCAGGGTGGGGAGGGAGGAGGGTGGAGAGCAAAAACATGACTCCAGGCCAAAGACAATACAAAAGGATTTTGAAATACAGAAAGGAAGTCTATCATCTAGACTAAAGTTGCTCATACACTTCAGGGGGAAAAATAACTCTTAATACGCATTAAATGAGAGAAACCCAGAAGGCAACGGTGTAGGAAAGCCATTCCAGAGCGGACTGCATAAACAGAAGTATTACATTATAAAACAGGGAACTGTTTGTTCCAGTCCATAGACCCCGGGTGAAATGGCAGCTGTACACTATTTAGTTTGGGGCACCTCATTAATAAAAAGGGAATTCTGAGGAGAGTGAAAGAAAGAATTGAAGGGCGAAAGGGACCAGCTTTTAGTGGAAGATTAAAACAATGACGTATGCAGAGCTGGCAAAAAAAAAAGAAAAAAAAAAGATTAAAAAAAAAAAGAAAACCGGAAATAAATAGTTCTGCATTTACGGATGGGACAGGACAATCCTGTAAGATGGCTCCAGAGCAAAACAATGCCAAGTGACAGGATCGAACAGAGGCCAAAGGTGGAGAATGGGGACCCCCATAGCCAGATGGCTCAACAGGCTGTGTTTGGGCACAGAAAGGTCTGGGGTGCTGTCCTCGCCCCTCGTTTCTAAGCACACACAGGCGGAGGAACGGGGTCAGGCACTAAGTGGAAGCTCCTGAGATTATGGCATTTGAACTTGAACCAGAAGAGACATCTGAAAAACACACGGGAAAGAACAGCCTTGCAGTGACCAGAGGTGACAAAAGTTATGTTAGGACCCAAGAAATGACCCTGGTTCCTGAAGAAAGAAGGACTGGCCTCTCCACTCTGAGAATGAAAACTCGACTACTCCAGCAGGGAGGGCACATGCTCCCTCTTTCATTTAATTCTCACTTCATTTACATCGAGAAAGCTAAAGAACAGCGAGGGGATGGGGCAGGGGGCGGAGGGGTCTGGAAGGGCTCAGGAGGGACACCTCCGGGAGGAAACGAAGCTGACAGAACAACTGATCTGGCAGGGCCTTCAGAGACCAGGAAATGTCTACTCTGGCAAAGGGCTAGTCATGAATTAATCATAGGTACCTAGCAAACCAGGGAAAATAAAAAGTTGTACAAGAAGGTAAATGAAATTATAAAACTCTACATGGCTCAGCTGTGATTAATATTTATAGAGTTGGAATAATGAAAACACTGAATATTAATATAACGCCAAATTATTATTTAATCATCATAGAAGATGGAGGGAGGGGAAGACTGGGTATTCAGGGGGGGCTGGGGAGTGTGGTGCAAGGGGTACAGGGGTGGTATGGCGGGGAGGAGAGTATGGAGTATGAGGTGTCTACATGTGAGTTTGTGGATGAGTGTGTGTAGTAGGAGTGTGTAGTTTGTAGAATGGAATGCTAGTGAAAGCCTCATCATTCAGACAGCCAATAGATAATGTTTAAAATATATATAAAAAAATCGAGAAACAGTAGGAGAAAGAAAGATGGAAATAAGTAATAACAACAACAACAACAAAAAAAAAACAACTGAAAGTTGAAAGCCACTGCTCTGGGCAATGGGATGGGGGAGAGGGAGGGTCAGGCCATTTTTCATAAGGTTTATATAACCTGTTGCCTTTAAGAACTATAAAAATGTGAAATTGGGTAAAATTAAGATTAAAAACTCCAAGCAGCCATTACGGCTCAATGGCTGAAGGTGCCGCAGGTGATGGGCAGATGAACGATGGCCCCAAGACTCCAGACTGGCCAGGTGGCTTAACAGCATGCCACCAGGAGAGGGAAGTCGGGGTGGGGGGCAGGGGTGAACTCAGAGTCTGTGAGGCGGCACCAAAGAGAAATCCAGGGAGCTGTCTGAAGACACAGGAGATCAAAGTTTTAAAAGACTGGGAGCCAAGGAACTGGGCCTAAAGCCCGGCTGACGCCAGGAGGTAGGGCAGGCCGAGGACCACGAACTGGGGCTGGGCCTGGCATGGAAGGATGGTCAAGAGAAGCACGAGGACAAGACAGAAACACACCCTGGAAGCTCCAGGGAGGGAGCTTCAGGGCGGGTTCGTGCAATACTTTCAGAGACCACAGAAAGAAGGGAAGACCCAGCAGGTAGCTACAGGGTTGGGTAAATCCAAGGTCAACGGTGTCCTCTCAAGGGTGTTTTGCTGATGGGGGGAGCCAGGCTACGGTAAGCTGAGGCATGGGCTGCAGGTGACCGATACAGGCTATGCTCTCAAGAACTTTGCAGATTCTATTGCAGAGAGAGAGGCAGGACACAGGATTACGGGAGAGCTCTTGTTCTGTTGTTTCTCACGAGGCCCTGCCTGCCCTGTGATTCCCAGTTGAAAGAAAGGGATTGGAAGCGCTGAAAACACAGAAAAAGGAGGATTCTACCAAGTGAGGTTGTGGTGGGAAAGAGAACCCTAAAGACGTGGAAGGGAGAGACGGAAAGAGGGGACTGCAGTGAGAGACGGGAAGGGAGCCGGCAGACGGCGAGGTCCTGCTGGAAGATCCCGACTCTGTGGAGAAGCAGGCAGCACCAGGCCACAAGTCACAGAGGCACCAAGAAAACGTTCACAACAAGTGCGGGCTGTTCTGATCCTCTCTGAAGTTCATTCTCACACACAGGACTTGAGGCTACCAACTCTCATCCTAACCAGTGAGCAGGCCATAATTCACCACTTGCTTTATGTCCATCTGGACCAATAAAGTGAATCTACAGTAAGCATCAGAGGAACCAAGAGATAGGAGATGAAACATCTCCAATTGTCCTGTTCACTGGGCAGTGGCCCATGACACCTGAAGAAAGTGAGGCAAAGTTCCTTCAGTTAAAAAAAAAAAAAAAAGAATGCACGCCATGTTCTTTCCAGAACACGACGGTCACCTGTGAGGTAGGAGATGGACACGAGGACCAACAGCAGCAAACCAAGGCCCGCGGGCGGTCCACACCAGGCCCCCACCGGAGACCCCTCGCCAGCAGGCCCGAGAGACCACTCACCCGGATCGGTGGAGGGGCACCTGCGGATGGTGAAGATCTGCCCCAGGTCCTCATCCTCCTCGGGAAGGCCCTTCTGCAGCCGCTGCAGCTTGCGCAGGCTCTCGCTGCGCTGGTGCTTCATGGAGCGCACGTGCTGGATGAGGTTCAGCTTGGCCTTGGTGGAGTAGTTGCACAGGACGCAGTGGTAGTAGCAGCTCTCGCCCTCCACCCCGCTCTCGTGCTGCTGCAAGTGCTGCGAGGGGCAGAGGAGAGAGACACGTCGTGGGTAAGCCTACTGGAAGCCACCACCTCCACGAGCCCACCCGTTCCCGGCCGCAGCCCAGGGCCGAGACTCCTGGGAGGGGTTGTTCTGTTTTTCCCAATGTACCTTCTTCCTCCAGCAGCCAGCAGACTCCCGTCCCCAATTCCCCTGAACATCTCCTTCCCGGCGGCTTTCCACACAGGCCGCTAATGCTGCTGACAGAGCAGACCCTTCCCATGTGACCTGGGTCTTCTGGCACAAGAATCAAAGTTTCGCCTTCACACTCTCCAAAGTGTCCCCCTTTATTTAGATCAGGGTTGGCAAACAATGGCCTGCAGGCCGACTCCAACCTGCTGCCTATTTTATAAATAAAGTTTTAACAGAACACAGCCACGTCCATGGATCTGTGTATTAACGATGGTTGCTTTCCAAGCACCAGAGTTGAGTAGTTGCAACAGAGACAGCATGGGCCGCAAAGCCTCAAATATTACTACCTGGCCCTTGATAGAAAAAGTTAATCAACCTGTGCTTCGGAGACAGCCTGCATGGTCACCCACCCTGCACAGAATCCTAGGTCAGTAACACAGAGCCACAGCTACTGTCTGGCTTTTCCGCAAGAAGGACAGGTCAAGTTTTTATATTTAGAACCACAGTCTATTAGGAGAACCTAAAATTAGGTTTTCCTTTGGATTACAAAAAAAAAAAAAAAAATAGTAACAGAAAAATAAACTTCTCCAGACTGGTTCCCTGTCAACATCTGAAGGTCACTTGGCTTAGTGCATCAGATGGTCAAAATTACACTCTTGGTTGTGTTTGTGTATTCTGATTCCAGAACAAGGAAGCCCAAAACCCTGGCAGAAAGTGGGCACGCGTAGGATTAAAGTGACGGGCACGAGAACAGGAGAGGCCATGGGACGGGTTAGCAGACCCCAGACTTGTATGTGCAGTAGGAGACTCACAGATTATCCAGGCACAAAACTCACAAAGTTTGGGTGCCTCTTTGAGAATACGATGAAAGGTGTGGGCCCTTCTCACTAACAGCTGGGGACGTGACAAGCTCCTGGTAGAGAAAGGACAATCTCCTTCATTTCGAATGACCCCAAGTTAGGAGAAGAGGGGATTTTTCTATTGGCTGCACTTTATAAAGCAGGGGAAACAATTCCAATAAACTGAAGTGAATAATCCCAGGTAAGCCAGCTAGTTAGTGGGAAGGAGGGAACTAGGACCAGGGTCTCGTATTCCCCCAGCAGCCCTGTAGAGGCAGAAACTCGGATAATGTATTCTATGTGCTTGTGTTATTTATTACCTGTCCTGCCCTCCCTCTCCCCACCCCCACACCTCCAGACCCCAGAGCCTGGCTCGAGAAGACACAAAAAATACCCTCTCCTTTCTGACCTGCACTTGTCAGCACCCATGCCACGGGAACTGTTGCTCGTCCTCCTTTGATAGCCTTCTTGTCCAGATTATAGTTTGAGACACTGAGAAGCAGGGCAGTCGGAATGCCCTGCGCTCCATGAGAAATGCCAGAACAGCCCTACCAGCACTTCCTACTAAATGACACAGCTCCAGGCTCCGGTGCTCACATGTACACATTCTTTGTTCATTAGAAAAGTATGAAAATTCTAGAAGCATGTTTGAGCCTTACTGGAAGAGGGAAGTATGAAAGCGCCAATGGACTGTTGCAGAAAAATCGTTGTGGGGGGTTAGAGGGGGGGCCCAGGATTTCAATCATGTAGATTGGCTAAACTACTCCATACTAACTCTTGCTCTGAGGCCAAGGTATAGGTAAAAATGGGAAGGGCTCCATAGGTACCAACGGAACAATCCCCTTTTTCCCCCAAAATGGATGATTTGACACACTCGGGTGCAGAGTTCGAAACAAAACCATATCCCCACCAGTAACCACCATCCTACAGCCAATTTCACAACCAAAAGGAGCCAGAAGAACCAGTGAACTCAATGTTAACTGTTAAGGCAACTACAACAAGTGATAATAAAAAGCTACTTTTCTGGAAAAAAAATGAGCTGATTTCATGTTTTTAATGGTTTATCTTCAATGTGCCTCTGAGACAGGGTCCTTGAAGAGGATTTCAGGAGGGTGGAATTCACCAAACCAATCTTTTCCGGAGGCTATAACCCTGGGGAGAAGGAGAGCCTGACGGGCTAGATATAAAGAAAAAGGATGATCTTGCCCACATTCATTGTCTCCAACTTCTCCACAGAGTCCTCCCACCTCCCCCCCCACCCCGCCCCAGAAAGTCAAACACTGAACTAAGATATTTCTGGGAGCAAGGGGTTCAGCTTGGGATTAAGGAGAAGGAAACTTGTATGGGAGCCAGCATGAGGAAACTTGTACTGCTGCCTTGGGTCACTAAGACCAAAAGAATTACATTTATTAAAGCTTTAACAACAACTGACGAAATAAAAGATAACAGGGAAAATAATCACGGAATCCAAAGCAATGAATTTTATCAAGGGATTTTAGTAATATCATAAACTATGAATTCAGATCAAGAATCATTAAGGCTTACCCCAAAATTCCCATTACCCTCCCATGAGACAGGAATTCCTTGCATTAAGGCAATGAATCCTAAACATAAAATTGTAATATGGATATGAAGGCTCTTTTCCAAATGGCTGAGTTTCCAATCTCTGAGCCAGAAGATAGGACAACATGGCCAAAAAGAGTTGGATGGGAGTTGAGATGCCAAAATCTTTTGTCTTCAAATCCATGGGCTCTTGAGTGATAGAACTATATAAATCCTGAACTGACATAAACATCATACTGGGAACTCCTGCTTTAAAAATAACCAATATGGGACGCCTGGGTGGCTCAGTCGGTTGAGCATCCAACTTTGGCTCAGGTCATGATCTCACAGTTGGTTGGTTTGAGCCCCATGTTGGGCTCTGTGCTGACAGCTCAGAGCCTGCAGCTTGCTCCAGATTCTGTGTCTCCCTCTCTCTCTCTCTCTGCCCCTCCCTTACTCGCACTCTTTCTCTCTCAAAAATAAATAAAAATACTTCAAAACTTTTTAAATAAATATAAAATTAAAAAATAACCGATATGATGAAAACCTTCCAAAAACACTCTACACTCTCTTGTGCCACCAGGAATTCTTCTGTCTGCCATTTGAGAGCCATTTTGGAAGGGAAATGAGCACACGCTACAAATGGTAGAGAAAAGACTAAGAGAAAACAAGGTAAACAGATCCATGGCCTCTGTCCTTGATCCTGGTTTAGGGAATATTTAGGGTCTTCTCTTAAACGCTTGTACGAAAGCTTAATTCAAAATTCCAAGCCGGTTTTTACACTCTGGGTTCATTCTCCAACACACTAAAAAAAAAAAAAATAAGAATAAACTATTTATTGGTTGCCAGAAAACACCTTCTTATAAAGGTTACATCACAACTCCAACTTTTTAAAAATATTTTTAAAGTTTATTTATTTTTCAGACGGCAGAGAGAGGGGGACAGAGGATCTGAAGTGGGCCCTGTGCTTCCAACAGAGAGCCCTACGCAGGGGTTGAATTCATGAACTTTAAGATCATGACCTGAGCCGATGTCGGGCGCTTAACTGGTTGAGCCACCCAGGCGCCCCCAACCCAAACTTCTGATCACGTGAGTCTATCTGCATGTAAGAGATCCCGTTCTTATCAAATTTTGTAAGTTCTCACTCAGTACTTCCCAAGCTGTCCAACCTGGAGCACATAGGGATCCAAAGCTAGCTCTAGGGTCCTGCCCTCTATGACCTTCTCCACACCACCTGATCACTTCCCAGGTGTGGAGTGGGCCAATGCCCTGACCTGGCGGCCAGATGCCCTCTCCATCCCAAGTGGCACTGGTCGTGTCCCCAGGATTCCACCCTGGGAACCTGCCTAGTAAGCAGCAGTGGGGAGCAGGGGGTGCTGAAGAGAACCAATGAGGACTCCAGGAGGGCGAGCCGTCAGCCCAGGACATGCTTCCCCTGCGGAAGAGAGTAGATGTTTTCATTTGGAAAAGGAGAGAGAATAATTTGTTCCTGACCCAGCTAATTAGAATACCCTCAACTGGGATCCCAATGTGTTTAATTAAATTCACTGTAATATATGAAGAATCCACCAAGGCACAAATCCCAGGGGAACACTCAATCAACGAGCTGCCCCCGTTCAGAATTCTTGCTCTTCTTTCTAGGGAGGGAATTTTTCTCCCACGCAAATCCTCAACTCTGCAACCCTCTCCCCCTCTGTCACAGGGCCCTCCCATCCTTGGGAAGGGGGAATCTAGGTTTTGCTTTACTTCTTCCGTTCTTAACTGCTTACCTCTATCAGGTCAAGGGTAGAGCTTATTTAAAATTTTTAAGCTTATTTATTTATTTTGAGAGAGAAAGTGGGGAGGGGCAGAGAGAGAGGGAGAGAGAGAATCTGCCCTGACAGCACAAAGCCTGATGTGGGGCTCAAACCTGCAAGCGGGGAGATCGTGACCTGAGCTGAAACCAAGAGTCAGGTGCTCAAACAACTAAGCCACCCAGGTGCCTCAGGTCAGTTGTACAGTTTAAAAAAGAAAAGAAAACGACAACTTCAGCTGTGGCTAGTAGGCTGTCAGGCACACATGCTACACACGCACCCAAAGAAAACCAGCTGCTAAGCCCACTGGAGAGGGTTTGGTTCTGATTCGCTTCTAAGCGTCTACAACACATTAGACACTATTCTCTCTCTCTCTCTCTCACACACACACACACACACACACACGCACACGCACACGCACACACGGAGAACACACCCTACCCCAGGGCCTTAACCTGAGATGATTAAGACAGTGACAGTGGTGACTTGGAGGACATGCCAAGGGGGATATGAGAAGGGCATCTCTTTGGCTTGAATATCATTGTGAGAATATGCCAGCTGGAACACTGAAAATCACTGGCTTACTCAAGAAAAACTGCCACCTATCCACAAACTAATAATGATGAAGAAGCGTGACCAACTAATAAATCAAGAAACCAAGATCAACTTAGCTAAAGAATAGTGGCAATTGAGGTCTACCCAAACTCACTTGGGCCAGTGACCTATACCCCTGAACCTGCCTAAGGGTTTCCTTGATTTTCCTCAATGTCGCTGGCTGGTTTAAAAAGGGCTTGCAAAATACTGGGTTATATGAACTGCAAATGTACAGTCATTTCCAAAGAAAGAAACTTCCATACTTGGCAACATGATTTACTTTCTGAAAGCTCAAAGAAGTACAATGACCTCTTAGAAGTATCTAGTTTGACTCATAAATGGAAGTAGAAGAAGAGCCCAACAACCTCCAACTTCTCCAAGTTACCACTGTGCAGCAGGTAGGACTGTCCTCACCGAGAGCCATTAGCAATGTGGCTCACACACACCGGCGGTCAGTGCTTTATACTGAACACCAGGGAGTGTGGGCTCACTCGTATTGCTCAGGGACCTTTTCCTGAACCTCTTTCTGATCGTGCTGGAGCTCTTTTAAAATGCTCATCCCCCCCGCCCAAATGAATAAAATATAATATATAAAATAAAATGCCTGCCCCATCTCGGTTTAGCTGGAAGGCGACACTCCTGTGTCCCGGACATAGAAACATCGAATGCCCTACATCTTGCCCTTTGGGTCTAGCTTGTGGGTCTAGCTTGGAGTGGGGGCAGAGCTCAGAAAGGAAAAGCCATCGCTGCAATCAGAAGCACCTCGATAAGGAACCTGGCGCATAAATCCAAGCGCAAAAGTCAAATTAATAATTAAAAAAGAAGGGAGAGAAAGGAAGCCAGCCTGCGTTACTTTGTGGGATTCTACCCCATTAGTATGTGATGCTCGTTCACCCCGGCCAACAACTCCAAGTCAAAGAGACGAAAAGAGGACTCTTGTTAGAAAATAATTCATCGTGAAAATCAAAAAAGTGTGTTCCTGTAACTTGTTTCCCAGGAAAACTAACCAAGTTCTGTCAGAGAACATTGATTTCTGTAAATCTGGAGGGGCCCCGCTCCTTCCTCCTCCCCAGTGATAGAAACTTCTAACATCTGGTTCTTCATGCATGGAATGCAAAATATTGATCGGGTTTTGTCAAAGCCTCCCCTTTAAAGTAGAAACGGACAAAGTACATTCACACACGCATACACATTCACAAATGAAAATACACAGGACTCATAATGAAGCTTCCTCAGGGGAGCAACACCTGTTACTATAAACACACGCTCACGCACCCCTCTTCCACGCACACGGTGCACCTCTACACCTTGAGCAACTGAAACTCTGTGGCGGATGAGGAAAAGCGGCTCCCAGGCGTCCCTCTGAGCAAACGGACTGCCCTAGGGGAGACCACACACCTCCTGCTGAGCAAGGGAGAATCCCCACGGTGGGCACGCAAAACGAAACCTCCAGACACCTGCTGAGGGACACGGGATGTCATCTAGGCCCGGCAGACGGAAGGGCCTCTGCAGGGGAAGCTACCGGCCACAGTGTGCCTGGCCGGGGGCTCTAAATTTCCCCTCTGGGCAGGGACTACAAAGTCATCAGTACTTCCAGTGAGAAGAGATGGGAAGACGAGAGTCAGTTACGGATTCCCCACATATAAGTGGGCGCTGCACCCATTCAGAGCATTTACCGCTGAGCAAACACGACAGACACTTGTCGCCGCATGAGGGCCCGCCCACGAGGTGGGTAGCATGTGGCTCCTGTGCCTGGACAAACCCAAAACTCAGGGAGGTCATGTGACTCCCCTCAAGGTCTCAGAGAATATGGAAGAAACAGGGCTGGAATCTGGGGCTTGATGCCAAATCCGCAGCTGTCCAGCTATACTCTGCACTGACCGCAGGGGTCATTCTAGAACAGCAGGGTCCCCATACCGAGGTATTTGCCTTGAATGCCTAAAAAATAAATTGTTGCAGGTGTAATGCAACTGGGAATGGAGGCGGTTAATTTTTTAATCAGTGGTTGTGTTACAGTTTCAAACTTAATGTCACATTCTTAGGAAGGCTTTCAGAAGGTCAATCTAAATATATACGTATTTTCTGTTTAATGTTGGCTTTTCACCCACTCATGCCCTCATCCTTGGCACATGCTAATTTAGTCCTATTTCACTGTAGGAGCCCCGCAGACACCATAAGACACAAGCTCCAACCATCATTTATAAGAGCAAGTGAAAGGAAGTAAAAATGTTCCCTTAGATCAATCCATTTACGTTACTCTGACCTATTTTCTGGTTTCTAGGCCAGACTCCTTGTGCCCTGGACAAGCCATGAGTGTTCATTCTCGGTATCTGAGCTCCAAAGCTGAAGGTGAGACTTCCCGTGCCTATGTCGTTTCCCTTACCTGAATGACATCTCCTGGCTCCCAAGTCTCAGTATGAGCATTTCCTTGAGAGACATACAGTGTATCCTTTGAAGGAAACTAACAACAAGAAATCCAAAATACGGTCTCTTGCAGAATGCTGACACCTTCGCACAATAGAAATCATTCCTCTCTGTTAGGGAAACTCCAGAAAGGAAAGGAAACTTACCAGGTATGTAGGGGTTTTCCCAAAGGAAGGGGCCCATCGGAGGATGAGGTCACAAGCCAAATGAGGGCGAGTTTCCATGACAGTCAAAGGAGCCTCTACACACAGAGCTTGGAAGCTTGAAAGAGACACGTGGTGGCTGAAACCACAAAGTGGGTCCCATAAGGCTAACATCAAACTGAAGACCCTCCAGAATCGACCCAAAGTTTCTAGGATCCGAAGATTAACCCTTCGCTACGATAATACACGGGTGGCGGTCCCCTGCCCCACTCATTACGACGCATTTCTTCTCTACTTTACTTTCCAGCTTTTACAGATGTCAACTCCCAAGTAAAAATAAAGGCCGCCACCTACTCCCGCATGTCTTCCTTCAATTCCATGCCAAAATGTCGCCAATAATGGTTGTTTACGGCGCACCGTGGATTAAGATATGCTGATGGAAAACCCTAACTCTGTGCTACCTCGGGCAAGTTATATACACTGTTGGGTCTCTCACATGCAATGAGGCAACAATAACAGAGCCTCTGCAGAGCACTGCCAGAAGGAGTCTATGGGATAACGCACACAAAGTCCTTAACACAGCGCTTGACGCGAGGCAAGCCTTTGTGAGAAGGCTATTACTATTATTGTTTGCCAAATTTGTTAAGGTTTGGGATTAGGGATTGAAATAAAGGTCTGACGAATTTACCTATTCGGTATTTCCCTCCTTATAACCAACCTTGCCTTCCCCACTCCCTGGGACACCCCTACCCCTTGCCGCAAAGAGGAATACCCAGTTGACTGCAAAGAAACCGTGGTCTATAGGAACTGCAATGTGTAAGGGATAACGAACACACACAGGACCGACTTCTCGCTTGTAAGAGGTGCTTAATTTTAGGTCACTTGCCTAAAGTCATGTTGCTGGCACAGGCACAGACAAGATCCACACCCCAAGCCCAGGTCCTTGCCCAGAACCAGGTCTGTTTTAATGGGTCTCTCTGCCCTTGCCGGTGCCAATATACTAAAAATCGAGAGCCATGTTCTTTATCGTGTCTGCCAACATCCCAGCTGAAGACCAGGTGAAGGAAGGAGAGCTCAGCTGAAATGGCTGGTAGGCACCTCCCGGATTCCCTAGATTCGCTCTGAAGGATTTGCTTATTTCCATCTCCAACCCCGTGACAGTCAACATGGCAGAAAAAACATATGCCCGGTGGTCAAAACAGGTGCGTTACTTCATCTGGAAAATGAAGATGTTTTACTCGCCCTGTCTTCCTTGGGGGCAAGTTTCAAAACCACGTGAGAAAACAAATGTGAAAACCCTTCGGAGGACGTGCCCAAGTATTTGGTGCAGTCATCATCTTTCTACCCTGAGCCCAAATTTTGCTTCCTCACTCCTGACTGGCAGACGCAACACCATGGACTTGGTTGTTAACTATCGGATGGTGTCCTAGCTCAGTGGTTCTCTAACCGGAGCGTGCACCGGAACACCTGAGGGCGTGTTATGCCTGGACTGTGGGGCCCGCCCCAGGGGTTTCTGATTCACCTGGTCTGGGGTGGAGACCAAGACTTTGCATTTCTAACAATCTCTGGGGAGACGCTGATGCTGCTGGTCTGGGACCACATTCTGAGAATCGCTGCTCTTGACGGCAACTGCCATGGAACAGAAACCTGAGTCAGAACAAATACACGGAGATATTCCCCTGTAAGGAGAAAATTTTCCAGAGTCTAAGAGCTCTGCACCTGCCTTTTCCCAGAGTATTTCCGATTCCAGCAAACTGCACTAGATAAATCATGTGAAGCCGGCACACAAGAAGTCACCTCTTTAATGAACAAGTCACTCGGAAGCAGCTGCCTGCTACCGGCCTGCTCCAGATACTTCATAAAAGTAGGAATTGGCCCTATTCATCTCTCTCCCGCTTCTGCACCTGCAGTATAAAACTTCCCAGGGCTGCTGCTGAAAGCGTGACTCTTGATGGCGAGGCATGAGGCATCACTTTTTCCTCGTAAGCTCTGCATCCTGCTGAACGCACCTGTCCAGATGTCTTGCTGGAATGAAGCCCACGAAAGAATTTCAAGCAAATACAAGAAAAAATAAAAGGTCTTTAAAATTCCTCCCACGCTCTTGAACTTTCTGGCTGTCGCTGCTCAGAGCATGAATTTGGCGCTCAAACCTGGAGGTTTCTCTTAAGCTCCCATCATTTGCTGACAAATACCCTCATCACCTTCGTGATGAGAGAAGACAACAGGCAGCCAGGGTGAGATGGACCTGGTTGGCAGGGGCGGGGGGCGGGGTAGGCAGTGAGCACACACAGGGCTGACTTCTCCTTTAGAAGAGGTGCTTCATTTAAAAAAAAAAAAGAAGAACTTTTTTAATGTTTATTTTTGAGAGAGAGACAGAGCATGAGCGAGGAAGGGGCAGAGAGGGAGGGAGACACAGAAACCAAAGGAGGCTCCAGGCTCTGAGCTGTCGGCACAGAGCCCGACGCAGGGCTCGAACTCACAAACTGTGAGAGCACGACCTGAGCTGAAATCAGACGCTCAACCGACTGAGCCACCTAGGTACCCTGAGGTGCTTCATTTTTATTTCGTTCTACTCTTGAAAGAGAAAATGGGAAGGTGACAAGGCAGGAGATCCAAATTCCCTCTGAACAAACGTCTCTGACGCTGGTCACTGTGGCTGCTAAGGCACTGGACCCTTTGTCCTTAAGTTCCATGGATTTTGTGGGAAGTCAAAGAAGATGGTGACGCTTGTGGAAGGGGGACGAGGGGCAAGTTAGTGAGAGGAGAAAGGAGGAAAAGGAGTGGCGTCTGAGTCGAGAGGTCAGGAGATGGCCGGCTGCAGAGGGGATGGCCACGTGGCAAGAGGGGATATGGTTGTGCGAATGATGACACGGCTACTTTCTCTGCCCTGCTTTCGGGTCCCCCCATAAATAACCCAGACAAACACCCAGTGCACTGGGTTTTGCTCTCCTTCCCCCCTCCGTAGGTCTCATTAAAAGCCGATATTGTTCGGCCTCAAGATGGAGAGCTCAGCATGGATTTTACTGAACGTTAAATCAACCAGCAAGCGTAGCCAGCAAACTCTGTGGCACTTTAACTTTAAATAATGCAATAATTATTGAATTTCCTTTTTATAACTGAAGTGCTGGAATGTAAACAATGGGGCCGTAATTGCAGGAAGGGGGGATCAATAGAGGCAATCGTTTTTCAGCCATGTTAATTGTAAATACAATTGCTCCAAGACGTCAGCCTTGTTCTTCTTGCTCCCAGAATCATCCTAACGGATGACAGAGTCCAACTTTCCCATTACAGCTGTTCGTTCCTTTAAGAGGTTCTCAATCAGGTCTGATCAATCTGTCAAGATAATGCATGGAGTAAGTAAGACTCTTCCAAACACAGGCTCCCAATCAATAGCCCGGACCAGCTTAATGAGGTGGGGCTAAGGCCCAGAGGGAGGTAACGGCCCCCAGCTTGCGCCTAGGTTTGGCAGGCCGGTTTCCTCGCATGGCCCTGATAAACAGATCAGCCCTTAATGAGGACATTAGTTATGCATGCTTCAGCAAGCAGCAAGACATCCGTCCCTTGGGACAGACGGACAGAAAACAAAATAGATTAACAGAAAACAATATGGTGCCAAATTAGGTCTAACTGAAGACTTTTCCCTCCTTCTTCTGTTTTCCTTAATTGTCCAGCAGAGTGGAGGACATCAATTAATCATTCCAATGGGCATGAGCTCAAAGAATGGGAGTACCATTGGGCTGGATGATCTCTGGGTTTCTGCTACCCTCCTTTGGTTGCCATTCATTACGAGTGCCCTCACCTCAACATCATTTCCAGATCACAAGGGCGGCCTCTCACAGAAGGGTCCCCACATCAATCAACACGAGAGAATGAAGACATGGCTGAAGTCTGACAGCCATACTGGAGGGGCCAAGAACTGAAGATGGACAAGAACAAACCTGCCACTCCTCATGGTTGACACTTGTTTCTAAGATCAAGTCTTGGTCTTCAGAATGGTTATTCCCCCACAGAAGAAGAGGTGGAAAGTCGAGAGTCTGGAATCTCATTTCACATGACCAAGCACTGTCTGCAGGCCACACATGTGGTGAGGGCCTCTAGGCTCTCAAAAGGCTAATGTGGAGGGCTTCACGGGGAGGCTGAAGAGCTAACTTTCCCCGCTGAGGCCATTGTGCAGCACCGCATCTGCTTCCGCTGACTGGTTGGGAAGAGCGCCCTCGTGGAAGTCTGGGAGAAAGACCATGCTAAGGGAAGGTCTCACCCAGAATATAGCAGTTCCTTCTCCCAGAGGCTGGGTTTCCCAGAACCCAGGGGTTCTCAAAGTTTGGCTCCCGGACCAACAGCATCAGCACTCCCTAGAAACCCCTTCAGAACCCATCCAGACCTACAAGGATCTGGCCCAACAATCTGAGTTTTAATAAGCTCTCCAGATGATTCCCATGCAAGCCCGTTTAAGGGTCACTGTCTTAGAGAGGGGGTGGTACGTAAGGCAGCTCTGAGCAAGGATGATCTAGAAGACAGTGTTTCTGGTCCTCTGTAGATCAGAAACAGTGCCAGGTGTCTAAGATGTAGCCAGAAACCCGTATTTTCCCTCAGGTGTGGATCGGGGCCCACCACCCACCTGCTTCAGAACGCAGAGCCTCTGGAAGTAATGACACCAAAGGAATGAGGCCTGTGTGAAAAGTCCATTTTATTAGCAGGGAAAGATCACGGAGTGGGCCATACCACTGAACTGCAAGAAGTGAACAGTCTCATTACGTGACTAAAGTAAAATGAGAATAACCAGGTCTTTGTAAAGATGTCAGGATGAGCACAATATAAGAAAATGCAGATACAGCTGGAAAGATCAGATCTCTCCTTTGTGCAAACGCCCAGCTCACAGGCCACTCCTTCTCCAAAGCCTTCCCTAACGCGCTGACTGCACCTCTCTCCCCAACTCTGGGCCCTGAAACCCACCGGGAGCAACCTCCAGGCCGGACTCATCTTCCTGGCTTACAAACCACCATCTGCCCCGCTGCTGCGCCATGAACAGCAAGTCACAGGCCAGGAGACCAAGCTGCGCCTTCTGTGTCAGCACAGCTCCTGACCCGCAGTAGGTTCTTGAAAGTGGTTGGTTGCAAGTCTGAGCCAACAAGGAAAAGCCTCCAGTGCTTCACTGCTACTCTTGATCTTTAGCTTGCCGACCTCTCTAATCTAGACCAGACTCCCTCCCTCCCCCTCAGCGGTCAACCGCCACTCCATTCCACACTTGACATAAAAGCAGCCTCCTGGCACTTCCCACCTCACCCACCAACCCTGCTCTTTCTGGAGCGGAAACCATCCTGAACGCCCCCTCCACCCGCTGAACTGCTGCCTGTTCTGCAGGCAGGTCGATGGCGCCCCTACAGGACGCCCTCCCCCAAGCTAGCACTCTCGTCTCCATGCCTCTGGGGTCCTGTGGCAGGAAGGAGCCCCACCTGTGGGTACCACGATCTGGTACGGCCTTCACTTGGCCTCCACGTGGCCTCTACATTCCTTGATGACCGAGACTGGAGGCTGGGACTGAGAGAATAAACACGTTTATTCTACTGTTTACTGCTCACTTGGGTAAGGTTTTACAGCAGGCTGTCATTACCGCGAATGGCTATACTCAGGGACTTCATTTCTCAGCCTATGAATCTCAGAAGCCCTTCTCCTTCCGCACTCCAAATCCACCAAAATGTCCCCCAGCCAGAGAACAAGTTAGCTGGTCACCATCAGTGTATCCTTCCATTTCCGTCTACGTATTTACATATTTAGGATCGCTTTGCTCTTTCACGAGACCTCATTTCCTGTTCAACAGACAAATACTGCGGGGGAGACTCGGATGTGTTGAGAAACATCTAGAAGAAGATCACAGAGGGCAGGGACAGAGAGCAAACTCCAACAGATGCCTCCTGGTGGGGAGTGACTCAAGCCATCAGGACTCCGACGACGAGCTGGCAGTGTCCACTACCACACCTTTACAGACAAAACCAATTTAGTACATATTTCAGTTCTAAACATACAGTGTCTCCAAGAGCCAATGGAGAGGCGTGACTGTGCACAGACACCCGAAAGGAGACGGCTGAAGGGGTATTCCTGAGACATCTGCCGATCTCCAGGTTGGAAAAGTCAGGACAAGGACATTAAAAAAAAAATGCACACATTTATCTTTTCTTTTCTTCCCCAGCATTCCATCTTCTTCCACAACTGATGGCTGCTGAGAGTGGCTGTGGCCTCGACCCTTGATTCTTGTCACTCCCTAGAGAGCCAGTTACACCTACTTTCGTGTATTTCCAAACTGTGAGACCCATAGGGAAGGGAACGTTCTCCACCAGGCTCAGATGGGCTGCTTGCCCTCGCTGGTCTATGCCCCAACTCCAGACCCCCGGCCTGGTCACCGCCGCCACACCCTCCCCAGGGGTTCCAAGCACCAGGGTTCAAAGGCACCACCTCCTGCTTCTGCTCTCAAGCTCCCAATGGAATGTGGCTGTGAGGCTAGTCAGAGAGACTTTTTTTCCCAAAGTTACTTCATTTTATTTTTAATTTTTTTAATGTTTATTTATTTCTGAGAGCGACAGAGAGTGAGCTAGGGAGGGGCAGAGAGAGAGGGAGACACAGAATCTGAAGCAGGCTCCAGGCTCCGAGCTGTCAGCACAGAGCGCAACTCGGGGCTCACACTCACAGACTGCGAGATCATGACCTGAGCCAAAGTCGGACGCTCAACCGACTGAGCCACCCAGGCACCCCTCCCAAACTTATTTTAAATGGTAAAAAGGGACGCTTTTTTGTTTGTGTTTTTTTTACCAGCCATTGACCAAATCATCCTCTCCTCACAGTCTACAAGTTCATTCTATTTCAGAAAGACCAACCAACAGTGAGGAGACGGGAACGGCCCCAAGAGAAGATTTGCCAGGGGGCACAATTTCATCCAGAAAGAGGATCATTTACAAATCCTGCTAGAGAACTGCAGGAAAATTCAAGCTCCAGAAAACTGCGTCTAAAAAACTGGCAACTGGGAAGATTTCTTTGAACAAAATGGCAGGCTTCGGAGAAGGCCGGAGGGAAGGAGAGCAAGGAGACTGCCACGATTTCCAGCTTTGGGGCGCTGGGACGCTGAGGGCATGCATTATGCACATTAGTAGTTACTGTGTTTCTGGGGCACGGTGACATCTGGACACAAACCTGCCAGGGCTCTCTTCCCGGGGAGACGGTATTAAGACAAAGCCAATCGCTCGCCACCACGGCAACTGGCAGGTGGCGTCTTTGGAATCTCAAACCCAGTAACCTGCTGGGCAGGTATTAACACAAACCACAGATACTTTTTTAGCGGATATTTTAGAGGGCTAAGTCTTAAAATTCCAACCTCTCAATGTCCTTTCCAGATTGTGTCATGATGACCTGAAGCCAAAGGAACCAAGACTCAATCCCAATTTCTGGGAAAACCTGTATTTTTACGATCTTTAGTGGTCTTTCAGCTTTGGATTCATTCATTCCGCATCTGTCTCTCCATATTCCTGTTCCTTGCTTCCTCGACATGGCAATGAAGGGATGATTAATCTCTGAATGCTATTTTTTAATGTGTTTGTTTGTTTGTTTATAGACAGTGAGAGAGTATGAGAGAGCACACGCATGCAAGAGCGTGTGAGCAGGTGAGGGGAAGACAGAGAATCCCAAGCAGGCTCTGCACTGTCAGCACAGAGCCAGATGTGGGGCTTGAACACACTAATGCTGAGATCATTCCCTAAGCCAAGAAGAAGAGTAGGGCACTTAACTGACTGAGTCACCCAGGTACACCATGAACCTCATTTTCACCATTCTCTGTACATAAGAAAAGTCATCTACTAAAATGGTTTTCATCCACCACTCCCTTGTACCACCCTTGTCTCCTGCTCAGTCTCTCAGTGGTCCCTCTCTCTCTCCCCTTCCCTCTCTCTCTCTCTGTGTGTGTGCGTACGCGCGTGTGTATGTATGGGGGTTGGTTCATGCCATTCCACCCTGTACCTACTTCCATTCCAGCTCAACCAAATTCTGCTCTCCTTTCTGAGTACCCCATCTCTCATCCTATTTCTGTCTACAGGAATTCCTTCTACTCTGAACATGGAGACTTCATCTCTCAGCATATCTCTTCCCACTGACACTTCAGGTGCTGGTTATCAGCATTACGTAGGTGGCCTATTCTCCAGTGAGACCAGAAGGTTCCTGAAGACAGAGATTACGTGCCCTCCTACTGGACACACAAGAGTCAGGCTATTCTGTATCAAGAACACGGGCAGAGATCAGGAGCCACAGAGAGAAGAGGGGGCTCTGACACTAAGCTCCCTCCTCAAGGGTGAATAACACCATCTCACAATGAGGGGCCATGAGACTCCAGTGAGTAAACTGGTATGATGTACTTCCTAATGGCCAAGCAAAAAAAAAAAAAAAAAGTTTTTAAAAAGTGGTCAGGTGATGAGAATTGGTCGGAAGGAGCACTT
The DNA here is from genome assembly GCA_030068075.1 of Paguma larvata. Taxonomy (NCBI): domain Eukaryota; kingdom Metazoa; phylum Chordata; class Mammalia; order Carnivora; family Viverridae; genus Paguma; species Paguma larvata. Next base: position 43,653,686 of record CM057841.1, read on the forward strand.
GAAGACTCAGAAAACCTTCCCCACCATCTGATTTCATTGGGGTCCTAAGTGTACACAAAGATGAATTAATTACTTGACGGCCTGTTCACTTACCTCGCTAATGAAATCACGGGTTTTTCAGGGGAAGAACCTGTGAGGAGGACTGGCTTGCCTCTGGGTGTGAGAGCTACCGGTGCCAGCTGCATTCCCCAGCGCCAACATGACTCATGAGATGACACAAATTGCCAGTGGGCTTTGTTATTATGTGACCTTCAGCAAGTCACCCTTCTTTCCTGCTTCAGTGATAAAAATCTGGACGGCAATACTAAGAAGCTCCTTCATGGCATTACCGTGAGGAATGACGGCGGCGCACAGCTCATAATGACCAGGAAGCACTTTGTCTTTGTAGAGAGCTACATTACTTAACATTTAGAATAATACCCACTGTTTCAGGTTGAGAAAGCATTCAGATTTTAGCTAAACTGAAGGCTGAACATATCCGCTAATGAGCAGTGTCCTTCCCAGAGAAACACTGAAAGCTACTCAGTCTACTGAATAAAATGACTAGCAGTACATTAGTGAGAAGCTGAGGCAGGTTTAGTTACCATGAAACCAGAGTCATCGCATTCAACATCTAATAAGCAAATTCTTAGGATCACAAAAATAAACCAGGGCCAACTGAGCCAACAACAACTGCCTTTGGATAGAATGATTTCTTGGTCCACAGTTTCCCCAGAATCCAGAAAAATCCAATCTCTTAACAGGATGTTTCTATCATTTAGGTGAGGAGTCTGGAAGTACCTGGACGGTACCTACTTCAGGCCTTGAAGGACCATACGGCCTCTGCTGCAACTGGTGAGCTCCGCCAGCACCGCATACGAGTGGTGCTGGGCAAACGTTAAGATCCCATGCAGACCCGTGTTCCAATAAAACTTTATATAAAAACCAGGGACAGGTTAGATTCCCTCCTCTGGCAGTGATGTGCTGACTCCTGATGAAAAACCATGTAAAATTTACTCATTTGCAGTATCCGTGAAGAGAGGGGAGAACACACACACATACTTTGTTGAGCAAAATAAGTTCCTTCCAACTTGTCAAAACACAGCAAGAGTAAGGCTTGCAAACTTGATATCGAAATAAGCAGTTTCCGAGTGAAGGCCAACAATACTCCAGTGCCATTTAACTGGGAATTGTGAAACGGCTCCCGAACAATTAAACTTCACCCCTCGCTTTCAGGCTTTCGAACGTAAGAACTTGCGTGCAAGTGTGTTCTCTGCCCACGGCACTCCTTCTCAAATGCTGCATCTCATCCTATAAACACGGTGAATAATGCGACAGGAATAAGTTAGGGTTATACATTTATTCAGAACTAAACAATACCTGTAACTGAGTCAACTTTTAACTAATCTAATGATGGAGTTACTAACAACAACAAAAGAGTAAGCTTCTTCTATGCCCTCGAGTAGCTGAAAATAATGCAGGTTTGAAAAGCAAGGGAGCAAAATGAAAAGGGGAAGAAATAGGTCACTCTCATCCCTGTGTACCTTCCTCCGCATCCTCTTACTTTCTGAGCATCTCTGGAAAGGAGAATGCGGGCCATGATCTTGACATCCAGCAATGAGCGGTCACGAAGTCTGGATTTAGAAAGAGAAAACATCTGAATGTTTTCTCAATAACACCATCTCCATGAATCCAGCCCTGCCTAGATTTCGAACCGTTTGGCCTTCATTAGTTCAAATGGTTCTCACAACTGCCTTGCGAAATTAAGTGGACGCAGATGCCTTTCCTCGCCGTCTAGCCGACACAGGAGAGAGTTAAGTCGCAGACGGCAAACGGCCGGCAGCTGGGGAAGCCTGCAGGTATGAATCACAGAACTCTGAGAGTTTTCAAAAATTCTTCATTAACGGTTAACACTGTGAATTTCCAGGGCACCTGGGTGGCTCAGGAGGTGAAGCGTCTGGCTTTGGCTCAAGTCATGATGTCGCGGTTTGTGGGTTCGAGCCCCGTGTCGGGCTCTGTGCTGAACAGCTCGGAGCCTGGAGCTTGCTTTGGATTCTGTGTCTCCCTCTCTCCCTGCTCCTCCCCTGCTCACGTCCTATCTGTCTCTCAAAAACAAATAAGTGGTAAAGAAAAATTTTTTTAAATAAATAAAACCTGTGAATTTCCAGGACAGGACAGGGGGAAGGGAAGGGGGAAAGGGGGGAGGGGGGAGAAGGGAAGGGGGGAAGGGAAAGGAAGGGGGAAGAGGGGAGGGGGAAGAGGGGAGGGGGAAGAGGGGAGGGGGAAGAGGGGAGGGGGAAGAGGGGAGGGGGAAGAGGGGAGGGGAGGGGAGGGGAGGGGAGGGGAGGGGAGGGAAGGGAAGGGAAGGGAAGGGAAGGGAAGGGAAGGGAAGGGGCGGGAAGGGAAGGGAAGGGAAGGGAAATCACTGGGCTGGCTACACATTCCCTCAGTCTGACAATTACCGAGTTAAGATGGAGCAGGTGCCTTCCAAGCTAGCACTGGTGCCCATTTACGTCAATGTATTGTCCCTGTAGGCGCCTAGGCTGTGCCATGTGTACCGGTGGCTTGGGAGTGAAGGCCATGGAAGCTGGCCCGAGGCCCTTTGAGTCCTGCTTCAGTGGTGGTCACACCATACTGTGCCACCCTATGAATAACCCAGTACAAAAACCCTTCTGAAACACAGTGCCGCTTGAGTAGCACGTCACAGAGCACACGGCTAGGGCTGAGCTACACCAGACTCGCGTGGTACGGGACTTCAGAATGAATGTGGCTTCATAGGGGAAGCCAACTTAATTCTGCCAAGGAGTTAATATTTGCTAATTGGTAGAAAAAGGTAAAATTAATGAGGACATTAACATAGCTATTTAAAAACAGCTCCATGTTTCTCCCATTGTAACACATGGAACTATCAGGAAGTAATTGAGGGAAAAGGACACTGTCAATTCTCAATTATCTGCATGAATGAAGCGCTCAGTGACACGGATAATCCAAGTCATTTACATTTGGATTTAGAAAGTAACATCTTTTTCCTTTGGAAAACTTACCTTCCTAATTACAGCTTGCCGAATGTGAGAGTGAAATCAGTTTACCTTCTGCGCCAAAGCAGAAAGCTGCTGGGAAGGGTACAGAAACCACCACGGGCCTCAGACCTGCCACAGATAACCCAAGGCAAAGAAACCATCACCCGCAGTGGTTGTCTAACGTGGTGGTCATTAGCCACATGTGACTATATTTGTATTAAATAAGAAGTTCCACCACTACACATGCCACACTTCAAGGGACTACTAGCCACGAGTGGACAGCATAGATACAAAGCATCTCCATCATCAAAGAAAGTTCTAGTGGACAGCAGTGACTTCTCAGTCTGTGGTGACCCCTAGTTTCCTGGATTAAGTAGAAAGCTGTGTGAGGGGTCGAAAGCAGGGGAATGCAGGGGATGCTATACTGCCACCTTTTCTAGAAACAAAAGGGAATTGGAACACCTGACTCGCTCAGCTAGTTTAATTTCAAGCCCTGCAATGTAGACTCTGTCTAGGGAATAGCACAAAAAATACGCATTTCATTCTAAGTAAAATGAAGCTTTTTAATTAACAAAGCAGAAACCAGTGGATAAAAGGCAAGGCAGGAAAGCCTGATGCTAGGCAAACATTTGCCATCAGCACCCGCACCTTGTGTGGCCAGAGCCTGGGTGCCCGCTACAGGCAAGCAAGGGGAAGAAGGCAGCCCGGCACGCACACACGGCACGCACACACGAGGGGCCTGCTCCACAGGGGGCCGCTCAGGTGCCACTGGGGGCGGCGTCAGGCCCAGTGGCACTTCACATCCTCATTAATTATCTTGAAAGGAGAGGGTTAGTAAACAGCAAGTTAATTAAATTCTCAGATGATGCTAATTTGGGAGGCTTTAGGAAGACTGGCAAGGGCAGAGGCAATATAAATGGGACCCGGATGGGTTAGAAGAAGGAGTGGAAAATAAAATTAAGCACCGGCTCACCAAACACTGCTTGAACTACGTCTTACGGAAGAGCCAAAATACGTCCTAAAAGGAATTTATTTGGAAAATAGTTGTGTTAAAATGAAAAGTTTTGCAACGTCTGAGGCATTCAATCAGAAAGGGAGCAAAAAAAAAAAAAAAAAGGCTTTTTAAAAGATTTTTAATAAAAGCATTTATGTGCACTTAGAAAAAGGTCTGGAAGGAACACCACCCGGTAAAAGTCACTACCCTTAGGAGGCGTGGTCATGGAAAAGGAGACGTCGGGGGGTGGGGGGGGGGTTCCACTGTTTTCTTCATGTTCTTTTTAAACTGATGAAACATCTTTCCAACTAGCACACATTTTGAGGATTTTAGCTGTTCTTGTTTGGTTTTTTAAGCTTTTTGGTTTCAAATAATTTTAGATGGACGGAAGAGGGGCAAAGAACTCCACGTACCCTCCACTCAGCTTCCCTACTGTTAACATCCTACATCTTACCATCCGAGACACCAGTCCAAACCAAAAAACTGACACTGGTACAATACTATCATTAAAGAACAATCTTCATCCCACCCGTTTTTCCATTCATGCTCCTGTTCTGATCCAGGATCCCACACTGCATTTAGTTGCTGCACTCCTCCAACCTCTGATGGTTCCTCCATCTTCTGTGACCTAGACACTTCCAAAGGGCTCTGGTCAGATATCTAGAAAAGCACCACTCAGTCTGGGCTTGTCTGATTTGTTTTTAGGATTACAGTGAGGTTCTAGAGCTTTTGGAAAGTACCCTTCCCAATGCCTCATCTCAGGGGTATGTGACATCAACCAGACTTACCACTTACCTCCGGTGACTGTCCATCACTTAGTGAAGGAGGGCCCCTTCCTGCCAGGCTCACCCACTGGCAAGCTATCCCCTCTCCTATTCCAGCTGTAATCATTAGAAGTGAATCACTAAGTCCAGCCCACAGTCGAGAGGAGGGGAATGAAGCTCCAGCTTCTGGTTATTAGGTCATTAATACAATATCTTGTAACAGAGAGAAGCTACTCCATGCAGAAAGAAGTATCTGGTGAAAATGTCTATCTACAAAGTCTTGAGAGTTGCTGCTGTTGTTCCAAATGCTTGGATTCTCAACAACACAGATGACTAAATGCCCACAGCTGCAGAGTCCCTGCTCTATACGCCAGGCAGCACTCTGCATACTTACACACACGAACTTATTTAATCCTCACAACAGCCTGATGAAGGGGATGCAACAGTCAACTCCACATTACAAAGAGGTGAAATCTCCTGCTCACATTAACACAATTATTACATGGCAGGGGCAGGATTCAAACTCAGGCCTCCTGGCTCTAGAGATTATGCTGTCTAGAAACCTCTGGGCTTTCTTGCTTCACCATATACAATTCAAACGTATCAAACTAGTTAAACAGAGCAGCAAAATATAATTGAGAGAACACTGACATGGGGCAAGATGTCAAGAACCAAATGGGTCGAGGCTTCTCTGGAGAGAAGCACACTCAGGGGGGCGTTCAGAGGGTCAACAAAACTGCAGCAGCCGTCCTCCACCTCGACAGCGCGACAAGGAACACAGAGCACCTGAGCTGGTCAAAGGACTTCCGCATCGACAAGTATGCAAGATGCTCAGAATCTAAGGACCACGACACTTACGGACAGCTCAGCCCTGTCTGTCTTAGAGACAAGCTGGGAACGGTCTCCTCCTCTTACTTCTCCGACTCTCCTGAGGCTCACTGTGGCAGAGACAGCAGTGAAGTAGAGGTCAGGACTGGAGCAGGTCTGTTCAGCTGTGGAGGGAGTGAGGATGCCAAGACAGAGAGAGGCCAACAGCCCAGACAGCGTGGGGAAACTTGGCCCAAGACCCCAAGATCTATAACATTGGCTTGTTTAATCCCAACTGTTAATGATTTTATATTCTGACATCAAAAAAAAAAAAAAAAAATAGGGGCACCTGAGTAGCTCAGTTGGTTGAGCGTCCGACTTCGGTTCAGGTCATGGTCTCACCGTCTGTGGGTTCGAGCCCCGCATCGGGCTCTGTGCTGACAGCTCAGAGCCTGGAGCCTGCTTCACATTCTGTGTCTCCCTCTCTCTCTGCACCCCCCCTGCTCATGCTCTGTCTCTCTCTGTCTCAAAAATAAATAAAAACATTAAAAAAATTTTTTAAAAAAAGAAACAAACAAAGAAAAGAAATGAGTTGCTTCTAGAAAAACAGGCAAGTGTGGAGAAGAGCTGCTCCTCTGCCCACGAGTACCCACACCATTCGGTGCCCACACTGCTCCTAACCATTATCGTCTGCCACACAGAGGAAAATGAAGAAGTGAGCAGGAGGCAACGCATGCTCCCTTCCTGCATACCTACCCCACGCTGTCCTCTCCAAATATCTGGCATTTGCTTCTCCTCCACTTAACCCTGCCTTGCTTTGTTCTCGGATTATCTCAATTGCAAAACTTTGCCTTTAAAATGGCACTAACAAAGAAGCACATCACACAAATTATCCCACCACCACGGTGATCCCACCTCACACGGGGGCAGAGAGCAGATCATCCGTCAACACCCAGGGTCACAGGAGAGGAGACGAGCAGGGATGGTCCCTGGCTTTCCTCTCGAGGGAAGCGTACCAGTCAACACAGTCGGCCTCTGTTGAAACATGTCCACCAAGCTAGATCTTAAGGAACACAGAACCACCTCCTCTTAAGACAGGGTCTCGGTGCCAATTTTAAAAGCACTATACTCAACGTAGAGGAGAGCTATTATCAGCAGCTGGTGTCCGAGTGCTTACTACCTGCCAGGTACGGGTCTAAGGGCTGTTCTAAAAAGAAACAGATTTGGCACCAACCACCCTAGAGGTAACTCCTTAACATGTCACTGTATTCTCTTCCACACACTGTTTCAATGTTTTACATCATCCAGAAAAAATAAAATAGTATTCAAGAGGGACATATTTCCTGATTTTTTAATGGAGCCAAAACCTGAGAATTATGGCCTAGAGCATTATATGTGGCAAAAATCTGAAGTCTTTGGGCAGGTATTTGTAAGCACCTAGAAAAGCGATGAATCACTAGAAGTAAACACAAGTTCGCCAAGTACAGAACAAGAGACTTCTTTCCTCAACTCTTCCCCTGTTCCCCCGAATAATGTCCCTACTGCTTTGATTACTGATATTGAGCCGATAAGAGCAGTGGACTGCCAGAGGGAACCTACCGACATGTGACTTTGTCTCTCATGATATTCTTGTGAACAACCTGTAAACAGTAGGATGTGATTCTAGGACGGCAGGGCGCGTCTGCACTGAGCAATGCTGACCCAAAGAACAGTGACCACGTGTCAGAGTCAACCTGGAGGAAAAGGTCTGGAGGGGATGGTCATTACTAACGGGACTCCTCTTGTCTAATATCTCTAATGAGATGTGTGCAGAGACAGGAGTCATGCCTGTCGGCGCCCAAAACACAAAAACCAAAACAAAAGAAACATAAATAAAACCAAAACTCTTAGAAGCCACAGAGAGAAACAGGTAAATTAGAAAACATTTTAAAAAGGAGACTGAGGAGAATTATCAGACTTTACCACCAGAGACTACAAAACTAGAAGAACTAAGACAGTTCTGTACGGTCCCGAGGGCAAATTAACAGCACAAGAGAAAGTCTAGGACCAGATCCAGATATGAATTTAGTGTGTGACATGGTGGCATTTCTAAGCACTGCAAGAAAGGATGGGCGGATGCTTAGTAAATGGGGCTGGGATGGACAACTAATTGAGAAAAAAATAAACATGGAAGAATCCTTGCCTCACAATATATACCAAAATAAACTCCAGACGGATTACGGAGTTTAGTGTCAAAACATTGAACCATAAAAGAACTAAATGGGGATAGAAGTGAACCTGATCTTGGCAGGGTAAAGGGATTTCTAAGCTTAACAAAAGGGAAGGGAATAGAAATGAAAAGATCTGATGATATAAAAATTTTAAGCTTTGGAATCTCAAAATATACCATCAACAGTAAAAGATAATGATGAATGGAGGAGGCCATGGAACTGTACAGAGAGCAAATACATGTTTCCTACCTTTGATATCAAAAGAGCACTTTTAACTTATTTGTTTATATTATGTACTTACTAAAATTTTAGTTTTAATAGTGGAAAACTGAAAAAAAAAAAAAAATCCTGACAACCAAACAGAGAAGGAGGTAAATAATCATGGCACCTTCCCACAGCGGTGCATTGTGCGGCTATGCAAAATCACGTTGTTGGGAAACATTTAGGGATATACAAGAAAACCAAACACCGTAAAGTTCTTCAAAGCCATTTACGAGGTAGGTGTGCGCCGCTCCGGGGCACCTGGGGGCTCAGTTGGTGGGGCGTCCAACTCCAGCTCAGGTCAGGATTTCATGGTTCGTGAGATCGACCCCACCTGGTGCTCTCTGCAGTCAGCGTGGAGCCGGCTTCAGATCTTCTGTCCCCTTCTCTCTGCCCCTCCCCCGCTCGCGCACTCTTTCAAAAATAAATAAGCCTTTTTTAAAAAAGGCCATTTACAAGATATAAACACAGCATTATTTAAATTCTACTAAATAACGTCACATCTATACAGACAAGACTGAAATCACAAATGTTAAAATGTTTAAAATCAAAACCATCTTTAGGGAGTGAGGTTAGGGACGGTTCTCTTTTTTGAGTTTCTCTACATTGCCAGAAGTTTTGTTTGTTTGTTTTACAATGGATAAGAAACACTGCTGAACGCAAGGATAAAAATAAATGGAAAAAATATATAAATACGAATTTACTGTTCCATTTCCATATATGATACATTTGGAAGGGCAGTCAGCTATGCTGAACAGTGGAATAAACAGGATGAAGGAAAACAGCAATTTACATTAAGTCCTGTCCTCAGGTCTGGGGGGACAGGGAGACCTGCTTCAATTGTCAGTTCTAGGAAAACACAGGGCGTGAGCCACACCCTCATCATTTCAGGGGAACACAAATTCCAGAGGAGCGAAGGGTCTGATCGGGCTGCTTAATGAAAGAATAGAACCTTAATGATTCAGGGTCTTTTTTTTTTTAATTTGTTTTTTAACATTTACTTACTTACTTACTTATTTATTTAGAGACAGAGAGAGAGAGAGAGAGTGATCAGGGGAGTGGCAGAGAGAGAGGGAAACAGAATGTGAAACAGGCTCCAGGCTCTAAGCTGTCAGCACAGAGCCTAATGCGGGGCTCGAACCCATGAACAGTGAGATCATGACCTGAACTGAAGTCGGACGCTGAACCGATTAAGCCACCCAGGCATCCCTTCAGGGTCTTTATCAAGGAAGAAGAAAGACCCCCTATAATCACTGAGGTCTCACCATCCCATGAGGAACAGCCCATCCCATAATGAGCATCATCACCCAGGAGACACGCAGGTCAGAAGGAGGTGATGGGACGGCAAGGAGTGTGGAAGCCACTTCATACCAACGACTAGTTACAAATGCTACGGATGTGTACTCAGCAGAACACAGAAGGTGCCTGCACGGTAACAAATAACAAAAAGAGCAGGGGGCACTGGGCGAAATAAACTATGGCACCTTCGCACCTGGGTATACTGTGCGGCTGGTAAAAATCATGTGGTATAAAAACATTTAGTGACATCGAAAAAGCACTATTAGCAAAGTTCCAAGAAGCCATTCACAAATACATACAGCTCCATTTACGTTCTATAAGATAGTAACACCATAAGGAAGACTCTGTTACCTGAGAGGAACAGGAAACAATGGTCTCTACCTTTGCAGAGAAGGAAACAGACAATACCTTGACAGAGAGCATTTTTACCGATTCAAGTACCCCTACACTCATTTATGTAAAGAAACTAGAAACATTCAGAGAAGCTGAAAGACCGTTGCTTAGAAATACTTTTATAAGACATTCTTTCATCAGGGTCAGTATTTCCTAAATGCCCTTCAAGGACCGGGTGAGTCAGGAGCTTGCTAGAAACACGGACCCCTTGTATTTCCCCAGCCCAGATTCAGAGAATCAAATCATGGCCAGAACCTCAGAATCTGTACTTTACGGGGTTCACCAGCTGATTCTGAAGCATAGATTTGGAAACCCTTGGGAAGATGACATCTTTAATAGATTTTTAGGAAATGGTGTTGTTTTTAAGGCAATACAGAAAGGAACAAAAAAGTAACACATCACTAAAGTTTATCACCAAGATAAATATTTTTGGCCAGCAACCATCTCCACACTTCTATTCCACACATACAATATATCACAATTTGACATAAATGGAATCATCTGTAGGTGTAACGTTTGTATACTATGTTAGAGCCTTCTTTCCAACTAGAAAGTCCATATGCACAACCATTTCTAACAGTTGCACAGCAATCCACAGCAAGGACTTGCTATAATGATTTTAACCAGTCCAACTGACCGGTTTACAAACTGGAAGGAAGGAAGCAACGAAAGGAAAGAGGGAGAGAGGGAGGGAGGAAAGGAGGATGGAATGGAGGGAGGGAGGGAGGGAGGGAGGGAGAGAGGAAGGAAGGAAGGAAGGAAGGAAGGAAGGAAGGAAGGAAGGAAGGAGGGAAGGAGGAAAGAAGGAAGAGAGGGAAGGAGGAAGGAAGGAAGAGAGGGAAGGAGAAAGGAAAGGAGGAAGGAAGGAAGAGAGGGAAGGAGAAAGGAAAGGAGGAAGGAAGGAAGAAACAGTGCTCTGATGAAGAATATTTCAGCCGTATCGATGCCTGGGAGGGTCTCATCAAAGAGCAAGCCCCCTTCACATCTGGACAGGCATCGGCAAAGAGTTACAGTAAGCTCCCTGCTCCCCAACAGCACACGTGAACAAGTCTATCAATTCCCTCGTGATTAGAAACATAACCCATGTAAAACGAGCCTCTAGGGAGGAAAGTGCCGGTCTGGGTATAACCTGCAAAGCACTTTGCCCAAGAGAAAGAGGACCGCTCTCTTAGGGTGTAAAGCAAATCCCACAAAAGTCAGAGGACCCGCCTTGAAGAACACAGGAGCATTCTTTTGCCTCTTTGACTCCGGAGCCCTCGTTCAGCCACACCCCACCACCGTGCTCGGACGGCAGGAAGGTAACAGGACAACAGATCAAGAGATGCGGGAGATGCGGGAGATCTCTTCTGGGAGATGCGGCTTTGGAAAGCTGGTCAAGTTCTTCAAAGAAATGCAACCAGTGTTACTGGCCAAAAATTCACCCAGCTTTTCTTTTCTTCAAAAGCCATGAGGCCCTGCTCAGGACACAGGAGACACATGGGACAGGTGGTGGAGAGGACAGAAAACAGAAAGGTGTGACCTAACCAAGGCCCTAGGGGAAAAAATCAGAGGGAATCTCATTTTCATTTGGACTGTGGGCTACCCCCATCCCCGTTCCCTGATAAAGTCACGTGACTACCCACAGGACAGGCATAGCAGAGGGCTGACGCCGCGTGGTCTCCCCTGAAAGCTCCAAGTGGCAAACGGCCACTGAACATGCAGAAAGGAGTCAAGGTGTCCTGAGGGAGAGGCCAGAGGCACGGAGCAAAGGGGGAGGGGGTGTGCATTTGGCTCTGCTCTCCTGTCCCTGTGATGCTTGCTGGTTCCAGGCCCCAGGAAGCTGGCCGGGGCCTTGTCCTGAGCAAGAAGACAGGCCTCTGCCGGTTTCCTAGCAACCCTCACAGGCATTGTCAGAGGCAAGGCCATCTAGGGAAAATTTTAAACGGCCACATGCACAGATGCAAAACCTAAGCAGGCCCAACTCACATTTCAGAGCCAGTTCCAAAACCAAGCCACACTCAAAAGGCATCTGGGGGGTGAGGGTGGGGGTGGAGACTGGCGATGGAGGTGGCCGCACTTCCTTCTCCTCAGCCCTGCAGCGCTTTGCAGAGCACAGCCGCACCTGGGAGCTCCCGCCCCGCCCCCGGCGGGACACAAACAGCAGACGAGGTCCCCCATGGTAAGGGTGCAATTACCAAATGTGCCCATGTCACTGTCCTTGTGAGAACTCGGACCCCAGGCAAGGACACTAAAGCACTCTGTCTTAACGACTCTCTCCGCACCCAAGTTCTCTCTGCAGCTACTTCAAAAGCCCGCTCCCATTTGGTAACGCCTGCTTCTCAGGGGGTTTTAGCTCCACGTCCTCTCCCATCTCATCCAGCAGGACTGTGAGGCCACGCTGGCAGCTCGGGCCCACCTGTTCCGGACAATCGACCTTCCCTTTGGCCACTGTGATGCTTGCTGGTCACTCCTTCTCTCTCAGCCTGAACCCATCACGTCCCATTCAATCCATGATGCCAACACCACCAAGTGGGAGATGACAACTGAGACGTGAACTTCTCCTTACCCCATGGCATGTATAGGAAAGGCCCAACATCAAGGCCAGCCTCAGAGTCACAACGAGGACATCCATCCGATTCGCCACCTTCGACACGGGGACTGGAGTAGAAATGAGTGCCAGATAAACAGGAGTGTGGCCAAGCACATTTCAGGTCACCCCCGGGGCTCGCCCACTACCTGGTTTTCACCTATGAAACTGTCTCGGGCGATCAGATATTAATCATAAGTTATTCACTTTCAATTACTATGTGCTATACGGTTTTTATAGCTCCTTCACCTCTATCAGGACACCCAATGCTGTCAACTCTGGTAGGCAAACAGGCTCCATTTTACAGATGATATTAACGCAGGTGTCCAGGGTCTGGGACCAGTACACAACAGAGACGGGAAGAGAACAGAATCCTACCCTCCAGTCTATCTCCCAACTCTGTCCACATCAGAGTCCCTGTGGAGGTAAAAAGGCTGTAAGAACTGATGGAAACAGCAGTATCTAAGACACTCTACCATCTATAAAATTAAAGCATATATATATACATATATGTATATATATGTATATATATATACACACACACATACACACAGATATGTGCATATTTATATATGAGTGTATATTTATGCAAGTGTATACATTGTATATTGTATATACACATGTATACGTGTATACATGTATATTGTATATACACATGTATATACGTGTATACATGTATATGTGTATACATGTATATCGTATATTGTATATACATGTATATATGCAAGTATATTGTATATTGTATATATATACATACAATATAGTATATTGTATATATACATATGTATTGATATTGTATATACATATGCATGTATAGATATCTATATAGCTCTATAAAAGCTAGTATCTCTCTGTCTGGATGTCAAGGATAAGAGCTATAGATAAGACACATGTACTTGTGTCTTTGATACATTAAAACTCCTCACTTCATTTATAAAACCAAAATATTTCATTAATGATTTTCCAAGGTCCCAATGTCCACGGCCTGATTTAGGCCAGGGACTTGGTCTCCACAGCTGTTTTAGACACACAATGAAAAGAAGAACCAAGAATTAAAACTAATTCCAGAGCCAGCAACACTGCTTCCCAGGTCTCTGTCCTGACCTCATCAATCTCAAGTCTCTTCTCCTTGGTTGAAGATGAAGTGGGAGCTAATGAAAAAGCTAAAGAAATCAGCAGCACTAAGAAAATGCCAATACTCATTCGAAATCAACATAAACAGTTGACTGTTTTTATCCTACTCTGAATTGCTTTTGTCCTTCCTGAAGGGCCTCCTGGGCAGGATCACGTCTTTATGTCCTGTGTAACGCCTGCTTCACAACGCTGTTACTTATTAAGTGTCAAAATAATAATTATCCCGGATGGAGAATTCACAAGCGGCTTAGTCATCGGCTGTAACGGGGCTAGCTCGCACTTGCCCCAGGCACGAAAGTTCAGCCATCAAAATATTCGAAAACAGACTATTCTTTCTTCTGGTTATTTATTTATTTTCAAGCATCAAGCAGAGGCTCACATCTTCTCTTTCAGAGTTGGTTTCAATAGGTTACATCTCTTGGAAGCCACATAAAACAATCTTCACTTTGTAGTTGGTAACAAAAACTAGACTGACTTTAGATTTGGCCGACCCAATACTCAACACTCCTTCCCTCCCGCCCCACGCGTCTCTGAGTGACGACACCTGGGGAGCAATGGTGCGGTCCCTTCCTAGGAATGTTTCCATCAACCCTGCTTTCCTGTAAGGATGGCCGCTGATGATATGGCGGAGGTAAGAAAGCATCAGAGCCCAAAGGGTTCCTAACCAGCACTTCTTATCCCCGCCGTCGGCATCATCGCTTACAGGTTCTGACACAAGCTGCTTCCAGCCAGCCGACGGGATGCTGCTCTGTTCCTGAGTGGCGGCGAGTCTATTCTCGGGCCGGAAGAGGGTGGGGGGGCACCAAGACAGCACCTATGGACTGGGGCTGGGGGTGTAACCACAACGCCAGCCTTAAAAAGCCAACAGGCTGTTGAATGCCAAGCCCGCACTATTAATTTGCATATGACATTAATTTTGCTGTCAGTGTGTTAATGTGTGATTAATTCTGTCATGGGTTGGAGCAAAGAGAATTAGTTAATTGTCAGAAACCCTTCTCATTCACTCTCGCATTCCCTGCACCACTCCCCCCAACCAACCTCCCTCCAACTCCCCCCATTTTTCTCTTCTTATTAAACGAATCTCCTGGGTTTCTTCCTTGGGGCACTTCTCTCCTATGGGATTTTAATTCCATCTCCTCCTACCCTTTATATAAATCTACACTCAGACCCCAGAAGGAAGAACACAGATAGGTCAGGGACACACACACACACACACACACACACACACACACACACACACACAAGCAAGACTGAACTTCTTTCAGGCAGTCGCAGGGGTAGTTTGGGAAGGTCTTACAACAGGGACACACAGGTCCCATTCACATCCATGGTCCATTCCCGATGCCTGTGATACCTGTACGCATTGTACAATCCACTGTTTGTGTGCTATGCAAATAACCGTGGGGCTGGAACCAGCTGGAACATGGAGCTAACACAAAGCCATTGCTGTGTTACAGGAATGGGCCAGTCGGCTGCCCATGCTCCCTTGCTGCCCCTCATATAGCTGACGTCTTCTTTCCAAACAAGTGTTGGCCACCAGTGATACAGTTCCATGTTCAGCTTGGCCATCATGATTCTAGTGTATTCTTGCTCTTGACAATTATTCCATAACTGTAGCTACCTAGCTATGCTTCTCTTAATAAAGTCCAAGGGACAGAATCTCAAGGTCCCTAATTCTATAAAGTGCAAAAGAATGCTAGAGCCCCCTGAGTGTCAGAAAACTTCAGGGAGTTTGCACGTCTTGCAGGTCAGATTCAAAACCCCCAACCATGGCAGCAAATGTCAAGTACACAGGCCATTGGTCAAGAATGGGTGATGCTGATGATGACATTCCCCAGGTGTGCTAAAACACAGACCACACCTGTACCCACTTACCCCATTGCTCTGTCTCTCCAGTACCTTTCATTAAACATTGAGTTGCCTTTATTTTTTATTTTTATTTTTTTTAGTACTCTCTACATGCAACATGGGGCTCGAACTCGTGACCCCAAGATTAAGAGTCACATGCTCTACTGATTGAGCTAGCCAGCCACCCCTGAGTTGCCTTTATTTTTGAAGGAATAAGAAAGAAGAAAGGAATGAAAGCAAATTCACTGATTTCCCCCACCTTCAACTCTACTGTCCCCCAGAATTCTCATTTATGGGGCTGAGAAACCAAGTGTCACCTTCTGACCAACTGTCCAGGGAGCTAGAATGGGCATCAGCCAAAGGCCACCAGTGGCCACAAGTTTTAGATCCTCTGGAAAACATGAATGAAAAAAGACACAGTCGGCTTCTCCTCACTCCTTAGCAAGTTAGAAAATATATTACAATTTATTGAAAGAGACCCTACATTTGTGTCTGAAACCATGTTCCCGACAGTTAACTTCGGTTCACTGCAATAATGAGGAATTAGGTAACTAAGGCCTGTGTACATGTTATAAACAGCATTTTATGATTTTTTTTTCACAAATCACAGGAATCATTTTCTACCATGGCAGTCAATGTTAGTTTTAATTTAGAAAAATATCAACTGGAACTTTTTTTTTAATTAACAAAGACTTACGTTATGACCCTCAATTGTTTTCAGGTCTTACCATTTTATTTCACATATACTCTTACAACTAAACTCTAACTAGATGCTGAAGAGGAACCAAGAATAATTTCTCATAGTAGCCAACTCAGTGGTGCTCTAAGCACTGTGCCTTCTCTGTCTCTCTGTGCCTGTCTCTCTCTCTCTCATTTGGCCCCACCTTCCCACTCGCTTCCTTCCCCAAGTAATAAAAGCCAGATAAATCAACGGAAGAGGCACAAGAAGAGTCATCTGCAGTGACCCCACTTTTCAAACACACTTGTTTGTATCACCACTTTTTCAAAATAAATTAAGTTAGAGTCCACTGAAGAACTTTTTCGAGCACTTATGGAAGTTACCAGAGAAATCGATGAGCTGAAAGTGTGTCTGACCAACAGGAATCTGGGTCCCTTGTTCCTTTTCAGATTATGTGTAGCTCTAATTGCTTTAATATGGGCATTATTCACACATGAAACTGGAATTACTCAGCACGTGGGAAAGAGGTCCCGACCACCCATGGCCATTAAAGATCCCATGACATTTTTGTAGGTCGGCCAAATTCCAGCACAGACAGGAGGCCCAGCAGTTGCTGTATTCAGAAGAGGGAAGAGCAGGCGCCCCTTCTGTGCAAAGCAGGAACCAACCTTCCTATGTCTGGTCCCTTCTTAAGTGTCTACTGATAATGTCATCCTGGCCAAGCTCCTCTGGGCACAACACATCACATCTCAAGATGGCTGACTCTAACTTTTTTGAGCACTGACATTCTACACCCAAAGGATCACCGAGAAGCCAGCTCCTCTCGGATTATTCATTTAAAGAGAGGCTCAAATAAGGAGAGGGAGAGCTAGAAAATAGGGTGCTGGGGCTGGGTCCTGGCACAGGGGTTTCTCAGCTGTTCTTCCTGCACAATTGCCTCCTAAAATCTACCTCAAAATCTCCTCCCTCGAATTTCACTTTGAGAACCCGAACACACAGAAGCTTCAAAGTTCCACTCTTTCTTCCTCTCTCACACAAATACCGAGCCTTCCCTTTTTCTCCATACATCCTTTTTCTTCTTTTAATGTTTACTTATTTTCAAGGGGAGAGGGGCAGAGAGAGAGAGAGAAAAGAGAGAATCCCGAGCAGGCTCCACACCGTCAGTGCAGAGCCCGACATGGGGCTCGATCTCAGGAACCGTGAGATTCATGACCTGAGCTGAAATCAAGAGTCTGATGCTTAACTGACTGAGCCACCAGCCCTTTCCTCCATACATCTTAACCGTCCTTACTCTACCGTTCTTCTTCCTCGACTTCTCATGTGGCACCCAGCACACCCTTCGGAACCCTTTCCCGTTCGTTCTCCCTGGAGATGCCCAAGCCCAGTGGAAGGAAACGCCTGCTCCAAGGTCACGCTCCCTTGGCCTCCCGGTTTGCTTTGAAATCTAGAATCAGTGGTTGTTCTCCAGGTGCTGGTGATGGGGGAGGTGACACCAGGCTCTACAACAGGAGGAACAGAGCCGCACAGCGACTTTGGGGAAATGCTCAGCCATCAATGCATCCGGTAAAAATATCCTGTGACTCGAACCCAAAGGCGATGGCCTTCCCGGTGCCCTGGGAGGGACAGGAAGGTGAACGGCTCAGCTTGGGGCTCCCAGCAGGCCCCCTGCAGGGCCAGCCCGCCCTCGCAGCCACCCTGGGTAACTGTAAAAGGCTTTCCACGCCAGGCACACTCCCAGCATTGTGCACTCTCCAGCGCTCTCTCCCCCACCAAAAACCCCGAGGCCTCCGGAGTGTACGCTAACCACAAGCCTTTGAGTGGCTCATGTATTTACAAACTGAGGCATGTCGAAATCAAAGGGGATACCACATGACATAATTCGCATTAAAATGTCAACAGGCTGACAATTTATGGAGTCAATCCACGGAAGGTGGGGAGGACTAAGACTTAGTAATTGTTTAATTCCTGCTGAAACCCACGGCCGCTGTGCCTTCGGGAAGCTGGGATGCGCCAGGGGGCCTCTGGCCTGCGCAGCGCCCCACGGGGCTGGCACCGTGCCAAAGCCAGGCACTGGGTTTAACCATTGAGGGCACTCCATGTTGAGAGAGAAAAGGAAGAAAACAAGAGAGCTCAAGTGAACATGGCAGGAGAAGGGGCAGGGGGTGTTTCTTTCTACAAGCGTGAATGTGGCTGACAAGATGGCTCAGGTTGGTCCCAAAGAGGGAAAAGTCTCCCCTGTTGCTGGGCCCCTGGAACTCCCTTTATTGTTCCCATGTCCAGGAGCTAAAGATTTGAATACATGCAAAGGGCCTGCCCAGCCCTGGTTTCGTGGCCACCCTAAGCGGCTCTAGGAGACACATTATCGGCACCTCCACTACAGCGCCCTCCAGCCCCAAAGGCGCAAGAGCCAAGTCTGACCCAAACCAGAACTCCCTTCATAGAAAACCACCCATGGAAGTTTCTTCTGGCCCCTCGACTGTCCCTCCCAACAGCAATGCTCCGACCCAGGAACATCGAAATGCACATCTTAGTGCCTATTTCAAACTCTCAGTATCCCCCACAAAAGGGTAGGATTCCCCTTGGGACTTCTGAAATTGGTTTCGCTTGTGATGTTTTAAATGCCCAGACCCTTCCTCAGGGAGGGCTCCATCTAGGGGTATGGGCTGGTGCAAGGCAGGCAGAGCTGGAAAAGTCTTTTGGGAGAAGGTGGACCAAGCCCCTCCGCGACACCCCGAGTTCTGAGCCAAGTTACCATGTTTTAATCATGGCTTAGGAAAGACACATCGAGAGAGGAGAGATGGTATTAAGACGATCTGGCAGAGCTTATGGGTAATAATCATTACCTGCATTAGCCCTGAAAAACCCAGGTTCCGAAAAGGTGGCTTTGCTCTGCGGGACTTGCCCCTGAGGACGCCCAGGGCCACGTGGGCTGTGGCGCGGGCTCTCTCTGCACAAGCTCACTGTCTGTGTATAAACAGTAACACCTCGTTCTCTCTTCTACCTCATTAACTGAAACACATTAAAACAAGTGTGCACTGGGAGCAGAAAATGAGACTGTTAAACCGAGCTGATATAATCCTCATCAGCTGTGGGAAATGAGACCACATCAATTATGCTGAATCAAGTGTAGTCACAGGGATGCGCTGGGCTCCTGGGCCCCCAACACGAGAAGGGGGAAAAGAGGAAAGGAAACGTGCTCCATAACAAGGTACACATATAACACACTTCACACGTACACCCCAGTCCCATTAAAAATAGCTTCCTGCCCCATTCTTTCTATCACCCCACGGGAAAGGAGTGGCATCTGAGAAAATACTCCTTTGAGATTCTTCTGCATATAAAAAAAATCTTTGCCAAACTATTCAGAGACAGGGGGGAAAAAAGAAAAATTAAATTTATTTTAAAAAGGGGTGGGAGCAGAAGAAGAGATGAAATCTGTGTGGTCTGCTCTCACGGACAGGCTCTCTAAGTCCAAAGTATAGTGAGGGCAACAAAAGCCCTTCGTCCTAACATCCAAAATAACCAGGACACAAGGTGCGTGTGGACTAGTAAGAGCAGTGTGAACACGAAAGAGCTAGGGAAACGAGAGCCATTCAAGCTCTACGAAAACCAAACCAAACTAGCACCTGCCTTCGCCCGCTACTGCCAACTGTTTACAGCAGCTCAGAATCAACACGCTTGGAAATACCCATAAAACCGACTAGGGAAGAAAACAAAGATAATGTCTATACAGTACTAAAAACAATAAAGGTTTTGATTATACGGACGGTCAGTGACAGAATCACCCCCTTCATCTGAATGTGTCAGAAATGCAAAAAGCTTGCATATGATGGTTGTAAAAATTTGCCCAAGGAGTCATAATTACAGGACGTAATGATGTCCCGGGTCCTGGACACGAGGGTATCGTGTTTGGCAGTAATAATCACCACATATGTGGAATGAGCGTTTCTATGCAAAGCTTTTGTTTTCCATTTCCTCATTTGTGTTCCAATTTGCAACTTTAGCCTGTTATTGCCACTGATTTGCATTTCATTTCATAGGTGTTTCCCAACACGAGCCGTGGACACGATCCCTACACACCCCTTGACATCAGCATGAAACTTACATTGCCAAAACTCAGTGCTCAGAGTGGCCATTAAATTCACCATTCGAATGACAAAGAGCTGCTCTGTTTCTCAAGAATACTTTCCAGATCCGCTCATGCTGATCTAATCATCCAGCGGGCAATGAACTTGGTGAGAGTTTTCTGTTGCACATACTTTGCACATCATTTCAGATGTTAAAGATTGTTTCACATTAAGTTTTGCTGCTCTCGAATCAAGGAGGGAGGCATCTCCTCCCACTTACTGACTCACAGCTGTAATCAGAGATTCTAGGTTTTGCCATTTATTTCATTAAACTCTCCCTCGACTCCCCCCCAAAAAATCAGCTCTCAAAAGAGGTGGGGTAGGGAGGAAAACATCCAGAACTTGAGTAGCCAAGGAGATGGACTTGAAATGTACAAATAAGGGAAGAGGAGGCATGCACGGCTTAAAAACACACGTTTCAGCTGAAGAAAAATTTTGGAATATTCTAAATTAATGCATAACAAAGGAATGCCATGGAAACAGTTTTGCATACGTGACTGCAGGTGTTTGCCATAGTGAACAGAGACCGGGACGGGACCACCACAAGCAGGGACAGAAATGTTAACACTAAAGGAGGACTCCGAAGGCAACGTTAAGTCATCCATGCCACCAGCACTGTGATTTTCTGTACAAATGAACTCGCTTAGGGCAGGTGGGTACGGCCGTTTTGCAGCGCTGGTTAAAGCTTCACTTGGGTTCAGAGGCCGCTCCCCCTTTACGATATTCAGTGGTATTGCCAAGGTGACCAAACGTAAACAGACACAAAAGCAAAACATCAAGAGACACCGAAGCCAAATGTACTCTAGTCTAACTTGAACATAACTTTCACTTTTCCACCTGTGCCCTCCAGGTCAGGCATGTGGATAATGATTTCTTGGGGGGGGGTGGTAAATATACATTAGCTTTAATCAGAAATATGTACATATTTCTGAAATATGAGAAAAAAGAATTTTCTCTGAGTGTGCTGTGTACTCTGGACCAGTTTCCAAGCTTAAATTCTTACTTGCATCTAATTTTGGTCACATAGGGAAATTCGGGCGTGCTGGTGGCTGGCAGGGAAGTCCTATTAAAAAAAAATCGGGGGCCCTTGGCTGGCTCAGCTGGTTGAGCGACTAACTCTTGATTTTAGTTCAGGTCATGATACCAGAGTATTCCCTAAAAACAACAACAACAACCACAACCACAAAGGCCTGTGAACACACTCGTGGCTAGTGAATTCAGTGAGCCCTCGAAGCCCCCCATTCTTGAGATCAGACCACGAATGACTGGCCAAGATTAATTACTGGCCCAGGTCACTACCCTACACACTGGTCACGTTTCTCTCAAGGGTAATTCTCCCTCCCTCCTCCAAAACAAAAAAACAAAAACAAAAACAAACAAACAAAAAAACAACCAAATACTAGCTTTGCTGTCCTCTAAATCCAAAGTGTGTCAAGTTCAAAGCTAATGAAAGACAAATACTAAAGTAACTCCAATTATGTGGTTTGCGTAAGAGTGGAAAATCTGAGGCAGAAAACCAGTCTTCCTGAGGACGAGCACATTGTTTTGCAGCGAATGCTGACTGCACTGGAGACACACGTCCCATGTATCATCTCATTTAACTCACTCAACAGCCCCATCAGGTACGTTGTTTTACTAGCTCATGTTACAGTGAAGGGCGCACGGGGAATGAGCTTCATGTCCAAAGGCACACAGCTGTGAAAGGCAGGAGCTGGAATATAATCCAAGGCAGCCTGACACCAGAGAGACTTTCTCTCTTTAAAACTCCCAAGCAGTGAGGGCGCCTGGGTGGCTCAGTCGGTCAAGCGTCTCACTCTTGATTTCGGCTCAGGTCATGATCTCGTGGTCATGAGATCAAGACCCGCATTGGGGCTTAAGATTTTTTCTCTCTCTCCTTCTCTCCCTCTCTCTCTCTCTACTCCTCTCCCGTGCTCATGAGCTATCTCTCTAAAATGAACTCCAAAAACTGCCTGGGTTTCCCTTAACATATTTCGGCAAGTTTTCTAATGCTTGTCATCTGGTGGGCATCTCAAATTTCTGGAATGACCCAGAGCCCCCTGGACTCCACAACTCCCCACCTCCCTGCTCTTCTTGCCATGGTCTGAGGGCTCCCAACTGGGCATGCTCCTGCCTCCAATGAAATGCATGCCCTTGTCTGGAAAAAAACAGAAAGAACTCACCTGAGCCCTGTCTTCAGAGACACAACAAAACATCAATATTACTCTTCCCAGCACATGAGAAGGCAAAGAGGAAGAGAGTGGGGGTGGAGAAGACAACTCATGTTGAACACGAAGCTTCTACGTGGTTAAGTTCACAGCAAAAGACGACCTAACTACTAGGTTTTAGAATGTTACCCCCAGACTGTATTATGAAGATCTGCAGTTACAGAGAAGAGTTGGAAAAAACCACTTGGCAGACTCCTATATACCCACCACTCGGATGCTAAAGTCATATTCTGCTACATATCTATCCGTTCTTTCATCCATCTATCAATGCAGCTTATCTTTCTTAGGCATTTCAAAGTAACCAGTACACATTACAGCCCTAAATACTTCAGCATATATAGCATTAACTGTGGTTCAGTATTTGTTTATGGGGTATTTTTTTAGTATTTTTTATTTCAACAGATCATTTGAGCAGACCTCCTTCCTAGCAGAACACTTAAAAAGGCCCCAATTCCAGCAAGTTATTCGTGTGAAATGTTTAGCCCATAGCTGATTTTCTTTGAAAAAGTACAGGTAACCACAGTGCAAGAAAGGAAACTATGGTTACTCAAATCAGTTTAGTAATACGGCCTCAGGTTTGATAAGGAGAAAAGAATCTACCTTTATCCTCTGTCCATCTATGAACGCTCTCCCTCTTCAAATTTTGCCCAAAGCCCAGCGCCCCTCTCTTTTAGGAGGTCTTTTGTGGTCAAACCGACTGGATGAGGTTTCTCCCCGCACCCTTCCACACTTCGGTGACTCCCGTGTGTACATTTCACTGCTCTCGCTGAATGCTCAGCTCCCCTGTGTATCTTACGTGGCAACATCTTCTAAACTTTTTAAACCCTAGGCTGCACATTAGAAGCCCCCAGTGAATGACATCAGAACCTCCATGGGCTGGGCCAGGCTGGGCCAGGCCTGCACGTCTGTTTTTAAAGTTCCCTGGGTTGAGAGTCACTGCCTCAGTCAGTAGATCTTGAAATCAGTGCAGCGAGTAGAACCTTTTTTTATGTAAAACAGCAAGACAGAATACGAAGTATCCATATGCAGCACGTGTAGGAAGGATAAAATTGAATTCTAAAAATTTGTTTCAATAATATATACAAAAGCTTTATATATAGTGAGCGGGAGTCACCAATGTAAAATGTATCTCTTTTGGAATTACAGTCCACCAAGTTTCAAAGTTTAGGATCACAGCCCTGAAGAAGGTGATACATAGTCCTGCTCACAGAAGGTGCTCACAAGTGTGTGGCTTCAACACCGGGGCGGGCGGGAGGACAGAGGCGAGAAGCGGACAGGAGTTCCTCTCTTGCTGGGAATGTATTCTGCCACCAGGCTCATGGTTCTCTTGGGGACAACCAGATCTGGGACTAATTAGCATCATTTAGACACGGACATTTGCCCAGGGAAAGGGGGAGTAAACAGAGCAGAGGAGATTCTAAAGAAATTGGAGCAGACTTGGCAGGGCTGAACCTAATCTTTCCATTTCTATGTTCAAGATTCCGTCTCTGGTATTAAACCTTCCACTAACACAGACCGTCTACCTCCCATCTTCAAGACGCTGTGACGCTCACGAAGTTGGACGGGAATAAACAGGTCTTGCTGTTGAGGGTCCTGTAACTGAGTCGAGGAGAAAGACTACTATAAAAATGGACCATAATATGAGGAAAAGGGGCAAAGCGCCAATAATTTTTCTACCGCAACATCCATCTCTAGGACTGCTGAGCAGAAAGAGCTGTGATTCAGATCGGCGGGATTCTGGGACACCGGGCCCAAGCCAGCTGTGGGTGGGACTTTTCAAAATACCTGAACATGAGCCTCACAACTGTACCAGGACCGCTTCTCAGGGGGTCAACAGGGGAGTTTAACTGCACAGACTGAGGGTAAACTCAGTTACTGAGCCGTAACTGCATGGCTATGGGCAGCTCTGAAATACCCTCGGTTCACTCCAACATATGCTTCTGGATGCTCAACCATAAAGCCAAGCGTTCAGACAGGGCTGTTGTACCGACCGCATCCTGGAGGCCAGGAGAAACCACGGGCGCATTCCGCCAGTGCTCCTGTACTAGCAATAAATGTTTATTCAGTCCAATGAACGTTTACTGGGTTGGTGTCAGATACTGTTCTAAACACCAAGGATACAGCCACTGAGAAGACAACCAAGGTCCTTGATCTTTTGGGAGACAACTATATGAACAAGCGAGAAAAGTAGGTAAGAACTGTCGATACAGACGAGTAAACTCAGGTGAGGTGAAGACATGGTGACTTGAGGGTAGGTGGGAAGGGAAAGCCTCTCAGAGAAACAGACATTTAAAGAGAGCTGGATACCAAGGTCAGGGAAGCACATTCTGGGCAGTGCAACGGCAGGTGCAAAGGCCCAGTGGCAGGTGCAAGCGTGGCATACCACACATAGAGAAAGGAGGCCAGTGTGGCTGAAGCATAGTGGGCAGAGGGGAGGGTGCCACAAGACAAAGTTTAGCATGGTACATGGAGCACCGATCACGAAGGAGTTTGTAAGCTTAGAGTAATGAGTTTGGCTTTCATTCTATGCGGGATGGAGGGCCACTGTTAGGTCAAAACAGAGGAGTGCTATGATCTGATTTTCCTCTTCATAAAATCACTGTATATACAGTGAGATATAAGGGGCAAAAGGAGAAGCAGGGAGAGAAGAGACACAGTGAGAAACAACGGGCTGGGTGGCGGATGAAGGTGGAGTCAATAGGGCTCACTGATGGTGTGGCTACAGGGGAGGGAAAGAAAGAGCGGTCCACAAAAGATGTCTGGCTTATTGGCCTGAGCTAATGGTAAACTGGCATCTCACCAAAATGGGGGAGCCAAGAGGAGAAAGGTTTTTGGGGGTCACAGGCATCAAGACTTCTCTCAAGGCCACGCTTAGTCTGGGGACTCGACTGTCAGACGTTGGAAGGGAAACATCCTGTAGGGAGGTGGATAAAGGGAGAGCCCAGGGCATGAGATCTAGATTCCCGGGTCACCAGAAGGTAGACTTTAAAGCACTGGATTAAACAAGACACTCAGGAGGAGTCACACGCAGGAAAAAGGAAGGCCCCTGGACCGAGCCCTGGAAACCACTATTTACATTATGTAAGACAAGCCAGCCAGGAGACCAAGAAGGGCCAGAGAAGGGCCCAGACAAACCACGAGCCTGGTGTCACACAAGCAAGAGGGAGGAGGAGGAAGAGACAGCGTGGCAGGGCCTGCTGAACAGTCACGTGGGGTTCAAACACGGCCAACGGACGTGGCAACATGGGAGCCACTGGTGACGCGTCACAGCGGCAGTGAAATATGTCACTTCCAGATCCAGCAACTAGGAGGGCACACCGAGTTCACTCATGGAGCAGGCATGATTGAGGGCAAGGGGTTGTTCGCAAAGAAACGCAGTCAACGTGGCCTTGGGCAGGTACCCCTCCCCCCGCACTGGGAACCAGTCCACTTCTGTCAGCACAGACTGCCGGCTTGAGCTCCAGGGCCACCGGCGACACCCCACAGCCTCCCCCAGGCCACCTGCATCCTTCCAACCCGTCTGTCCCATTCCTAACGCTGAAGGGGGCAGGTATGAAAACACCATCTCCCCCTGCTTCCTGACACCCCTCCCTCCGCTCCCAAGAACGCTAGATGCGTCCCACGACACAGATGTTCAATTTTGCTGATAAAATCATGGGAGTTCTAGCCTCTTATCAAAGCTGCACCTTGCAAACATGCCTTCGCTACTTTCACTGCAAACGAACTTGATTCCGGGATAGACAGAGAAGGAAATCTGTACCCTCTCCCGGTGTCTCCCTCTCCTGTCTCGTGCCGCATGCCTGGAGAGCCCCACGATGGTGGAGGCAGCTCATACGCTGAAGAGCCTTACAAATCTGTTGGGGAAACAGACTAACGCATGACACAGAGACCAGCTTGGTACCAAATGGTGTGACATGCACTCAGGGCAGAGACACCATCTGTGGCTGTAGTAGCAGGAGAGAGCTTTCTGGAAACGCTGGGCCATGTCACTCAAGCATAAAGGTAGGGCAGGAAAGATACTAGTCCTTAAAATTAATAAAAAACAAGACATCTTGCAACAGGCCCATCTCGGCAATGTGGGGTGTGTGCATCCACGTTACCAAGAAATGAGCACTCGCAATGACATCTGTTGGCTTAATTAGCTGCGTAATTAGTCTCCCCTCGGTGGAGCTGGGCTTTGTCACTGCTGAGGCTTCTCCAGGTGAGATTTTATTCCAAACGCCACACTTTGAGAGGAATAAAGAACAGGCCAGGCAAAGAAGAAAAGCAAGTAACGTGTTCGTGGGAGGCGGTGAGAAGCCAAAAGGAGCAGGTAGGGGACTTTTGGGGTCCTTTGGGAGCTAGAACACCAAAGAGGAACAGTCTGAACTTTGGATCAACTCTAAGCGCCAAAGCCCCAGAGGCACAGATCACCGAGGCGGGATGACGGAGACAGGCAGGGCGGGCCATGGACACGCTCCTGGACGAAGCACAGACTTCTCAGCCCCGGAGAAACGTCTGGTCTTCCTGTACTGGCGGCTGTGGCCAACACTACTAATGGGAGCCCGGTTGGGGCAAAAATAAGGACGACGACGACGACGACCACACCGGCAACGGCCAGATCCTAATCTGAGAATCGGAACGTGGACAGACACACGAGCAGATGCCTCCAGCTACATCCCTCCCCACAACGCTTCCTCGACCACGCTGGCCATAGCCATGCTCACTGACCAACGTCTAGGACACCAAGCAAATGGCAGTCCTGGGGACCTGCGCCTCCTGGCCTGGATGCCTGGAGGAGCCTAGGAATGCTCCCCCAGCTCCTTCTGTCTTTCATCATTTTCCAAACCCAGAGATGGGGTGGCACAAGGTAATCTAGAAACACGAAGGCCCAGCAGAGGTGAGACGATAAGGCTGACCTTGGAGTAGGGGGACCCAGAGCTGAAGGTGAGCCTGTGGGGGGGCCTTCATCTCCCCAACACAATGCAGAGAGTGCCCTAAATGTAGGAAAAACAAGTGATGCCGCTCAGAGAACCTTCCTGGCCCACGACAGCCAAAGGTTCGTGAAGAGCCTGAGACATGACGCATTCAGCTCACATGAGCCCTAATTTACAAATTCTTCTTTGAATGTTTATTTATTTTTGGGAGAGAGAGAGAGAGGGAGAGAGAGAGAGCAGGCTCCAGGCTCTGAGCCGTCAGCACAGAGCCCGACACAGGGCTCGAACTCACGGACCACGAGATCATGACCTGAGCTGACGTCAGCGGCTCAACCGACTGAGCCCCGCAGGCACCCACATGAGCCCCAGTTTCCATCAGCAATAGGAGTTCTAGAGCTCAACAGGCTCATTCCAGAGGGCCAGTCTCTGCCGTGAATAAAACCAGAGCCTTTCCCAGACCTTCGGGAGCACCCACATCTCGTCTGCAGGACCTCTGCAGTGACATGACCGCCCTCCGCAACCCTCAGAAGGACCTAAGGGAACCAGAGGACAAACACGAAACCCCGACATTATCGTTGCCACTATCCCAAAGACCCCAGGGGTGCAGCTATGTAAAAGCCAGCAACGAACTGGGAGAAATCCCCCTGGGTGTGCCACCACCTCGCCACCAACTACCAGCTTGGTGACGCCTGGGCTCCTCTGACAGTTCAGGGCGACAGAATCCTGTTAGAAAAGCCTTGGGGTCATTCGGGACTCTGTCCTCTTCAGCTGTCGAAGAACATGGATATCGCCAGGCTGTGGTGGGTTATGACATCTTCCAGCTTTGGGGCTGGGAGAAGATATAAAGGAATGAGACTGTCTTCAGAAAAACGTTCCAGCCCCACACAGACAGGACCTGTTGGCTCCGAGTTTTTAGAAGAATAATCTTCTAATTCAGAACCACGCCCAGTACCGGCTCATCTCCCTGGCCACATGAAGATTCTGAAGCAGAGCAGCAGGAACGGCCAACAGAAGCCATCCCAGAGCAAAGACGCCGGGGGCGAGCCACACTCCCGGCACGTGCTGCTCACAGAGGGCTCCTCGCACGCAATGGGTTTCCACAAAACGTGCTAAAGATTCATTAGCCTGAATCTACACAGAAGCCTATCCAGAGCTCAGTGCTAAACTGGCACGTGATAAATGCTGCCACAGAGGGAGAAATTCTCTTCCCATTCCTTCCTGCCCCGGACACCACACAGGGGAATGCTGTCCGAGGTGCTGGCGTCGGAACCAGCAAGAGGAAGGCCCACGAAAGTGACAGGTCCAGGGACGCCACGTGTCCCAGAACCACCGATGCCTGTGCCCAGTCTTCCATCTCGTTCCACAGGGCAAGGAAACGAGGACTACCTGGTACAATATGTCAGCTCAGGAGTGGTCACAAAGGTCCAATGATCCTCAAGAAGGAGCTTGTCACCGGAGAGGGCAAGACTCAACAGGCACAGCGAGTGGATGGGAAATTCCTTTCCCAAGTTCAACGCACAGACTGTCCTGGCGAACGAGATGATGGTTAAAACTATTGACCTAAGAGACAGGATATGCTTTGGAGGCCCTCATTCTGGGTCTGAGAACCTGCCCCACTAATTAACAGGTGACAAACCAAACACTATCAGTAGATAAACATTTCTAACCTTTTAACTAGTTTGCCTTTTATAGGGTGAGGACGTGGCCCTAGAGGAAGTTCCCTGATTATTCTTGATGATTAGTCCCAGTTCCAATCCACTTCTGAAAATTCCTATTAGCATCCTATCCAAGGTAAGCACTTGGGGCCTTATGTGTACAGCAGCCCGTGCTCAGGGCTGTGAATTTCTCTCATCTCCATATAAAGACCAAGTGCAGAGGTAGGCCAGACCAGCCTGAGCGTGAGCAATGACACTAGAAGCATCTGGCATAGCTGCGGGAGGCTGGGCACTCTGACGTCTGTCTGGCTGCGTGACATGAAAGCACTCCAGTTAAAGGAAATAATGAAAAAATTGTTGAAAAGCAAATTTTAACAAATAGCTCTGGAGAAAATTTCAGATTTCATTATAGGAAAAGCACTTTATTTAATGCAGAAAATGTGAAAATCTGATATGACAGTTTTCTATAAATAACAAAAATTGGAAATCCTCATTAGAGGCATTTGTAATTTTCCTCTTTTGTTGGGAATCACTAAAAAAAAAAAAAAAAAAAAAAAGAGGTTTACCAACAAGGAAGCCACTTCTCTCTCTAGGCTCTGGTCAAGCCTGTTGGCAGAACACCCTGAGGGAATTTTTTCTCCGTCCAGAGGTTGCCAGAGAAAAGACAGGATGCCCAGTTAAATGTGAATTTCAGTTAAGCATCAAACTTTGGCTCAGGTCGTGATCTCGTGATTCATGAGTTCGAGCCCGGCATCGGGCTCCACATGGACAGTGTGGAACCTGCCTGGGATTCTCTCTCCCCCTCCTCCTCCTCTCTCTCTCTCTCACAATAAATAAGATAAACATATAAAAAACATGAATTCCAGATAAGTATATGTAATTATAGTTTATGGTACATACTTATGCTAAAACATTATTTACTATTTGAAACTGACATTTTTATTTGCTAAATTTGGTGACTCTACCTGGAGGCTTCCATTGTGGTTGTTTCGGTGCTCCCCAGGGTCACCACCCTAATGTCCCCCTGGTTTCAATAACCTCCACCATTTCTGTGAGCGACAGATTTTCTGTCCAACGTTTTTACCTTCCACCCTATATGCTGGTTACTTTTTTAAAAAAACAACTGGAAACCTAATTTTACTAAATATTAAAGTATGAAATGATTCGGGGCTAGTTTTCTGATTAACAGCCTCTCCCACCCCACACTCACATGGCATTTGTAGTTTCAAGTTATGTCAAGAACAGAATAAAGACCATGGTTCAGTCATATTATGTAATTATTTTAAAACTCTTGCCTGCTCCTGACAGTGTTCCTGACAATGCTTAATTGTTCCTTCACAATTTCCCTTTCAAAACAAACCGAACCAAACCTAAACAAAACCAGAAACACCTGTCGGGACTAAATGTATTCAAATTTGCCCCTTTAGACCAGGTCTTCAGCAAGTTGGAAGGACGGGAAACTAGGTTCGCACCTTTGTCCTGTTCTATGGCGCCGCGTTCTCGCCAGACTGGGTTTACCTAGAACAGTGGTAATGCAGGGAATCGTGCTGGAATGCTCTTTGCAGCAAAAGCCTCATGAGGGTTCAGAGCGTCCCTAGGACGGCAGGCGGCATTTGCAGAAAGCAATCCCCAAGAGTGATTTCTTCCTCTATGTGGCTGGAGGGGGCTGACGTTTTGAGATTTTCTTCTCCTAAGAAGATGTAGGACTTTTGTCTGGAGGACATGGGGTGGGTGGAGGCTTTCAAATATTTTTGACAAAGTGATAGTTATTAGATTATCTGAAATTAGACCTCCGTGCTCCTCCAACTGAGTCAGGAAAGCAGCACACCTTTGAAATCTAAAAGGAGACTTATCAGCACTAGCTGTGAACAGTTTATACTAGAAACATGTGGACAGAGCCACATGAATAAGAACTGCAGAAAAGAGAACTTCTAGAAGTTTCAGTATTTGTTCTCTTTTTTTTTTTTTAAACAAATGGTGAGACTCAGCCTCCATTAAGGAACAAAAAGACCTGAGCTCCTCTCCCAAACCCTCATCTCTCCTGAAGACTCCTTCCTCCTAGTGAATGTGATGAAGGTAATTAAACCGAGAAATTTCCCACTGGGGAATACTCGGGAAAGGGACAGGAAAAGGTCGGAGGAAGAAACTTCATCCACAGGACTTACACGCCTTGAAAAGGGAACCGTCTCTCTCTGTTCCCTCTTCTTCCACAGTACTTTGGACAAAAACTACTCTGTCAATATGTTTGGACTGATCTAAATCAGCTCTGTAAGATTTAGAGAAACAGATGCGATAAAAATGGCCTTCCATGTCAGCTGGGACAGGACGGTTATTGAAGAAACTGCTGGATGATCAACCGTCCACTTTGAAAGAGAATACAGTCCTAAATCACAATACAGAAAAACAGAGGCCTCCGATGCACCATGCGCAAAATATTTTCCTTACAGATTACTAACTGAAATGGAAGGAAAAGTACTGAAGAAAATATTCGCTAAGTAGTGCCAACCTGTTTGCGTTTGAACACTCACTCCAACAACACTCACGAACTTGTGACCCTTGTAACCTCGCTCTGCCTTGCTTTCCCCACTTGAAAACGGGCTAACCCACAGATGATTAAATCAATTAATGCACATAAAGCTAGTGTGACAGTACCTGGCTTGTAATAAATGCTGTATAGGCATTATTATTTTTATAATTTCATAATACTCTGAAGAGAAAGCCTCCCTGAAAAAAGAGAAAAGCTAGAAACATAAAGAAAAAGAAGCACGGACTGAACATCATGCAAATGAAAATCTCCTACATGTTCAAATGCACCACAAGCTAAGTTAAAGATGGACAAACGACCCGGAGAAACTGCCGCACCCACAGCACAGTGAGGCCTGTCAGCCCTGATAATCCAGGAGCTCTCGCCAATCCATCAGGAAAAGGAACAAACCAGGAAGATCAAAGGATAACGGCTATAAACCAGAAATCTACCCAAGAAATCGACGGCCAATAAATACATGAAAGGATGTTCACCCTCGCTAGTGATTAGAGAGACCCATGCTCCAACACCTTTGCCAATCCGAGGAAAACACAAAAGTAGCATCATGGCAGTCACTGCGGGGGCGTCTGAGCATAACAGGGAGGGGATAAACTTGTCACCTTCTGTCCGAAGAGGCAGTAAAAAAGTATCTGGTGGCATTCATCGCATCCTGGAATCCAGCAGCCCCTTCCTGGGACAGCACAAGTGTAGAGACACAGATGCACACATCTGTCCCCGCCTCACTGTCTCCAATATCGAACCATGGCGAACAACCTCCCTGCACATCAGTGAGACTCTTTTATGGTTTCTCTTCTTTGCACAAAACCGACTCTGTCCTGATCTATTCTAAAAGGCTATGCTTTTTTTTTTTACAAGTCCTAAACTGAAAAGACATGACAATTTTTTTTTAATTTAAAATAGTTTATTTTCAAATTGGTTTACATAAAACACCCAGTGTTCATCCCAACATGTGCCCTTTTTTAATGCCCATTAAAGACATGACAATTTTTGATAAACTTGTAGCAAGGGACTGAGTGTCTGCCGGCAAGCTTTCCTGACGATTAATAAATGGAATACTATATAGCCGTAGAAAAGAGTGAACTAGAGCTGCTTGTGCTGAAATGATTTTCATGGTAATAAGACATGTAAAAGAGCCACCTGTGTATGTAAAGCTGTTTTAAGGGAACAGTGTGTGCGGGCGTACATTCTATCACCACAAGCATAGAAAAGAGCTTCAAAGGATATAATCTAACTAAACCAAATGGTGTTTTGTTTCTGGAAAGCAGGGTTGCAGAGGAGAAAAAGGACTTCCATTTAAAAAATTACTGAGAAACTGGGGCACCTGGGTGGCTCAGTCGGTTGAGTATCCGACTTCAGCTCAGGTCATGGTCTCACTTATGAGTTCGAGCCCCGCGTCAGGCTCTGTGCTGACAGCGTAGATTCAGATTCTGTGTCTCCCTCTCTGTCTGCCCCTTCCCTGCTCATGCTCTGTCTCTCTCTCTCTCAAAAGTAAAAAAACATTAAAAAAATTAAAAATTATTGAAAAATATTTAAAGATATTATAAGATAGTATACGGGTACAATACTATACACACAACCATTCCAATTGTGTACTGATGCCTGTTATACACAAAAGCAAGGGAATAAAAATACACTGTTGTAGAGGAAGATTAAGTTGATAGTTATTTTCTCTTGTACTTTCCTGAATTTTCCAAATTTTCTACAGTGAACATAGATAACTCATACTAATTATTTTACCATAAAATATAAGGAATCCACATTTTATCAGTAGCTTGCACTTGAGACAAACATGGAATGCTAGTCTAGTAAGAAATAATTAAGAATACAGTAATATTCTAAAAGGGTCTTATCGGCTCTTTCCCACACATAAAAAAAAGATTTTAAAAAGGGAAAAATAAAGGCCAAACATTTGGGGGAAAAAAAGAAAGTGCTGCACCTGAGAATTCATGGCTGTTAACGGCAGCATAGTTAGTACTGGAGTTTTTTAAACGAGGCACATCTAATAAGATCTCAGTTCTGTTACCTGGTATCTAACGCATAAAGGCAAAAGATAACACTGACCTTACCTTATTGACATGAGGGCGTGTACAACTCTATAACCACAGGGATCCAGGTAAAGCTTGTGCATAAAGCCAGCCAATCAGCTGAATAAATGTGCTGAATGAAATCATACTCCTGGTGGGGGAGTGTGGATTCAGATCAAGGAGGCTAGGACAGTTCTAACAGGAAGGGAGGACAAGGAACCTCTGCAGAAAGTCGTCTGCCATTCACGATCGCACGCCCTGGCGGTACACTGGCCACACAGGCTCCCGCGTCACACACTGGCCACCGTTACTACAGCGGTGAAGAATTAACTGTCGTGGCTCAATCGCTCCCTCCTAAAAAGATTTGACCTTGCAATCTTCCTAGAGTCTCCTTTAAGTTACCTGGTGGTCAGAAATTCCCCCAGAGCCAACCCCGGCTCTCTAGGAATGACCACGGGGCCCATGTGTAGCCTCCCAGCCCTGTTCCAGGAGGCCCACATCCGCGAGCCCAGCAATCAAGGGAGGGAATGAAGTTCAGATGCTCTGCTGCTCTTGGAGACAGAGGGCATGGAGAACTAAACAGGCTACCATTTACCAAAACATCTGGCTTTTCACACCTTCTGAATCAACCACAGGAAAAACGTTCCCCTTCTTTCATTTTTGGATGAAGGCACCAAGGTATGGGAAGAAGAAGGCACGAGTACGCACTTAAAAAAAAAAAAAAAGTCAACCTCATGAGAAACCAAGGTTTGAGGAAACTAGTTCCAGAATGACAATGTAAACCAGATGACACTGGCCCAAGTGCTTCAAACATGGTAGCTGAGACAGGGAGGAGAGGACACGGAGGCAGGCGGGGCTCACCAGAGCATCAATGCTGCCTGCTCTCCAGGCAAGACAAAGGCTACCGGTCACCACCTACAGGCATGAAGCATGCAGCCGTCTTTCTTAAGACAGTCTGCCCCCCAAGTGTAGCCATAAAGGAGCACAAAGAATGCAGACTGAAGAGGAAATCTTTGTTGGATTTGTTCTATATCTTCTGATTTGTCCCTCCACCCTGTGATGAATTTACGGCCTTGCTGAGAGAGAGCCCCAGTGAGTTTATGAGTCTGGGAAAGAACTGAGAGGGTGGATTCTCAGAGTCTGACAGAAGGTTTCCTACTTCCTCCCACCTTACAGAATCCCAACACGGTGGGAAATGTTTATGGAGGCTGTGGGTGTATGTTTTCAGCCAACTGGTGCCGTACTCTACCTCTACTTTAAGGCAAGTAGAGCTGGTGTCTCACCGTCTGCCCAGCGGGCCCAACGCAGCTCACAGCGAGTTCAGACCCAAGTCCATGGGAGATGACCTCCTTTATGTATAATTTAAGATTAATATGAAACCTTCAGGCTTGGTCTAATCAAAGTCACCTCACCTGGGAACTCTTTGAGTAACAGATTATTGGGGGGGGGAGGTGGTGACGGTTCTTAATCCATGTGCTAAAGTTGATCGATTTCCAGAATGACTCTTAGGTGAAGAAAAATATCAAAGGGAAAGCAGATCCTAACAGTTTTCAGCACTCTCCTCCCTCAAACAGAAGACACTACAAATTTTAGGGAGATCACCATGGATGCCACACAGCAGGGAAGTCCAGATAAGCACATAAGAGCCCACACTAGCCTTCACTAGCTGTGAACCCACACGCTCTGGACTCGAGAACTACTCTAGCTTGGAGAAGAGCAGAGAGCAGGCATCTGTCAGTACCTGCAGCTCCTTTGTTTAAGATAAGCAAAGGCACCCCATATCTCTACAGATGGAAGGAGTGGGAGAACGGGCAGGTCCCCAAAGACAGGAGTGATCCATTTACAAGGGAAAGTAGGAAGGGGTGGAATTCAAGTTCTGGAGCTCAAGCCCCGATGAGAGACAAGTACCTTTCCCACAACACGCTTTCATTCTAGCTCAGATGAATCGCCACAGACAGAAATCAAGAGCCCAGCCTCTGAGCTGGACTGAGGCTGCTGGTCCTTCCCACTGGGTCGATCAACCACAGTGCCCCATCACGGCAACTGTGAGCATACGGGCAAAGGACCACTAGGGGCTGGACCAGAGCCCAAGACACACACAAAAAAACCACTCAAGGAACTCAATCGTGAGTGTTTCACAAAGTGACCTGGAGGCTCAGAGAAAGGGAACAGCTTGCATCGGATGCCTGGGGCTCTCTGGCCCCCACCTCCCTCCAAACTCCTCTCCACTTCTAGGAGGCAGGGAGGAAGAATTCGCTGAACATTAATCTCCATTGAAAAACTGCTCTCACACAATCACAACTCGACAACTCCATGCAAGCAAGGATGATGATATCACCAGGGTTTTCTGTTTATTTCTGGTCTTCTCTAGGGTGGTGGGGTGGGGGTGGTGAATTAACGAAACCCTCTCTCAGTCTGGACTGGAAATTCTCTCACACTTTCAGACAGCTCAGTGTTAATACAGAGACGTGTGTCCCAGCACTATGACACCAAGAGAAGGGACTCTGGACCGGTGTGAGGTCAAACGACAAACCGGAAAGCTACGCCTCTGCTTGTATCTCCTGAGACGGCTGTTCTAGCTCCTCCGACATGAAAAAGGAAGAGGAGGGAATAAAGACCTCGGTTGAAAGAGAGGGTTGGGAGACCCATTAGGAAGTCCAGTACACCATGGCTGCTCGAGCAGGTGCAGCACAAAGCAAGTTTGGGACTTGCCCTGACCAAATGAGGTCTAATTTGCCAAGGCACCGGCATGGGGCAGGGTGGGGACCAGGACAGGTTGGGGGGCAAGGGCGGGACGTGGGGAAGGGGTGAGTGAGGAGGGCTGTGTGTGAGAAGCCTGGTGCCCTCCCCAGGTCAGCAGCATCTGGAGCTGTTTCTCCAGCGGACAGTAAAGAACTCGATTACAGCCAGTTAACTGTGCTCTAAACTGATTATGCATGTGCTGGGCTAATGGATTACATTAGCAAGAGGAAAAATCACATGCAATCAATCTCCATTTACTACAGGCCACACCACGGCCTAGAGAAAAACTGACTCTCAACCACCTCCAGGCCCCACCCCAAATCTATGGACTCATGACACCCTGCGACAGGGAGCCCCCTCAGTGGCAAGACAAGTCTGTCTCGATCGCACCACAGGACAGGAGGGCTTGGCGCGAGCGTTGCAAGAAACCCATCTCGGTGTCACTCAGGGGTGGGTGAGCAAGCTCCCCGCCCCCACAGCAGAGCCACAGCAAGCCAAGGGACATTCATTACCCAAGGACTAATGAGACCAGACTAATGACCTACGGCTCCTGACACAGAATTCCGTTCTGAATGTGGGGGCTGTTCACCCCCGGGGCTGGGCGGGCCAAGTGCATTGTTTGGGCCTTCTTTAGGCGCTGGTTCCCCAGTTCTGTCCTGTGCCCCAACGTCACGGTCCTTCCACCCGCACTGCCGTTTTTGACCAGGAGTTTTCTCCATCTTTTAAATTCAAGATGGGTGGGGGGAACAAGGCCAGGGAGGACGAGCGTCCACGGTTCAGCAATACACAAACGGAAACCTCACAAATGGCTTCCTTACATTCACCCCGGAAACCGCCTCGCTAGGACTCGCATGAAGGCGTCTGAGGACCAATAAGAGGGCTAATCTCAGAGTCTCCTCCAGGTTCCGGGCCCGTCGGAAGCAAAGCCAGGGCGTGGTATGCCCTTACCGGAGGATGCAGCGTGGAAGGTTCGTCACCTCCATGCAGGCTTTATAATCAATCTGAAGGGCCTTCTTCCCCTCAGATGGAAGAGGACAGCTTCTTGCCACCTCTACACAACCCGCGGCAAAGTTGCAGACGGTCATCCAAGGCCCTGGGGAGTGCTCCGAACTAATTTCGCTCAGGCGGGTCCTTTGGAAACGGTTCTTCCCGTGGGTTTTCCATCGGGTTTTCTTGACCACGGTCAGCACCCCACTACGACCACGTGAGGCCTCTAACTTAAACTCTCCAGCAGGGGCCTTTGCTCTCAGTGGGGACACAAGACTAAGCCATCCAGTGAGGTTCTCGCTGACTTACAACAAGGGGGATGCCGCCTGGTGTCCAGAACTTCCGCACTGCACCATACCAGCCCATCCATGCTGGAGTCGGCCGGCAATTCCAGAACCCTCTATTCCCACTGCCTCACTTCTGCTTTCTCTTCCTTTCCCTAAAATGGTTCCTCATGCACTCTACCCAGGCCTCTCGCCAACCTGAAAACGAGCAATTGTAAAATGAATTACGGTGATCAATCTCGACAGAGACTGATACGGGGAAAAGACCTGAAGTCTTCCTTAGTTGAGGTCTCCCTTTAAAATCACCAGGAGTAGAAAGGGGATGAAAACTAGCTCAGGGTCAACACAAACGCCCCCTGGCCCCCACCCTGGCCCCGAAGATGTGGGAAATGGTGTGCAAGGAAAGAGAGGAGGCTGATAATAAAAGGGAGGAAAACGCAGAGAGTGAGGGTGTGGAAGGTGTGTGGGAGGAGGCTGGGCAGATTTATGGCGATTTGTACCTGATTGTTCATACTAAAGCCATTATGGGATGATTAGAGAAAAAGGTGAGGCTTTAAGTCCAGTGAAAATCAATAGAAACGTCTGGAGCAATTCTGCCTCGCAAGTGAAAGGACTATTTACAGTATCTGAGCACCTCCTCCTCACCGTTACCGTTACCGTTACCGTCTACGGACTGAGAAAGACTTGGAGGAGATGAGTGGAAGGGAAAGGAGGGAGAGAGGAAAGAAGGAAGGAAGAGAGGAAGGGAGGGAGGGAGGGAAAGAGAGGAGGGGTGGAGAGGAGAGGGGAGACAGAGGGAGAAGAAGAGGATGGAAGAAGCCCAGGGGGAAAAAGGGGGAAATGCAAATATGAGGAAGAGAAAGGGCCACAGAACAAGAAAGCAAAGGGAAAAAGAACAGAGGAGCCCCCTTAACTGACCCTAATTTTCCCCAGGGCACGTGCCACCTTCTAGTCAACTATTCATTGTATTTATCACCCACATCCCTGCAAAAGAATGGAAGCGCTATGAGGGCAGGAATTTTTTTTTGTCTGTTTTGTGCATGAGGTGGGCATGTGTCCAGAACAGCATCTGGTATACAGTAGGTGCTCAATATGCACCTGCGGAACGGCTGAACGGATGAACGAATCAATGCACAAACGAACCGTCTTCCAGAGGCATTAGGAGAGAAGAGATTAAGGGGCGCGGGGTATGGAGGAGACGGAAAGGGAGAACACGAAGTGTGCAGGAGAACGGGACGACACAGGAGCACGAGGGCAGCAAACCCCACAACTAACAAGTGCAAGGGGGAAAAAGCCGATTGTAAAGACAGCATCGATGGGGAACTATCGGGCTGCTGTCACCAAAACCCGCCCTCCGAAATGGGCGCCTCTCCGAGACAACCTTCAGGCGCCAGAAGCTGCCACCACATCGCGGCTTCAGCAGGAAGCAGACGCCAACTCCGCTTCCAGCACCAGGGTGCCATCCGGCCACCAGCCCCGCACCCAATCCCAGCATCTACGGATGCGAGGCAGCCCGGGGCTCACCTTGTACAGCTTCAGGCTGGCCTCGTGTCTGGAGTTGACCGTGTGCAGCCGCAGCTTCTCCAGGCTGTTGGTGTAGTAGTCGCACGCGTTGCACTTGAGGTGGACGGGGTTGCCGATGGCCACGCACTTGAGCCGCCACTCGTTGGCTTTGCCGCCCTCTTTGATGTGGGCCACCAGCTGGTACTTCTGCACATGTTTGTCCGTCTTGCAGTGCAGCTGGAAGTTGGCCTTGAGCTGGGTGTTGTAGCGGCAGAGTTTGCACTGGTACGAGTCCCCCATCACGGCCTTCCACTCGTCCTCCGGGAGGCTGCGCTCCACGTTCATGTGCAGCCCCAGCAGGTCCAGGTTGTCCGTGGTGAACTTGTTGCACACGGCGCACTGGAAGAGCTTCAGAGACGGGTCGTTGGTCTGGATGAAGCTCTCGCCCAGGTTCATCAGCTCCTCCGACACCAGCTGCCCACCCCCGAGGCGCATGTCGAGGGGGATCTCACCGCCCACTGTGGGGAAGGAGAGGGGTAGAGGATCAGCGGCCGGGCTCGCGGCTGACGCGCCACCAGCCCCCCGGCCCCCAGGCCCAGGTTCCAGGAGAAAAAAGATCCCATTTCCAGTGTTGCCAGTGCTACTAACCGGAAACACCAAGGTGCTACTATGTGGAAACACCACCGCCCAAAATAAAAAACAAAATCAACTTTATGCATCTTTATATGTTCACATCTTTCCCATGGACATTCTGAAATTTGCAAAAGGTTTCATTCCCCCCCCCCTACTTTGGAAAAGAACACCTAGAACCACAATCTCTTGAATACTTCAGTTTGGTCCCTCCCTCAGATCCAAGAAAAGATGGGAATAAGCATCATTCACTAGACATGACGGAATCTGAAACTCCAGACCACTCAAGTTGGAAACGAGTTACAGCTGCAATCTAAGATATGAAGCCTTCACGGTACATCAGAATCGGGCCCAGAATGTATCTAAAGCAGCACTGCCCAACAGAACTTTCTGCAATGATGGAAACACGTCGTATCTACACTGTCTGGTGCGCTAGTCACTAGCCACGTGTGGCTGCTGAACACCTGAAATCTGCAAAGTTGCAGCCTAGCGACTGAATTTTTTATTTTTAATTCCTTTAATCTGGATAGCCACATGCGGCTAGTGGCTCCCCCAGTGGAGAGCACAGCTCTGAATCTGAGATTTAGGGGACGGTCTCCCTATTCTCATCACACTCCATGGGTCAATAATCTACCCGCCTGCCAGTGGCGCCAGCTCCTCCCGCATGTCCCCAAGAATACCATCACTCCCCTTTTCTGAGACCCCACAGTGCATGAGATGTTAGCTCTGC
Source organism: Paguma larvata (assembly GCA_030068075.1). Classification (NCBI taxonomy): domain Eukaryota; kingdom Metazoa; phylum Chordata; class Mammalia; order Carnivora; family Viverridae; genus Paguma; species Paguma larvata. Next base: position 43,694,008 of record CM057841.1, read on the forward strand.
TTCGGGACACACCATGTTCTCCTTCGTCATCAGCCACATGCAGAGCCACATGCTGCCCGGTGGCCCCGTCAGGGTCTAGCCTCTTGAGGGCACGGGTCCAGGCTTCTCCTGGCTGAACCTTTAGAGAGTGCCTGTCCCCTACACAGACGCTGTGCAGGACAAGGTTAACGGGGAGCCAGAAGGTTGCAGTTCGGGCAGTGGATCAAGACGGGCAGTGAAACGCAAAGGTCCCCAAAAACGGTCTGAGAAAGCTCATCTCTGCCCTCCTCGCCGCGGTTGTTTTCAGCCCCTCGGCGCCCTGCACAAACTGTGGATGGGCTCTCATTTGCCAGTGGCAAATTAATACTGCAAGCTCTTATTGATACCACAAAAAAGGCTTGGAAAGAGCAGCCTTCTCTCCATTACCTAGCAGCATACGATCAAGCAGAACGCTGAGCACCGGCTTCTATTTTTTGCGTCTCCCCCAAACACACGCGCACTTGAGCTATTATGTCTGCTCCTGCCCCTCCCCAGCTGATACTCAGACTTGACCTTCTACATGTGGCTGGCCTGAGGTTTTGTTTTCCTTTTTTTTTTAATGACTGATTACAATCCAAGTTAGCAGCTAATCAAATAAAAGATTTTTTTTTAATGATTTTCTTATTTATGCTACATGAGGCACCTCTGGTGAGAAGATCAGTTACGAGGTTCTACGGAGCTGACTGGCTGTGTTTGAAGCCTGTGGACAACCTAGCAAGCCGCAGACATCTTTTGCACGTGCATTCCGGAAGGCTCAGGAAGCTTTCTGCTTGTCTTCTCTCCTGCCATCTCCCCTGGTGAGAGGAGCCTTAACTAAGACATTCTTTTTAGGACAAGAGAGAAAAAGAGGAGGGGGGAAAAAAAAGCCTAAAAGCTCCATCCCTTAATGGGGACGAAGGCCAGGTAGCATCCGTGGAACATACACGGTGTTCAGTAGAAGCGGAGACTGCCCAGAGGGTAAGACAAGGAGCAAACATATATTTGTTTCTGATGCCAACCACCTGAAGCATCAAATCTTCTCCACTTTTTAAATTTAACCTTAGCACATCAATATTGCTCTAAAGAGAAATTCAGCTGTCACTTGCTGGATGCCTGAGTAAAAATGAGAAATCCTAGAACACACAGAGGAAATAAGTCCCTATGCCCATTCGGAGCTCTTGAAATGCAAATCAAAGACAGACACAGAGAAGCAGTGAAATGAAGGCGACAGGCAAGCCAAAACTCCCTCCGAGAACTCTACCTTGGAGGAACGAATGCAGGGCTCAGAAGCCTACACATCTGTAGAGCTGGAAGGAACTAATCCAGCCTCCAGGAAGTGGCAGAACCTCACCCAATTCTCAGGAATTTAGGAAGAGAACCCTTCTAAGTGAGAACTCGGCAGGTGTTAACTCTTGAAGCTACACCAGAGAGATCATGTTCTCTGTGGGGGGCGGACCGCCGCCTCCCCACACGCACCCAAGCACCCAAGCCCAACACTAGAATTGACACCCTGGCCTGAGAGCCCAGAAATGAGCACATCACCAGAGAGGCATGCCCATTAAATGACACCTTCTAGACTCAAAGGCAGAAGCAGAGGACCTCGTAAACCCCATGCAGGGGTCCTACAGCCAGTCGGGAAACCAGATGCCCGTGCAAGCTACCTGTTTCCCAGTGCTGTGCTAAGCTTTATCATCTAAAGGGATGTCTGGAAGGACATTCAGATGGCTTCAAGCCTAGTATCTTCTCTACAAATGGCAGCAAAATCCAACCAGACCAGACCAAAGGGTGCCAGCCCTCTCCTCAAAGCCCTCCAGAAAGAAAGCCTCCCCAGAAGCAGCATCTGTTTGGTATCACAAGAAAGAAGGTTCCACCAAAACAAGTATGAGAACAATAACTGTAAGCAAGAAGGTATTTCACAAAAACGTTTTTCCCCCTGCAGAGCCCAGTAATATCTAATAACACCTACAGCCTTCTCGTAAACGGCCTCAAAAAAGATCGGCAGCGTTGCAGACAGGACTTAATGTTTCGACTCTTTCATATTTGCATACGTTTGCTTCTACCGAGGTCCTACAGCTTATACTCTAAGTCTTCTAGACACGTGCTCCCCTACCCACACCCACTCAGGCTTCCCGGACATAGGTTCTGGACTCCTGCTCCATCACAGCAACTCTTGTGGACGAAAGGCACGGAACGTTTCCAGAGACTTACCTTGGCTGATAAGCTGTCACTCTGACAATTCAAAGGCTTTTGTTTGGATGACCTGGGAAAAGTCCTTAGAAGGAAAGGCTCTATTCTCTTTAAGAAGTCAAGTATGGATCTGCTCTGTCCGTCCAGAACACAGGGATTTATTCTACCATTTCTTTTCCATCTGCCATAGGCCCAGAATGCACGATCCCCCGCAGACTCACAGACACTTGTGTACAAGCAAAATATTTTTCTACCACTTAATTCAAGTCAGAATTACTGGTTTTCAAGGTAATTAAAAAGATCTCACTTTGACCCAGATGAACCTATCCATTTTCTGTGTCTTCATTCCTCCTACATTATATTTGATTTACTCCAAGATCTGCCTCCCAAAGATTTTAAATCTCCAGATGAGAAAACCTCAATTCCCATAGGCTTTAAAAAAAAAAAAAAGTCTTTCAGTACGATGCCGTCCCTTGGTGTGCAACCCCTATGGTTCACTCTGGGGACAAATAAGATGATTGATCCCTGTGCATCCATTATTAACCAGTTGGTAAAACATCTTCAAATCATTTGGTAATAAAGGATCCACAGGTCAATATTCCAAAATAGAAAACAAGATTAAAGTAGTAAGGATTCAAATTTAAATGCATAGCAGGAAAAACAAATTAAATGCTACGAAATATAACTCATCAACAGCAATTAGCACTAAAACACCATACAAAGACGTGCCAACTGGGGAGGCTTGGCCCCCGGCATTAATCTAAACCACGCCAGAATAAAAGTACCTGCTCACTCTTTGTTGCTGAGAACAACTTATTCCCATGTCAGTAAGGGAATACTGCTTAATCCAGGCCACCACCATTGGTCCCAAGAGGTTAGCCGGGTCAAGGGACAGAGACCAGGCAGTGCCTGTCTGAGGCACAGGTGGTGGAGGCAGAAACAGCCCCCATCATACTGGTCCTTGTGAAAGCGATTTGTACATTCTCTTGCTATAGAGGCTCTGCCCTAAAAGTGACCATGATTCTTTTTATGCAAGGACATGGCTTTTGGCATCCAAGTCCTATCCCCGTGACCCGATTCTAGGTCAATTAAGCCAGTGGGTAAGACTTACTGTCCAGACACAGCCAACTCACCTTCTCTAACATGGGTTGTTTTTTCATGGCCGACCAAGGCTCCATTAACCAGCATCTAATGGATATTAGAACTCAGCTTTCTTTGATGTACAGTTTTAGAATGTATTCATTTTTCATCTAGCACACCACTCTTTACAGTGCCCTGGGGCAATTTAATTCCCAACTACACTTAGCAGTGACAACTCGCGCAAAACAAAAAAGAAAAGAACGCATCTCTTTCATCGAGATCCTCATGAACACACTGGAGAACCCTGAGAAACGGAACTGGATGGCTCCCTACTCGGCACAGAACCAGCCTTCGGTTATCTGAATACGGTACACTACGGTTTCGAGTCACTCTTAGGGAGAGGACCGTTCCTATTTACAACTTGAACTGGCGGTTTCCTGTAGATTACAGTAAATATTTAATGGAACCCAGAAGTTTCCGATAATTGGGGTGATTTTTCAAATTGAGAAAGAGATGAAGAAAGAAAAGATGGGAAGAGAAAGGGAAGTTGACCAGAAGCCAAAAACCAGAGGAAAACCTTCGACTTGAATCCCAGCCTGTGCAGCCGGAGCATAACCGTGGGTCTGTCTGCTGAATACACACGATCCCCCATGGGCCGACGAGGGGTCCTTGAGGAAGACACCTGATGGTCAGACACTCAAGTTTACACACCACCACTCTGAAGAAAATCAGCATCAGCCGAATCCACGGGACCTCAGTCTATTCTCAGTTCTCCCCAGTTAAACTCAAGTCACCAGAACAAACAAACACGGAGTCAGCCTCACCTAGAGCAGGTGTCATGGCGGCCATGGGCCCGGCGGGGTCCAGCTGGAATCCACTCATCATGAACTGGGCGTCCGAGGCAGTGTTGTCCATCTTCAGGTTGGGCAGGTTCATGTTCTGGGCCAGGTAGTACTGGTAAAGCTCGGCCTCGGCGGGCGAGGGCAGGCTGCCGAGGCCCAGGTGGCGGTTGTGTTGAATCTGGGACATGTTCTGCTGCAGCAGCATCATATTGTGCATGTGCTTCTCGCTGGTCATGTGGATGCGCAGGTTCCTGGCCACGTTGGTCTCGTAATCGCACACCTCGCACCGCCAGGTGGGTTTGGTTTTTGGTTTGGTGGGCGAGGGGGCCCCGCAGGAGCTGCCGATGTTGGCCGCCGCGGCCGCCGCCGCTGCCGCCGCGGCCGCCGCCCCGGCCGAGTGGCTGAACACCTGCTCCCCCCCTCCGTTCTGCAGGTTCTGCATGTTGTTGAGATGCTTGTCGGACTGCATATGAATACTGAGGTTGCCTTTGGTAGTTGTGGAGTAGTTACACACCTCACAGCGGAAAGGCTTGTAACCACACGTGTAGCTCTCACCTCGTGCCAACCGAGGGTGGGGCTGCCCGCTTTTGCAGTAGACACAGGAGCCCCCCGGCTCCGGGTGCTTCTCCTTCATGTGAGCCTCCAGTGTCTGCTGGTACTTGTAGTGCCAGTTGCACTTGGGGCACTTAAGTGTCTTACATGAGTTACGAGAATGCATCATGGTCATGTGGCCGCCCAGCGAGCGGGAGGAGCCCAGGACCGTGTCGCATTTGGGGCACTCCACACCACTCCCCGAGGGGCATTCCCCAACCCCAAGCTCGCAGAGGGAGCCAGCGTGCTGGTGATGGGGGACAAAGCCCCCATCGTCGCCCTCTGTGCTTTCATTTGGTTCTGGTGCTGTGGCATTGTCTTTATTGGCACTTTCGTCAGCAAAGTCCAGCCTCCTGCCGCCCTCTGCCACATTGGCCCTGACGCCCTCACTGTTAAAGCTTAAACGATTCCTCCTGTTCGCACCATCAAAGACAACAAAGGAAGAAGCAGAATTAGAACTAGTAGAAGCTGTGCCCCTCGACAGGGTCTGGAGCACATTAGGCATTAAGGGGGAGTTAGAAATGCTTTGGTTTGAGAGAGCAAGGTCCTTTTTGCTGCTGCTACCTGCCGCGGCCCCAGACTCCTCGTGGGGCCTGTCCTCCAGTTCGTCGTCCAACTCGCTTGGAAAGAGTCCTTTGCAACCCTCGTCTTCCTCCTCCTCTTCTTCCTCCTCCTCTTCCTCCTCCTCTTCCTCCGCCTCTTCTTCCTCCTCTTCCTCCTCCGCCTCCTCCTCGGCTGGCTCTGCTTTCTCAGAGAAACAATCCGGATCGCCCACTTCTTGCTTCTCTCCTTCTGCTGCCCCAGAGTCCTTGCCCTCTGAGGATTTGGTAGGACTGGAGGCCAGAGGCCCCAGGGGGACTGAGGTAATGGGGGTCTTCAGGACCGAGCTGGTGAGCCCGCCAAGGTTCAAGAGGGTGCTGGGGGTCAAGATACCAGCCTGGGGCTGCTCGGGGCCGGCAGCGGAGCCGGCTGGGAGAGCCTCCTCCCCTTCCATCCGAATGCCACTAAATTTCCCATAAAAACTGTGTCCGGGGCCTATGAGGTTAGCCGTAGAAACTAAAGGGTGTTGAAAGTTTTTGTTTTTTGGTTCCAAAAAACTGACAAGGGGTTCCTTGTCTTTGCCAATCCCTTGGATGATAGCGGAGATGTTCTTATTGCTAAGAATTTTCCGCTCGTCTTCACTCAGGGTCATTCGATGGTCGTGCACCGCGTGGGTCACAAATGAACGGACGTACCCGAAGGAGAGTTTGCACAGGAAGCACATCAGGATGGGCTTCCTCTTGCCGTAGAGCACAAAGCCATCGAATTTGGACAGGTCCACGTTGTTGGGAACATCTTTGGATACGCAGGAGCTTTTGGCGGAGCCGTCGCTGTTCAGGTAATCCTTGTTGCTTTTGTGTCGCACGTCAAACACGCGGAAGCTGTGCAGGACAGGGCTGAGCCCCGTCAGGGCTGAGGTATTCGGGAAAGCCTGGTCTGGGCCCTCAAACCATTTCCCGAAGGATGAGGCTATGTGGAAAGTGTTGATGATCTGTGGGTAGACTGGCGCAGCACAAGAAGGGTCCCCTTGTTTGCCCCCCGCCCCGGGGAGAGAGTTCAGGAAGAGCGAGGGGGGGGGCCCGCTGCCGCTGCCACAGGCGCCCCCGCTTTGGGTCAGCTGGCTCAGGCTCTCGACAATGTAGGCCGAGCCGTCGGGCTGGTAGACTATCTCCCCAGCCAGGTTCTCCACATCACTCTCCTCGTCCCCCTCCTCACTGGTGTCGCTCCCGCTCTCCTCCCTCAGGGGCAGCGGGGGGCGCGCGCTGGGACAGTGGTGCTCCATGTAGGTCTGCAAGCTGGCGAAGGAGGCCGAGCACTCGTTGCAGCTGACCTCCTTGCCGGCGGGCTCGGCGGTGGGGCCGGCCGAGGCGGTGCTCTCCGCGAGGCGCTCATTGAAGGGGGCCCTCAGGCTGTCCAGGGGCCCGTGGTTCTCGCCTGTGGACTGCTCCATGCTACTGGGTTTGTCGGGGAGGTGGGTGCTGTTGAGTTCAGTCCATTGCTGGTGCTGAGGGATACCGCACCCATTGTCCTTCCCCGAGACGACGGGCGAGTCACAGCCTTCCATGGTAAGGCCTGCGTAGAGCTTTCATTGCACCCAGTACGGATCGGACCTGAAGAGCAGAGGCAAGGGGGGAGAAGAGGGAGAGAGGGGGAAAAGAGAGAGAAAGGAAAGAGGTTAGGAGGGCCGAGGCTAGGTCCCGCACAGAGCACTCTAACAGGCTTCTGTCCACACCCACAACAGAGTCTGCCAGGGCAGCAGGGACCCCGGCCCTCTCCCCCATGCCATCCAATGAAGGCGCAGAGGGCGGGTGGGAGCCCCAGGCACGACGGCCAGGGTCCGTGGCCTGAGTGGGGAGCATGGGGACGGGGGGGGGCAGACAGCAGACTCCCTCCTTGTCTTCGGACTGTCGGCTCCTCTCCCACTGGAGACCGGTTCGAATTTCCATTCTTTGTGAGCACAGCATGACAGTCGGAGCTGGGCTACGAGCCACAGCAGAGAAGGAGGGTCACGTCATCTCGCCAGGCCCCGCCGAGGACACAGAATGGCAGCCCTACCAAATAGAGATGGCCAACTCAAAGGCACTGGCTTTGGCTGGCTGCCCACGCTGTCTGTGGGTCAAGGGAACACCAACAGAGAGGGACGGACGAGAGGAGGAAGGTTCTGCATCCCAGAGAACGGCGGGCAAACCTGTGTAGGGATGCGCTACCTGATTTAGAGGTGAAGTTGCTGCTGCTGCTCTTACTGGCCAAATGTCTATTTTGAGAAGTTCAAAGGAAACTGACGGAGGGCTGCATGGCTCAGAGAGCGAGCCTGCGGGGCCCAGATGCGCTCTACAGACCCTCGACAGGGCCCGTGCCTGCTTTCATCCTCTGCAGGTCTGGGAAGCACAACCACGTTGCACAAACAGTAACACCAAGGAGCCAATCTACAAACAGGCCCAACGCTGCCCCGACACTGTGAAACAGATGGTGGATCTCCAAAATCCCCTCTCCACCCCCCCCCAAACCTATAGAGTACCCCTGCTTGCGAGTGAGCTGGCTTCAGGCTAAAAACGTGATGTTGCAAACTCTGAGCTTGACATATCTGGGAAGGCTCTCAACCGGCCGGCTCCCTCTCCGGCAGCGTTGATCCTGCCCTGTCTGGATGGAGCCCGGTCACCACTGGTGTGGTAGTTTCTGCTGTCAGGGATCTCAGCGGCAAGCCGAGACGGCAGCTGGGCTCCGCCGGCCCCCATTCCACACCTGCCTCCTAGTTATTAGTAGCTGCTCAAACAGCTGTCCTTCAGCCCTGGGGCTTTTCCGTTTCCGACTCCAAAGTGCCACTGAGCTGAATGTGCCCTCTGAGACTTCGCATCCCTGGGGCGGGAGGCATCAGATCCCCGGCCATCGCTCTGCTCCTGTGGCCACATCATCACAGGGACATTTCTTCCGTCCCAGCATGGATCCCACAGTCAACTCAGCCTCTCGGACGGCCCTGACTGTTCAAGCTGCAAACCCCAGGCCACCCTCTTCCCTTCACTTCCTTCCTGGAGAACATCTGGCTGCTTCTCCACCCAACGTCTCATTCATACATATCGGAGGAAGGTTCTGGCTGGACCTGGTCTCTCTCCTTCCCCACCCCACCTCTATCTTGCCATTCTTTTTTCATTTCTTGATTCTTGACTGCACAGTAAGCCAATAGCTCCCCCTCGGGAAAAGACAGGGAAGGCAGGTTTACCAGAAGTCTCTGGAGAAATAACTTTGGAAAAACGTGTCCTGTTTTGTTCAAAACACACACACACACACACACACACACACACACACACAGCACCTCTCAAGCTTATAACCTCAAACTCCATTACAACAAAGTTCCATGTGCCTTAGAAAAGGCACATTGATTTCAAACAGAGATAATTACAGGAAACCAAACCACACAGCAAATAGGATGGGACTTCAGAAGGCTTAGCGGGGATACAGGTGAGAATCCAGGGAGGCTCTTCTTAAGGATGCGCCTGATTGGCTGGGCGACATCTGATTGACAGCTCAGGCCAAAAAGGTTGGCAGGCTGAAGGGGCGGGAGGGTTAACAGCCCGATTGTAAAATCAATGTCATAAATGCTTGGTAAGTTACAGGAACATGCTGGAAGGGGAGGCCACGATTGATAAAGGAGAACAGCTTTGATGCTTCACTAGGGACTTGAGTATCGACAGCAAAGCCAATCTCCTCTCCAGCCTGGGCTAGGCCAGAGAAACCTGCAAGCGTCTACCAATTAATTGGTGGGCTTTTCTTGTTCAGCTCTCTCTTACCTCCTCCTCCCCCACAAACCATCCAGCGAAGTGTTTGGGACCTACAAAAACTTGCCTAACTTTTCTATTCCCAAGCAGAAGGTATCAAGAAAGGATGATGCTGTGGCCACCTATGAAAGACAGATGACACCATGGTGGTGCCACTTGCTCCAACAGAGAGGACGTGTGGAATCCTAGACATTCACAGGGAAGTGACAACGGCCCATCAAGACACCAGTGGGAAAGAAGGGTCCACTTCAGGATCGAGGCTGCCTGCTCTGGGTGTCCATTCAACACATGCTGGCCAAGAGAGGAAAGGCTATAAACCGTTCTGCTCAGCAAGGTGTGGTTCTGGGACAAGTAGCATCGTTCTTCGCCAGGGAGCCTATGAAATGCAGTCTCTCAGGCTCGGCTCCAGATCAGAATCTGCCTTTTAACATCCCCTGGGGACAGGCATTAAAGCTTGAGACACTCTCTGCTTTGCGACATCTTCATCAGATTGCCAGCTTTTCCATGCTTGGTCCCTGGACTGCTCGGTGACCAGGCAGGGTCAGTCTTGGATTCCCCTACCGGTTCTGCGGAGGTGCAGGGATGGGGTGGATGCGAAGGGACCAGAGGATAGAGATAGAGCGATCTCTTAAACCTGCCCAATCCTTCAGCTCAAGGACCTCAGGCTATCCAGAACTCTCCCACCCGGCCGGCTGTCCCTCTCGCTCTGTTTATCAGCCAGTCAATAAGAAAAAGGTAGTTCTTACTTAAGGAGGCAGAAGTCAACTCGGCAGGTCGATCAGCACTCTGTCTGTAAACATGGTTTCCCGTAAAATCAATGATCTTCAGTTATAGAGGGCAGCCTGGGAACCCAGCGGGTCCCCGCGCGCACACACGCAGCCCCACCAGCGGCCTCTGTTCAGACCCCCACGCCCCACCCCCGGCTCTGCACCCCCACTGTCCTTCACTCATGCCAGGGCCGGCTCGCGCACACAAACCCACAACCCTTCCTGTAGCCTGTTTCTCTTCTGCCGCTTGTGACCCCAAATTCCCTTTCAAACACAGACACATTCTACTCCTGACCCCCCGGTATGGTACTCAACAGGATTTTTACGTGTACGTGTGTGGTTTCAAGACTTTGGTTAGATTTCAAAAGACCACATCTTTCCACTAAGACCTTCAATAGGAAGATACAGGAGCGATCTGGGTCTCTCCCACTCATTCTCGCTTAGTGTTTAAATCTGCCAAGTGAGAAGTGGTCTCGTGCAGAAAGTTCCAACATCGTCATCGAGAGCCCCCAGCCCTGCTCCTGTCACAAGGTATAGTGTCCTGGGAACCCACCTGTAAAGCTCCCCTTTCAGCCTTTATTTCCCAAAGATTGTTTAAAATGATAAATCTCCGTACTACCCTGGGCCCCACCACTAATAGTCATTCATCTCCCTCTTTCAACCAAGAAGGTGTGATAGGACAGTTTCCTGACACTGTTTTAAGGAGACAGGACTGGGTGAAGTGCAACAGTTACTGGGAAGCTGGGCGGGGGACAGGATACAGCCATTAGGGAAGGGAGGGGTTCCTGCTGTTGCTCCGGCTCCCAGAGAATTAAACATGAACAGTCACACTGTGTAATTTTAAATTGTTAATTAGCACAGGGTTAATTAGGCGGTCCTTTCACAAGAGGCTGTTTGGCAGAAAACCAAGAAAAGAAACAAAGGGGAAGAAAAGAAAAACAGAGAATCCAGGCTGCGAGAAACTGTTGCCTCCATGAGTAACCCACGCCGCACACCAGAGAGCAGTGAAGCAGCAGGCACACCATCCTCCAGGAGCAGCCTGCTCTGCTGGGGGGCCGGTCAGGGAGCACCATCCTCCAGGAGCAGCCTGCTCTGCTGGGGGGCCAGTCAGGGAGCACCATCCTCCAGGAGCAGCCTACTCGCTCTGCTGGGGGGCCAGTCAGGGAGCGCCATCCTCCAGGAGCAGCCTGCTCTGCTGGGGGGCCAGTCAGGGAGCACCATCCTCCAGGAGCAGCCTGCTCTGCTGGGGGGCCGGTCAGGGAGCACCATCCTCCAGGAGCAGCCTGCTCGCTCTGCTAGGGGGCCAGTCAGGGAGCACCATCCTCCAGGAGCAGTCTGCTCTGCTAGGGGGCCGGTCAGGGAGCACCATCCTCCAGGAGCAGCCTGCTCTGCTGGGGGGCCAGTCAGGGAGAACCATTTTCCTGCAGGCAGCTTGGCAATCGGTATCAAAAGTCTCAAAAAACGCACATGTCCTTTGACTCAAAAATTCCCCGATTCTAGGAAACAACCCGAGATACACGCGGAGATACAGTATTACTCATCACAACATTTTCAACAGGAAAAAAAAGAAGATGGAAATAATCCGGCGAAAGAAGGGGCTCTCTAAATCCACAGTACTGCACAGAGTTCCATCCGACGATGTAAAGTATCACTGTTCAGAGAAACTACTTAGAGGCATGGGGAAATGCTCACAGAGGATGTTAAGTAATGAAGCATCTACAGGTCTGCACATGGAAAATACATGAGATTTGTATCAGAACTTCTGAAACGGTAACTGCTAGGGGATGAGGTTATAGGGGACTTCCTTTTCTCCTCTGTGCCTTTCTTTCCCAAAGCTTTTTATTTTAAAACCATCCTAAGAGAAGCCATGGCTTCTAGAACGAGGCATCATGGGAAGGCCTGCAGATACCACACCACCTTCATAACCACTGTGTGAGAAGGATGCTCTTTATATCCCTGTTTTTGAGATGGGAAAACTGAGTTGTGCGAGTTGTACAGCCCAAACAATAAATCCATAACCTGGCTGAGAAGTCTTGTCTCCTTAGCTGCTCTCCTATAATTTTCTTTAATGTCGATTTCCCAAAGAGAACTCCAGAAATATTCGACATTCAAATTCAATCTTTATGTACCTGAGGAATGTTCTAAGATCATGGGAATCCAGGATAGTTATGTGAAAAAAAAAAAAAAAAAACCCATGTCCCTTTGAGGCACCTGGACGGCTCAGTCAGTTAAGCGTCTGACTCACAATTTCAGCTCAGGTCATGATCTCAGGGTTCTGTTAGTGCAGAGCCTGCTTGGGATTCTCTCCCTTTGTCTCTCTCTTTCTCTGCCCCTCTCCTGCTTGCATTCTTTCTCAAAATAAACAAACGTTTAAAAACCAGCCATGTCCATTCACACACATGCCCCTTTTTTTTTGGAGCAGGTGGGGAAGAAAGTTACTTGGATGTCTTTCCACAGGAGAAGGGGTCATGAGAATTGGGGGAGGTGCTGCGAGGAACTGAATGGCAGCTCAATATCCTTTCTTTTCTTTTTCTTTTTTTTTTAAGAAAAAAAGGCAGAACACCTGGGTGGCTCAGTTGGTTGAGCATCTGACTTTGGCTCAGGTTGTGATCCAATGGTTCGTTAGTTCAAGCCCCATATCAGGCTCACTGCTGTTAGTACGGAGCCCACTTCGGATCCTCTGGTCCCCCTTTCTTTCTGCCCTTTCCCTGCTTGAACTCTCTCTCAAAAATAAATAAACGTTTAAAAAAAAGAAAAAGAAAAAAGGCAGATTCCACAGACTCTAAACCAAAAAAACGTATTCATTCACTCACTCATTCATTATTTACTGTGTCCCTACTATGTGTCAGACGCTAGGGAATCAATGATAGACAGGTCTCAGTGTACATTCTCATGGGGGAGAGACCACAAAGAAATAGAACGTTAAGTGGTGAAAAGCACTTAGAAATAATATAAAGCAAGAGAAGGGGAAAAAGCAATGTGTGTGTACATCATTTTGGATAATGATACAAGATTTAAAAAAAGATATGTCGGAGATTGCATATTGCAAGTTCCCCATAGTTTTAGGACAGATTCAACTGTTACTGAATAGCATCTAGGGGGAAACAAGTTTTTTCCAAAGGCTGTCCTGAGAAATCAGCAATTAGCTGTAGGTTCAGTAAGAACATTAGCATAAAGTCAACTGAAAAGTAGCTTCACTTAGATTCAAAGATCTGAGAAATGCATTACAGAGTACTTTTTGGTTTTATTTTTTTTAAGTTCATTTATTCTGAGAGAGATAGAGAAAGAGAACAGGGGAGGGATAAGAGAGGGATAGAGAGAATCCCAAATAGACTCCATGCTATAAGTGTGGGGCCAGACACAGGGCTCGAACCCACAAACTATGAGATCATGACCTGAGCCAAAACCAAGCCGCCCAGGCACCCCGAAGTACTTTTTGATGTTAATAAGGTATCCCAAAGTTTATCGTATCTTTGTATCCAGGATAGCAAAATGTCTCTCAGATATCAAAGTCCAGGCAATCTTATAGCTGGCAGATGCTACTACTTAAAGTATCCACTCAAAGGTCAGTGTGTCTCGTGGTGTGCCTCAACATACTGTCCTGTCCGTGGTTCCCTTCACGCCCATCAACAACTTGAAGGATGAGAGCAGGCACATACAACAATATGGAAGGTTGACTTTGTGAAATACTGCAATTCCCAGTTCCATGAATGAAGAAAGGGATTTTGGTGTGGCCAGAAGGTTCCATCGGGTAGTCTATGAAGGCCCTGGGAAGGGTGAAGATGCCTCACTAATCAATCCGGTTACTCAGTCAACTTTAACCTCCTTCTCTGTGATCCCACAGTAGCATTTAGTATATGGAAACACACTACAATTCTGGGGTTACTGCACGGCTGTCATTATCTGTTGACTGGTCTATCTCTACTATTAATCTGTTCCATGTCTCATTCATCTCTGTATCTTCCACATCCAAGATGTAATATGTGCTTAATGAAACTGTAGGGGAAACTACGGCATTTTTTGGGAGAAATGATAATACTGAGTGGGGGGGGGGGAGAGATGATCCCTCAACATGTTCCGTTTCTTTTTCTCTTAGTTGAAGAAATGTCTGGCGTAACCTCTCTCTACTAAATGGAACCAAAACTCCTTGAAGAAACAGCCAATTCTTGGGCTAGGGCAGGGAAGAGCCCAAGACGAGCCTGAAGCATCTTTCTGAGGGAGAACATAAGAAGGTGCTCCCGGAAGGGAGGCAGTGTGCTGAGGGCAAGAGGAGCAAGCCGCAGGGGCTCCCCCTCCTCACACCGGGGCAATGTGAGCCAGAAAATTACAGAAGAGTAAAGGTTTACAACTCAACGTATAAAATAAGAATGCTTAATTGCACACTTTGATAAATTGTAAAAAAAAAAATGTGGGATGATTAGGAAAAGTTCTTTCTTAGGACAGAAACCCAACTAACAAATGCAGAGGGAATCATGGAGTTAGAAAATCACCATTTGGTAACTCTCATAATAATAATCCATTCAGGAAAGAATCAATGGATACTAAAACTGGTGGGTGGAAGTCTGAATAGTAACAGGATATTTACACAGTCTCCAAGTATCTCCCCACAAGATACTTATTAATTACAGGAGGAAAAACAGTAACTTTACAGTGGAGACACCTGGCAGACACCGCCTTCACCGCATGATCAAAGTTACCGTCACCAGGAATGAGACAAACAGACATCATGTGCCTCCCGAGAGGTTACACTGAGAAGAACACGACATCCCTTCCCTGACATTCCTGCCAAAAATGCAAAACCTGAAGCTAATCATGAGGGAACATCAGACAAATCCAAATTGAGGACAGTCTACAAAATGTCCTATGCTCTTCAGATATGTCAGCGTCATGAAACAGAGACTGAAGAACTGTTTCAGATTAAAGGAGATTAAAGAGACATGACGAATGAACATCACATCTAATCTGGAATTTTTTTTCCTTTAAAGGGCAAAATTGGGGCAAATGGCAAAATCTGAATAAGGTCTGTAGGTCGAATTAATTTTCTAATTTTGATAAGTATGTTAATTTTCTAATTTTGATAACTATGGTGTGGTTATATGCAAGAATGTCTTTTTTCAGGAAAAAAGGATGATCTATTTAGAGATGATGTCTCAATTTTCAAATAGCTTAGGAAAAAACCTGTAAGAGTGTGTGTGTGGACACACACACATCCGTATATATAGATAGAATATGAGATGGTGCTAATGTGAGGAAGTCTGACTGATGGGTATATGAGAATCCTTTGTTCTATTATTACAACTCTCCCATACACCTCAGATCATGTCAAAACAAAGAGAAAAGAGTAACTATCCAATGTAAGAACTCCCCAAATTGAAATGCCAAAAATACACATGAACGGCTACAACCTGCCCCGATCCTCACCTCCTTATTGTCATATGAAATTCACTGCTGGCACAGCTTCAGGAGAGAAGCGGGCTGCAAAGCTGGACAGTGAGGTGTAGACAGACAGAAACAGAAAAGTGGGCTTCCCAAACCCCAGATGAGAAGTTCTAGACGGAGCTCTCTAGCTGGAGAAGTCAAATGACCATTCTAACTTGGGCAGAATGTCAAGTAACACGTCACTGCAAGACATACACCCAAGACATGCACGATCCTGGATCAGGGACAGATTTCCCTAACCTGATGAATGCAGCTCTAAATCTAGGGACAAGGCAAGCCACCACAAAAAAAAAAAAAAAAAAAAAAAAAGAAGACGACGACGACGAAGAAGAATCCCAGCAGCAAAACATAGAGAGAAAAATACACGGCAGTGAATGAAACATCCCACATCTCCCTGCCGACCCCCAAAACATCCAAAGGCAACCCAGATTCTGAGTTAGGTAGAAAACTCATTCAAGGGGCAAAGAAATAATGACCTCATCTGTTTAGCTTAGAGTCCACGGAAGAACCATATCCAATTCCATTCTATGTTTCCTACACTAACACCATCTGTATATTGCTACTGTGTAGAAGTCGGGGAGTGTGAAAGCATAAAAAGGTGAGATTCCATCGCTTGGTAGCAATTTCCCAGTAGCCTTAAGAATGAATCTGTAACTATGGCAAGGTCAGAGCACACACACAAGCTTGAACAGGTCCCTCGTGTGGCAGGAGGTCCACCGCCTGGAAGGCCCAGAGAATCATCCAGCCCTGGGCTGCATGTTTGCTAATGAGTGCATCTGTGCTCTTTCCAGCGTGAACATAAATCAGCCTGGAAGTGAAAACTGCTAGCTCAGTCCATTCTGCAGGGAATCCATAACTACCGCGATATTCTGGTCACAGTCGAGCCCTGGAGGGGAGCAAGAGGGCGTTGCACGATCTGAAGGAGAGCCAGGCAAGGAGCCCAGTCTGTGTGTGCTGGCAAAGACGAGCTGGGATTGGAGGAATAGAACTTCTTACTAACCATGTGGACACACACACATTTCCACAGAGACCAAAGCCACGACTATAGTATTAAAAAGTAAAACTCTCCCAAGGATTCCTTAGGCTCTACCTCGCTCTGAAAAAGTATCACTGGGGCAACTGAACCAGCTGTTCGAGTAACTGTATCAAGTAACTCAGGTAAATAACTAAGTGCCCACGCTGCTTGGGCTTCCCACCATACCCTGAAGGCAGACGACCAGCGTCTTTGGCCATCACTGGCCTCAGTGGTTCTCTCCTGACCTAGATTCAAACGGTGAAGCGCTGAGCGCCCCACTCAGATGTGAAGCAACACCTCCTTTCGCCGTAAGTGGCCGCTTCATACCGCCTCCACTGTCCCGGCGACCTGTGCATAACCCACCCCGCCTCTCCCCACTCCTTGCTGCCTTCCCGGCTACACGGGATCCCTTCCCGCCCTAACTGTAACCAATCACCGCAGTGTTTTCTTTGCCGGCACCCACACGTTTCACCTCCTCCCCATTTCCTCAAAATCCCTCTCCGAAGATCCTATTTCTGATGTGTCGGTTCTTGCTGCTAGGCGGCCGAGCAGAAGCTAGGAGACGATGGAAAACTGTGCCATCTGGCCCATTACAGTTTCAATCTGGCACCTCATGATGTTAAATTTATTTTAAATAATTTCTCCTGATTAAACTAGTGTGAGTTCATTATATATATATAAAAAAATGGATATGTGCAGAAAGACTCACCAGTCTTTACCAACCGATCACACTGCTCCTTATGCGAGCTGCCCTTTTAAACGAATCTAGCCTGAGAGTTTCCCAGGACATGGAATATTCTTCGTAAGTCAGAATTGATGGCTACATAGATAGATATTGTATGCCTCGGACACAGCATAAAATTTCACTCAATTCTATTACTGGACCTTTAGGCAATTCCTAATATTTTGCTGTCAATGCTACAATAAACTCTTGTAAATCTTTGTATATATGCTTACAAAATCACTAATATGAGTAGGTAGCAGCTCCACTGCTAATGCACTTAGTGGGGCCAGGCATAGTTCTAAGCACTTTTTAAAAATTTATCATTTCAGGGGCGCCTGGGTGGCTCAGTCAGTTGAGCGTCCGACTTCGGCTCAGGTCATGATCTCTCGGTCTGTGAGTTCGAGCCCCGCGTCGGGCTCTGTGCTGACAGCTCAGAGCCTGGAGCCTGCTTCACATTCTGTGTCTCCCTCTTTCTCTGCCCCTCCTCCACTCATGCTCTGTCTCTCTCTGTCTCAAAAATAAATAAACATTAAAAAAAATATATCATTTCATTTGATCCTCGCAACAGCCCATTTTACAGATGAGGGAATTGAGGCTTAGAAGTTTAAATCTTACATAAGTCACATACCAGCTAAGTGGGTCTCTGAAACTCGGTAAGCCTTCCTTCCTACTGTAAAATCTAGGATCCTAACCACGACATTATATCTCTAGTTCCTTAGGACACACTTCTGCAAGGGGAATTGCAGGCTGGTCTACAAGCTAACAATAGGTTAGGCTCTCGGCATACGCCAAAACCTCCGGCTCATGCCCAATGGCACATGAGCATTGATTTTCTTGCACCTTTGTCGATAGCGGGTATTATTTTGTTTTTTAAAAAAATGTCAATTTGGCAGACAAGAAATGGTATCTCATTTTCACTTAAATTTTTTGCTAATAAGACAGGGACCATCTGCAGATACTTGCTGGCAATTTATATTTAGTTGGCTGTAATTTCTACCGCAGGGGTGTGTTGTCCTTCCCGTGATGACTAGTCAGAGGGCTGCACGGGATTTTACGGGGGCGATCTCTTGCTCAGCTCTCTACCCTTGAGACCACTGGCATCATCAGGCCACACTCTGTCCTTCCTTCCAACAATCTGCCCTCGGCACCTTCAAAGAGGCGGACTCTGGCCTCTGCTTCACTTCCCCAACACCCATCTTCTGAAGCCAGGCGAGTCTCTCCCCGCTGCGAGTTCACAGACAGCTCTGCTGTGCAGCAGAAGCAAACGTGGGGCTCAGTGACGACTCACACAGACGCCGGCCCCATCCCAGAGTGCGGGGTCAGGCTCCCTGGACCTCACTTCAGGCGAGTGAGAAGGCCCTACATCTCCGAGATTGGGTCCTCTCTACAGGTCACCGATGTCCCCTCACCGGCCAGTAGTTTTTCGTCTTCTCCTTTCAACTTCTGCACTCTCTCCTGCAGTGGAAACTGCCAACCACCCCACCCTGAGATTTGCCCTTCATTTTCTGACACCTTTCTTCGGCTCGTCTCCTACCTCCCTGACCTCTGGTCTCTGCGTTGCCCGCCCTCTTCCTGTTCCCCCAGCTCTCCATGCATGCACTTTTCCACTTATTTCATAAGATTCCCTGTTGCTTTAACCCACAGCAAGCTCTCCTCTCCGTTCCTCTACAGTATTTAACCAGTGCACTCTCCCCCTTGGCACTCCACTCTTATCTCTGTACATCGACTACCTTAACTACTGCTGTGGTTTCAATTACTGAAATCATGTGTCGACTCCCGAAACAAAAATATCCATTCCTGGCTTATCGCTCGCATAGGGGCCTCATACTTTGAGCAGACCACAAGATGTCTGCAAACGGCCAGCCTTCCAGCACTCCACACTCAGCACGGCCCGCCACGGCTGGACGCGAGCACCCCTCACTGACCGCCCTCGTCTCCCTGAATAGAACTCCTGGTGCCACCTTTGATTCCCGAAAACAGAAAGGATAGATCGGTGTAGCCTTCCCAATGTCGTGTTCATCCGGTGCTTCTCCCGATAAGAGCAAGCCGCCAAAATGTTCAAATTTATGCTCTCCGCGCTGGTTTTGAAACATTCTAGCATCTCTCCCTACGCTACTCTCTCACTTCGCTCTGATAGAAGGGTCTCCCCCTCCATTCTTACGTCTGTTCCTGCAGTCCCAAGCCCTTCGGATGTCCTTTCTCCTCCTCAACATTTATCCGAACCTTGGACATCCTTTAAGTCCCACGCAGGCAAAAAACCCCTTTGATCAACTCAAGCCCACAAAGATCTGCCTCCTCTCTGTCCTACCACAGTGGTCGTCACTGCACTGCCGCTAAACTGTCACTCTTCATCTCACCTGGGTCACTTTTAGCTCTACAATTGATTCCAAGCTGCTTGAGGGCAAAAACCAGTCTGTATTTCCATTCACCTCCTAGCACGAAGCTGAGCACGTGATCTAGGCAAAAACCTGATTGACAGCACACTTTCTCGTTCTAGGAAACACCTTAAATAACAGGAGGAGCCTGTTCATCTTAACATTACCTGGAATTAATCACCACACACCCAATCATCCTAATTCTGAGACTCAGGTACAATACTTGAGTATTTCAGCATTCTGTAGTTTATAGTGTTCATTTCCTTTTCCAAAATTACAGAAGGCCTGAAGTCTACAGAGGCAGCCCTCATTCCGGCCACCTTAAAGAGTTGGTCAATGAAACAGAAATCCAGGAAGCCAAGCAAATCCCAAAGTACAATTCTGTTTTTGGGGGGAGGAAAGTCAGGCACGGGCTATACACTCGTGACTGCATACGAGATTTCTGCCCCATGGCAAGTGTTATCAGAGCCACGCTGACGAGTTTCATAGGATGAGGAGTCTACTCAGATTCCTGAATTACTCTTCTTCGATGCTCTCTTTGCAGAGCATCGAATTAGAATAGCAAGAGGACCTGCTGCACAGACCCACAAGAAATTGAACTTGGGCAGACTCTCTGTTTGCACTTGCTGCCTCGGGAAGGAATGCAGGTAGGAGCAGCCCAGACCTTAAGCCTCCTTTTATACCAATCTGATCTACGTGGGAACAGGTGAATAACATGTTACGGCTGCTGTTTTCTGTTCTGTGGCAGCATCTGGAAAACCCCATCCGACTTTCCTGGAGAGAGGAAATCCATGCTCTCCAGTAACTCTCCAACCTGTTGTAGGGGACAATCAGGAAGCCCAGTAGAGGTGAGATGAGTGGTGACCTTGGGGGAGTAAAGTCTCCCTCCATCAGCATCTCCAAAGTGACTCTGAAAAAGGAGTGTCGTTCCCTCTTGGCAGGAAGAAAGCCACATGGTGGGCTCTCCGGTGGCAGCGTGCACTGGTACAAGGCTCCAGAACTGGCACCATGACAAAACAAGCAAGGGTTGCCCTTCCAAGGCTCATTAATGGGGCAACGCACACACACACACACACGCCGCGCACAGTCGCTCCCCAGGGCAGGCACAGAAGCTCTTCACATCTCCCCTGGCTCATTAGCATCAACAGCTTTTGGAGCAGCAGGAGCAAGAGGCACCACTAACAGAGCAGGCATGGAAGCTGTAAGGGCCAGGCCACTGCCAAGGGCATGAAGAAGGGATCATCAGGCCAAGGCGAAACCACCACAGGGTCGCTCAGGAAGGGTGTGTTGTGGCTGGACGCCCTCAGAAGTCCCTCTGGGCTGCACTTGCAAAGCATTCCCCCAACTTCACATTCGGATGCCAGACTGTAGTCGGCGATTCTGTCCCAGTATTTCCTCCTCAGCAGCTTCGTTTTTACTCAACTCAAGATCTGAGAGGCGCCTATTTCATACTGGGTAGTCCTTAAATACCAGGGGCGTAAGAAGCTCTTTCAAATGCCAATGCCCTTCCTTATGGCAAGGCAAGGCCAGGCAAGGCCAGGCAAGGCAGGAGAGCCGCAAGAACAGCCATCAGGACCGGGAAGGATTTCAAGACAGACTGAAGAGGTGCAGAGTCTATTTGCCCTCTGCGAGTGCTTCAAGCACTTCCAGATTCCAAAGCTTTAAAACACAGCCGGGTGGGTATGAAACTGAATGACACGTCCTATTCTTCACAGCCCCTTCCCCATGCCACATGGTATTTAGGAAATCCATTATGTGCACTGTTACTTTTCATCAAGAAAAACAGATTGAGACACAGTTACCATTGGCCACTTCAAAGAGTGGCCCTGGGAATTAGGCAAAACAACAAAGGAAAATTTCTTCTTCAAGTGCAAGGATCCGAGAGTTTGCACTTCCTCCACCCTCCGGAAGCCGTCCGGAGAACTAAGTGAGGGTGGGTAATAATTATACCCTCTCAAACTCAGCAAAAAAAAAAAAAAAAAAAAGCCCAGATGCTCTTTCTCCTCTTGCTGTTCCAAATGCTGCTTTTGGGTCAATAGCTACTATGAAGCCTCACCAACGTCCACGTTAAATAGTACTTGGATTAATTATGCTCGAAAGTCTCTTATCCAAGCACTGCTAAGACCAAACGATTGAGTTTGGGAACGAGTGTGGTTACATATTTTTCCTTAATGGCTTCCTGAACACCCTGGTTAGGTCTGATCCCTGGAGGCGAATTGCCAGTTCGAGTCATAAAATGTGATCAATGTAGATCAAGACCCTGTGCTAAGTGTCTGAGAGAGGAGAAACGTATTTGTACAAACACACAAACGTATGAAAAATGCATGTTAACGTAAAGAACTTCAGCCTCTGCTCTGAGCAGGCACCAGCTTCTCCTTTCGCCCCTCGAGCTCTGCTCATCCCTCCACAACTTCCAGCCAGCCGTCCTGATCTTGGACAGCGCCAGAACCAGAGACAATTGTGGGAACTGCCCCTGTATCTCCAGAAGACTCCCACATGAAGTCAGGCTAAGATCAGGGAAATCTCACCTGGCCAGTTCACGAGCCACAGTAACACAGAGGCTCCTGGGGTTCTGGCCCTATGCATCTTAGTTTTAAGCTCCCGTGCAGAATACTAAACCCAAAACTCCGTAGCTCTCTAATGATTTTTATTCATTCACACAACAAATTTTGACTGAGCACCTTACAATATACACAGCATTTTTCCTAGCAGTACAGAGACCTAGCTTGCTCTCAGGAGAGTCCAGATGTATCAAATAAGAATATGGACAGTGACAATCAGGGCACTGCAAGGGACAGACTCAGCACTTCCCATGGCCACTGGATTCACCGTAGCAACACTGATCCAGGGTACTGCTCCCCACCATTCCAGAGTCTTCCTGCTCTACCGCCACCATCTGTCCTTCTAGTGACCAAATGTACTCAGTGATGACCTCTGAGCTCCACTGCACTCAAAAACATGGTTTGACTATTGCAACACATGATTTGCCAAGGTGTGCAACCGTTCTGAGACCCTATGGCGCTGGGGACATCACTGCCCCCACACTTCAATGTATCCCTACAGCGTCCCTCTCAGGGGTCCCGCCCTCAATCCCCATGGAGGGGAAGGATTGTAGGAACATTGGGGATGCTTGAGATCAACGATTTCCCAACAGCCCAGGATTTTTCCCGCCCTGGGATGAAGGGCATGAGAAACTGCCAGCACCCATGGAATGGCCTTCACACAAGCATTTATTTTCCTCTGATGCTGTCCAGTTGATAAGAGATGAGCCGATTCCGTCTCTAATGGCTCCTTCAGGTGATCCAACAGGTTTCCCACCTCCTCACCTGCCCTTAATACTTCCCATCCTGGTTTCTTTGGCCTCAGTTCCTCTTTAGGCTGGAGTCAGTGACTTTGCAGGCTCCACACACCTAGGTGGCAGAATATTCTGGAGGCAGTGTTTGGCCTCCTCCAGTCTTATCAGGAGGTGCTGGGGTTGGCACGTGCCCACGTTCACTGCACTCCACAGGGAGGTGGCTCGGCCCAGCTTCCACATGACCAAACAATGCCCTTTTCATGGAGCCTCGTGTTCCTGACACGGTACTGGGAGTTTCCGGGACACACACAGGCGGGGGGGAGTCTTGTTCTCAATGGGCTGATAAACTGAAGCATCAAGCCTGCGAATTCAAATGAACCAGCTCTGCAAAGTCTATTCAGCAACATTCCATTGGCTTCCAGCTATCCTACGCCCCCCCCCGCCCCCACCGACCATCTGGTTCCCTGTCACAGGCCAGTAGGAGAAGCTGTGGTTTCTGTAATTCCTTTGGTGTCCAACTGTGGGTGACTCGGGAGAAAGAAAAGCTGATGCCACCCGGGGTATATATGCCTATCACACAACAATTCTACTGACCTCGGAAGGAGGGCAGGAAAATCGTGTGCATAATTTTAAATCGTCCACAGTAAGGGGTCAAGAGACTGTCCTGGGGATGTGAGGGGGTAAGAAAGGGAATGAAGAAAATAGACTGGGAACTTTTTTCCTTCTCTCTCTTTCTCTTTCTCTCTCTTCCTCTCTCTCTCTCTAAGGGAATCTTTCCCAAGCATTCATTACCCAGCCCTTTCTGCCTCCGGGATGGAAAGTGTTACTCAGCTGCAAGGCCTCTTGCTAATTGTGGGTTTTTATTTTTATTTCCTATTACCCTCTCGCACGCCTGATGAGATTATTTTACCGGAACTGACACAGCTGGAAGCAGCAGGCATACGTGGAGCCTCTGAGGAGGTGATGCAATTTCATTTTCATTGATCAGAAATCAGCAGGGCAGTAAGTGATGGGAAATTCCATTAGAAGAAAACTTGCGAGCCATGAGCCTCAACTTCCTCGCCACACCCAACCCCCCTCCCCCGCCCAGGGGTCTCGCCTTTCTCTGGACAAAGTCAGCACAGAGCAGAGGATCGGAAGTGCTGTCTTCAACTGGCAACAAGAAGATAAATTCCACGCTGCTGGCTTGCGAGAGCAACAATGGGTTTCCTTCAACCAACAGGGGCATCTCGGCTCTTGAATTATGGAGAAGTTTTCCAGGGACCCGGAATAGGAGCGCTCAGAATCAAGCTCCATAGCCCCTCAAACCAATGCTTAAAGGATCCCTTCCCAAGGGTCAACCAGTAAGAAAAGAGAAGGCCACTAAGCAACAATTTTAAGTATATTCCCTAAACACTCAGAAATTATCCTGAAGGCACCTACCCTTCCTGAGTGCCTACTACGTGCCAGGCACTGTGCTAGACGGGTCACCACTCACAAACTCGGGTCCTCTGCTAATACTCGAGGATGAACATCCAGCCCTCTTCTCTCTTAGACAGTGGAGGAGGCAGAGTTCCAGGGAGGTGAGGGAGAGAGCCAACCGGGACCAATGCCTCACTGAGGGTTTGCAAGACTCTTACCAACAGTGAAGGCAGGCTGAATGAGAGCCCATGAGAAAACCTGCTCACTCACACTTGGGTCTTAAGATGCAGCATGTCTGACGCTCTGGTCTGTTTTTCCAGAGATGGCAGTGGACAGATTCTGATTCATCAATCTCCATCATGCCAGCCATCCCAACAACACAGCTTTGGGCCCAGGGTTACAATCAAAAGTGAACTTTGGAATGCATGGATTGGCTACTGTTTTATAGCAGTTAAGATCCTTCCTCCCACGCCCAAACTATTGGCCCAGCAAATACTGCTTCATTCACCAAAGACCTCAGAGGGGTAAAAAAAGGAGAAGGAGGGGGGAGAGGGAGATGAAGGAGGGGGAGAGGGAGGGGGAGAGGGAGATGGAGGAGGGAGAGGAGGAGGGAGAGGAGGAGGAGGAGGAGGAGGAGGAGGAGGAGGAGGAGGGAGAGGAGGAGGAGGAGGGAGAGGAGGAGGGGGAGGAGGAGGGAGAGGAGGAGGGGGAGGAGGAGGGAGAGGAGGAGGGGGAGGAGGAGGGAGAGGAGGAGGGGGAGGAGGAGGGAGAGGAGGAGGAGGAGGGAGAGGAGGAGGAGGAGGGGGAGGAGGAGGGGGAGGAGGAGGAGGAGGAGGGAGAGGAGGAGGAGGAGGGAGAGGAGGAGGAGGGAGAGGAGGAGGGAGAGGAGGAGGAGAAAATAGCACAGAGCTACTTGGGAAGACAAGTTCTACAGAAAACAAAAACAAACAAAAAACATCGCCATGTGAGTGGCTCAACAGACTTCCTGTGTCTGTTTTGCCATATGAAACGTGAATCAGAGCAGAACCAGGCCACAGTCATAGAATTAACGCTGCTCCAAACACTAAAATAGAAAACTTCTAAGTCCATAAGTGATGACAACAGGTCAAACCAAAATCTGTCAGTAAGCTTTTTCGGAGCACCTAACCTATGGCTCAACAGAGCAGAGAACACATAGGAAAGGGACCCCTGGCCTCCGTGAGCTTACAAACTAAGTCAGAGGCACACGAGAACACCCAGCACGCAGTCACTTATTTATCCCGCTTGCGAGAATGCACAATACAACATCAGAGCCTAAATTGAGGCCAGGGCAAAAGAGGAAAGAAAGAAAGAAAAAAAAAAGAGTGGAGGAAAAATTGAGCCAAAAATGAAGCTTAAATGTTATGGATACAGCCATAATCAACACAGTGAACAATAAATTTGTCTCTAAACTTTCTAAAAGTCTAGAAGAATATATATATAATAGCCTTGTTTTAGGTATACCTTTCACAGAGGCCAAGAGAAAAAGAGCAAGCCAACTGTTCAGTATTCAGTACCAATAAATTCTCAATTACAAAAACGGGATAAGGACTGGTACCAAGAGGTGCCTGCAACCTTGTGTCTCCATGCAGAGGTCATAAGGAGAATGCTGGAGCTGGAGACCAGTCTCATGGCCTCCTCTGATGGGCAAGAATAATCACCCCAGAGGGTGCTGGGAGTTCGCCCAAATCCGGGGAGCTCGTCAGTGGCCGAGCAAGGAAGAGGACCTGGGTGTATCTTCACACCATGCTAACAGTGCTCTTTCAACCACACACAGCCATTCTCCATTATTCTCCCAACTCCACGGGCCGGTCAGGCAGGGGGCGTGGGAGCACGCGGAGGCTGGAGTTGGAGGTGGGGGGTGCTGTCCTAGATAAAGAGACCTAGGTAACAACTAAATACACTACACGGACCTCCTGTGGATACTGATTTTAACAAACCAACTGGAAAAAGCTATTCCGGGGACAATCCGATCACTGTGAAAGGTGATTTGGGATTGGATGATGCTAAGAAGATGTTAATTTTATTATGTCAATACAGTATTATTATCACCTTAAAAAATTATAAAGCCTCATGGTATCTTTAATGAGCCTAAGAATCAAAGCCAGTGAACACAAAGATTAAACATACCTAACAAAAAGTGTATTGTTGTTAAATCTAGATGATGGGTTCATCTTATTCCATTTTTCAGAATATACTTTTTTTTTCTTTAGAAGAAGTTTCTCAGCCTTCAGTTGACACGTTCATGGCAAGCTAAGCCTTTTTTTTTTTTCCAAAGAAATATGGGTTCTCCTTTCCTTAGAAGAGCTGAAGTACTTCTTAAGAAGTCCTTTTAAAACCCTTGCTATCTCCATATTTTGCTTTCAAAACCACCATCTGCTGACCCCATCCCTCCTCTTAGCCTTAGAAGGTACCAAGCACTACCATGCCGTTACTTCACACTCTGGGCTCGGTACTAGCCACGTTCCTATGTGGTAATTATCACTATCATCAGTGAGCAAAATGGGCCCCAATTCACAGCCCAAGATTACGTAAGAGCTTGGAGCCAAACTCTGACTAAGAAAACCACATCCACTAATAATTAAAAGCCTCTACTTACGGATTTAATGGGTTAAAAAATAATTTTAAACACTTTCAGTGAGTTTACATAAAAAATAAAGCAATATTTGCCAACCACTGTTTTTGAGTTCATTGTCTTTCATCTCAGTATGAATGTTTAATAAGTCACCTTAATTGCTTTGTAAAGTCTGAACTGAACTGCTTCCCACCGGGCTGGTTCTCTTGGGCTCATCTGCAAGTTGGATGGCCCAATGACAAGTGGGCATCTTGCCACACGTGGGCCCATACACACCTATCACCGTGATGCAGCTTCTGGGAAACACTCTTCGCAATGGACCTTTCCACAGTAGCGTCAGTATTTGACCAAGAAAACAGTCACACCCAGCACCAACCTTCCCAGGAATAAATAACAACGCTCTGTCAATTTACATGATGTTCCATTTTCAAACATTCTTCTATTCGTTTCTCATTTGACCTCCAACAATCTTATCTCGTTAAGTAGACAGAATGGGAATCACCATTCAGATCTTATAGGTTTAAAGAGATTCATCAAACATTACAGTAACTGCTATGAGTCACTCTTTCCCAAGGTCACCAGCTGGGTGACCAACTGGGTGTGCCAATCACAGACTAAGACTCCATCTCCAGGTTTCTACACAAGGGTTCTTTTCTCCGTGAAGATATCACTTCCTGAAAGAGAATCATCTTTCCTAACCCTTCAGAATTGCATTTCATCTTCTAAATAAAAAAAAAAAATCTGAATACACCATTCTCCTCCGAATATGATTTCACTGCTCACACCTAAAAGCAGAGTTATAAATAAAATCAAATACTGGGATGCGCCACACAGCCAAGAACCTTGATGGAAGACATTAAGTCTAGAAATTTTACACAGATCAGAGTGTGATAGGGCTTGGAAAAGCACCTACTGAAGCGCCAAATGCTGAAGTGAGGATCTCTGGCCGTGACAAAATATAAGACATAAGCAGGCAGAGTACAACTGCCTCTAAAATGCTGTCAGCCACGCAGCCCACACTCGTGCACGAAACATCTGACCACTCAGCTCCCAAAGCTACTTGTGAAAAGAACAAAGTAAAATGCTGTCAGTGTCTAAGAGATGCTCGTGACTGAGTTCAGATTTAGAAGGGCTAGGACCGACGTGGAGTCCAAGTTAAGACCCAAGGGGGTAAAGGGTGATGGTGGCCACAGTATTACCACTTCATGACTCATCATCACAAATCCCAAGTGCACAAATTAAAAAAAAAAAAAAACAAACAAATCTACCTAAAACCAAAATCCGGGGAACTGGCTTCGTTCCCATCATGAACGCTGCAGACTATATGGTTATGAACAGTCTAGTCCTGCCATCACGGTGGAGCCCTCCGAGCTACAGTCCCTATCAGAAGAGAAAGCAATGGAACTTTGGTCAGCTTAGTAAGTACTACCCACCCTTTGAGCCCAACTGATTTAAGGGACATTTTTAGCAAGATCATTTTGCTTTAATTAAACTTTGCAGTTTGTGGAACCAGTAGAGACTGGGCAAAAGGAGAACGAGGACAGAAGTGGGTGGGTCCAGAATATAAGACAATGACAGTGATCCCTTGACATCCCAGGTGACTTGGTAAAGTCAGGTCAGAAGGGAAGGCTTAAAGTCATGACCTCAGGCAGACTCTCCAACCAGGAACAGAGAAACAATCCCATCAGCTTCCCCTCTGGACACAAAGACTCAACATTACCCCCTGGGATCCTTCCCTTACCTGTGTAGGTCTACCCCCTCATACTGTCAGCGAGCTCAGCCCTGCTCATCAAGCCTGTGACCTGGTACGAAGGTAAAGTCCTGCTACTACCTGGACCTTACCAGATAAAGCCTACAGTCTTATCTTTTTGCTGCCCAGACTCTGTGGCCTGGCTTCCTTAACCTTTCTTGTAGGGACTCTTATCCCATTGCCGGGAATTCCATACACCTGCAACCCCCTTGCCTGTAACTACTTGTACTTCCCAAGCTGGGCTCACAACCCTCACCTTCATCACATACCCACTGGCTTCCTCCCCATCTGATCAATTTCCACTCCTGGCTTTTCTTGGGCAGCCATGAAGGATAAGGAAACTAGAGGCTGAAGCCTGGCTAGAAGGGAAGGAAGGGGGCAGCAGTTAACACAGTTCACTCTCCTCCTAGTCCAAGTCTTCCCACTGTTTCCTCCTCCTCCTCCTCCCCCCCCTCTCCTCCTCCTCCTCCTCCACTCCTCAGCTACACTGCAAAACTCAAACACGCACACCACCACCCCTACTGCTGGCAAGATACTGTCCCAAAAGTTTCTGGATGACTGTCGCTATTTCCTAGTCCCTAAGCACTGGCTTGGTCTGGAGACTCCATCCCAGGTGCTTCCTAGAGCAAAGTGTTCTTGTTGCCTTTGGTCCATCAGGAGAAAGGGGGAACGTAAACATTAACCAGATCAGAGACAGGGCACAGCCAGCGACAGTGATATAATCTCAAGTGGCACCAAACTCTCTCTCCAGAATTCTGTCATCTTATGATTGACCACTGCAATTCAGACACTTGCTGGTCCAGCAGAACTTGAATCCTAGAACTAGATGTCCCCAAATAAGTGGTTTCTCTCCAAAATGTGGATCATAAAACAAATGCTCAAAGTCCCAGAATGCGTGTTGCGTAAGGGTGTAAATGCTACAGTTCTCAATTCACCTCCACACTTGTCCCTCTTGCCCTGGGGAGCGTGCAGGTAGAGCGGAGACTAGCACGGGACAGAGCCGAGGCAGGGCAGGATCACAATCTTCACTCTTAGCATTTCAAGTTCAGTCACGATTGAAACCCACTACTGTGACTGTTTTATACACCATCTCCAAAAACTGAAAACAGAAAGTAAGAAAGAGGCCTTTGAAAAGTTACATTAGCCTCGGGATTCCCTGTTTAAAACCCTTCCTTCTGTTGGGCACCTCGAGATAAAAGCTTTGTTTGACTCTCTGGCCAGCTGTCAAATTCCAGCACTCGCCTGGGTTGGGACCAGAGCAGTCTTCCATCCAACCGTGGGAGGCCGGGCCCAGCCGGCAGAGCAAGGGTTAATGGAAGCTGACCGCAGCACAGTTGTTAAGGTAATCAATACCACTGAGATACTAAAGCAGCATAAGCCACAATATTGATTGCCAAGCAGATGATAAAACTGTTTATTATGATAATTGCAGGGTCCCTGCAAGATGCTCCCAGCGCTTCCTAAAGCTGTTTACAAAACTAATAAAGATTTGCCATTTCAAGGTCTTCCATTTTCACCGCCCTCCCTCTCCCGAACACCTACCCCTGGCCCACCACCAAAAAAAGCTGACCTGACCCCCAGGCCATTAACATGTTCCTCCCTGGGACAGCACGCATCCCTGTCTGTCCTGGGTGTGTCATCCCTCTTGGGGCCTCCGAGGAGAGGATTCTCCTTCAACACCCTCCCTGCCCCGCCCCCAACTTCAGGAAAGGGAGGCCGGAAGCACAGCCGACTAGATACTCAGGGCATTGAGATTTCCTCCTCAGAGCCCGCCATGTGATAATTACGGGGTTTTATTGATGGAGGGGGCTGTTCAGGGCTACTTGGACTAACATCCATTTGTTACAACACATTTAAGAAACCACATCACCTTGGTTTGTAATTAAAACTTCTCTGGAGAACTTGGTGGCCATGGAACTGACTGAACACGGTCAAATGCCGACGTGAGAGCGCACTTCCACAGACACAACCCAGTGGTGACTTTGGCTGCTACCCTGGGCTCACGTCTCAAGTTCTATCATGCCCAATGCAATGGCTTAGTTTTCTTAATAACAGTGGAAATAACTCCTTCTTGGTCACCAACACAGCCATCTGCCTTGAGATCCAGTGCTTTTAGATGGACAGTAGTGTTGATGATCATTATATTATTTTCAAGATGAACTAGATGAATGTGGAGACTTTTCTCAGCAGCAGGAGGCATCTCACAGGTAGAGTTACGTTCTTCAAAGTGCTCAAGGGAAAACCTATTCTATCTTGAGAATAAGTGAGGTAGCTTCAGGACCTCAAAGCTTGCAAATATACTGAACATGTGTTTCCAGAGCACGCAAGAGGGGAAAAACGGAACCAGAGTTCTGAGAAGAGGACCCAACAGCCATTCCTTGAGCAATGAGAAAGCAAAAGCCCCCATCCCTCACTCAACCTTGGATAATAACTCTGGCTCATTCCATAGTGACCAAAAGGATTTTACCTACAAGAGACTCTAACTGGCCTTGGCCTTCAAAGCCACTTAGGGGGCACTACTCTAAGTTCACAGGCCAAAGAAAGATGACCTGAAGGGATCTGAAGGAAGGGAGGAAGCTTTTTTTTCAAAGTCTGGAGAAATCATTAACCAAGGCTCCTGTCTCTACCGTGATCCACCACCTCCGCTTAGGAAGCGCAGACCCCAACCTCCCGATTCTCTCGCCTTTCAGCAGTGCCCCACAGTCCTGGGGGATCATTACCCACAGAGCCTGAGTACGCATACATATGCATGGTTTAATTCTGTGAACCAGTAGAGACTTGCAGCTCCTTTGCAGACACCTGTCTGCCCCGCCTACTCCCAATCACACAGAAATCAGGAGACAGGAGCCAGTTTTATTCAAAGTAATATCCTCTTGCCAAAGACCTTGCCATGAACTCACAGATATCGCAGCATGGCTGGAAGGGATGCACCACGAGTAGTTTAACCTGGTTACCTGCTCTTACAAGAACCACTTGGCAACCAGGAACAGTCGAAGAAAATCCAAGCCTTCCTATGACTGCATTTCGCGAACAATATACTCCTAGGCAAAGTGGCAGAGAACAATCGCCAACTACTTAGCTCCCAGCTGGCTGCCATGCTCATTCACCATACGCCCATGCTGCCCGTGTGAACAGACACAACCTTGCATGTGATACCAAGAGAAAGTATTAAGTGCGGCTAATTCTGCTGCGGCTTTGAACCTCCCTTACACATATAAGTTGTACTCTCAATAATAACTTCAACGAAAAACATACCCTCAGAATGATATGGTCCACACTTGGACACCCGCCCAAAATGGCCAGCCAAGCCTGCCTAAGTGCTAAGAACCATTTAGGAGCACTGTAAACCATTAGGGCCATTAGCTCTAATTTGACCTCAACAAAATAAATCAACCCACTAGGAACAAATTTAGAAGCTTTCCAAAGTCAAGTCCTCAAACCCTGAAGACTCACAAAGCACATTCCTTCGCAGGAAACAAGTGCCCAGCCTCCGAGCTACACTCCTGACTCTTACCTTCCGTACAGCTGAACGGTGAGAGCATGCTCAGCTGAGACCAGGACTCAAGGCCCTCCTCAACCCACCGGACCAGGAAGCTGTGACCATCAAGACTGGAGAGTCGACCTGCAAGTCAGATGCCACTTGCGATCATGGTTTAAGGCATTCATTCTTTTCCTTTCCTCTGGGTTTGCATCATACGCAATTTCCCATCTGCGATGCTCAAAATGTCCTCTTTCAAAGCATGGGATCATTCAGATTTCTTTTCATGATATGCTGATGGGATTTCAAGTAGGCTGACTCTCAGCTCTGGGTTAGAGTTCACCTGGTCTATCTTTAAATGGGCAGGTATCATATATATTGAGAACGAGGATTCCTCCCCCCCACGTTAATACGTGTGTCAACACAATAAATAATCTCTCCAACAAAACTTATAACCATCAGCATACACTCTAAATCAATTTAAATTGCAAAACCATCCTTATTTTTCATCTTGATCCTTCCCTGATAATTACTTCCTGCATTTTTTAATACTGATAGCACCGCCTTGACGAAGAAGCAGCCAGGGAAATACACTATGGTCTCAACCGAAGTCCACCATCCAGGGAGAGGGGAGAGCCGAGAACACACACAGTGGAGAAGCAGGTGGTCCACGTGTAAAAAGTCAACACCCCTTCAGCTGTTTTAAACGCAAAAACATACCGTATCACCATGTCACTCATCTGCACAGGACAGAAGGAAGAAACAAGCAGCGAAGATATTTGCGAAACAAGTGAGCAAGTAATAGGAGAGCCAGGACAAGCACATCGAGTTCTATAACCCAAGAGTCTAAATGGCTAAAAGCTGAGTAATCCTTTCCAGCTCCACGCCGCATGAATTTCTAGGTATCAAATGATATGCCAATTACAAGAATGAGAAGTTATGTGCGGGGAGTGGTATGTGTCGGCACCCAGAGGGTGCGAAGTTCAGTAAAATTGTTTGGTAAGGCATCTTTCATACACAGGCCTGGGGCTCCTCTGGGCCAGGAACACGGGACGATAGAGAGGCCCAGGTTCTAGCTGCAAACCGTCCCCTGACAACCTCCCGTAGTCCATTCACTAGACCTCTCCGGACAAACCCTCCTAAATTATCAAGTAACACAGGGTCCTTTTCCCTTTCATGCATTCATCACACTAATCAAAGTGTTAGGCCTGGGCCAACCACTTCGGACTCAGTCCAGAGAGGGGCACACACCCGTGACGACTGTAGTGTGGGGAACAGCACTTCCACATAAGGTGATGGACGGACAAACGCTAGACCACTCTGTGCTGTCCCTCAAGCATTTTGGACGGGCAGGATGGCACAGCATCTCCTGAGTCCTGACAGTGCCAGAGCCTCTGGTGCTGGGGAGACACTCTGCACCTGTGACGAGAGGAGATAAGGAATTCCCAAACTACTCCAAAGCTGCAAGAACCTTACACATTGTAACCCTGCCCTGGAGGCCCCCATCGACCGCATAATGATCTCACCCCGATGTGAAGGGGACCACCCCGGTGAATTCCAGGCCTGTCCCAACCAGTGACAGGCCAGACAGACAACCGGAACTGAGGGCGTAGGAGGGTGCCACGGCCACCTACAGAAATCAGAGATCCACCTGACAGAAACCGAGCGTTCTTTCCCTTTCCAGTCCTTCCCATTTCAACTGACATTTTTCTAACTCTGTGCCCAACAGGCAGATACAGGAGAGGCCACTCTGAGGTGGGTCAATAACAACAACAACAACAAAACATAGTACAGCACAGAACAGGCCACAAGCCACGAGCCTTCAGCTGGCATCCCAGCACAGAGGCCATTTAAAAGCTACAAGTTCTTAACCTACTTTGGGTTCACCAGACACATAACAGGTGTAAGATGGCGTGTGCCCCAGGGGGCTGGACGGGTTGAGAAGACAGTGCAGCACTTAGCACAGTAGATGCTTGATAAGCCTCACTGTTAGGGCTCAGAAAAGCGGGGAGACTCACCCACATGGTCCCACAGGCTGTGAGACAGCAATGCCGGGCTTGAGAACAAACACCCAGGCTGCTGGTCTAGTTTCTTCCATTGCTATTTTCCAGCATGTACTACCAGCCATAGGCTGAGTGATGGTGGGCAATACGTAGATGAACATTTTAAATTCGAATCATCACTATTTAATATGTGAACCAGTACAACCAGCCCCAGCCTGCGATCCCTTGGGGATCGCAGTTTGGGACGACACTAGGGAAGGTATTCATGGCTTTCCTTGGAGAGCCCATAAAAAGAAGAAAAAAGAGCTAACCACACAGTCCAGGAGGTAAGAAGATATAACAGGTCCAAGGAGCTCTCTTGTAGGCCCTGCTGCCTGGCCATGGCTGAACTGTCCCTTCTAATAGAGTCGACCCATAAAAGTCACCAACCGGCACATTCTGGTTTCCTCTTTGTATCTATCGCGACCACTCTCAAGCAACGCCTCTCAATGAAA
Organism: Paguma larvata; assembly: GCA_030068075.1. Taxonomy (NCBI): domain Eukaryota; kingdom Metazoa; phylum Chordata; class Mammalia; order Carnivora; family Viverridae; genus Paguma; species Paguma larvata. The sequence continues at coordinate 43,728,352 of CM057841.1, forward strand.
GAAAGGGCTTCGCCTCCCTCCAGGCTTTCTGAGAAAGCTCGTGAGAAGGGTTATCAGACTCCCTGACCCCTTGGGTCATCGGTGGCCCTTCTCCTCCTCCCATCCCCCCAGCAAGGACCCTGCGGCCTGGAGCCAGCTCCCCAGCCTTCCCTGCTAATGCCTTCCTCCTTGCGCAGCTATCACAAGAGGGCTGTTTAGTGAGAGGACCTCAGGCTGACCTTTGCTGACAGGCTCCAAGCTCCCTCTGTAAACTGATCTAATGTAGGCAGGGTAATTAGCGACCAAGTAGTAATTGCAGCTTCTAACTACGTGGGACCAAGATTGTGAAACTTCCCTGCGGGGGCAGGGGGGGGGTGCTGCTGGGGACCCCAACCCACACAGAGGCATCTGCTCACAGCCAAAAGGAGGGACTCAGCAGCATTTCTGAGGGAGGCCAGCACTTTCCAGGTTTTAATTAAAGTGGGACCCGGGTGAGGAGACAGCTACAAAAGGAAATTAGTAAAAGGAGGGTAACTCAGAAAGAAATCCATGGCTTGCCTGGAAGAGCCCACGTGGGAAAGTACAAGCTCTCGAGGCAGATGGTCCTGCCCATGGAACTCTCATTTCAGCCACGGAAGAGGCAGCAAAAAGAAACACCAACAGGCAGGACGGCTGTTTGACGGACGCCTGGCCTGCGCCCACCCCCCAGTACACGCCCCTCGGCCGCGCAGCTCAAGATCATCTGCCTCCCCAAACAGCCCGGGTGCCCCACCGGGTACTTAGAAAATTCAAGTGTGCTCTACCCCACGGGGTCTGCACGACTGTCTGCTGGGAACGCATATGTCACGTGTTTTGGAGTGGCAGGCTAAGTCCCCACAGAGAAAGAAAGAGGCGGGCCTTTCCAGGTACAACAGGCTGCCCTCATCAGGACTCTAAAAATAAATACAGCTGCACAAAAGAAAACATGGACAGAAAGACTCAGGAACTGTCCTTCCTTTCTATGCAGCAGGACAGTCAGAACCCAACAGCACAACAGCGGGTCCCCTCCTTCCTAAGGAAACCCTTCGTTTTTCCCCCTCACCCCGTCCCAATTTCCTCTGTCCGCCTGGTCCTAAAAGTCATTTCACTCAACGGGTGATGCCCAGTGTAAGTGCTGACCCTCTGTCCTCAGGAGAGGCAGCAAATTCATGGGCCACTGTAGCTTTCCCACATGGACTCGATTTTCTACCAACCCGAGTAACACTCTAGACTTTGTCAAACTTCGTCTCCTCTGCCCCTGCACCGCCGGATCCCCCAGTGCATACTCAAGGTGGTACAGACACTCTGGGTCGAATCCAGCGACAAAAACCAGGGTAACAGCAGTCGACTGCACTATCTGACCTCTATTTCCTTCTCCCAACAATTAATACACTTAATACAGTTAATAACTGCAGCCCCAGCTACAGACTCCTCAGACACCCCTCTCTTAACCAGGTTCCACCACAAACAGTGGGTTTCCATCAGGATTCTTCCGTTCCCTACCACTCCATCATTTTTTAATCCACAACAGGGACTTTACACCACGCTGGGGTTTTGTTCTCTCTTAACCTTTTATGAGGGACCTTATCAAAAGCTTTTAAAAATACAAGTAAATTGATGCCTACCAGATCATCTTTATCATTTTAGAATTCTTTATGAAGAAATTACAGACTTTAATGTTGTAAGTGAATATTTAAGACTCAGCATTCACTTGGACAGGTCTGACTCAGGTTACATTTAAGTCGCTGTATTACCTCCATCTTCAGAAAGATTCTTGCCTGCCTATTACTAAGGAATGATGCCCCACCCCCAACTCCCAGGTCTTGGAGTCCCCCAAGACCTTCCAGGCCAGGTGAAATAGATTATGTACAGAGTACCCAAGGGATATATGGTGTGTAGCAGAACTTCAAACCAAGGAATAAAAGCCACTGAATCAAGGAAAGCCTGGAGGCGGCAGCCCATCCAATTTCTACCTTTCGGCAGGTGGGTAGCAGGTAAACAGCACGGCTTCCCTGCATCACAGCTGGCCCACACATCCACACAGAGCCAGCGACAGCTTCCTGATGTGGACATCATTCACGTTGCCTATAACACCTGTTTGTTGTTGCTATTATTCCTAATTAGCACTCGGCAACAAATTCAGGTCTGAGCGCAGGGACAGGTTTCCCCCGACGGAACAATTACAGATGCACACGGGGCTGGGTATTTCCTGGTCACCTAAAATTATTTTCTTGGCAAGTTTAAAGGTAAACCATTTAGTCAAATACTTATCGTTTCAAGAGCTGCCTTTGGGCACAGTTCAAAAGCTGTAATGCAATTCTGGAATCCCTATCTGAAAGCCTTCCCATCGAGTAAAAGACAGGGCTAAGGTAATCCACACTTATACCCACACAGGTTCCTGAACACTGGGGAAATCCTCAGCCTTTGCAGCACACACATCAGCTTCTACGGCCACATCGAGTCCAAGGCTGTACTCCAACCGCCAAAAACATAGGCAGGGGTCCTGGTGCTATGGCCGGATGAGACGAGCCTGCCTCATCCTCACGACATGTTGGTGAAATTCACGAGCCCAGAAAGCAGTCTCCAGAGTCCAGAGCATTGGGTAATTCTTCGCCCTTGAGGAAGACCAACTGGAAGTCTATGAAAAGGGTCCCCGTAAATCAGCTTACCGATGCTCCTCTGTTCTCAACGCGCACTTCTCTAACCTGGGTGTCCTAGAGGATAAAATGGGAAGTGCAGGTCTCGCGGCTCCGTTAGGGCAAATGCTGCCGTTCAGCCTGAACTTAATGAGCTCTTGCAAGGAAACAGGAAGTCTATAAAGTCATTTAAATAACTTCCAGTCCTGAAATAAAGGAAATTAAGCCTCTGGCACAAACCTCTCTGATGGACACCTTTTTTTGTCCCTCCAATCACATCCACAACTACAGCTGTCGTAGTCCTGTCCCCAAAGCCAGCCCCAAACTCCTCTAGGATGAAGCCTACAAAGGCTATGCCAGTCTTCAAAGCGCTGCAAGCTTCTGCAGAAACTGTAGCCGTGGGATGTGGCACGGTGTGCAGGAAGAACACTAGGAGCAGACCCCAAATCCCATGCTGAGTCCGGCCACTCCCTAGCTGCAGGACCTTGGGCGAATCACATGCGTTCACAGAACCTTGGCACCTCACCATGAGCCCAGGAAAGATCTTGGTCTGGGCACCACCTCTGAGATTGTTAAGAGGATCAGAGAAGCACAAATGAAAACAGTGCAAACAGAAAATGCAAATAGACATTTGTATTATTCCGGCCACTGAAGCCCATAAGCTCTAGAACTTTTCAATTTTTTTTCAAGACGCACAATGTTATCCCTGCCTTCCACTTACTGTGAATATTTATTCATAGGTTCTTCTACTTTTCCTAAGCCCCCAAATGTAGGTAGTTATTTGTGTGGGTAATTACTAGTCCAACTAGCCATGGCTTCCTTACACACAGGGGCTGTGGCTTTTTATCTTCGGTCAACCAGTGTGTGCAGACCACCCGCCACCACCCAGCAGGTTCTCAACGAAGGGTCAGAGTCTACAACCCATGCAGTTAGCCATTCATTCTAAAGCACCAATGTGCTAACAAACATCCACCAGCTCTCTGTGGAAAGAGACCAGCTTCGTAACACCACTCATAACTGGCTGTATGTATACAAGAAGAGTGGGGGCTCAGGACCCCCAGGTGCAGAGATAGCCCCAACTTCTCACACTGAGAGGCACTGCCCTCTGTAAAAAGCAAACCACAGTCACTCCGGCAGTTTCACCTGGTAAACCTAAGCTACTGGCTGCTAGAGACTGCTTCTGGCCACAGAGTTAAGTTTACTTTATTGATAATCATCAGCCAGATAAGGACTGGTTTAACCAGTACTCTGGATGCAGGATTGCAAGACACCCTGAAAAGCCACTTGGGGTCAGTGTCATTTTGCTAGCCCTCTAGATATTATTACTCACTACTGGTATGGCGACCCCCTGACCCTTTGACTGATAAAAAAAAAAAAAAGCCAAGAGGGAGGGTGGATATTCCATGTTGCCAAGAAAGCCTCCCCACCTCTCCCTGCACACGAGGGCAAGATCCCGTGCTCTAGCAAGCGAACAGTTGGGCCCCGCTCAAAGAGGGATCCTCCCACACCAACCTGGGAAAGGAAATCACCAACATAAATCTAACTTTGCTTTATATAAAGGCACACCTTCTTCACAAACAGGTTCCGTGTGAAACTGCTCTGTAGCTCCCATCGATGGCTTAGGGCAAGGTCTCAATCCCACTGAAGAATTCAATGGTGCTGTCTTGCCCGTGGGCCTGTGGGCCTGGAATGATTGGACTGAGCGGATCCAGAGGCCCATTTAAGCAACAGAAGTCTTCCCTGAAGGTCCCTCCATTGGGTAAGAGTTCTTTACCCGGGAGGACTATTCCAGAACTTGAGCAATAGCGCTTACCCACTCCCCACCCCCAGGCTTGCCATGGCGAGACCCATGGCCCCTGTGCATCTAATGGCACTCGTCCCTCCCAAGAATGTGGGGTGACTCGTTCTCCCAGTCATGGCAACTGTGCCATCACTTTGCAGTCAGACCATGGCCAGAGGGACACAGTCTGACACATTTCTGTGGGTGAATCTGAAAAGCAAGCACAGATCGTCTCCTGCAGCATTCATTACAGTACTCCCAACTGCAGCCTAGCTAGACTTTCCAGAAAGTTCAGTGACCCAAAGCAACAACGAACGCATCTTGGGATCTCTCATGTCTAGCCACTCTTCATCTAAAGTGGGAACTACACAGTTGAAAAAGGGTGCAACTCTTGATTTGGGGGCTGTTGAGTTCGAGCTCCACTTTCGGCACAAAGATTATTTAATCATAAATAATTAGGAGCACCCAGGTGGCTCACTTGGTTGAGTGTCTGACTCTTGATTTCGGCTCAGGTCATGATCCCAGAGTCATGGAAGCAAGCCCCACGTTAGGCTCCATGGTGGGCGTGGGGCCTGCTTGAGAGTCTCTCTCCCTCTACCCCTCTCCCCTGCTCGTGCACTCTCTCTCCCTCTACCCCTTTCCCCTGCTCGTGCACTAATAAAAAATAAATAAATAAAAATAAAATCTCTCAAGTGGGAGTCACATATATAATCTTAAATTTTCTCAGTAGTCACATTTTAAAAAAAGGTGGAGGGGAAAACAGGTGAAATTATAAAATATTTTATTAAAGTCTTCTTTCCACCATAATCCATCTAAATTTTCTTAGTATATTTCCTCCTTGTTTTCCTACTAAGCGCCAGATACCTGGTGTGGGTTGTACTTACAGCACAGCTCTCTACACGAACTGGCCACATTTCAGGGGCTCCACAGCCACAGGGGGCCGGGGGCTACCAGATCACGACGATCTAAAGCACTGGCCTCCTCTGCTCACGAGAACCTAAAATATAACTCTAATCTGGCCTCACTGTAATAATTCATGCTTGTTTTTCCCACTCACAGACTTCACAGAGCCCACCCCTTCTTCAAGATTCTTTCCCACGGCATTTACGATTCTATCTGGGTGACGTGTCAAGAAGTGAAGCCGGCCGGGCTTGGAATGAACAGATTTTCAAGGAATCCTGGACGACTTATCTGCTCAATCAGATCTTCTCTCCAGGGCTTGTCCACCAGTCAACTCAACCCCTGGGGGTTTCTTAATTTAAAATCCTCACAACCCTCTAACTTGAAAACTCAGCATCTTCGGGACAATACGTCGTCCAGTTGGGGGGCGGCCACATAAACGTCCTCCATGCTGGTGTGTTCTCGGCTACGACAGACTCCATTTCAAACTTAAGGTCACGCTGAATTATTCCTGCCCTGGTCACACGAGATGTCATGCACTATACACACAAAAGTCCACTGAGGCTGTGCCTGCGGGATCCTGAGACACAGACTCGGGACAAATCCACCAGTCTGGGAGTTGCTATAAACGGAAGAAAAATTTTTCCATGGAGGATAAAATGTTGAGGCAATGTTCTCAGCAGCAGTTAACCAGAAAACTCTCAGCCTCGATCTGGCAGGAGGGGCATCTGACATACCACAGCGCGGGGAGGGTGCCTCCATCCTGAGCACTGGGCCCTCGCTGGACCTCCATTCTGCAAGAACAGCATGCGTGACGCAAGTAAGGTGTGGGGCGGCACGCCCCCCGTGCCACTGAGCCCACCGGACAAACACCCCAGTGGCAGCTCCCATGTCAGCCCCTCTCCCTACCATTACGTCGGCCCCATCCAGAGGAACATAGAATTTGGTCTCAAGAATGACACTAGAAAAGTAGATACCACTCTAAACTCAACCACCTGGATTCAACTCTAAGAGGAGTACAACCAAGGGGAAACTAAAAGGCACAGAAAGAGGTTCACAGTTCTGGCTGAGACCAGAGAAAGTGTCGCCCATCGCCTGCGAGGAAAAACGAAGGGCTGAGGCCAGGATTTGCTCCAGAAGCCTGTCCCCCCACCTCCCCCCCACCTCCTAACCCTCCCCACCCCCGCCAAGTCACAGGCCTGGATCTTGAGCCTGCAAATGCAGAGGCCCACTCCCCAGCAGGTGGAGGACTCCTCGCACGAAGTCGGCTGGCCAATCAACACCGTTTCCTGGCACCCTCCCATCCCCGAGGGTCCCTCGACCTGTCCCCAAGGCAACAGGGAGAGGAGCAAGAGGCGAAGAGAGCACGCAGAGAGAGGAAGGAAGGAGGCGGCTCTTCTTGGCGGGCTGATGGGTGTGAGTGGTGAGCATTAATTAAAAAGCCATCCAGGAACAATGGTCTTTTCATATTTGGAGCCTGTTCTGCACAAAGCTCAGCTTGTTCAACGGGGAGGTCGCTGCTTTCGGTTTTTTTCTTACTCATTTCCGAGGGTTGTGGCAATGTCTGGCACCCAGCTCTATCCACCGGAGTGTCCCCAACGAGAGGCTGCACCAAGAACACCTCCCAGTACAGGTGGTGGCATTCAGAGACCAAAAGGGGGCAAACTTTGGGAGGCTGTGCCGTTTCAACCCGCCGGCTCCCAAAGAGCTCCCGGGCGTCTCCCTAAATAGCTGCCCGACCCACGGAAACACACACTGGACGCTGTCATCAGCCAAACGCCCATTTCCCTCTCAAGTTACACCAGACACACCACACCCAGCAGCCACGGGGTGAGGAGCTGGAGTCTAACGGGCCAGACAAAATGCACTTCCAGGCTTAAGTGTGTAAGACAGAGAATGGACAGTCAGATGGGGCAGTGAGACCCCCCACACTTCCGGCTGCTCCTGGAGTCTTCACCCCACAGATCATCCTTACGCAAAGCAGTTGTAAACCAGGGGAAAGGATGGGGGTAGGGGCTAACACGGAGCTTCTAGGAGGTTCCCAACACTAACAAACCAACTCCTCTCTCAGTCCTTACCAACCCTGGTGAGCAGGCCCCTCTGACCCCACCTCCTGGTGTTCACACAGGGGTGTAAAACCCTTCCCCTTTCAGTGTGGGCTGTGCACAGTGACTCACTTCTAACTCAGAGGCTACGAATAGAACAGGTCACTTCCGGGAGGAGGCTACAAAGACACTGTAAGTCTCTGTTTTCTGCACTCTCTCTCCCTCTCCCTCACGAGGCTACATGCCATGTTGTATGCTGCTTGCTCTAAGGAGAAGCCCACATGGCAAGAAACGAAAGGCAGCCTCCTGCCAACAAGGTGCAGAGGCCCTCAACCCCGCACCCCCGGAGGGACTGAACCCTGCCAACCATGACCAGGTGAATGAGCTCAGACGAGGTCCTTCCCCGGTCGAGCCCTCAGGTCAGAGTGCAGCCCTTGCTAAGGCCCTCATGACAGATCCTGAGACAAAGGGCCCAGCGAAGTCACATCCAGATTCCTGATCCCCAGAAACTGCGGGACAATAAAAGTCTGCCAGACTAAGCCACTACATTTAGGGGTGATGTATCATGCAGCAAGGGAAAACTAACACTTCCCCCTCCATTTCACAAATGAAAAGGAGAAGGTCTGGGCCCGTAAGAGGCGGGGCGAGGATTCTCGCTGAGTCTGAGCCCAGGCACACCATCACAGTCGCCTTCCCCCCACCATGTGACTTCAGCTATCCAACTTACGTTTTGGTTCACGGAGCTATGAAGTAGCACTACTGCCTGAGCCTCTCCATCACCACGGAAAACACACAGGCAGGTGAAATGCATGCCTTAGGCCACCTGGCTGGCTGAGTCGGAAGAGCATCTCGGGGTCATGCGTTTGAGCCCCATGTTCGGTACAGAGATTACTTAACAATAATTAAGTAAATAAACTTGGAAAATAAAATAAAATGCATGCCTTAAAATAAAAAGACATCGGATTCCTTTAGGAAAAAAGTCAGACCTGAAAGGAGAGCTGGGAGACCATCTAGTCTAACTTCCTCCTTTTACGGAAAAAGAAACTGAGGGCCGTAGTCAGAAAGCAGCAGAGACAGAATTTAAAAGCTGCCCGAGATGCCACATGACTCTAGGGATCTGGGAAATTTCAGCCCAAACATGCTGAACATACTTCTGATTTGCTGGCCAAGAAAATCCCCTCAGGAACTCCGAACTTCTCTTTTGGCACAATGCCATTCATCAGTGTCCTGAGGCGGGCCGTCAACCCCTTGCATTTCACCCTCTAACTTGGCACCTTCTCCTACACCTGTCCGCCTAAGTCCTTCCACAGAGGGATGGGTCACACGCGGTAGACAGTGTGCCTCTTGGTTAATCTGAGAATGGAAAATCCTCGTTCCCGGCTCTCGCTGAGGCACGTCCTAAGCTTATTCTGAAATTCTGTGACCTACCAGGAAGAGGACTCAGCATTTGCATCAAGAAACCTACACTGGGCAGAGGTGTTTTCACATCTCCAGGATCCCACAAGCTTGCACGTCACTAACACTTCCATTATGCATACACACACATACACTCTGGACACTTACCGAGAAGATCATAAATATTTAAGATGACATAACCTAAGGACATTTTCTGAAGCATTCTTGCTGATTTTTTTTTAATTAGGCTCTTGCTAATTCTTAAGATTGAATAATTTCCATAAATCTTCCAGACAAGGCTACAGACCGGAGCTATTCAAGTGATGCTACACTCTCACCAACTTTTATACGTCTGTATGTTTGATTATGGAAGTCACAGACTTTCACTATTCAGAGTTCAGAAAACACAACACTAAAAGTAGCCTACACTTCTACCACCTGGAAATAACCATTCAGTTAATATTCTGTTACATATATACTTTAGCCACTCCATATTTTAAAAATTAAACTGAAGTTCTATGGATACATAGCCTCCTTTAATTTAACGTAACATCACTGTTTTCCCACATCCATAACCAGGAGACGGGAGTTTTAAATAGCCACGGAAGAATCTGCCATACGGATGTACCACAGTTTAAATCAATCCCCTGTGAGGGGTTTAGAATGTTTCCATTTTTCACTATTATAAATGTCTATAATAAAGTCTTTATTTATAAATTTCTTTTGAACAACCTATCATTTCTTTATTATAAATGAAGGTGCTGGGTTACCAGTCCTATTCTAGAAATTAGGAACAATTAGCGAAAGAAAACACAAAGATCCCTGCCCTTGTGAAGCTTATTTTAGCCGGGAAGACAAGGCTACTAAAGGTTAAAATCACACAGGTGATTTAAGTAACATAGGCTATGGTAAAAAAAAAAAAAAAAAAAAAAAAAGGCAGGACAGAGTAAGGAGAATCAGAAATTTATAGTGAGAAAATCTATAAATTTAAATACACTTTATTTTAAAGCTTCTTAACACATTACTACCAAACTACTCTGCAGAAAGTGTGCACCCGTCTTCTCCAAAGAAGACATCCAGATGGCCAACAGACACATGAAACGATGCTCAGTCACTCATCATCAGGGAAATACAAATCAAAACCACACTGAGATACCACCTCACACCGGTCAGAGTGGCTAAAATGAACAAATCAGCAAACTATAGATGCTGGCGAGGATGTGGACAAACAGGCGCCCTCCTGTACTGTTGGTGGGAATGCAAATTGGTGCAGCCGCTCTGGAGAACGGTGTGGAGGGTCCTAAAAAAAACGGAAACAGAACTACCCTATGACCCAGCAATAGCACTGCTGGGAATTTATCCAAGAGGTATAGGAGTGTTGATGCATAGGGGCACGTGTACCCCAATGTTCACAGCAGCACTTTCGACGACAGCCAAATCATGGAAAGAGACTAAGTGTCCATCAACTGACGAATGGATGAAGAAGATGTGGTATATATACACAATGGAATACTACAAAGCAATGAGGAAGAATGAAATCTGGCCGTGTGTGGCAACATGGATGGAAATGGAGGGTATTATCCTAAGTGAAATAAGTCAGTGAGGGAAAGACAGATACCGTATGTTTCCACGCATAGGTGGATTTTGAGAGACTTAGCAGAAAACCATGGGGGAGGGGAAGGGGGGGAAGCCACAGAGAAGGAGGGAGGCAAAACATAAGAGACTCTTAACTACTAAGAACAAACTGAGGGTTGAGGGGGATATGGGAGGGGAGGGAGAGGTGAAGGGTACTGAGGAGGGTACTTGTTGGGATGAGCACTGGGTGTTGTATGGAAACCAATTTGACAACAAATTGATTTCCCCTTTACCATAACAGGTTATTTGCTTTATAACAAATTCTTCGATGAAAAACACACACAAAAAAGCTTAACCTCTCTAGGAATCAAGTAAGTTAAGACAAAGAGCTCTCTATTTGACCCTTCGAATGAAATGGGCAATCTGATTTATCCTTCCTGGGAGTCAGCCATTCCTATTCTTTGCTCATTTTTCTACTATCTTTGTCTATTGATTCTAAGACTCTTTAAAGATATTTAGGACAAACTCTGTCAACTTTATGTGCTTTCAACATCTTTTCTCAGTTTGTCATATGCCTTTAAAATTTCGTATTTAGTGCCCAGGATACAGAATTTTTTCAATGTAATAAATCAATCTTTTCTGTTATCATTTATTCACTAGAAGAATTAGGCCTAATATTCCTCCCTGTCCCATATTAAGATTAGTATTAACCTATACTTTCTGGTAACCCTTTCATGATTTCAGTTTTCCTTTTACCTCTCCAATTTCTCTGGAATTTATGGTAATATACGCTGTCAGGAACGGCTTGAACTTAACTTTTCCCTACTTGTTTATTTAACTATGCTACAACAACTTATTGCATAACATACAATACTGCATAACACTACGGGCAGTAAAGCATCGGGTCAGAGACCACTGGTTTTGCAGTCAGCCAGACCGGTGTTCAAGTCTGAGTGACTCTGGGCAAGTTACTTAAGCTCTCGGAACCTGAGTGAATGGAACTATTCGTGGTGTCTACCACATACAGTTCCTGCGTGGATCAAATGACCCAAATTCGCGTGAAAGTGTTGAGCATAATGCCTGGCACTCAGAAGTATTGAAAAATGTGAGCTTTTATTATTTTAATTCCTCGTACTTGAAATGCTACTTTTACTGAACACGTTCCTATTTGATTCCATTCCATTGAGTGGGCTCCATATCATCTTCTAACTGAGTTTTCCTGGTATATGAGAAAGCTAGTGATTTCTGCAATTTTATTTTGTAACTGAACTCTACGCTTAACTCAAGTATGTAATAGGTATTCTAGGAAGACAATGACATGTGCCAATGATTTTTGTTGTTTCTTTTTAACCACGATTTGACTTTGGTTTGTACGTTCTGGCCAATTCAATAAGGCAGGAAAAAAGAAATGAGTACTCTGGGCAATCTATGTTTTGTTCCCAATTTCATTCTGCTGCGTGGTTCATCAGTAAGTTTCCAGCTGGAAGGATTGGGGCTGCTGGTTTCTTCATCAAGTTAATGCAATCTCTTCATAGGCTGTTTTCTTTTGTAAAAAATCTAAGCAAACTAGAAATAAGAGTAGAAAATTAGCAAGTGTCTCTGTCTCTGTCTAACCCTCTGTGTGTGTGTGCGTGCGTGTGTGTGTGTGTGTGTACATATATATTCATATAAGTATGTAGTATTTTTCGTCTTTGTTCTATGTAGGTAATGTACTGAATAGCAGACCTTCTCACAATTTGGGGATCAATTCTATGTGGTCACGATTCTTCCCAAATGCCACTGAATTCAATCTGCAACTGTTTTATATGTTGTTTTTGCATCACACTCCTGCCTGAGCTCAGTCCTTAGTCTTGTTTTCGTGTCATCTTTCTAATGATTTTGGGTTCCCAGAGTTATGCTAGCTTTGTAAAAACCAACTGGAACGCTCGCTCTCTCTTGCTCTGCTGCGAAGCAGTTTACTGAGCAGGCAATTATTTGCCCCCCCCCACACCAAAGTTTAAAAGAACTCCTCCATTAAACTACTTGCACCCAGAGTTCTTTTTGAAAAAAATTTTTTTTTATGTTCGGCTTCTCTAGTTCCTGGTTTCAAGGTGTGGACCTGAGTCACCTCCCTAGAACAGCCACGTCAAGCGAGATTTTCAAAACTGCTGTATTTTAAGTTACTTTATTTTTTTTATGTTATAAAATAATTACTTCAAATAGAACTTATAATATGTTACTCTTTTTTTCCATCACATCAACTCGTTTTTCATTTTGTATTTGGGTTTCCTCTTTCCTTAATGAAGCATGAGGGTGCTTGGCTCTATTTCTTTGTTTTTTTCCTCCCCACATACATAGCTCTTAGCTTTACCACTTCAGTATTTTTGTCTGTTTCCTAATTCATTAATATTACCTACATCTTACTCCGCTTGTTTTATTCTTTCCAACTTTGAGTTGAAGACTTAATTCAATTATTTTCATTTCTTCTTAGATAATAACCAAAGGATTCAGAGCTACGGATGTGCGTCTGAATATAACTCTGGCAATAACTGATACATTTAAGCATGCAGAGCTCTCAGTATTTCTCAGTGACTCCGTAACAATAATTCCATCCCCTCTTCCACCCAAGTGATTCAGGAGAGTATTTTTAAGTTTCCAAGTAGCTGGATTTCATTAATGTTTTTAATATTAAGTATTCTAAAGAGGATAAAAACATCTCTGAGAGAAGATGAAGAAACTCTGACAAAGGGGAAAAAATCTCTTAGGCAGAAAACACTACTTAAGTAGTAAAAAGAGTATTTTATAAAGCCGTGACAGCCCTATTTCAAATATATAGCATCCAGAAGGGATGTAACAGCAGGTGTTTCTGGGGAACTGAGTAACTGTGGGGCGCACTGCACAGGAAAGAGGGAAAGGAAGTCTCTTCTGTACCTTCTGAAAATTTTATTATGGGCATGCATTGCCTCTTTAAAAATTAATTTAAAAAGCAAAGCCATCTCTCAATAAATGGAATTAAACCCATCCCAGATAGACTGTGTAAGTATATAACCAAGTAAATTTCCATACTTTCTTTGATGAAATTTAGAGATTAGTTTCATTGAGAAAGACTTGGCTCCAAGATCATAAACATCTGTGGCTAGAGAAGGGAGGAGGAAAAATAATTTCTAATCCTGTAACGTCCAAGTTCAGAAAAGAACTAAGGGCTTCAAGGAAAAGGAAGTATCCAAAAAAACAGAGAAGTTTCATCAGGTTTCAACCAGACTACCGTGGTAAAACCTGAATTCACGAATGTACAGCTGAGAAGATGGGAGAAATTCCCAGCTTCACCCTCAACTAGCCTTTCCCATTGCAGGAATGTTCCACATTAGGCACTTCCGTTGTCACAGACTTCTCCATTATGACTTAAAATGAATTTAAGTTCCAAATTAACTCAATTAACTTGCGATTATAAGCATTATGCCACTGTCCTTCCCACCAATTTCGCAATGTCAACTTTTTAAAAAAAAAAAGAAAAGAAAAAACAAACTCCATCGGTTTTCCAATTCATGTCGAAGAAATCAGTTTCCCGCTTTCTCATTTCTACAACCGGGAAATTCTGTATATTACATTATCATAAAATGAAGGACTCCAATCAACAGCCAAATGCCTGCACACACAACAGATTACACTCTATGTAACTGCAGACACTTCCAAGTTGTGGACTCCTCGGAGGACTATTACTGAGGTGTTGTTACTTAATGCCTCACCTGTTTAAAACATGTTATTCCGTATGGACAAAAAATTAGTGTACTAGCCCAAACATGCGGAAGATATAAAAAATAATCATTAATTTAACATATCATAAAAACATTATTAATACATAATAGAATATGTAATTGCTCAAGATCTCTGCCATGTAACGCTGAGGAACTCAGAAAGTCTCAAATGACAAGCTACGAGCTCAGTGCCGGTTACCAAAACTCCACCCCGGCACTGGGGCTAGAGGTGACCCGCAGCAGAAGGCAGACCCATCCTATGCACTTCACCTGCTCATTTAAGAAACTCTTAAAGGGACAAAGCACCTCAGGGCGTTCACTGAAAGCACCCATGGAGAAGCGGTCCCCTGGGAAGGGAGCACTCCCAAGGCATTCTGAGAGCTGAAAGGCTGCAGGGTAACTCTCCCTGCTGGAAAGAACCATTCAGACACCCTCGCAGCCTGGTGAAGAATGTCCGACTCTGAGGAAGGAAACAGCCCCACTTCCATGTGCCAAACAGAGTTCAAGACTCTGCACGGGGCCCCATTCACTCCCATCCTGGTGAGCACACACGGTTCAGCAGCCACTGCTGCTGAAACAAAAGACAGATGACAGGAAAGCCTACTGCCCTTTGGCCATTCCCTAGCAAAGGGGAAGTGTAAAAGTGCAGAGGGGAAAGCAGGCCAGCCGCACTAATCCCCTTTTGTCCAGCAGTAATTAATAGTATAATCCACATTGAAGATGCATTAAAGGGAAGATGCTGCATTATCAGAGCACTCGGCACATCGCCCCAAGGCAGAACCTTCCCCGCTGACCTGCGGAACCAGGTTACCTCATCTCAGCCTCGTCCTCTCAGGGGAGCTGACTCTGGACACCTCATAAAAGGACTGAGCTGGCAGCCAGAAGTCTCAAGTCGGCTGACGTGCTCTGTGTCCATCTTCGGAAACCACCCCCTCCCAGGCCGGACTGTCCGGCACACGGGCTCTGCTCAAAGTAAGAAGCATTCAAATCAAGTGGATCACACAGAACATGTTGATATCACAAGTCCCCCAATAGATTTTTAAGATGGAAGCTAACCCCCCAAGATAATGTGGGTTATGCAAGGAGAATTAAGGCGCCTTTTAACACAGTTTGGCGGACCCTTTTTTTTTTTTTTTTTGGTGTTTCATATAAATCTTGGGGGCACCAGGTAGGTTTCTATCACCGAGCAGAAGCCAACTGCTGCCTTGGAGGCCCAAAGAGGAGGAAGCCTCTTCTACCAATACTGAAATACTGTCTTCAGAGAAAGAAGTGCAATCAGCTCATTGAGCAGGAAGCACATACAAGCTACAACCAAGGTCAGAGCCGCTTACAAACAATGCACGAGACGAAGCAGCCTTCTGAACTATGGTTTGCAGGAGGGCTGACCAAGAACTTGATGTCCGTTCTCCAACACCACCTCATCTCACTAACAGGAGGCAGAGAGCCTCACAACCCTGTTCACGTTACCATCTCAGCCCCCCTCTGCACCATGACAGGGTCCCAAGCCCGTGGCCGACCTCTGACGGGGGCCCCATGTCCTATGGGAGCAACTAGCCTCCATCCCGCAAGTTCTCCTTGGAACTTCTTTTTTCACAATCCTGGCAACTGCATCTAAAAACAGAGGAATGTGCATTAAACCGTTTTTCTCTCAAGTTTTGAGATCCTGGCATGTATGATATGAGCTGGGCAACCAATTACCTACACTAGTTCCAAAAATCGTGCCTTCGAGATCCTTACCTTGAACCTAACACATGCCTGCATAAAGTGATTTAGTTACTTTCATCCAAAAACGGGCAATTCCAGAGTTCAAACTAATACTTCCAGGGCCTGGCCAAGAAATGAAGTAGCATTCGCAGTATCGCTTCTGGTAGAAAACGTATCCATGATGGTTCCACAAACATATCCCATTCTATGAACGGGGTCTCCTCTGAGGCTGCCAAAAAGGTCACTATCCAGTGACTGGACATACCATCATGCCACAGAGGAACCATTTCTGACAACATGTCACAGACCTGCCACTCATGGGGGGAGGCACCCGTCCCTGAGGTCGTACAAGGAACTTGGAAAAGGCCACCATCCCACCTACCATTGCGGGTTGCCTATTTGTACCCTGCGACTGACCTCTCAAATGCTGTCAGACTCCCCTGAAACTTTGCTCTCACTCTTACAATGCCTGGATTCTTCTTTGAGAATCCTTTATAAACACTCTCTCACTCAAGAGCAACTCTTGGTGCCTCACCACATTACAATTTATCAAAATAGTACTGCATGATTTGGGGAGGAGAGAGGCTACCCAATTTCCCCTCAAAGTCTTTCCCTCCTTCCCAAGGAAAACTGCTTTGCCAGAACAAGTACACTGCTTCAAGCTTTCACGAGAACACATGGTTTAGAGTTTAGCGCTGGTTTCCCTAGCCACCAGACTACAGGCCCAGGTGGGCCTTTCCTTTTAGGCCAACTGCACTAATTCCTCCACAGGACCCCTGCAGTGGGAGGCCCAAGAGCCTCCCAAGATGTCCATGTCCTAATGTCCGTAACTCATGAATGTGTCACACTGAGACTTTGGCAAATGAGACTTTGCAGATAGGATCAAGCAAAGGATGTTGAGACAGAATTATCAGGTGGGCCTGATATAACTACAAGGATACCTATAACAAGGACGCAAGAGAACAGTAAGACAGAAGTAAATGCAATGAGGGGAGCAAGAGGCGGTGTAATGGAAGAAGTGATCATGAGCCAAGGAGTATGGGTGGGTGCCAGAATCTAGAGAATGCAAGGAAATGGATTCTCCCCTCAGAGCTTCCAGGAGCAATGAGCCCTGGCAACACCTTGACTTTAGCCCGCTGAAAGTGATTTCAAACTGCTGGGCTCCTAGACAGTTACACAACCAATCTACGTTGTTTTAAGCCACCAAGTTCATGGCAATTTATTTCAGCGTCAATAGGAAATGAATCCCTCTGGAGGACAGTGTGGCAATGAACACACGGGAGCAGGAATGTTCCCTAACTTCAGGATCAGTTGTCCTCATTAGAGTCCACACAACCTTCCCCTCTAGACTCTATAAGCCAGCAGAACTCTCTTTCTGGGTTAGAAAAATTAGAATCCAAAGTCCTAGATGCTGTAAGTAAGTTATGTCTCGTGGGTAGTGCTCAGCAGGACCTCTTAGCAGTGGACTGAAAAAGCGTTTGAGATGCACAAATATCCACAACGAGCCACGGAAACAACAGAGAACCAGTAGAAAGACAAAGAATATACGTGTACAACACTTGTATCTTAACTAATAGGAGGTAACTCAGCTAAAAATAAGCAATCTATAGGGAAGAATCCCCAGATCCATACCTCCTTTCATCAAATAGACAGAATCAGGCCAAGCCAACCTCACCCGACGGATCCCACGGGTGGGCCAGCCCAACGCTTCACCGTGATGCCAGGCAGCCAGCCTAAGGCGCTGGGAAACCAGGGCCTGTGCCCCCTGGGCTCCTGAAGACAAAGAGAGGAGGAAGGCTCTGGAAGATGGTGGTGGCATCCTTCCCACCTTCGTGGTAGCCTGGGGCCATTGGATCTTGCCATCTTGCCAGCACCTAAGAGGTGTGAGCCAGGCAGCCAACCACATCAGAAGCTGGCTGCCGGCCGGCCCCAATTGCCCAACACCTCCGCAGGAGCCAGCTTTCCAGGACTAGGTTTTACAAACCACACAGGTATAGGCCACTATTGACCAAACCGAGGCATGGCACCTTGAAGAACATCCCGCATAAGGACTGGCCGGGAGGAGAGGGGAGGATGT
Organism: Paguma larvata; assembly: GCA_030068075.1. Taxonomy (NCBI): domain Eukaryota; kingdom Metazoa; phylum Chordata; class Mammalia; order Carnivora; family Viverridae; genus Paguma; species Paguma larvata. Next base: position 43,746,195 of record CM057841.1, read on the forward strand.
CCTGGTGCAGGGACACTGAATGCATTTGTGATTCACACTTGCCTCTAGGCAAAGAATACTCTTCTCACTTACTATGCAAAGAAGGATCCCTCCAGGGTCTTCTTCCTAACTTGAGTTTCCCCCAGTTTTCTTTCAATCTGCCCTCCTAACCTGCCGCACCCATCTACTACTTCTTTCTCCCAAGTCTACCAACCCTACCAGTTTGTCTACACGCTCCCGGTCTGGCCCATTTCCTTTACGTTTAAAATCAACATGAAGTATCATACGTAAGGTTTTAGGTAGGAGTGACAAAGACTGCTCAATGCGATCTAAACACGCAATGTCGGTGTACACGTATGAAGCGCTATTGTAAACAGGGTGAAGTACTTAATAAATAAATAAACCGACCTTCCACCAAAGGCTCTCATTCAGCCACTCTCCTGCTTAACAAACGTATAATTTTGAATATTCAAAGTCCCAGAGAAGGCGAATTCTGGCAAAATAAGCAGCTAATCTGCCCAGAAGTCAAAATCTTTATGCTACTTGACCAGCGTCTCTTTACCTATGGCTTCTTCTGGTGCCCTCCTCAAAATAAACGAGCCCTAGAAATAGAATCCCATCTTCCTTAGCGCTTATGACTAATTTATGGCCTTCTTTTAAAGCCCTTGCTCCAGAGCTCTGACTACAGTAATTTCCTCTTCTTCTCTATGAATGTCCATTTACAGCCACTCTCTAACCTCTGCGTGAACCGAGAATATTCTCCATGCCTCCCGCGGATGTGGGATCACGCCCTGGCAAGAGCTGGGTGGCTCTGGGGCACAGTCTCTCCATTACAGTACAAGCTCACTTGGGACCCTACCCAAGTTCAGCTGTATATCCCCAGAGAGTTACTTGAAGACTCCTTTTGCTTTAATGAGCCTTGGAAAAAGGCAAAGGAGTACCGTGGGCTGGGTCGGCAATTAGCATGTAATCTTAAGACATGACTTGGGTTTACATTCATGCTCGGATTAAAGGGAGTAGGAGTCTTAATTTTTTATTCAGGAAAGTGGGCATGGGAAAATGTCTCAGAACGCATCCTCCATTGGCCATAGGAGAAGGGATACTTAAAGGGGATATCTGAAAAAGTACCCCCAGTTTTTTCCCAACCCTTCCCCCCACCCCACTACCCCAGCCCAAAGTTTCCCCTCACCAAGCCATCGAAGCCTTAGCAATACCCTTTTCTGCCACACGTCCCTGGGCTCCTCCCGCTGGTCTTAGCTCCCTTCACACCTAAATAACTGCCTTCTCCTCTACAAGGCTAACTCTAGCCTTTCTGATCTGCGACACAACCTCGCAACTGACTTCTCTAATTCCGGTGTGCTAGAAAACACAGTCCTGCACAAAGAGCCTTTCCATCTTAGCCCCCCGCAGTCGGAGCCTTTCCGGAGACTTGTCCATCCATGGCTACGGCATGACAGGGACTGTCCTAGGGCTAGGGGGAGTGATGAGCAGTGAACCAAACAGGCCAAGCCGCCTGCTGCCTGCGCAGAGCTCCTGCCCCGGGAGGCTCTCAGACCACTGGGCCCGCCCCCATTACCAGGTCTTCAGGTCCTCCTCTTGCCCATCCTATTGCCTCTTCTGGGAAGGACTTCCCCCTTTAAGTTAGAAGAGTCTGGGATTTTTGGTGGGGGACGTAGGAGGGCCTATGTTTTCATGAATTGTGATCTTACTTAAAAAATTAACTTTAGGCAAAAAATAGCCAATAATTTTTCGTTAATTGAAGTTTTTAGGGGCTCCTGAACTAAATCAACTCATGTTTGCTGTATGCTGCCATATTGTCTTCATCTTGGGAATCTGAAGTCTCTCTTTCGCTTGGACACTGAAGCCTGTCTCCATAACTATTTTTTTATAATTTTTAATGTTTATTTATTTTTGAGAGAGAAATAGAGAGGGAAGGAGGGTGGGGCAGAATAAGGGAGACATAGAATCTGAAGCAGGCTTCAGACTCTGAGCTGTCAGGACAGGACCCGACACGGAGTTCGAACCCACAAGCCGTGAGATCATGACCTGAGCCGAAGTCAGAAGCTTAACTGACTGAGCCACCCAGGCGCCCCTCTGTAACTTTCAAATGCTGAACTCGGTGGTCAAACCATCTCCCTGATCCTTGTCTGCCATGATTTTATCCCCAAAGCTCTAATTCTTTGCATTCAAAGGCTATGCTCCCTCAAGTCGGCCCTCAAGAACTCAGTATCCAGTTGTCTTAGTGTCCTGGTGTCGGTGCCAGCTTCCGGACCCACAAAGGCTTTGACCTAGCTTTCTGAGAACAGGCACCCAAGAGACCTAGCACTCCATTCTGTCGCGTTCCCATAATTACGTTTCCTTAGATGCGTCATGCAGGATCCTGAGAGCTGTCACTGGCCGTGAGAGTAAAACAGCAATACATCTGGCATTTTCTCATCCTTTCTCCAGTCAAAGAGCTCTATGAGGCAAAGACCCTGTGGCCAGTTCGTCTTGGGAAGCGACCCAATGCTTCAGAAGTTGCCAACAGCAAGCAAGTAAAAGTCTGCTCACTCCACATTGTCTTTAAGGCCCAGGAAAATGGCCCTCAGGCACAACGCTAAGCCCCAGAGGGGCCTCCGGATCTTCTATCAGCATGAACTTGTATGCATGTGCGTGCGTGTACACATGAGTTACGTGGTGTACAGGACACTGGCCCCCTCCCACAGCATGTGAACACGCCTCTACCCTACCCGCCCACTGAAGGCCACCATCATCCCACACCGCTCCCGGCCTCTCTGTGGTGGGAGGGAACAACACTCTCCCGTCCAAACATGTGCCGACCCTAGGTATCTGTACCCTGCTTGTCTTCGTGCCCTCACATTACCGCTTTCCCCTGCAGAGACCTTCCTGCTCAACTCGCATGAACCTGGAGAGTGTGAATCTTCAATACTCACAGGAAGCAACTTCCAATCCAGAACATGGGCCAGTTCCTGGAGAGCCTTCTCTGGCCTCTCTCCCTGCCAGCTCACAATGTGCTCGGCTTACCCACCCCCATGCTCTTTCTCTACAGCCTTTTCCGGATCTCTTCTTCTATCTACCCACGACTAGAACTGGTGATTTGTTTAGCCTGCTGGTAAGGAAAATGAGAGTGTTATCTCCCATTCCTGGCAGGGCATATACACTTTTTAAAAAAAAAAAATCTATGTTCTGACTTTGCTTGGGTCTTGTACTGAGCCCTTCGGCCTTTCGAAAGAACGGCAGACATTCCAGGGGAACGGACTATCGCCACTCCTCATCACTGCTGAAAGACCAAATCCACTTTACCCTGCGACATCTCACGTGAATCCTTCACATTCTTGGTCTCGGAGCTGAGCATGTAAGGAAAGAGAGGATACACCAAGAACGTGGGAAGGGCCACTGTCACCAGGACACGAGGCGTCAACACCAATTCTTCTACCGAGATACCAGGATACTTCATTTAAAGTTTTTCAAAAATAAATGTAACAAACCACCTACCCAAACTTTACATTGGAAGAACACTTTCCTAACAATCAAGATCAAATTTCAGATCAGATCAAAGGGAGATTGTCCAGAGAAACCATGGAGAGAGCTAACACTGCTATCGTTCTATCAAAAAGTCAAGATACAGTTCTGATTTCTTACAGGAAGTTTCAAAACAAAAGGTCTGCCTCTTAAATTCGGAAAGTAAAACTACCCCCACACTGCCTGTACCGGCCAAGAATGGCCTCTCCATACGGGACAGCTTCTGAAATACACAGAAAATGGGAAACTGAGGACACAAGGACAAACCGCTGTGAAGCCAGCTGCCCCAGCCAGACCCATTGTATTGACTTTGGCACTGTCTGTCAGCCATGACTCGGCAATAAAGTTATCGCGACTGAAATCGAGTGGAACTGATCAGTTCAGACCTCTGGAGTCGAGTTCGACTCAATGAATCCTCAACGCCCTATGTGTCCTGGCTATTTTTCCAGTCCAGTACTTAACTGGTTTAAGGGAAGGCCAGGGAATTAAAAGCATGGTTACCAGTCTTTCTTCTGTCTTATCCTATTCAAATCTAGCTGAAGTGGGAGGAAACTTACAAAAGCATTAGGTGAAACTGCACAATTAACACCTGCCCAATTAGGCACCAGGTAGTAAACATTCTACTCACACTCTTGGCCTCATCCTCCTGACAACCTAGGAGACAGGTACTAGTACCAATTCTATTTTGCCCACAAGGAAAATTGAGGCCCAGAGAGTCCACGTAATTTTCCCAAGGTCACAGAGCTAGGAAGTAGCAGAGCAAGAACCCAATCCTTGGTTTTTCTGTCACCGGAGCCTCTGATACCATAAGGACCTGTAGACATTCTTCTAGGCGGTGTAGTCAGTACACCAGCCAACAAACTCATCAGGAGCACTGACTGCAGGTTCAGGTTCATACGTGAAATAGCTCCTGCTTAACTCAATTTGTCCCTCTTCTCTACACACTCTTAAAACTATTAGGGAAACGCCTGCCCAAGTCAGGAGGAGGTGTGTAGCCCATTCCTTCCCTCGTACAAGTCCTCAAAAGTCAAGCCCCCATAACATGCACGCAGGTGGTTCTGAGGCCTCCCTTGGTCTGACTCTCAGATGTCCTGAGGTGCAGGTGGGTGGGTCAGTGGGTAACAGGGGAGGATGAGTGGAGAATGTCTCCCTACAATCTACCCCCATCCCACCGGCTAACACTCGTCTGTACTGGTACCTTGCCCATCCATGGGAGTTCAAATTCAGATTTCCACCAACTGTTAGGTGATCCTCTTAAGACACTTAGCCTCCAGGGGTGCCTGGGTGGCTCAGTTGGTTGAGCGTCCAACTTCGGCTCAGGTCATGATCTCGCGGTCTGTGAGTTCGAGCCCCGCGTCGGGTTCTGTGCTCTGTGCTGACAGTTCAGAGCCTGGAGCCTGCTTCGGATTCTGTGTCTCCCTCTCTCTCTGCCCCTCCCCCACTCATGCTCTGTCTCTCTCTGTCTCAAAAATAAATAAACATTAAAAAAAAAAGTTTAAAGACACTTAGCCTCTGACTTTTTCTCATCTAAAGACAATGACGTGTCCCAACTCTGCATACCTTATACAACACCTGTGAGGATGACGTCAAAGGACACAGGCTCCAGGACTTTGAAAATGAAGCCTCTTAAATTCCTTTCCAGTTGTCTTCTGACAGATATGGTACCTTTCCTTTCTGTTTAGAATTCAATAGTTATATCTTTGAGTAGCTACCTCAGAAGCCTAAATAGTAATACTGAGCAGACATGCAGTAACTCAATAAAAGATGGATGGAGCTTAGCTGGATGCAGCAAGTCATAACCGAAGACGTGGGGCTGGTGGCTCTGGGGCCTCCGAGGAGGGCAGCCCTGCCGTGTTCACGGGGATCCTCCCCTTCTGGTCATCTCAGGCATCCTGCACTCTTCTTCACGCCTCTACCCCACCCCGTATTCCACCTTCAAGATGTATCCAGAGGGTGCCCACTTACAGTGGTTTCTGAAGTGTTCCCTCCCCCAAATTTCTGGTCCACCTAGAACCTCAGATTGTGACATTAGGAAAATAGAGCCTTTGCGGGTACAAGTTAAGATGAGGTCGTCCTCAACCGGGTGGGCCCTTAGAATCGGAGTGGGCACACCAAGGTACACACAGGGAAGTACACACAGGGACTACATGAAGACGGGCACAGATCGGAGGGATTCGGCCATAAACCAAGGAATGCGAGGATTGCCAGCAGCCGCTCGAAGCTAGGAAGGATGCTTGCCTAGAGCCTTCAGAAGAGCAATGGTCCTTCTGACACTGACTTCTAGCCTCCAGATGAAAGAGGACAAATTTCTGTCGTTTGAAGCCACCGTTTATAACGCTTTGTTACAGCAGCTATTGGAAACTAATCCAGCACTTCTCGCTCCCGCACCGCAAGGGCCCTGGCCACAGCTACTGCCTGCCTGGCTGGGGCCATCAGCCCTCCCTGGTCTCCTTGCTTCCGCCCTCAGCCCAGCACAGCTGCGGGAGAGAGCCTGTCCACCCCCGGTCTGGTCACACCATCCTGCAGACCAATCCCTCCCAACACAGCCGCCTCGCTCAGGGCAGGGGGTAATCCGCACCCCCTCGCCCCAGGCAGGCTGCCTGCTGCTCCTCAAGACACGCCGGGCACCCCCGCTCAGGGTTTCCGAAGGGCTCTTCCCTCCGTCCAGAAGCCCCCACATCACTTACTCCCCCCAGTCCGGGCTCAAAGGCCGCCCTTCTCACGTGGCCTTCAGGGTCCCATTAAGCTGCAAACCACAGCCTCCGCTGCACTCCCTCCTCCTCCCCTTAGCTTCTCTTCCACAGCAGTTCACATGCTGTAAACGCGTGCATTTTACTAAGTGTGCACAGTGAGGGAGAGGGGGGAGTGCAGGCTTCTTGAAGGCAAGAGTTTTTCTCTGTTTCTCCCCTTCCCGCCTCAAGTCATCACTGGCACCTAGAACAGGACCTGGCACACGGGAAGTTCTCAAATACCTGATGAAGGATGGGACAAAAGATCAAGGGCGGGAGAGGAGCCACACACCAGGGGGAGCAGGAGCACGGCCCTCACAAAATCACCACTCCCAGGAACTTAAGTGGGGTAAGCCAGCTAAGTGGGAAGAGTCCGCCTCAGCCTCAAAGCCGCAGGGTTCCCAATTCCCGGCAGGCAGGTGTATAACGCTAGGCGTCAAGGAATCACTGTAGGCCTCTGATGAGGAAAAGAAGAAGAAGAAGAAGAGAAAACAGGACCCCCTGACCTCGGGATTATTGCCATTTGGGGCTGGACGGTTCTTCGCGGGTGGAGGGACGGGGCGTGGCTATCCCATGCACTCTAGGTTTACCAGCAACCCTGGCCTCCACCCACCAGACGTCACTAGCATCTCCCCCTTCCAGTTGTGACAATCACGAAAGTCTCCAGACACTGACAAATGTCTCCAGTGCAGGAGGGAGACACAATCGTCTCCACAGAGAACCAGGGAAATCCGGAGCTTCGGTGGCAGGACACACAGAGCAATCACGGAACACGCAGACCTGCAAGCTCTGGGCAGGTAACAACCGTGAGCCCGCTGGCCAGGTGCAAGGGGATGGAATGACAGGGACCCACAGGGGCCCATGATCTGGAAGGCACATGCTCCTTCTAGGAGGCGCAGCCACTGTCCTGCTCTAGTCACCCTTTGCCCTTGAGGCCCACAAGTGCCAAATCTCCCCATTTTCTGCAGCCAGTTGAGATTTTTACATTGAAATATGCCAAATTTTATAATATAGAATGTGCTGGGGCGCCCAGGTGGCTCAGTCGGTTAAGCGTCTGACTCTAGATTTCAGGTCAGGTCACGACCTCAGGGTTTGTGGGATCGAGCCCCGCACTGGGCCCTGCACTGACAGCATGGAGCCTGCTTGGGATTCTCTCTCCCCTTTCTCTCTCTGCCCCTCTCCCCAACTCGTTCTCTCTCTCGAAATAAGTAAATAAAATTTAAAATATAATATGTGCTGAACAAAACATATCTATAAGCCACAACTTTGCAATCTCTGGCACAGAAATGGGTGGATGAGAGATTCCTTAAGAACTAGCTGCACGAATTCAACCACAAGGGGCCCAAACTAGGCCTGTTGGACGTGGGGATGAACAAAGGGCCAAATCCCAGAAATTTGAGAAATCAGGGAAGCAAAGCAGGATAACTCCCCAAATTTTACTAAAATGCAGGCTTTCCCACAATCCCAAAGTAACAGCCGCCGAATTTGGAGAGTATCTCAAAGATGAAAATAAATCCAGGCAGTCCCTACCTTAATTCTAGAAGATATATGAGCCTGCGCCACATGACCCTAAGCCTGGAACCTGTCCTGGACACAGCCAAGGCCTCTACATCTTTACAATGGTCGGCAACCAGCCCAGCCACCCAGGCCGACTTTCCCCCATCATTCGATCCACCAAAACCACCAGCCACGGAGCAGCCAGATGGTAACCAACTTCTCCCAGGAACTGGGCAATGGCACGGTGCTTAATGAGAGCACTTCCGGCTACCCCGAAAGGGCCCAATCACCTCCATACTCCTCCTACCTGGGACCATCTAGAGCTAGAAGGACCCATAAGGCATCCTTCGAGTTGGTCCCTGTGTGATACAGAAAACTGGGGCTTAGAAAGGGTTAACATAAACCTCTTGAAGTCGACTAGAATCAGAGCTCAGGTAGGTCCACAACCTCAAACCCACCAGGTGGGCTTCGTGTAGTCTTACCACCACCCACCAACTCAGGGCTGGAGTAACTGGGAGAAGGACGCTCCAACGACACACACACACCGCGGAGCTAGTGCAAGGACAATGTGACCCCATCTAATGGCAGACCGTTAACAAAAAACAACAGAGCTCTGAGCGACACCCCCACTTGCGGACAGGCTTATGGAGGCGACACTGCCCCATCTGTAACTAGGGTAGAATGATTTCCTTTGAGCACTGTCATCTTCCCAGAGAAAGCTGTCCTATAAACAAAGCGCATGCGTTATCGTAATGAAGTAACACCGTCCCCAGTTCAGTGCTCCATCAACAAGAGACACGCAGGCCGCTGCCCACATGCCTGCATTAAATTCTGGACCCAGTCAAGGTCACTGGATAAAAGGGAAAAGAGTCAGAGCCCCTAATCTCACTGCCATAGAGCTCTGTTTTGCTGAACATGAATAAAATGACCGAGTCTTCGGCTGAGGAAGGAGCTGCCTGGACGGGCAGGGAAAAGTGGGGGAAGGGAGGGATAAGGGAAGAATAAGGTAGACTCTGGAGGTGGCAGACTCCAGGGAACTGATGGCCAATCTCAATGGAGTCTCGCGATACTCCACAGGCAAGGCCTTCCTCCTCCGCCCTCCCTCTCCCGCCCACAGGCAATGGCACCATCCTCAGTGACTGGGTTTGAGATCAACCAACCTTCCCAACCAAGCCTGGTTCTCCCTTCACCCAACCTCCAAGTAGTGGTCACAAGAAGACCTATGTAAGACACACAAAAAAATGGTTTGGACTGGGTGCCAAGGCATGGGAAAACAGAGACAGAACTCAAATGACAACAGCATTCAGGAGGCCAAGGAACCAATGGGCACCATGAACTGGTCACCCCCAAATCGCTATATGTTAGGCTCGGCCTCCCAGAATCGGGTTACCCTGATTTGTGAGCTGATTGTTTGGAGAGGACTCCCGGGTCTGAAGGCATCTAAATGACTCGGCCATGTGAAAGCAATGTAAATCAAGCAGCCAGACGCTTTGCAGACAGACTCAACACGAGTAGTTGCAGAAGGAACAGTGCTGGCTGTGCCCGATCCCAGCAGCCCTGGAGTCACGTGTGCCCCAGCACGTGGGCACGAGGAGACCCTGCTGACCTGCCCTGGGTTCCGGGGAGCGGGGATCTCTGCCACCCCCCCCACGACAACACATTCCCAGTCTTCACTGCTCCCTCAGACACCCGCCCATCTCCTGGAGATGAGACACTCCTCGCCTCTCTCTCACATATGATTTCCTCATGTATCCATTTTAAGGAACAAACTTTTTTATGGAAAGAGGAGGAGAAAGTTCCCACATGCAGAAAATTCACACCCCGGGGAGGAACGAAGATAGGGTCATTTAGCACTTGTTGAAAGAAGACAAGTACGAGAACCATTAGGAAGAGAAGAAAATGTCTTGTCAGCTCTGAAAGTTAAACAGGACCGTCTCCCCCATTACCACCCCACCCCGCTCCCTCCCCAAGTGGGAGGCAGGCACTGGCCCTGCAGGCCACACACCGGGAGACTCCCAAGGTAGGAGAGAGGCCCAGGAAGGGGAGAGAGCTCCCCTGACACCCGGCGGGAGCTCCACCTCTGGGAATGGATTTGATGTCAAGTGTCGGCAAGTAAATTGCTATTGGCTTCTCAATAAGCAGCAGTAGTGAGCTAAGTGTTTCCCTGTATTGTGCGGGCTCTCGCAGACTCAATACTGCAGTATTGACAGCACAATCACACAGTAATCCAGGCTCCACTAATACCTACACTTCCTCAATGAAAATACACTTTCCACTTGGACATCAGCCCATTAGCTTTGGGCTGGAATCTCCGGCCTCCCTCCTCCCCCAACCACCCCTGGGCCCTGGAACTGGCATCTCGCCCCCAAACACCCTGGCCAATGTGAGTATCTCAGCCAGCATATTGTCGGGGCCCAACCAAAAAGATAAACAGTCAAGGAAAAGGTCTGGACTCTCCATCTATAAATCACCAATTGGGAAGGAAAGAAAAGTGATCCAACTCTTTAAGGATAAAAATCTCAGCAGTCGCCGAGCACAATTGATGTCTCCTTACAAAGCAAAAGATATTCACTCTGGGAAGATGCATGCCTTCCAGTTTTCAGAGAGTCAAAGAAACTCAAACTTCACCCAACTGCACACAGGAAGGAGACAAGGTACACAACCCTTGAATAGCGTCAGTGATCGTGCTGGGCACCGGGTTTCTAGAGGGAAGTCTCCAGGCCCTCGCAGCCCCATGGGGGCTTCCACACTAGAGGGTCTGCTGATTTAATAATAAGCATGGGCCAACACCAGCCATTCTGCAAACCCATCTTTCACCCGCTGTCACCAGATTTTCAAAACACCCCGGAGGAGGCAAGGGACGAGATTTTACTACACAGACCACTCAGAGAAAATGACTTACTCAAGGTTACACAGCTAGTTAGCAGTAAATTTGAATTAAATTTTTAAAATTTATTTACTTTGAGAGAGAGAGAGAGAGAGAGAGAACAGGCGCACAAGTGGGGCAAGAAGAGAAAGAGAGGAGAGAGAGAATCCCAAGCAGGCTCTGCACTGTCAGCACAGAGTCTGATGCGGGGCTGGAAACCGTGAACCGGGAGATCGTGTCCCGAGAGGAGATCAAGAGTCGGCCGCTTAACCGACTGAGCCCCAACAGTGGATTTCCCAGGCGCCCCGGCAGTGGATTTCCAGTAAGAAGCTCGATTACGGGTTGGCAATCTTTTCCCCAGAGAGGCAGGTAAACTTTTTGGGCTTTGCAGCCCGTACCGTCTCTGCGGCCACAACTGAGCTCGGCCACTGTTGCATGGAAGTTTCCAGGGATCACATGTACGCAAACAAGCTGGCTGTTTTCCAATAAAACCGTGCTTATGGACACAGACAAGATTTTCGCGTATTTTTATATGTCACCAAATATCATTCTTCTTTGGATCCCCTCCCCACCACCGCCACCATTTAAAAATGTAAAAACCATTCTTAGCTCTCAGACCATACAGAAAGACGCCTGCAGGCTGCAGTCTGCCAGTGCCATTCCACTGGGAGACTTTTAAATATCTAAAGTACCACAAAGCCAAAAAAAAAAGACAAATCGGGACCATTCTCTGGCTTACTGCAATTTTAATAATCTAGTCCAGCCCCACTGCTTGCCATCAAATACCAAACATAAACCCCAGCCCCCAGGGGTCCAACGGCAATGCCGCAGCGCACACCCATAACACACTGGCACAGTCAGGACTTCAGTCAGAGATGCTGGCTTTTTATGAGAATGTTTGCACAAATTTCAAAGTTAAGAAACTTTCCACAAACACGTAGTGCATGCCCAAGCCACCGCTGGGTTAATATGCTAACTGCGAAAGGCATTCTCAAAACCAGCACAGGAAGATCCCATAAATACAGCCTTGGGGGCCATGACGCCTTGCCCCTCCCTCACTGAGAAGGAGTTGTGGTAGGTGTTTAGGAAAAAAAATCTGGCCAGAAAGGGGTTAATGCCCTTCCAGGGCTGTGATCTGATAAATGGCTGTGCAGAAAGCAGGTTCCCTCACTTTGAGATATGATGTCACTAACCTTTATTGATCCACTATCAGAGAACTTTGCTTATCTCTCTCCGGTGATATACTGCCCCTCCTGTGCTCAACTAGTGTTTAATACACTGCCGCGTGCCCCGCACTCCTCATCGCTCAACACTATGGAGCGAGGCTGCCACGGGGGGCAATATTTTACAGCCAGGCCTTGCCAGGACAGAAGGTTCCCTGAGACGGCGCGGAGGGGAATACCCACTCTCCACTGCCTTCCGGCTGCGGGTCTCACACGCACCTTGACAGTGGGCCAGGGGAGGACAGACAGGGCCTGGCCCCCTGAGCCTCTCCCTCTTTTTCTCTTCTGAAGCACAGCTCCGATTCCTCCTCTAAGCTCCCCCTTCCCTTTTCTACCACGAGAAGACAACTGTCAGCCAAATACGTTACATGGAGGGCTGAAAGCACCTCCGAGTCAAACCTCTTATTAGAGAAATGAGCTTCCTGTTTTCCCTTTCCACAGTGGCAAGACCTCGGTCCACCAGAAGGGGAAAAACACTGTCCATCGAGGCGCTGGACAGTCATTCTAGAAGGATCATGCCAGAAGGAAGGCCAGAGAACATACCCAGGTGTGGCCAGGCGGACTCAGATTCCCAGAGACAAGAGGGCTGCAGGGCCTGGAGCAGTGCAATGCCGAAGGTGCCACACACTGGTCTTGGGGTCCTCCTGGCCTGCTCCCAACCCACATGAAAACTGTGAATGAAGTTCAGCCTGCGCCCCACCCAGAGGTGGAGAGCCAGCAAGTGCCAACGCACAGGGGAAGGCTGTCACAGGGGAAGGCCCCGGGCTGGCATCAGACCTGCTGTCTGCACCCTCTGCGACGTCCCACGCCTCAGAGGGGCTCCTCGCCCTCAACGGAGAGCCCACCTGTTGCCCCTGGGGGAGCCCGTGGACAGACCTGCTCCTCCCCGCCCCATCTCTGTGAACAGGGGCAGGGGCAGCCAGGAAAAGTCAGCACGCCCTTCCACTGCCCTGGGGCACCCAGAATTTGCCTAATTGAACATTAACAAGTTGCTACAATAAAGTTCCTCTGTTGTGAGCTAGAAACCTTTTCGGCAACAACAACAGAAGTCTTGTTACAAACTGCTCTCAAAGCCAGGCCTCAGCCTCGACAGGTGTGAACAAGATTTAAACACCTCCTACAACACAATGCAATCCAAACAAAGGGGAAAGTCGATCCCAACCTCCTGGGGTTTCTCCTTGTCTAACATCTCCTTCACTCACTCAGCCCAAATGAGCCAAAGGAAGTCTGGAGAGGCGGTCTCCAGGCCAGATGTAAGGAAACCTAAGCCATCCTGAAGCGGCTTTCCCTCACTGCCTCAGGCAGGCCGCCATCTTAGCTGCAAGGCCTTGGCTAAGAAGGGGAGGTCATTCAAATCCTCACACTTGGTGTTGGGCCCCCATGAACCTTCCATTCCCCTTCCTAACTGAGCCAGCTGATGAACCCCCTGGCAAGCTTTCCACCTTACCTGGCTCCAGCTCACCATCAGCCTGTCCCCCTTGACAGGAAAGGAGAGGGTGAAGACAGAGGAAGACAAGAAATACTCCCAGGCCACAGGGTCTACACTGTTCTTTCGACTAACTGGAACCAAGGCACTTCCCAATGCTTCCTTCCTTTCTCAGAATGCTAGAGAAACACGGGACTCCAGGACTGCATTTTCCATTCGAAAAACTTTTGAGAGGCACCTGCCTGGTTCAGTCAGTGAGCACACAAGTCGTAATTTCAGGGTCGTGAGGTCAAGCCCCACACTGGGGGTGAAACCTACTTAAAAAAATAAATAAATAAAACAAAACAAACAAACAAACAAAAATCTTGACTGCCGCTCAAGACAGAAACACATGAGAAGTGTGTGTTGGACAAGAGAAAGAATTATCCCTCCCATTGATTTTTTGCTCTGGAGTATTAGAGAGAACACAGCATTCATCTGGAGATTTCTTCTCAAAGCCAACCACATACATGAGACTTGAAAGCAGCTTATCAGAGAAAGGATCTGCCCAGACCACCGAGGCACAAAGTGGGCATCCTGCTAGAGAACTCCATGAGCCCCACTGTTCCTGCGGGGGCATCTTCAGGCTATTGTTACTGTGACTGAACTTCAAACAAGTGAGCAATGGGCAGAGAGCAGACAGTGGAGGCACCACGGGCAAAAGTTACAACAGACACTGAAATGATTCTCTTTCCTGTGCTCCAAAAAGAATGCAAAATGACCAAACAAAACCTCAAAAAGCAGCAAGGACATGGGCATGCCTCCAGTCTTTCCTATCTTGGGGCACCCCCTCTATTCTCTTCTTTTCCGCAAATTTTTTTAAGTGACAAACACAAATAATCCTGCTTCTTAAAAAAAAAAAAAAAGCCTCCCATACTCTCTCAGTGCAAGATAAAGACTATCAACAATTTTTCAATCTGAGAGACAGGTGGGGCACCTGGCCGGCTTGGTCAGAAGAGCATGGCTACCCGTGATCTCAGGGTTGTGAGTTCAAGCCCCATGTTGGGTGTAGAGATTACTTTAAAAAATAATAAAATATTTCAAATAAAAAAAGAAAAAGTAAGAGAATAATATGCCAGGGTAATCTCCAATAGCAGCTACTTTCAACTTGACCTCCAAACTCAGAGCAAATCCAGGGCTAAAGAGCGGCCTACGGACTCGCTTTAAAATGTGCACAGCCACCTTGATGGGATTCACTTTCCAGACATTTTTAGGGATGAGCCTGTAACACGAAAAGAGATCACATGCAAGGAGGTTAAGCTCGTTCACTTCTCTCCATGCTCCCCTGTCTCCTACTGGGTGAGCAAGACACATGCCCCCAGCCCCATGGAAGGACGCAGTCCACTTGCAGCAGCAACAACAGAAAAAGGGTCTAAGGCTCCAGGCCCCCTTCCAGGTAGCTGGGAGGATGTAATTGGTGAGGCAGGAGATTAGAAATATCGGCAGCCTCTAAGTAAGACTTTAATTTACTGGAAGATCAATAAAGCCGGGGTTATATTGGCAAAGTGTCTACAGCTCTATTGACTCACGCAATGCCTCTTATCAATTTATCAGAAATCTGGAAGTCAGAAGATATTGTTTGAAGGGAAAAGAGAGAGAGAGAGAGAGAGAGAGAGAGAGAAAGAGAGAGAGAAAGCGTGAGACCAGAGCCCAGGCAGTGAGAACCCGGAGTCCCCAGTGACGAACTTGGTGAGGAGAATTTTATAGAAACATGGTTCCTGGAAAGGAGGCCGACATGACAGCATTCCGAGTTCACTTGTCGTCCCTTCCACAGCTCCCCCAACCTTCTCCCGTGATCCCACTATCCACAAAGGTGGCATTCTGGGGCATGAGAACCCACCAAAACAGCGACCATTTGCTCGTTTCGACAAAGAAGCAGTTCCTTCCTTGGGGTTCTTGTCAAAGTGGCGGGCAGTGCACACGCCTTACCCCCCCTCCACCTTTCGACTGTTGTTGTTTTGCACTCTGGTGCCTCTCCAGCTCCCCCTGAGCCAGAAGCCTAAGAGTCTATGCCTCTCTTGCACGAATCCGTACAAGATTTCAAGTAAAAATAGTGTCTCAACACTCTTGGGAGGTCACAAAGGCTTTATCAGACTAACAATGGCACCTGATCTCAAGAATCATAAAGAAAATACGTTCCAGTTCTATAACTGGAAAGCTATGCATGAGTTTTCACAAATAATTAATGTTCATTTGAAGAGGGTTTTGAAATATCCCAGGTAGCAGACCAAATAACAAAACAAAACCACACACACACGCGCACACACAGACACACACACACACACACACAAACCCAAAAAAACAAAAACAAACAAAAAAACCCAGGAAAGAAAAAAGTAAATATTAACACTTCGCCAAAGCCGAATGTCCACAACAATGAAGGACGGACACAGGAAGACAAAAAGTTTGCGAGTATTTCTATCAGGTAACTCTAGGGGGCAGGTCGTGGAGACCAGGGATGTGGAGCATTCCAGTTATCAGGAGGCCGAAGGCAAAAAGCGATTTTTACTCAGTTGGGAGGAACCGCAACCTGCTTTTGACAATCCATTTTGGTTCCTGCCTCATACAACAAATTTCTGCTTAATTGCTGTTTTGCATTTCGTTGAGACATCGAGTAAACAGTACTTAAGTGTTTCCAGACAAAAACAATAACTCACTAATGACTAAGGCACTGCTAATTAAAACGCCCCTGTGATGGCATGGCTGGACTCAGAGCCACCACAGCGGACAGAAAGAACTGTCCGGGCCTTGAACGCATGACCCAGAAGGCGAATGTACAGGGTGGGGGTGGGCGGGGCAGATGTTCCACTCCTTCCCCTGCAGGTCATGATGGTCCTCTGAGTGGAAAGAAGGAAGCCTTTTACTGGAACTGGTTGGGAAGGGGGGGCATGTGGATAAGTTAAGGGCCTTTAGATTTCAAAGGGAATGCCAGCTCCCTTAACAGAAGGTACATTCTGGAACCTTGTGGAGAAAGTGACCCCAGTGTGGCCCTCCACACTTTGAGTCCCCATGTTCTCCTGAGGCGAAAACAAACACAAACGCCCTACCCTGGTAAGGGAGAAAGCAACGAGATGTGTCACGCTGACCAAACAGATCCTTCGCCACGCTTCTTATAGGGAGGAAGACTCAAACGCTTAAGTTCCAAATTGTCCTTTAAACAAGAGGAAGGATTCAGGAAAAAGGAAACAAAGCATCTGGTCAGTGATAAAGTATTAGTTTACCCCAATAGTCAAAATTCACAAATACATATGACAAAATAAGAACATAATAGGAAACTTCTCTTCCTCCCAGAACCAGGGATGAAAATAGCCAGACTTCTCCTTAAGAGAAGCTTTCCTCTCTGCTCTCCTAAACTTTCAGTCCTACAGATAGGGGCCTCCCAACATCACTTTTTAAATCTCAGCATCCAAAAACCAAAGGAAAAGGAAAAGCGAACGGAGGCAGCCCCTAGTCCCAGAGCACGCAGAGGACTCTATCTTCCTCCGGGCAGGTCTCTAACCTGCCCCTTAGCAATGCAAGAGGGTGGAGAAAGTCACTGAAACCGCAGGGGCCTAATACCCGTTTGTATTCACACTCGGACCCTTTAGGGATATAAAATCGGAAAGGCTGAACTGTTTACATTCACCTAAATGCTCAAGTAAACTAATCAGAGCCCGAGTGGGGGGGGGGCGGGGCTTCCGGGCAGGATTGTGGTCATACAGCCTTTGGTGGGGGAGGGCAGGGGACTGGAAAGGGGGGAGGGGGAGGGGGGAGAGAGAACAAGGCTAACAAGGTCACTTCTGAAGACGAGAAGGCCAGGCTCTCCTGTCCACCCCACCCCCATGCGTTGCCCCACCCCACAAGCCTGAGCCCCCCCACCCCACCCCTCGCAGCTCGAAGCTCATCTTGATTGATTCAAGGCCATGGACGGCTGGAGAAAAGCTCGGGACAGCAGGATGGGGCACAGAGGGAAGGGGGCTGGCAGACTCCACCAAAAAACGAGCCGAGTACAGCATTTTAAACCACAAGCTCAAGACAGGGGAGCATCCCCTTTATGGAGAGGGGCCCTTAGCCACCAGAAATCACTTTGCCCCAAACCCCCACACACATGGGGTCCCCTGGAGCCCTGCCAGCACCTCTACACAGTCCATGGTAGCCTTGGAGGGAGGACAGTGGAAGAGGAAAGGGTGTGCCAAGAGCCTGCGGAGAAAGGGGTTAAACTCCCCTTGTCTGACGGAAGAAGAAACTTCCCTCTCCTTCCAGGAGGGGCGGGAGGCGCCTGGTGTGCAGCAACCATTGTTGTCCGAGAAGTGTGTCCCAGGGGAAGCCGCCCCCTCCCTCTCCGGCTTCTAGCACCATCGGGGTCAGGGCGGACGGGAACTAGGAGCTGCTTGATATCCCAGCGCAAGGCCCGACCAGAGCCTCTAAAACACGGACCGTTTCAACTTGACTGGGGAAGGAGGGGGGTGGGTCCTGGCACTCTTTTTAAATGCAGATTTGAACTTTTCACCCGGGGTCAGACAGCTGCGCTACTCCGTCCCCAGCAGAGGCCGGCGCCGGGGGCCACTCAGCCTCACGCTTCCAGTTTTTTTTCCTGCCTCTGGAAGGAATCAGATACCTCCCTCTCTAAAACCCCAAACCCACACCCGCCTCTCAGCTTACCAGGGGCACCAATCCCACTGTCCTCCCCCAGGAGGCTCCGCCACCGGCAGAGACTGGCTGTGTGCCCCAGGGCACAGCCAGGGTGCAGGGAAACTGTTCTTATCACACGCATCGACTAAGGAATGCTAAGATCAATAGTGAGAAAGCCCCGCGCTGAGAGAAAGCACATCCTCTTTGGGACACACTTTACCGGTGCTCTTTCTACCAGCAGAAGCCAGGTTTTGCTGTTTTAAGAGCAATGTTAGAAGGACGTAAGTCATCTAGTTTTGAGAAGAAGTCAATTCATATGTGAACAAGAGAAAAATATTAACAGCCTATTATTTTTTAAAAAAGAAAAAAAAACTCTAAGAGTGCCTGGCAGGCTCAGCTGGTAGAGCATGTAACTCTTGATCTCAGGGTCGTGAGTTCAAGCCCCATGGTGGGTGAGGGAGCCTACTGAATGAATGAATGAATGAATGATAACATTTTTTAAAAGTTCTGTTCTTATCTAAAAAAAAAAATCACACTCACACGAAGTCTAGGTTGCTGTCTCTATCATATCCCTTATCCTCACATGCAAAGTGGCTTCTGATTTTCCTTTCTCACTCCCTGTCCTTCCCTCTCTCCGGCACCTCGAGATGCCCAGTAGCCCTAGACTAGAGAAAAGAGGGTTCTGTGCGTGGCATTAAGATGATGTGAGAAATGAGAAATCCAAAATAAACACTAAGGGAAGAAAAGGAGGCGTGCACTCTAGTTGGGATTGAGGCTGCACCTCACACCGGGGCAGCCGCGGAACCTCTGAAAGGAAGGACCCTCCAAGCAACCAGCCACATCTATGTGGCAAACCAACCAGGAAGCCTGCGTGATGTCGGAGAGCACGGGGCGCCGATCCCCCGATCCCCCGTACATCCGAGGTCCCACATTCGCACCCCATCCTGCCCCAAGCCAAGAAGCCACCGGGGAAAGGGTGAAACGGGCGGTTTCCCGAGCTCCCTGCAGTCCTCTAGTGTGTGATCTCACGCATAAAGAGGGGATGACGTACAAAGCCGCAAGAGTGTTGTCATCAGTGCACCAGAGCCCTTCTGCTGCGCCTCCTCTCCCACTGGGGTCTGGCTGCTGCTGGTATTCTTTGTTCGGAAAGGCCTTCGAGACCAGGTGGACACCTCCACTTCCCACCTGTGTGCCAGGAAGCAACTTACAAAATGTTTGCACGGCAGCATCACACTGACGTCAGGGGAGGACGTCAGGGAAGCCGGGCTGTTTTTACAAGAGGAATCCTGTGCGGTTGCAGCCCGGACCCCTGAACTCCAGTGAATGGAAGCAGCTGGTCACAAGAGACAAAGGGGTGACTCAGCTCCATCAATGGAATACCTCGAGGAGCCCAGGACAGTATCCTTTTATGTCAGCCCTGCCCCAGTCCAACAGGTAGCCACTAGCCCCTTGTGGCTAGTGAGCCTATGAAATGTGGCTACCCCTAACTGAGAAGTGCTCTAACTATAAAACACACACAGGATTTTTTTTAGTATGCGAAATGTCTCATTAATGGTTTTATGTTAATAATGTGTGTTTCTGTGTGTGTGTGCGTTTAAGTAATTTCTACACCCAACATGGGACTCAAACTTACAAGCCCAAGATCAAGAGTCACGCGTTCCACCAACTAAGTCAGCCAGGCCCCCCACATGGACCATATGTTAAAATGACAATATTTCAGGCATACCGGGCTAAATAAAATAACAAACTTAATTTTACCGATTTCTTTCCATTTTTTTTTATACGTGGCTACTGGAAAAATTGAAATTACGTATGTGATTCCTACTGTGTTTCTATCTAGAACAGGGCTGTTCTAGAACCTCAGCCTGCCTTTCAACTTCAGATTCAGCCAAGAGCTCACTGTTATTGAATATGACTGAGACCGAATATTTTGGTCTATTTTGAACAACCCCCAAAGCTACAATGTACTAACTCCCAAAGTGAAACTTCTAATTGCCCCCCAAAGATTCTTAGTATCCAAATAGCCCACTGGCAGACTGCAAGGGGGGAAAAATTGCATGGTCAAGTGTGTACCAGAAGCTAGACAAGGTCAGTGGCATGGTGCACCTCTTCCAAAAGACCATCCATTTACCTTTGAGACCAAAACTGTGCTTTAAAAAATAAGAAGTTGTTTGTTGTGCTGTGTAAGGACTGCCTATCGCAAGCCCTGCCTGATACTCCAGCTTGATTTCTTACTGTCAAGAGCAGAGTCCTCCTTCTAGTTGCCCTCCCCTTGAGATATGCCCAGCAGGAGCCTGGTACCTACATTCTCCCCCCCCCCACACATATACACACACTTTAAAACGGGGAGAGGAGGAGGAGGAGGAACAGAGAACACAGACATGGCCCCTTTCCTATTAGAAAGTGCCCAGCCCACCACTAGGGATCACAGGCCAGTCTCATTTCTCCATGTAAATGAACTTTTCAGCCACCTCCTCAAAGAAGAAAAGCAGCACAGCCGAGGAAGGCCCGTCCTGGGGCACACAATTACAGCCATTTGCATTCCTTCAGCAGCAGGATTAGCACAGGAATGTGCTTTGCAGCTTTGTGGGGGGAAAAGGAGTTTAGGAAGAAAGGAATGGGGGGGGGTTTCTCCCTGGTCTGTCCATCCCAAGCTCTATGATACACTTCCACCTCTGTGAGAGTCAGAGAGTGGAAATAACTCCTGCTCGGCTTTCTAAAGAGGGGAAGGTTGAAAGGGCCAGGGAGGGGGAGCGGGCGCGGGAGGCGGGAGGGAGGGGGGCTTCGTGTATTAGGGGAACTGCCCCCCCTTGTGCTTTGATCCCCTCGGTCGCTAGGAGAAACCAACTTTTCTCCTTGGGTTAATCAAAACCAAATTACTCAGGAATGTGGCAGGACAGGTCTGAGCTTCCAGGTCCCTTTGTCTTTGAGGATTTAAAATGAAAAAATAAATTTTTTAAAAGCAGATGGCAGTGGCTTACAGGAGAGGTAAAGTGAAAAGTCTGAAGGAGTCTCAGACCACGTCCCCCATTCTCGAAATAAGAAAAAAAGCTATCTGTAAACCTACTCCCATCTATCAATAAAGAAGTTATCTTTGAAAAGGAAGTCCAAAACTCCGAAAAACTTCCCATTTTATCCTTTACTGCCCCTCGAGAAAAGACACCCCCCCAAAACTATACCTTGTCAAGCAGCAAATAAGAAACTATGCAAGACTTAACAACAGCCAAATGCCACCATCCAGTTATAAAATGTATTATTAAAAGCAAAATCCCCAGGAGCTGAAGAACATACTGTTTTGTAAGAACAAAACTTGGGAGTGTTCTGCGGCGCAAGGTGCTTCCTAGGGAATTCTGGGATAGGAAGGTGAGCGTCCCGTTGCTGTTCCAACGCATCGATCCCATCAGTGGTGACTTTGTAAACTTCGGGATGACTTTACACTGGAAGAAGGGGCAATGCTTAGGAATGGCTCAACGTAGAGCCTTGGCAAGGATACCGCTGGTGACAGAAGACAACCACTACTCATCTCAACGCCTCCCCCCCCAACCCACAGCTGTCCTGTCTAGTAGGAAAGTGTGCTGGGCATGCAGGACAGCCCAGAGATGCTACTGCACTCACTGGAGAGGCAACAGGAAAAGACTGACCTCAGACATGAAAGAAACCTAGGGGTTGGAGCTATATTAAGGCCTCCACACCTCCTCCCCAGCTCACGCTTTTGGCAGGCGTGTGGCACTGTGGGAGGTGTGGCCCTGTAGGCCAGGCTTCTGGAGACTCTACACTGCAACACTCCGGGACAGCGAGGCGTGAGGAGTCCGGGGCACTCAGCAGCAGACATACGAACAGCTCTTGATGCATTATAACATGTCCGGATGCTTCACCGAAAAACCTGATCGGCCTCCTCTGCCCCCCTCCAAAAAAAATGGTAAAATAAAACAGAACACCACCAGTGAAGCGACAGAGCCTGGACTCAAAAGATAAAACGAGGCCAACACACAGGCCTGACTACCAGCTCACCATAAATTGTAACTGGCCCCAGGCCTGTGGTTATCTGGGAGGTTGCACGCTAAAGTAACTTTTAAAATACTCTTCACCTTATCTTTAGGCCCAGTCAAACACACACATACATCACCCGTCTTAGATCTCTGCCATCAGGGTTCCAGTTAGACTTTCCAAAACAAGGTCATCCCAGTAGGCCCTTGCCCTGTTTCCGGTCACAGCTGCGGACTTTCACCCCCTTCTCCAACAAAAGGGACCTTGTACACAAAATTAACCCGAATCATTAGTCTGTACAGTGTGAGAGAGTACATTGAGCCCTCGGAATATTTACCCTCCTTCCAGGGCCCAGGGTACTGCCCAGAGGGCCTCCCCCACGGAGGCCGAGGGAGCTTCCCTCAGAGATTAGAGGCCCAGCTCCGCGGCTACAGCTGTGCAGTCAAGGCCCTACTTTTCAGAGAATAAACATAAAGCCTTTTTTTTTCTTTCTTTCTTTCTTTTTTTTTTTTTTAGAAAGCAGAAAAAAACTTTCTCCCAGACTCATAGAAAATGGCTTGGTTTCAGGGCTGGAAAGGGCTACAATCATCCTAGATATTGCTGAGCTGTCCAATATGGTGGCCACTAGTCACACAGGACTCCCTCCTGAGCACTGAGTATATGGCGAGTCCCAACTGCTGAAACAAGAAGGTCATGGCGATATTGTGCGTCGCGTAAAATATATTTTAAACTTAATTTCGCCTGCTTCTTTTTTTTTTTTTTTTACTTTTTTTTTGTATTTATTTTTGAGAGAGAGACAGAGTACGAGTGGGAAAGGGGTAGAGAGAGGGAGAGACACAGAATCCAAAGCAGGCTCCAGGTTCTGAGCTGTCAGCACAGAGCCCAACTCATTAACCGTGAGATCACAACCTGAGCAGAAGTCGGAAGCTTAGCCAACTGAGCCACCCTGGCGCCCTTCTTTTTACTTTTTTTAATGTGACTACTAGAAAATGTACAACTACGTATGGGGCTTGAGTTCTATTTCTACAGGACGGCACTCTACTGGACAAAAATGACAGAGCCTCAAACACAAGCCCATTACCATGCCCTAGAAGGTAAGGGTCTTCATTTTTAAATGCTGAGAAGACCATAAAATTAAGCAAATGGCAACATCTGACATCCCCTGGGTCAAAGCCCAAGCTCAGAGGCTGGCCAACATGTCTACCTTGGAGGAGAAAGCCAGAATCCGTCATCTTTTTATCCAAGAGAAATGAATGCAATCTCTGTCCCAGTGGTTCTCAACCTGGGGTGATTCTGACTTCTCAGGAGACAGTGGACAATTCCTGGAGACATTTTTGTTTGGGGGTAGGGAAGGGTATGATACCCGCGGGGAGAAGTCAGGGACAGCCCCTAGCTCGCCCACCAAACAATGAGCCAACTCTGAGTGTCAACACTGCCCACATACAATGGGGAAGCAACCAGAACTGAGGTCACCTCAAGCACATTCCAACACTCAGATTTCCAGGGGCAGCGGGCTGGAGGGAGCACCCCTTCGCAAGATGGTTTCTCTGCAGGCTCGGAAGTGGTAACAAGACTTAGTGGCATCAACAATGTGGGCAGAAGAAAATAATAGTAATAATGTTAAAACTACAGTCACTCTCTCACCAGACTGAGACTGAGGGTCAAGAGTTGATAGGTCTGGGTAGCTGTTTTTCTAGCTAGTAGGTAAGAAATGGGGTTTAAAGCTCAGGGCAGGGGCATCTGGGTGGCTCAGCAGGTTAAGCGTCTGACTCTTGGCTTGTGGCTCAGGTCATGGTCTCGAGCTTTCGTGGGTTTCTGCTCACAGCACAGAGCCTGCTTGGGATTCTCTCTCCCCCTCTCTCTCTGCCCTCCCACCACTCGTGCTGTCTCTCTCTCAAAACAAATAAACTTAAAAAAATAAATAAAAATAAAGCTCAGAGCAATGTAAGCCAGGCTGCCTTGCATGCAAAGTGACCCCATTCATGGAGGATTCAAACTGGGCCAGCCACCTGTGTGCCCGCCCTTGACTACAGAGGTTCCAGAGATGGGCGACAGGGCAGCAACGAGCTGTGATCCGGCCTGCAGAGACAGGAAAGGGACAGGGCAAAGGACAGAGGAGGCCGAGACAGGAAGAGCACAGGGATGAATGAGAACAGGCCCCTTCGCAGAGCCAGGCTGGGAGGCATAGCAGGAAGGGGGGGGGGGGGGGAGGCACATGATAATTAACTCAGCAAGTTGATAGTATTTGCATATAAATGCCTCCACAAATCACTACAAACAAGCCAGGACAAGTCAGGCCTATTAGCATATACAAGCCAGCCCGGGAAGGCCTCTCTAGGTGGGTCATTGAGTGGGCTGCTCACTTAGAAGGCCGCCTGCCAGCTTCAGGGGGCAGGGTGGGGGGCACGTGAAGGGAGGGCTGGGGAGGATGAGGACACTATGTCTATTTCACTCCTAAACGCAGTCAGTTGCAGGATGTCAAAAAGAGTTGGCCTTATTCCCAGTCCATACGGGGAGCGCCGAAGCAACGCTGGACCTTTGAGTTTATTTCTTCCAGGGTGCAGGGAACAAAAGGTAGCAGAGGCCAGCAGCAGCAACAAAAGAAATACAAAGGAAAAGGATGTGGGGATGGGAACTATCATTGGTGGAGAAGGTACTCAATATGCTAAGTGCTGCGAAGCCTGCTTTCTATTAAATTCAATCCCCACGGGAGGTGTGAAGTGTGTCTTGTGCCCATTTTACAGGTGAAGGACCGAAGGCTCAGAGAGATGACATGATCGGTCCAGGGTCACAGAGCTGGGCCAGACCAGAACTGGGCCTCAGGTCGATGACCCCAGCAGGGGGGGATCCGGGCTGCAGAAGAGAGATGAAGAGGCAGCTTCCCCGAAGAGCAGACTCATCTGATTCATCTCTGCTTCTCCCACAACACCGAGTGTGAACACCAGAACCCCATCTTAAGGGCTGGTTCATAAGCCACTCTCTTAACCTAGACTGACCTCTCCCCAGTTTCATTTTAGAATTCTCTCCACCAATGAGGAAGAGTGAGCCTCCCTCCAAGCAGACATCGGAGTCTGCACCAGGATTTCCTCTATCGGCCAATTTCTCCACTGTCTGGACAACTGTTACAGCTTTCCCAGGAAGGGCAAAATAAACTGACCGTCCTTTCCCAACATGTATGAGTTCTCCGCCTTTCCCTAAAGACGCCTCTACCTCTGGGTTTCATATCCTTTGGAGGAAAAACCAGCCTCAACTTCCTCTTTGAAAGCAGGGGGGGTGGAGGCGGGAAACTCCTGTTATTTTCACTACTGTCATCCTCTGCCTGGAACTACACTTTAAAAGTAAGCCAGGTAGGCCCAGGTAACAAGTGTCTGTACAGTCAGGTACACAGACGGACAGTCTTTATCAATGCCTGTCCCTTGGCAATAATTATGTATCAAACATAAGAGTGACACCATTCAAGAATCTGGCAGGAGAGAGGTGATATTTAAAGAATAGTCACCTCAGCAGTGAGCTCGACCTCCTAAAACACACTGGATCCAGGCTTCTGAAGTGTCCAAAAGTTGACTTGACGCTTTAGCAAGGGTGCAGGTGTTCCCCGGAGAAATACAAAGCTGTTAGGAGGAAAGCAAAAACCACTCCCCCTACAAGCCAAAGGTACATTAAGAACCAAGGCCCTGAGCCAAAGATCATTTTAGGAAGCAGGGCCTGAAATGGTGGAAGAGGCTTGCATTGTTTCTTGAGCAGTTAAGAAAAACTGTTTAAAAGGAAAAAAAAAAAAAAAAACAGAAGGAAAAGTTGCTGAGGAGGAGAAAAAAAGCACACACGTGTTTTGTAGCACATTTTCAATGGACACAAACGTCAGGAAGAGAAAGCTGTCCAAAATGGGCCACTCAGAGACCGTAAGTGTGGGAAGCAAATAAGTTCCCGTCTACACATATGTACTTTTTACAGACTTACAGGAGTCAAAACTCTTTTGAAAAGAGCTTTTTATACACTGAAGGGAGACTTCCATATTTGAACAGGCACTTATATGACTTCGGGGGGGGGGGGGGGGAGGGCTGCAAGGCTGAAATCGAATATCGAATTAAGCCCCTTGGTCTTTTCTTCCCTGAACTAATCTGGCTCCAGCCTCTCCACTAAGGAGATTCAAGTGAGAAGGCGTACAGCTGCCTGTCAACTGGAAGTGTCGTCCTGAAACCCAGAGCCCACGACAGAGACGAGCACAGGCTACAGCTCTCATTCAAAATCGAGCTCAACCAACACACTCAGAAACAGTCTTCTCCAGTCACATGCCTGGAAGAAATTGGGCACAACCAAGGCACCAGCAAAACTGTTCTTTGTCCATCCCCCGCCCCCCCCACCGAAATCTCCAAGTTGTTCAACCCTTCCTGCCAGTACCTCAGGAAGCCTACACACTGCCCTCCCAGTCTCCAAGCCCTCACCATGCCTTAGCCCCCAGTCACCCCACTACTCGGCCCTTCTCTTTGGCTATTGCTCACACGCGTACACACACACACACACACATTAACACCAACACACACTTTCTCACATACACAGAGCAGGGAGGTCTGAGCAATCACCAACGCCTGCCCTAGAAGCTTGAGGTGGGGGCTGTCTCACTCTCAGATCAAAGGTTTGTGGCCAAAATCACTTTCAGGACAGTGCGTGAAATCGGCAGCAGATGAAAATTCCACTGTCTTTTCACGGAGCCCAACGGAGCCAGTTTTCCCAGTTCACAGTCTCCCTACAGATGGCTGAAGATACTCGGTAAACCCCCAAATGTTGCCCCAAAAGAGCCACTTAAAATTAATGACAAGATAATCATTTCAGAAAGCCTTTAAGGCCATTATGTGATTAGCGGCGAGAAGGGAAGAGGGATGCTGGCCCCTCCGCACCTTCACAAAGAGTGGTCTGCAAAGGGGTTTTGAAGGCTTCAGTCCCAAACCAGCAACACCCAGCGGGAGCAGGGGGTGGGAGGGGAGTCCATGTTCGCTCACCTGACTCCTCCCTTCTACAAAAGCCTCAATCCCACTTCAGGGAGAGAAGAGGATGGAAAAATCTTGGAGATTTCATGCTCAAAGCATGAGCAGCTGAACCACCTAAGCTCCCCATCCCCCACCCGCAAGACACAGGAGGCCGGCTAAGACCCCTCTGGAAGGGTACACCCAAACCCCCATGCATTAATCCTCGTGTTGACATGACTGCGTGATGGCCCTCCCGTGGGAAGGGAGAAGGGCTCACCCAAAAGGCAGATTAAGCTCAGGCATTTTGCTAAGAGGCCCTGTGTGGGGTCACAACCAACAAAACAGAAGTCTTACTCTGAAATGAAGCCAAATTCGTCACCTAGCAAACTCTGTCTCTTTTCCCATTTTTAGTCACACCCTTATCCTTGCAGAAGCAAGAAACTCCAAGCAATTAACAGTGAAAGAGGGGAAGAAACATCAACGGAAAAAAAATCACCTTTACAAGTTATAAATAAGAATTAAAGGCACCTTCCTTGGGCAAAGAACTCTCTAGAAGCACACCCATCACTGCTAGACCACTTACTGCCTCGTCCTCACCATCATATCCCCTGCTCAACCAGGAAGAAAAACACACACACACACACACACAACATTCAAGTTGTCTCACCCCTTGGAAGCTTCGGCACAAAGCCGCTGTCAATTCCCCAGCTCCTGTCCATAGAGGAGTCATTTACCACGTTGGGGGAGGGGACCCTCTAACATCTGATTGTTCTCTTCGAACATGTGCAAAATGACAATCTGGCAGTCAACTTTAAATCACATAGAAAAGAAATCTGACAGTTGTTGATTCTGTATTTTTCTACCTAATCTGGACTTTGCGAGAGGCTTGCCAATGAGCCCAGATTTTTGCCACAGTTCCTCTCTTGGGGCAATTTGACTCGATCTCAGCTTCTGTATATTTCTCAATTTGAGCAGCCTACAGACTCAGGACGCTGTGCTTTGGCACCCTTTAAAATCTAATTGAGACTAGCTCCGGCGAACGCATTCCCTTGCCTGGATTCTATTAAAACTGGGTACCGATTTCCTTGACTGCAGCTTTTAGAATCTGCAACCTCAGGCAGAGGATGGTGGTTCTGAGCCATGCTGTGATTTCTAGCAATCACCATTACAACCAAATTCTCGTGCCAGAGCATTTGGATACCCCTATGAAGTTCACTCTAATGGAATCTGCCTTCCTGTTGTGTTTTGATGGTACCGTCCTCATCCTGGTGAATTACACCAGCCTTGGGAACCAGAGTAGGCCAACAGGCCCAAGCATTACAGAGACAGGCCGGGCTAAGAGCGAGCAACCATTCTAATAACAAATGAGAGTATAAACCACAGCACATACTGTACTTAAGGAGTACACCTACGGAGTCGGGTGCATTATCCCTGTAATACTGGCAAGTGTGAGACGAAGCTCCCAAGTTTCTTCAGGCCAGAATCACTATCGCTACTGTCTCCCCTGTAACGTGAAGCTAAACCTAAATCCAGCAAACTGGATACTCTAAAGAGTGGGTGTAACAAGTCACTTTCCCTTCTAGGGAGAGAGGAGTTACCTACATTTATACAAAATGCTGCTTAGTCACCTAAATATTTATGTGTTCATGAGGCTGTTGCAAATCTACGACATGAATAATTTCTTAGGTAAGGGTCTGCTTTGGGCCCGCCAGTATTTCCAGTATCTCACACTACCACTTTAGAAGAAGAAGAAGAAGAAGAAGAAGAAGCAGCAGCAGCAGCAGCAGCAGCAGCAGCAGCAGCAGCAGCTCCACTGTCCAACAGCACACAGTGACAAAATGAGGACACACTCCGTGGATACCGCTTGTGACCAGAACTGAAAGAACCAAGCTAAATCATCACCAGCCCCAGGTAATACTTTGCTAGTATGCTGCAATCACGGATTTATTCTAATGAACTAACAACATTTGGGTCATCCAAGGTGAGCCAGGCCTGTCCTAGGAGTGTCTACTAATCATCCTTTAAAGTCATAATGATGAAAACTGAAATCTCGCTTATTTTAGCTCCTTGCCACTGGGCAGTCCATTGGCTCAGAGTTTACACGGCAGTTAAATTCAATCCTGAAGCAGCAAGAAGGAAGGCACTTCACTGTCCTGTTGGGACGAGCCAAACAGAGGCCCGCTGAGAGTGCTGTTTTATTTGGGTCCTTTCCACCCTCCCTGAGTATTCATTTGTGCAAATAAAAGACGGAAGGAAAGAAACCAAAATTAAAGTTTCAGGTGGTTGGGGAAGCAGCTCAGATTTTCTTTTTTCTTTTGGAAGAGTTACCAAGCGTTTCTCAATAGTTCCCTGTCCATCAAAACTGTTTTCAGGAGAACTGGAAAACAGCGGCTCTATCCCATAGAAAGTGCAGCCATTTCAAAAGAGAGCTGGGAGAGGGAGGTGACCCACGTCATAGATACAGAAGGTCTCCAAGTCATTTAATTCCTTGTGATTCCAAAAGGGCTGATTTTAAAGTGTAAAAGTGCTTGCTTCTGCCTCTGCCCTGTGTTGTTAAATAACACTTGGGCAATTAAAGAAAAGAGCAAAGTGTGACCCCAGCCCATTCTGAGAGGCACTCACACGCTCTCTGAACACAGGCTAGAAACGAAGTGCAGACAATCTCCTTAGTCCTGTAATTTAAGGACGGGAGAGAGGAAAAGTTTCTCTTGGCCTTCAGAGGCATACACCTCTGCAAGGGGGCCTTCGGAGTGTCTGCAAAATAGAATGCACAAAGATACAGGTGTGCAAACATCCAGGTATGTCCCTCTCTCCAATCACTCCTTTCCTGAAACCCTTAAATTATTTTTCACAGTGGACTCCTGACTTCGCACATATCCCACCTCTGTTCCCTAACTGCTTTTCGTGTTTGGGCTGGGTGAAAAGAAAGACTCAGAAGCTCAGGCCGCCAGCGGCTGTTCTGGCCTTGGCCTCTCTCAATCAGGTTACCTTGGAAGTTGTCTGTTTTCCTCTCAAATGCAGTCTCTGCCCCAGCACTTGGGCTTCCTTCTCCAGCCCAGCCTCCTGGAACTCATGATTTTTAGGGTTTCCCCTTGAAACCTATCCAGAAACCACAGCCATTAAAAGAACATGAAGGTTTGACACCTCCTGAATTTAGGAATGAGGGGACTCGAGGGGCTAACTCTGCAAACTCGCACCTGCTGCTTGATGGCAAAGAAACAAAGTTCCCCAGCTAGCGGGAGCGAGCTTTAAATTATACTCTATTTATTTAGTGACTGTCTCCAAGGATCTCAAAGCATAGGATGAAATAAGATGACGTGTAACTTTCTCACTATCTACCTTCAAGGCTTAAGTTTGTTTTCCTTGCTTTGCCTTGATACATTCCATGCAGCAAGCCCCAGCCCCGGAAGCGGGGGGGGGGGGGGGGGGGGGGGGCCTTCTCCCTGTGCCCAAGTGGGGCTGTCTAATCTCTCTGAGCTTATCTGTCAGTGGCTTTCAGAGTCTTCTAGGCCTGTTAAATGACACAAACAGGGGGTGGGAACAATGAGGACCCTCCTGGATTCACCTGCTCGTGTGTTTCATTTAAACAGTTTACATACCGTGCACCACTAAGCCAGGCAATGCACTCCTGCAATATACCAATGATGGTCTGTGCCCTCGAGGTGCTTTACCATTCTTAAAACACAGTTACGCCCAAAGCAGAAAAGACCATTTTCCAGAAAGTTCTTTTCCCTCTATAAGTCTACAGTGACTCAATGATTACTTTTTTTTTCTGCTATTGACCTAACTTGGGCAATCTTTCTCCTTTCACAGGACTAACATCACAGCTCTCCCTCTCCTCCACCCATCTCCCCCACGGAAATGTTTTTCCAGAGTGCGAACAAACTAAAATTAGAGGGTGGGCAAGTGGGCAAAGGTGCCTTCCAGCTTCAAACCTCTGATTTTCCCTTTAATTACTCCACAATAAGCACATTCTTCACATTGTTTCAAACTGACCAGTGTGACTTCTCTTGTTCTTGAAAAGGGCGCATTTTTAGGCGGAGGAACCCAAACTTTTAAATGACACTAGCACCGCAAATATTCAGAAGGCAGGAACTAACCAAAAGCAAAATAAGGAAGGAAGAAGGGAGGGAGAGAGAGAGGGAAAGATGGAAGGAGGAAGGGCTTCACTCTGTACCCAGCAGAATTTAGACACTCTCATCCCAGGTAGGTTCCAATGGGAATCTCGAGTTCAAGTGCATCCAGCCTGCCCTTCCCCCACAGGCCCCAAGAGAATGGGAAGTTCAGCCAAGACTTGCAGCACCTGCCTGCCGCTCTAGGCCGGCGGTGCGAACCGGGAAGGCTGGCCGGCTGGGGAGGGAGGCTCCACTCACCTGGCACACAAAGGCTCCGCACACCTCCGGAGGGAGGAGGCACTCGCAGGTCCGGGGGCCGCGGCGCGCTCGACAATGGGAAATTCCAGCGGCACCGGAGCCCCGAACTTACCCACCCCAGGCGGCATTCTCCCCACCTCCCGCCGCCCCCGGGACTCCGAGGTGGCTCTGGCTAGGTGCAGGGGGGCCGCAGGCAGGGGAGGGGGACTCATGGTGGCGGCGGCGGCGGGGGCTGGCGGTCGCCCCTCCCCGGGAGGGAGGGTCCCCGGGCGCGGCGGGGATTCACCCACGGGGCGCGGTGCTCGCGTCCGGGTCCCCGGCCTGCCCGCCGCCGGCTCACCGCCCGCCCGGAATCGCTTTATGTAAATGAAGCTCAACTCGCAGTTTGCAGGCTCACCGCCCGGGGAAGGGGGGCGGGCGGGGCGGGGGGCCTTCGGGGATCCACATTACACAGCAACAAAGCGGAAGGTTAATTTGAAACTCACAGCCCCGCCGCCGCTCGGCTCCCCGGGCAAAGCCTGACATCTACAGTCGTGCCGGGCGCAGGCCGGGTACTCGGCGGCGGCCGCGCCCGCGGGGACACGGGGACACACGGGCGCGCGAGGCCCGAGCGCTCGGCCGCGCTCCGGGTACGGGCTTCTGGGCAGGCCGGGCCGCGCGCCTGGGACGGGAGCCCTGGGCGGCTTGGCCTGCGCCGCCTCGGGAACCGGCCCGGCGGGAACAAAGCCCGGTCCTTCCCAGGCGCTGACCCCTCTCTCTCATCAAAAGTCAGGGGCCGGCCTAGAATCGGGCGAGAAGAAAGGGGCGCGCCCTCGGCCACAAAAGGGAGCCTGGGGCCTCAGAACCGGAGCCATCGGTCTCTGGGCCCCATCCACGTCACAGCCAGGCCACTCTAGCATGGGGACATTAGCCAATGTGGACAGGAATTTATTTGAAACACACACCCATCCTATTAACTGCTTTACAGGGCACTTCTGTTTTTCAGCTGCAGAAACTTAGAAAAACATCCCCTGCTCTCCACTCAGAGTTTAAGGATAGAGTTTTTCACGGGAGAGAAAGAAGAGGGGGGCGTAAGAAAAGTCACAGCTTGCAATTAAGCTTACAGTCTTTTTACAAGACTTGCCTTAAAATACACACACACACACACACACACACATCATTTCAGAAAGGCATACATCATGCCCTTCACAGGAAGATTCTACTGCCAGGTCAGATTTAATGGGGCCACCTCAGCTGGTCAGAGCAACCGCTGGGCACTTTTCTATTCTCCCTAGGTTCGCCCTCTCCGTTCTCATATGCAAAGGCAGCACCAGAGAAATCTCACCGGAAGTCACCGTCTTCCCTGTTAGAATCCCACGCTCAGTCTGATTTTACTCCTGATTCTCCCAGTACAGAAGGGCACCTGCTTTTCCCTTTCTGAGAGCCACCCAACCAGGCTGGCCCCACAACCTTGAGAGTCCTTTCCCCGACTGCACAATAATGAACCATGCAAGTGTTAGAAATATAATAAGCTCAGGAGGCAAAGAGCTGTATGTATGGAATCGTATTAGCATTAAACACACTGATGCAGGAGACAAGAGGAGGCTCGGCTGATTGAAACTATCATGTCTCCATGCACAAGGCATTCTGCACAATGTAATTTGAGTTCAAATTAACGTAAATATCCAACCTGTTGGGAACAGACAAGCCCTCTCTACATTTTACATTTTAGTCCATAAAAGAGACTCCAAAAATTTTTTTTTTGTCTGCCAGGGCCCTGGGAGAAAAGACGGCCTCTAGGGAATCATGTCTGATTAGGAACAAAGGAGAGCACAAGCCAAATTCTGTCACACATGAGAGAGTGGGGGTGGGGGGGAGGTGCTGGAGAGCAAAAACGGAAAGTGGAAGATGATTTCGCAGACCAGAGTATGATCAGTGCCGGGCTGCCGCCAGACCACCTGACTTCAGGCCCCAGAACAGGTGGTGTTTTCAAAACACACTATTATTTATATTAGCCACATGAGTTGAGAACACCTTAAAGAAAACCAATTAATAATTTAATTGAAAAAGTGACTATGAATAATACATAAAGATGATGATGCTAGCAATAACGCAAGTAGCGTGGCCCTCACAACACAGAGACGTCCCTGGAAATGTCGTCAGGAACATGAGGACTCCGGGCCCCTCTGTCTTACCTGGGAGCAACCTGGAGCCCGTGAGATAAAAGACAGTAAGAAAATGTTGATACTCCCTGAAAATCTCATTTTGCTGCTTTATCTTAACTTTTATTAGCAGGGGACGACCTCATAATCTGGTGACATCGTGAACCTGGTGGGCCGACAGATAAATATCTTCAATAAAAGGAAAGCTGGAATGCTAAAGAACCAGCTATAAAGTACTCTGGGAGGACCGTGAGGTGCTGGGCAGAAGGCCCCGGGGGGGATCTGCAGGACACTGCCGGCGTCCCAAGGGGCACACGCGGCAATGTGCCCTCCTGCACCTCAGGGGTGACAAGTGAAACTGGGAGTGACCCTGGGTCCCTTGCCTTTATCTTAATCGAGCGCGGGCTACAGGCATGGTGGGAGCTGGTCAAGCTCGCCTTTGTTACAGGCAAAATCTGACCGGGCTGGTCCGCGGGCAGGGACCCGGGACGTCTGCAGCAGCAGTGTAAGGGTTTCCCAAAAAGCTGGGGCCTTACCTCTACCAAAACTTCTTGTCATCGTTAACAAAACAGTACCTCTTCAGAGGGATCCTGCAACTTGTGCACTTCCCTATGGAATCAACTGTTTGCCTGAAAGACAGGTTGCAAACTCTGTCCCCTGGCTCCTAAGGCCCTGGCCCTTCGGAGAGCAGATATCCGTAGTTCGCCCCACGGCCTACCCCGCAGAGACAGCCTGGCACTCTCAGGGCTCCTGAGCACTGTAGACAAATAGACCCACTCTCAGAAAAGGCAGCTCTCCATAGCTAGTCTCTTCTCATCTGAAAACCGTAATTGGCAACAGCCAAAAGGATAAATATTTAAAAATAAATCAGGGAATGCTATCCTCTTCCCTACTCCTCCCCTCACTCCTCTCCAAGCCAGAGGCCAGCCCCCTAACACTTAGCTGGCTGGTAAATTACAGTGATCCCAAGTGAGCCAAACTGGCTTGTCTGTCTGTCTCTCTCTCTCTCTCTCTGTCTCTCTCTCTCCACATACACACTCCCTCTCCAACGCCGTATCCCTTCACTTCAGCGAAAGTAAATATGATCTCCGAGCTAAGATACAGTGAATGTCAGCATTCTGACTTCCGGCTAAACCTGGACTCTCTATTTTCACAGCACAACTGGGTTTAGGGGAGATTTGTGTGTTCTTCCAGATCCCTGTATTTTTATTAAAATATACAGACACACTGATTTTAAAATTACTGCTTCAATAACCTTGAGGTTTTAACAAAGAAAAAGCCAGGAGAGGGCAAAAACAAAAGTCCCTGAAACAAACAATTAAACATTTGGAGCTCAACTGCACTCCATGCCCTGAATTCACCCCATCGTTCCCAGGCAGCTGTATTCAGGGGCCCACCCGGTGACCAGGCCCTCCTGGGTGCGACGGAGACTGCAGGCTCTCCTCAGAACAGCCCACACTCACCTTCGTAACCACGGGAGGCTGGCGTGCCAAGGCCTACACAGATAATTTGATTCACATTTCTCTGACACATACCTCAAGGCCTCCATCTATCGCTACAACGCTAATTCCAGAGATTAATTTTTTTACCCCCAAATCAGGGCTGGAACATTATCTAGTTTACTTACCCACCCTCCCCAACCTGGACCCTACATCTGTCAACGACACGCATAAGAAAGACACAAACGAGTAACCATGTTTTAAAAACCATGATTGGAAGGAGCTTTTCCAAATTAATTTGAAGTCACAAAGCCCAAGTTTTAAGAAAGCCAAAAATAAAGGACTTGCCTTACAACAGCTTTAAAGCATTAGGTGAAGGGCTTGCTCTCTTTCTTCCCTTTTTTTTTTTTAACAAAAATATTATTTCTTAAAGGGCAAAGAGAATTTGCCATGCAAGACTTTTATACCCACGGGGATTCGTACATTTGTGTTTCCAAACCTTGAAATTGAGAATTTTAATGAAAAGGCAGACAGATGCTTAAGGACGGCATCGCAATCAGGGTCCGCGCATTACAGTAGAGAGGTGCTTTGTTTGGGGGCCAGGAAAAAGAGGTGGACTCCTTTCTTTTCATGGGCCATCCCCACTGGCGGGCTCACTCCTTTACACTCTGATGCAAACCACTGCATTCTTGGAGGGAAGCAGGTTTGAGGGAGAAGAAAGGAAAAGGGAAACAGGAGAGGAAAGAGAAGGAGGAGGAAGTAAGGCCTCTTTCTATAAATTGGAGTTTGAAAAAAAAAAAAACAAACACAGAATCTCAGCACAGCCTCAATTCCATAATACGTACCAACAGCTTCCCTACACATGTGTGAAAACAATCAATTAGACAATATGCCAGGAGCACACGAACCAAGATCAGATTTTTGTTTCAGTGAAGAATTCCACTTGGGTTGGCCATTCCTTCCTATCAAGCAGCCACTCCTTGGGGCAGGACACTAAGGGATAAACAAAAGACCACCCTGTTCACACTCTTCCCCCCCCCCGCCCCCCCCAAATGATTCTAGAATCCCATTTTCTTATCTCGCCATTTTAGTGCGTTTTTGTTTGCAATCTGTGCTAATCTGACTTAAGAGCCCGGGCTGAAATTTCACATATCCTCCAAGTCAGCCAGTGTTTTAGAATTTGGATTTCTATTGAGGCCGCTCCAGTCGTCAGCGAGGCCTACGGTAAAATGTGCTTCATGCTGTTTCGATTGTCTCTCTGCAGACAAATAGAAACTGTGAAATTTAAAGAATGGATAAAAAAAAAATCTAAAACAAAGAGGTTAAAAAAATAGGACAAATGTTTTTGCTTTTGTGTCTCCCTGGAGCAATTGTTTGGAGGAGTCTGCACTGACAATAACCATGAGAAGGCCATCTAAAGGCGATGCGCGCACAAGGGGACTCCTTGCCTGCTGCCTTTGGTCTGGGAGAAAAAGCACCTTAGCTCCGTTCTCCAGGAACAAAAGGCCAGGGCCACGGAAGGGGGGAGAGGTGACTGGGGCTTTCACACGGAGCCAAGTGTCAATGCACGTTCATTTTTCACCCGTCTTAGTTGGAAAGCAGCTCAGTGAACTTCCTAATGACTGCTTTTCCCTCTCCCCCTATTATTTCTAAACCTAAAAGAACAAAACAATAATATTTTTTTAAACCTAAAACCCATCATCCTATTAGAGGAAAGCCTTAGGGACCTACAAAGTTTTCCCTCCTTCCTTTCCCCCACCCTGCTTTTGTTTTTTTTTTTTTTTTTTTTTGGAGGAGGGGGGATTCCAATTGTAGATCACATGGAAATAAGAGACATTGGACATCGTGGCCGTTTTTAGTAACACCAGAACTGCCTTTATGTCGACAAAAAGGCAGAGAGCAGAAAAATAAACGCAGAGGGGAAAAAAAAAAAAGACTGATCAGGGGTAGAAGGTGATAGTCGGGAGGCTGTGGGGCAGAGCCTGAAAACATTTTCTTTTTTCACAGCATGAAGGCGCTAATGCCAGCTTCAGATTTGCGACTGAATCAAAGTCATCACTACAAGGTTGGTGTTTTTTGGGGAGGGGGGTAGAGGGGGAGGGGGGTGCATGGAGAAGTGGACAATAAGGATATATTAAAGACACAGACAAGGTGTGTGGGTGTGGGGAGGGGTGGTGCCTCAAAGAAAGGAAGCTGGGATGAATCACTGCATGCCTTGGAAATACCAGGGCAAGTGGATGTCGGAGTGTTTAAGCAGATTCTAAGCTGGAAACATCTTCCCCAGCGGGCGAACTCTAGGCCGAGGCAGTGACACGCAACCCTCAGCCTTTGAACCCAGACCTGGCAGCTTAGGAACGCGTCCCCCCCCTTCCCCAGGCAGACGCAGGCTCCAGCTGAAAAAGCGGGGTGGGGGTAGGGATGAGAGGGCCCTGCGAAGAAACACAATAAACAACTCAAATATGAACGGAAATGACATCAGCAAAGTGAAGGGCCTGTTTATTGCAGATCAAAACAAAACAAACTTCCAAACCTTTTGTGTATACAAGATAACTCTATAAAAAGCCCTCCTAAAATGTCACCAGGGTCGACACATCAGCATCCCAAGAAAACAGATGACAGTTACCAAAGGGGGAGGGGGGACAGGGAGGAGGAAGGGGGCTGAAGGGAAGAAGATGGGAGGAGATAGAAAACCAGAAGGGGCCAAAAACCCAGCTGACTAGTTCCCCCCTCTGCTGATCCTTAATATTTATTGGTGTTTATAATCTAAAAGCCATGCTCTGTGTTTCACTTAATACAAGGCCAGACAGTGCTGTCTAATGAGGCAGCATTACAATCAGCTTGTAATACTGAATTTTTAATGCTGCCAAGGATTCTGTTACATAATAATATGAAAAACAGAAGCTGAAAGTGGGCTCGCAGTGACAGGACACTGGTGGTTCCAGGCAGGCGAGCGCTTCAAGCCCGCCTTCCCTTCCCTCTCTCGCCCACTCCTTTCTCCCGTTCAGCCCTCCATCCCTACACAAGAGGTCGGTATGGAAACCAAGAGGATTTCTTGGGAAATCCACTCTTTTTATTATTATTGCTGTTATTATAATCTTTGATCCCAAGTATATTTCAAAGAGTTTGAATTCTAGCCTATCTGGGGTTACAAGCCTGCAGTGGAAATTGGGGGCGGCTACAAGACAAGGAATACAGGAGTGGGGGATAGCTTATTTTAGGAAAGCCAAACAATACGAAAAAAATCACAGAGGGAAAAGTACTAAGATGCTTGGGGGGTAGGGGGGTGCTGAAGTCGGCCAACCATATTCGCAGCTGCTGCACGCAGTTTACATTGGTGTAATTTAAAAGCATATATATAGCCGCCGTTGCTCCTCTCTGTAATACCCCAAGACTGTAAATCTATAACCACTGCAATGATTTAGTGATTAAAAACATGATAACATATTGTGTAACTGCAAACCACAGAACCCCTGCCAACTCTCCTCGAAGATAAAGAGAAAAAAAAAATACAGAAAATGTGTTGCTTGCAGCGATCTTCCTAAACCCAAAAGATTTTAATAAAAGAACCTATATAGTAGACGAATTGGAAAAGGGTGAGTGGATTCTATGTGAAGCCAGAGAGGGAGGGGGGAAAGGGCAGCTTTATGTGGGATTCTTTTCCTTGTACTAACAAATTACGACCTAAACATGCCTTTTCTTTTCTCTCTCTCTCTCTTTTTTTAATAGTTTGTTGTAACTGGAATGACTGGTCTTGTGTGCTGTCTTGCATATTCAAAGCAGCTCTGTAATCGGATCTGGAGACCCAACCTTATTTGCCTGAACTCAATAGGGTTTTTCTTCTCCCCCACTCCCCCCCACTTCTTGTTTTGTTTTGGATTCGGTATTGTGGGTTTTCTGTTCTTGCTGGGAGCAGACAGCTACCCAGGAACAGGCTCTGGTGCCTTTAAGCTACAGAGCAAACACCTGAGAGGGGGAGGCACAATTTGTAACCTGGCAGGAGGAGCCTAAAATATACACAAAAAAATAAAATCAAAGCAGCTGTAGGGGTTTTGGCCTCTGAGCAGCTGACCTGACCCCATTCTGTATATTCTTTTATTTCCCCATTGCAGGATTCCTGCACCTTGGGTCAGATTCGAACTCAATGTGACCCCGAGGAGAAGGCAGTCGCCCGAGCCCTGGAAAGCTCCATGTGTAATGGGGGGATGGGGGGAGGATAAGTGCATACACATTCAGACTCCCCCAGTGTAGACACCCACGCACTATGTACTTACACACACACACACACACACACACACACACACGCACGCACACATCTGTCAGGAATGCCAGGCCATGGGGCCAGCTCCAGCCCAGCTTTCCCAGCTCACACTAACCGGAGCCTGAAGTCTCCCTAAAGCCCCCCAAAATCTTCATATCTATAATTCTACCCATAAACACATGCATGCACAGACGAACACTCCTCCAGAGACTTTATATGTTTAAAAAGTCCACAGATCTGAATTGCCTCCTCTTTGGACCTGAGCAGGGTAGTTTATTCAGAGAAATCAATAGGAAAGAGCATTTGCAAATATTTATATAAGCCCTGTGCGTTTCAGCATTAAGTAATTAAAAACTAAAACTCAGGAAGGGGGAAGGGAGGGGACACACAGTCAGAAGAAGGCTGCAGGCCTAGAGTGGGTTTTCCTGCCCACACCTCATCTCCCCAAACCACAATCCTTTCAAAACCGACTCCGTCTACACTTTTTACGAAATCCTGTTCGTGCACCATTTGCTAGACTATTTCAAAATCATCTCCAAATATGGATTCACCTACCACCAAGCTTTCAAGCCTGACTATAAGTGTCTGTATTCCCTCTCTCTCTCTCTCAAATGCACACACAGCAATTCTTACTTTTGACACTGCTTCAATCTCTGGTGTATTACTCTGCACTGTATCCGTATTTCTAAATTATTTACACTAAAGATACCTAACATTATTCGATGAGAAGAGGGCTCCCAAGGTGGTAATTCAATGAGCCAATACCCACCCCCGAACCCCCCCCCCAATATTCTCCACTCCCTTCAACCTACAGGATACCTACACCTTGGGGGTTCAGTACCTGAAACCCACATATGTAAACAGATTTCCCCCTCAAAAATGTACAGCAAAAGGAAGGAGTTTTTAAATGAGCCACTGTGGAGTGGACTTCCCCTGTATTGTTCCGGAGGGCCGGACACCAAATTCTGCTTGTACTGCCTCTAAACCCGCTCTAAGAAGCCGACCAAGGCAGTGGGGCCCCCACGCTGCAGATATTGTAGAAATTTACAGTAAATGTAGGTACACGATTGCAGCACGCTGCCCTATTGATTATGCAGACTGTGATCAATCTTCTCCCCTCGCCCATTTCCCAAGCCTCTTTCTGAAGATCTCCTAACAAGTTGGTCTGTAACTAGCCATTCTCCCAAAGTAGGGAGAAAAAAGTAATTTTTTAAAAAACATAATAAATCCTCAAATGTCCCCACTGAAAGGGCTGGAGTCTTTTTTTCTTTAATTCCAAAGTGAATTTATGCTCTGCAATTTGCATTACAGCCAAGCGATCACCGTATGTCATATTCTTCAAAGGTGCTTAACAAACCCCCTTTTAAAAGTCACTAGAACGGGAGGCCAGAAAAAGGCAATCAGCCTCCTTTCACATAGTCCTAAGATCAAGTTTCAATAATTGAGACCAATAAAGATTGTCATATTTGCCTTACTGGGAAGCAACAAGGGGGAAAAGTTAAGAGTGGGTGATTTTTGAAAGCACTTGTAATCAAAGAATTTGCCACAGTGGAAGGAATTGCACAACATTCTGCAAAAGTCAGATTCTGAGCAACAGATAATTTGTAAAGTAAAATGTATTTTTTAATGTAATAGCTCCACAAGAAATCCACGGGTCCGTACACAATTCAAATACATTGCATAAAATACACTCGCATCAACTCTCCAAGAGA
This sequence comes from Paguma larvata, assembly GCA_030068075.1. Classification (NCBI taxonomy): domain Eukaryota; kingdom Metazoa; phylum Chordata; class Mammalia; order Carnivora; family Viverridae; genus Paguma; species Paguma larvata. Next base: position 43,786,961 of record CM057841.1, read on the forward strand.
AATGCAAAAAGACCACATGAAAATGCATAATGGAAAAGAGTGAAGCAGAACTAGGGGCGAGACTAGAGAATGGAACGTAAACAATCGCAGATTCGTGTGGAAAAAAAAAAAAAACCAAGAAGAAGAAAGAAAAGGAAGGAAGGAAGGAAGGAAGGAAGGAGGAAGGAAGGAAGGAGGGAAGGAAGGAAGGAAGGAGAAAGAAAAAAGGAAAAAGGAACACTCCGATGTCTCTCAACTCAGCTGGTCAAAGAGAGGCCGGCCAGGCTAGGTCTATCCTGGCCGGCGGCGCAGCCCCGAGCCCCTGGGAGCCCCTAGTGTCCAGGGCAGAGCCCCCTCTGGGCGCTCGCGGCGCTGCCAGTGGGGCAGGGCGGAGAGCGCACAGGTACGGGGTCGGGCGGCCGCCTCGCCCCCTTGCCCCCTCGCCCCCTCTCGGACCCCGGGCTCCCGCCTGGCGGCCGCATCCCCCACAAGTCGAGCCCCGGCGAGGAAGGCGCCCGGCCGGCCAGCCGGCCAGCGGTGGCGGCGGCAGCTGTGGCGGCGGCGGCCGCGGCGACTACTCGGGGCCGGGTGCGCGCCCCGCGCGGCAGCTCAGCCCGGGGCCCCGGCGCCTCTCGGGGTGGGGCAAAGTTGGGGGCCGGGGGCGGCGGGGGCGGGGGCGCTCGGCACCGCGGACCCCCCCCCCCCCCGCCGGCCGCCGCCTTTGTCTCGGCGCCCGGACCCCGGCCGCCCTCCCGCCCTCGGCCCCGCGCCCCGGCCGGCCCTGCCCCGCGGCGCCTCCAAACTCGGCGCGCGGGCCTCGCCCCGGGCGCCTCCACCCTCCCGGGGGTCGCTGGCGGCCGCCGGCGGCGGCGCGGGGGCCGGGGAGGAGGGGGCGGCCCGGGCTCGGCGGCGGCGGCGGCGGCGGCGGGAGGAGGAGGAAGAAGAAGAGAAAGAGAAAGTTTGGCGCAGGGGGAAGGCGAGCGGGACGCAGCGAGCGAGCAGGGCGCGGGGAGCGCGGGCGGCGGCGGCCGGGCGCGGGAGCCGGGAGGGGGCAGGACGAGCCCCATGCAAAGCAGCCCGGGTGCCCCGAGGAGCCCCGCGTCCGGGCGGTGGCGGCGGGAGGAGGAGGAGGAGCAGGCGGCGGCGGCGGCGGCGGGAAAAAAAAAAAAGAGGGAAAAGTTGCCACTTACGCGGTTGCTTCTCCGGCGGCGGCGGCTGCAGCGGCGCTGCTGGCGGCGGCGGCGGCGGCGGGAGCTGGCGGCGCTTTTAATCCCGAAAAGAGGCGCTCGGGCCGCGGAGCCCATCAAGGCAGCAGCGGCGGCTGGCGGGGGTCGGCGGCGGCGGAGGACGCGCTGCTGGCGGCGGCGGCGGCGGCGGCGGCGGAGCTGGAGCGCGCTCGGCGGAGCCCGGGGCGGGAGGCGGCCGCAGCCGGGGAGCCGGAGCCGCCGCCGCCGCTGCCGCCGAGCAGCATGGTTGGCGGGGAGTTTACAGCCCCCGGAGCGGGCAGGGGCCACGGAGGAGAAGCGGCGGCGGCGGCGGCAGCGGCTCTAGGCTGTAATTGGGATGCAAAGCAGGCGGTGGCGGCGGCGGCTGCGGCCGGGAGGAGGAGGAGGAGGAGGCGGCGGCGGCGGCGGCTGCAGCGGTCGGAGGGGACGCGCTGGAAGTGGGAGCTGATGAGTGAAAAGAAAAAAAAGTCTTTGGATCTTTATTCTGCTAATTAGTTTCCTGCAAAAAATGGCTGTGATTAATTCAGTGCGCATGTGCTTCATTACCCAGGCACGACGGGAAGGGCTAATTAGCCACCTTCTGGATCAATAAGATTCAGCAAAAAAGAAAAGGGGGAGGTGGAGGGAGGCAGAGGGGAGGAAGGGAGGAAAAAAAAAAAAAAAACCGGGGGAAAGTGATGAGCAGGGCAAGGAGAGCAGGAAGAGAGGATGGGAGAAGAGCCCAGGAAGAGGGAGAGAGGCACCAAAAGTTTATGCATGTATTAAAAACACATACACACACACACACACACACGAGACACACACGCACACACACACATACACCGAGAAGTGAAATGCAGAGAAGCAACAATAGGAACCTGGCTAAGATTTTTTTAAAGATTTTTTTCTTCCCTTTTTTTTTTCTTTCTTTTTTCTTTCTTATTTTTTTCCTCTTCCTCCCCCCCCCTTTCTTTTTTGGCAAATGCAGCAATGTTTAAATTAAATAGGAAGAAAGCATCTTTAAAGAAGAGGGGAGCGGAGGTGGGGGGGCAATAATGGAGTGGGACAGCTTAAAGCAAAGATTTAAGTGAAAGGCAGAGAAGCAGCAGAGACAAAATAGAGGCCACTTTAAATTGCAAATCTGAGATTTTTTTTTCGAAGGAGGAAAATTACCTCCCCCAAATCAGAGGACAAATAAAGAAAATATGGAGAAAACTTTAGCACGTACCATAGACTAGACAAAAATATATATATATGATATGTTAATTTTGTCTTCTGAAATAAGATGCCATCAATCTTCTCTGTTTCTTTAGAAGAAGAAGGGAGGCAGGAGTGATGATTAGAAGGAATAGAAGGGGGAAAGTGAAACAGAACTGAAAGGGGGGTAACTTAAGGAAAGACAAGAAAAGGAAAAGTTGCACTTGGAAACAAGTCCAACTTTCTACCTTTCTGGACCTAAGAGAAAAGTAAAATCAATTTTCTCGTGTAAAACCTGGAAAGCAGATGTTTTCAAAACACAGGAAGCTATTTTGCCATCAAAAGCAGGGATGTAATAAAGGCAGTGAAAAATAATTTCAGACTAAATTCGTAAGAAAGAAAGCCAATATATTTAAATAGCGAGGAAAGGTCTAGAGTGGAGAAAGGGGGGAAATTACATACCCCTTCCCTAATGCCAAAAAAAAAAAAAAAAAAAGTCTCACAGCTTCCTCCAAGAGTTTGGAGCAGAGTCTCGAAGCCAAAGGGCTTGAAATGAGAGGCTGGATTTCAGATAAAGACTAGGAGCAGTACATCCCACCAGAGCCCAAAGGAGATCCCTGGAATCAAAGACAGCAGCCAGGGACCCTGCTACTGTACCGATTCCCAGTACATCAAAGCCGTCACTTAGGCGGGTGGACGGTACCTCCAAAAAGCAAGCAAACAAACGCTGGAAGAACAAGAGTCTCAGGCTCCCTCTCGCTCTTGCTCTCTCTCTCTCTTTCTCTACCCCCTCTTTCAAATCCTAGCCTTAGCGTCACTGCTAATGCAATAGATTTTTTTTTTTAATGACAAGTGTGTATTTATGTAAGTTCTAAATATGAACTAGTACCACTGAAATTACAATGTCTGGAATAAAATAAAATGCAATTTGCACTTTCAGCGATCTGCAAACAAATGCAAAAACAACATTTATGTTTCTGAAGGCGTTATTAGTGAACCCTGTAACATCAGGTAGACAGAGCGCGCGCACCACAACTTATTTTTCTTAGAAAAAAGATCTTTTTCCCAGCCTCGCCGGATTATTTATTTTAGAAAGAATTTGGGAATTAATCGGGAAATCTATTTGATTAGAAAAGAATTCTTCATTTGGAGAGATTTTCCAATGCTCTTAAGAGCAGGCAGCTTCTTAGTCAAGACTAGGGGGAGAAAACCGGTTTAGGATTTTGCAGGGTTACCTCATCTAATCCTTGTGAATTCACTCTGGGAATAATGCTGTTTTATTTAGAGAGAAAAAAGGAAAATACATTTAGAAAAATCGGGGGTTTCCTCTCTATGAGCCAAATCTGGATTGCCATTCAAACTTTTCCTGGCTGCTTTTCCATGCGGGACAGTTGATCAATAAAACCAAGCCCAGCCTGCCTTGCTACAGGTTTCACCAGTCAGTGCTTGCAAAACCTTTGTCATTTTCTAAAAATAAAAAAGCTAAAAGTTATTGTAGAAGAAGGGGCTTTTTTTTGTCCCCTGCACAATGTGTCTTTTGTGAGGTTAATGCCATTCTGGGCTCTCGATAGCCCTGGACAATGGGAACTCTCCAGGAGCCTGCAGAGACTCTGGCTTTTTTCTTTCTTGATTTTTTTTTAAGGGAAGGATGAAACATTCCTACAGTCCAAACACAACTTCTACTTTGATTAAATAAATATTTATCTTTATTGTAACCATTGTATATTTTTAACTTCAGTTTGTCCGGTTTCTGATTATTATTTTAAAATTTTCATTGGCAACAGTTAATCTTTTTTTTTTTCCTTTCAGTCCAAAGTGCAGGTCAGTGTAAAATGTAGCTGACTGAAAGAAGACTGGTAAATTCTGAATTTTTCCATAATACATCAGGTAAGGACAATCGTTCAGACCTCCAGGAGTCTATCTGCCTCTTACTTATCTGTCTTCACGAATCTTCATAATTCTGTTGGTGTTTTTTTTAAGATGCAGCAGAATTTAATTTCTCCTTGTAGATCTTGAAAACTCACTTAAATGCTATGTATTTATTTTCTTTTAAAAATGTAAATAGTACAAGGAGTGAACTTGTAGCATGTTACACAGAACAGCGCGGAGGAAGTCAGTATCTCCCCTGGTATAGGCTATTTGGGGGAAATTCTGGATATAAATGTATTTCATGTTGCAATATAGGAAAATGTCAGCTTAATCTGGTAAATACTTATGCTAATTTTACTCAGTGAATTCGTTATAAGGAGGAGAGGTACCAAGCTTGTATGATTGAATAATGCTTAGGCGATAATCCAGCATCTATATGGATTATTTTATGTACAAAATGAAAAAAAGGAACCAAGAAATTCAGAATCTAAATCCTTCATTTAGCTGGCAAGAGGGCAGAAAATTTTAGACCAATCTGTTTGTAAGACATTTACAGTAGGGAGAGAAAGTAGAATGTAGGCTAAATATTGCATTGATGTGTGTATTTCTCTGCCTCTCGCTCAAATGAGTGGATAGAAACACAAAGATCTATGCATAAATGGGTACATAAATATACATTTCAATGACTTTAGATATCTTTGCGTCTCTGTGTGTGCTCTGAATATATGTGCACACAAATATACAAGGTATGCTTCAATGCAGGTACTGTACAGCGCTGTGCTGCGGGTGCTCTTTCGCCAGGGGACTTTGTTTCCTGATCTGTTGGAAGCTACTTTTTTGCAAATATAACATAGAAGTGTTGGTTTAATGATGAAGATGTGAATGGTGAATTTGAGGAAGAATCTGCTTCCCTGCAATTTTCAGCTCTGGGGTTACAATGTGAGCAGCTATTATTTGGTCCCAGGGTTAAAGATGCCGTGGGCCAGTCTTAAGGGGGAAGAGAGGTGAAGGGGGTCTTAGAACACCTCACTTCCAAAGAGCCTAGCTTCTGGGCCCCGGGTTTTCTTCTGCTGGGGGGTTGGGGGGACACAAAAACAAAAACAGAAACAAAAAAAGGACGAGGAAGAAGAAAAAAAGAAAAAAGAAAACCGGTGAGGAGGCAGGGGAGATGGAAAGGACGCCTCTGCGCACAACTCTGGAGCTAGATCCAAGAGAGGGGTTGCAGGGTGAAGAATGTGCGGGGCTCTTTCTGAATGTGTATTGTTATTCTAAGTCTATTGTATGTATGTGTTACTGTCCTTTCGTTTGCCACGACAACATATGGATCCCATAAATGCAGACGTGCTGAAGTGCATCTGTCTGGGTAGTTAAAACGATCCAAACATCCCTCTTCGTTCCGCTAACTCTGGTTCTTCCTCGGGCTCCCTGGCAGCACTCCGGGCTGGCCGGCCCTGGCCCCGGGCGCGCAGCACCCTGCAGTCTCGCCCTTTTGTAGTCTCCTGGTGGGATCCGAGGTGCCGCGCCCGTGGAGGCGGGCTGCTCCGGGTTCCGGGGTCAGAGGCGCCGCTGCCGCCGGCCCCTGAGCGCCAGGGAACGAAAGGGTTAAGCTGCCCGCGCTCCGGGAAGGGGCTGCGCTCATCCCGGAGCGAGGTGCAGCCACCAGCAGCTGTGATTTAGGGGTCAAGTCCGAGATCACCTTTCTCCTGCCTCTGGAAATGGCAGAAGATGAGGTAGGGAGGGAGAAACTGGAGAGAGAGGCAGCCAGGCGCGGCACTTGGCGCTCCATCCATCCGTTCCCTCCCCGGACCTCCCAGCCCACCTTTTGACCCCCAGACAAATCGAACAGTTCCCCTTTCTCCTAGGGGTGCGGGGTGAGGTTCTTCTGAGCATCCAGAATTGTTCCATCCCCAGCTCTATCCTAGGGCTGCACCACTGTTATCCAAGCCTCAGAAAGTTTGCTCTTCATGCACCAGAGGGTGAGCAGATGGGTCGGGGCAAAAACTGCTCCCCATTTGTAGAAAACAGGGGTGCCCTTGGCAGGGTGGGGGGAGTTTGGATGTTGGCGCCAGCCCCACAGACTCGGCTCACGCTTCTCGGAGTCCTGAGCGGATGTACACAGTGGTATCCATTACATGCAGCTTCTTGCTTTGTGCCCACATTCTCGGCCAAAAGCTTTCTTTCCCCCAACTCGGGCAGCCTGGAGAATACTTTTGTCAAAATATTTTTCACGCCTGAAAGATAACCAAAACCCAAATTCAGATTTGCTTCTGAGGCGTTTCACTGGAAAAGAGCAAAGCGTCTGAAGTCCCCTTTTGTTTTGGCGCTGCGCGGAAGCACCAGGTTGTGGGGCTCAGCACCCAGGTGACGTCCTGGGGACCATGGGGCGTATACGTGGAGTCCACTAAAGGGGCTTCAGCTGAGAAGGAGCGTCCCAAATCCACACCCACAAGGCTGGACTTTAGGACAACGGCAGCTCTTTTGGAAAGTTACTCCAAGAAAAAGGAGTTTTGGGTGGGAAAAGAACTGGCTGGAAATGACAGAGAGAGCGGAGAATTAGATCCCTGGGGGACACGAGGCAGGTGGGGGATGCTAAGAGCAGATAGGGAGCTGAGCGAGCAAGGAGGTCCACATACAAGGCGTGTTGGGCACGGCTGCGCGGAGGCTCGTGACGCGCGCCCCAGACGCTCCCTCCAGCTATCAGAGCGAGGGCGAATCACCCCGGTTTCCGCTTCTGCTTCCAGGGCCAAGAGTGGACCAGCTGGTCCAGTAGGCAGCTGAGGTCTGTCTTCCTAGCCCCTGCGCCCCTAACCCCGCCACAGCCTCCAAACCACGGAAATCAAACCAAATTGGCCGCTCGAACCTAGAGAGGTTTCATCCCTGGGGCAAGGGGGAGGGAACAAGCCTTTTTTTTTTTTTTCTTTTGAACTCCCGATTCAAAAGAGACCACAACCTACTCTTGAGTGCCATCCCCAATACAAGGATTGTGGGTATGTTTCATTCTTTCATTCTTTCTTCGTATTTCTCAGAAGTAAAACCTTTAAAGAATTAGCCCCAAACTTAGAGCGCTGGGGTCACTGAAAGACTTCCAAATGATAAAGCCTGCCCTTCATTTCCAATACATGGTGCACTGCGAAAATGCAGGGCAATTAGTCAGTTCCAGGGTTTGAGTCAGATTTCCAGTTTCCTCCGCTCCTTTGCAATGGAAATCTGAGATCCAACCTTGGGACAGGAGTCGCCTCCGTGTTGGTGGCTCTCTTGGGTTCCACACAGCCTGCACCACTGGCAAGCGCTGGCTTCCCTTTTGGTGACCTGGTACCTGAAGTTTGCACTCCATCTGTGGCCTGGGGCAGGTGAAGAAGAGAACTAACCTTATCTCTACACAACAAAGTGAACAACTTGAGGGCAAGAGACCCTCGGTCGGGCTGTGTTCGCTTTGGGGATTTCCAGGGGCATAACTTGGGGAGAATGGTCGAGGTTTCTGACTTTGCCAGCCAGAGGCAGGAAAAAAAGGGATCCTGGAGAGGCACGGGCAGCGGGCTCGGGGGCAGGGCTGACAGCGGGCAACCGAGACCTGGTGCCCATTTGCGTGGAGCCCGTTAGGCTTGGTGTGGCGAGTCCGCGCCCGTGGTAGCACGTGCACTGTTGACACGCAGACACGCAGGCGTGCGCTAATGGAGGGATGCGCGGCTGAGCAATCCCCGATGCCTGCGTTTCTTGCAGGCATGGCTTGTTTAATAGCCAGGGAATTGAGTGCCTTCCCCCCCCCTTTTTTTTTTTTTTGCTGAGAAGTGTAAAAAGGTACCTATACCGTGTACATATTCTGAAGAAACGTGTGCATTTTTTCTTGAGAAATACCTAGCACCATAATATTTCTGATTTAAGGGGCGAGGGAAATCTTTGAAGTGAAGAAAATCAGTGGGGGACGAACTATCTTTTCCTGATTTTTTTTTCCATGCCTCTCCTCAAAGCCAGTAATGGGATTTAAAATCAGAGATTCCCAGTCCTCACCCTCCCTCTCATTCCATCTCACTCTCTTCGCCCCAGAAAACATCTGCAGTAACCGACTGCACGTCTAAGGGGGCCGGTTTAAAGAGAAACAGGGTTTGGGGCACGCATCAACTTTCCTTTTCTTTTTCAAATGAAGCTGAAACAAATTCCAAGGACAATGTAAGCACCAAACGACATCGAACAGATATTTTTCCAAAGCAAAATTTTTCCAATTCGTTCGTTTCCAATTCTTAGAAATAGAGAAAAAGGCAAACCCGATCTTCCTGCACGCGGATGACACGAAATTTGGGGCCAGCGAGCGCTTGGTTAGGGCCAGGGGCGGAGGGCAGGGCGCAGCCCCGCAGTCTTGGGGAAATCTGGTGGGTGCCAATCCTGGGGTGCAAGGGCTGCAGCTCTGGCCAGCTGGGCTCCCCCAAAGATGTCCAGCGGGCCCAACCTGTGCCAGGGCAGCACGCAGGGCAGTGGTCCCCTGTGGGCGTGGCCACCTCCCTGTTTAATTCCAGGGCTCAGCGGGGCAGCAGGAACATTCAATGCCAGTTTCCTCTGGTCCTGGCAAAAGGCACGCCCCTTTTGCATCTAGTCTCCTGCCCCCTGGGCTCAGCATCATGGATACCAGGCGCTGTTCCCACCTCCCCAATAACCATAACCTCAAGGATCCCGACAGTTTCCTGAGACTCTGACCACAGCTCACTGAGCCAGGGCACACGTCCTTAATGTCTGGCACACCCAGCCCCATTTTGGGAAATCTCTTTTCTTCTGCCGGCTCCGAGATCCTGAGAGGAAGCTTGGGCTCTGAGGCCCCTGGAGAGGCCAGCTGGGGAGCTTAAGCCAACGCAGAACCACTGCCCTGGGACCTGGGCGCCCCTCACAGGTACGTGCTTAGCAAGGCCCCTCACCCCCTCAAGTGGGGAGGGTAAACGCCCCCCTGCGGAACAATTAGAGCATTCCATTACGCCCCTGCAGGGCACCCTCAGAAAAGTCCACAGGCCCAGGGCCTGGCCCCGGCAGCTACCAGGAAGGAGAGGGCAAGTCATAGGTGCACCTCAGGCCTGAGCTGAGCTGCCCAAGCCCAGTGCCTACCTCCAGCTTTGATCCCCCTCCCCACCCCAGGCAGCTGGTGGTTTGATTCCTTCTCCACTGCCCTCAGTGGGCTTCCTAGCTTCCTTCAGGACACAGGGACCTGTGGGGCACCAAGGTAGGCGAGTAGCGGTGATCACGCCGGGAGGAGGGGGCAGTTGGGGGCCGCTTCCAGCTCAGGCCAGCCCAGGGAGAGGTGGGAATGGGGAGCCCCCCAACCCCCACTCCAGGGCCCTGCTCACCACTAAGGCTGACCAGACAGTGGGCTGGCCAAGGAGGTGGGACTGGATGCTTAGCATTAGCGAGGGCCCGGCTTGAGGAGTGCCGTGGCTGCATGTAGACCTCCCTCCCTCCCACTCGTTTTGTCTGGGAAGAAGAAGGCGGCCTCGGGCAGGCTTCCGCTGCCCCTCTTTCTAGTCTGGGAGCACTGCAGCAGGAAGAAGTGCTCAGAACGACACTTCAGCCCCTGACACTTGAATGCTAAAGGTTAAACTCACAGCCTTCAGGGAAGGGCTTCCTGCCAAGTGGAACAAATGCACTCTGCCACAGGCTCTCCTCCACCTCACCCTCCCCCCTGCAGGTACAGCTGACGTCAGAGCCCCTCACTGACTGTGTGAGGTGGGAGGTGCCCCTGGGCGCTGGTCTTCTCACCTCCGCCCACCTCCAGGGAACCTCTCCTTCCTTGTCTCCCCCATCATTTGCCTGTGGCTATTTGGACCTCTCTTTGCTCTAGGGATCCCTGACTCAGGGGTTCCAACTACTTCCTGCTGTGGAGCCGGAATGAACTCTATCTACGTTGCAACAGGGAATGCAAGGTTCACACAAGTGGACACTTTGAGAGAAACCACACTTGTCCCTCATCTCTTTGTTCTGGGTACTTGGTGGCCCCTGAAACTAGAGCTCATCCATTCAACTTAGTGGCCAGCATTGGAAGGGGGTGCAGGGAGACACTGACTGTAAGGAGGCAGGCAGACATGAGATTCTCAGACTGGGAAGCTTCCCCAGAAAGAACAGCCATGGGGGAGTCTCTATCACCGCAACCCTTTCCCCTTCCCTCCTGACCCCATCCCCTCTATAATGGGGAGATTCCAGGGCATTCCAGGAGGAGACCAGCAGTGTATTAAGGGGGATGGAGGTTTTAGGAACCTGGCAAACTGGCCCTTTTCTCTTCCTCCTTACTTTTGTTGAAAAGCCTACATTTGGTGAGCACCTACTATGTATTAGTCCCTTGGCAGGCACTTCACATGAATTGTGTTCAATTGGTATTATTGGTCCCATTTTATAGATGAGGAATATGAAACTCAGAGAGATGAAGATCATACAGCTATTAAAGTGGCTCAGCTTGAATTCGAACCCAGCTCCATTTGGCTTTAAAGCTATTTCTATTATACCGTCTGCTTTTTGTCAAGGTCAGGAGAAGCGAGGGCTCAAGGAAAAATAAAAGGGAGATATGGAGTACGCACGGGCTGAGAAAGGGGAATGAAAAATATTCCGGGAAAGGTTCTCTGGTTTCCATATGGATTCCGGGCTGGGAGACCATCACAGAGAGTCACGGATGATGTCCTCTAAAGGCCACAGACAGAAATGACAACGAAATACAAGATGAACAAGCCCCCACCCCAGGGTGACAGCAACATAGTATCACCCCGAAACAAATGCCTGTGTACCCTGGCTTTGCGGGCCCGCAACCGGCCATCCTAGGGCAAGATGGCGCCAGGCCTTTTTTGTTTTGTTTTGTTTTTCTTTGTAAATTTTCTTACTGTGTCTGAAGCTCAGACAAGTTCCTAACTTCTGTGAGTCAGCAGGCTAACAGGAAGGGATGATCAGATGACCAATTACTCATGAACAAATGTGAGGAAATTCAAAAAGCGGGGGCAGAAGAGAGGGTAGTGACATCCAAATGGCAGGCCTGCGGAGGGGCTCCTGGTCACCCTAGGGCTTGCTTCGGGAGCTCTCAGTTTTGGGTATTACAGCGGCAGACCCACAGCCTCCTCAGAACAAAAATGCCCGCTTTGTGGTACTGAGGTTTGACCATGGGAGCCAACTGTGGCCACCGCATGTGCGACCGGGTACTGAAGTCCTCCTCCGGGGGCTTCTGCAGCGAGGGGATGGGCCAGTCAGGTCAGCGGCATAGGCTGACGTCTCTTTGCTGTGTTCAGCTGTCTCGTCTTGGGCTGAAGCAGAGTGTGTAACTGGGCAGGACGGGCCAGGCCCACACGGAGGGGTTGCTGAAAGCCTTGTTAAGGAAGTACTCCTGACCAGGCAATCCAATTACATAATGCCACAAAAATAACTCTGGGCTGGGATCTTGTCAGAGTGACGTATTTTGTTAGCAGAGAGGGGTATCAAATATCTATCTTTCAACCCAAGGGCTGGAAGTACACTTGTGGTGCTGATGGGTTCCTCCCCACCTCCACACAGCCCAAGGAAGGTAGGGGTGGGGGAGGGACAGGAGGCAAGGATGCACAGAAATCACCCCCACCCCCCGGTTTTTTCCCCAGGTGCAACAAAAGCCGACTCTTCAATTTCACTGTATTCTGCCAGCTCCTAAGTCCAAGTACAGAGTCACATCCACTCAAATTTGTCTCGCAGTCATCCCTGCTATAAATGGATCAGGGGCAGGTTTAGAGAAAGAAGTGAGAGTGGGGGACTGTGGAAGAAAGACTTTAGGGAATGAAAGGGGTTTTCTGTGTTTGTTGGTGGGCATGAGTTATCTTATTATTTGTCTAGACTGGGCCTCCCACGACAGTTGACCAACCAGTCCCACTTTGCCCAAGACTGTTCTAGATTTCAAACTGCCTCCCAGGACTCCCCTCAGCTCTAGAAACTGGGATAGTTGGTCACTCTCCTTCTCACAGGCTTGGCCAAATTTCCACAAGGATGTAGAAAATTATGACCAAAATGAGGTAGTTCATTTCAATTCAGAATTATTCAAAGAACAACCTAAATAAGCTATTTCATCAGAGATTCAAGGTCTGGATTTCCAGGAAATCTGAAGAAAGAGTCTCTCACCATTTTGGACTCTAGAGTTTTCCAGGTGGAAAAAATCACCTGTTCCATCTGCTCTGCTCTCCAGATAAAGTTTCCAGACGTGCTTTCGCCATTCTACACAGTTTGGATGGGGATTGTTTTTATATCACTTTGCAAAAACTGCTTGAGAGTCATAGTAAGGTCTTTGTGTCACCTCATCCCTTTCCTGGGTCTCAGATCCTCCCTGTGGGGTCACAGTCCCCACTGTAGCCCAGGTGAATGTATTCACCTAGGGCCTGTTAGCATTTCCTTTTTCCTACTACAGATCATCACTGCATCTGATCCTCTTATTCTAAACTGTGGCCTTCCAAGCCATCCTTCATCCAGAACCATCTAGCCCCCTTAGAAGGAGACACATGAAGATAAGCAATCCCCTACCCAAGACACTCTGACAGCATCTGAGCACGCATCCCCACCTCCATTCTCTTTTGAAATCAAAGCATCTCTAAAGTCCTAGAGCTAATTATAAAAGCAAATAGCTTTCCCTCCCTGAGTCACAGTCCTTGGCTCGACAGAAGGCATTTCCACTCGGAGACCACCCTGCAAACACCAGCTCGTTCAGGACGCGGCAGAGAGGAAAGGGTGAAGTGCCAGCGCCTCCACCCTCCCCCAGCAGGCGCTGCCTTTATGGAGTCTATTTCCAGTCTGTTTACCTGGCAAGGGCCACGTGACCAACCCAGAAGGAAATGCTGACATCACTGTCTCTCTCTCACACATGTGCGCCTCCCTCCCGCCGCCGCCGGTGCCTGCGTTCCGGCATCCAGCCTCTCCGCCTCGCGCGGCGCCCGGCCCCTCCCCCCGCACTCGCGCCTTCTCCCACTTATTCCTCCGTCTTTCTCTGTCACACTTTCCTTTGTTTTCTTTCTCCTTGTAGGCCGTCTCTTAGAGCGTCTCGGGCGCGCACGCACTCGCGCGCACACACGCGCACACTCCTGGGAACCCTTTTTCCTTTCTCTTCAACAAGCCCTTTTCTTCCTCTTTCAGCCTCTTTCACGTCTGTGGCCACTGAATCGTCACTGTTTCAAAAATACACTTCCACTTTCTCTATAGATTGGAGATTTATTTAAAAAAAAAAAAAAAAGTCTGGAAGGCCTGGAAAACCTTCCAGGCCAAGGGTGGGGGAGGGCAGAGCAAGGCCGCTCCGTCCAGCCACTCAATTTCCTGCTCCAGTGGGCTCGGAGATTTAGGTGTTGGGGGTTTGGTCAAACATGCCTTCTTTATTTATTTGTCTGCAGCCTTTCTTCTTCCAGCTTCCCTCCCACGCTTCCTCACTGCTGCGGGATGGGGTGCCTTCCCTTCCCCACAGCCAGACCACAGGTCCCAGCGTCTCTTGGCCTTGCGCACCCACCACCGAGCACATGCACCTCGCTTCTGGACCTTTGCGGCTGCCGCTTCTCAGCATCCTCCCAGCCTGGGGAGCTGGGAAGACCCTGGCGGCGGAGAGGAGGGGCAGTGGTCAGCGCAGGTGCCTGCTGCCTGTTTAAAGGGCTATTTATAGGAGGAACCAAGTGGCAGGGCTCTGGGGTTCGGGCTGCTCCCGGAAAGCTTGCTTGGTGCACGTGGGCTCAGAGCCAAAGCATGCAGTTTAGAGGAAATGTTTAATAAAGACACGGGAGTCTCCAACTGTTTATTTATCCTACTGGAAAGGTGGAGATACATGTCCCTGGAAACTGCCTCAGAGGTGGACTGCGAGGTTGTGAGGCCAGAGGGTAAAACAACTGGGGCCGTCAAAGGGAACTGACTAGCCTGGGCAAAGGGACAGAAAGCAGACTCTCCAGCTCTCTTGCTCCCATCGCCCACCCAAGGCCGTCATCTCCTGGGCCCTACACCGTTTAGTGTGGGGCGGGGCAGTGAGATAGAGGGAGGTGTGTGAAGTCATGCCAGGGCGAGGCTGTTAGTATACACAATGGAACATTATTCAGCCATAAAAAAGAGTGAAATCTCGCCATTTGTAACTACACGGCTGGAGCTAGAGACTAGAACACTGAGATAAGTCAGTCAGAAAAAGACAAATACCATATGATTTCACTCATGTGGAACTGAAGAAACAAAGTAAACAAAGGGGGGGTTGAGAGAGAGAGAGAGAGAGAGAGAGATTAAGAAACACTCTTAACTATAGAGAACAAACTGGTGGTTACCAGAGGGTGGGGGAGGGGGAGGGGTGAAACAGGTGATGAGGATTAAGGAGTGCACTTGTTGTGATGACTACAAGGTGATGTATGGAAGTGTTGAATCACTATATTGTACACTTGAAAGTAATACAACCCTGAATGTGAATTAACTGGAATTAAAATAAAAACATTTTTAAACAGAGTGAGACCGTTAAGTAATCATTACTTAGATGTGAACTCACAGTCCTCAACACTCATAAAGGTAGAACTCTATTGGGAGGACATGAGTGGTTTTTCTTTTCTTTATTATGAGATAGACAGAAAGCCCAAGTGAGGGAGGAGCAGAGAGAGAGGGAGAAAGAGAATCCCAAGCGGGCTCCATGCTGTCAGTTTAGAGCCCGATGCAGGGCTCGATCTCATGAACCCTGAGAACATGACCTTGAGGTGAAATCAAGAGTCAGATGCTTAACCAACTGAGCCACTCACGTGCTCCGTGACATGAGTGTTTTAAGGGGTATATTTACCATTGGGTTATATTGAAAATTAGAATATAGCATCCTGTTGGAAGACCCTAGTAAAATACAAGGATAGGACCTCAACATTAAAATAGTACTGTTCCTCAATGTTCAGATACATTCCTACTTGTTGAAAAACATGTCCAGCGCACATTTAAATGGCCCTGGCAGCCAGTAAGGAGAGAATTCAGATATTATGAGGTCCCCTTCTGGAGACACCTTTTCATAGGCCAATGTGCAGAGCCAGCGGTGGGGGTCTTCTGCAAAGCTCCAGTCACAGACATTTCTCTTCAGGCAAGTTAAGATCTAAATCCTCTTTAGACATGCTGGGAATCCAGAACTTTCTCCTGGCCTTAAGCATTTTGTGCAAGTTCTAATTTTAAATTTCCAAACATTATAGGCCAAGGACTCACTGTTTTGAGTTGTCAATTAGGTAGATAGCTCTGTTGGTCAATTAAATGATTTTTGTGGTTTTGGAACCCAAATAAAGTGGTGAGGAGAGTCTCAATGTCATTCTTACCATCTCCATGAATATTTATGGGGCCCTGGCTGAAGTAAAAGCACAACAGAATAGGGTGGGGCACAGGTTCCAAACTCCTGGCTAGGGAGTGGGTCTGAGATGCCTCCGTTAAGAATTCTACACTATCCAGTTATTATCATTGTTCGTCAGACAGGAGAAGGGGTGGTGGGAATGGTGCAAACAAACAAACAAAAAACAAAACACACAGACACAGACACACACCCATAGGAGGGTTTGAGGTCTTGTGACATGCTGCCTTTCAACCCTGGGGGGATCTGGGAAAGGGTGTGCAGGAAGTTCTTCTCCCATCCCTGAGTCTAGCTCAGGCTCACCTCCTCATATGGAGGCCCAATGCTGGAGTTGACCTCACCTAGGTTCTCATATTCAGCTCTCTGGGGAGGTTTCGTGGATTAGTTACAGACACCAAAAGGATGTTGATAAGATCCATTTGTTTCACTATTCACTACCTGTGATGATGTGGAAACTCACACGCATTTATGAATAGATTTGTATTCATGTTATGTGTTACCCCACCTGCTTCCCCAAGGACAGGCACCATATGGAGCATGCACTGTACACATCTCCATAAATGCCCACAGTGCTAATTGGTACTCAGTGATGTGCCCGTGGTGAAGAGGGGGATAATGATAATGTCGATGATGAGGAGGAGGATGACAATGATGATGACACTAAATTGCTAATAATGATTCCAGGATGAAAACAATTCTGGGTACAGAGATATGCTCCATAAGTGCGGAACGAATGAATAAAGTTTAGGACTTTCATTGAGTGTTTTTCTGAGATCTGGTTCTTTCTTTAAAAAAAAAAATATTTACTCCACGATTACTTAGTAAAAGAAGCAATCTCAACTGCCGAGCCTATGAGTTGGGCTAAAGTGGTGTAATAATAACACACGGTGGGTTGACAATCACTTTTCATCATCAGTGTACTTTTAAAAATCTGATTGAGATAGCTAACACTTCTCTCTTTCAAGGCAAATGACCACAGAACACACAGTGCTGGTACGTGGAGCACAGAGCCACTCTCCTAATCTGCTCTGGGAAGGACGTCAGAAAGGTGATGCTGGTAGCACAGCAAAGACACGCCTTACGGTCAAGCATGAAGGACCACAAGTCAGGGATGGACACACCTTGCAGTGACACACAATATACAAATCAACCCGCAGTTTTTAAAACACGTAGAAATTAGGGGTCCCTGGATGGCTCAGTCGGTTAAGCATCTGACTCTAGGTTTTGACTCAGGTCATGATCTCACAGGTCCGTGGGACTGAGCCCTAAGTCTGGCTCTGCGCTGACATCGCCGACATCGTGGAGCCTGCTGGGATTCTCCTCGCTCTCTGCCCCACCCCCCACTCACATACGTACTCTCCCTTTCAAAATAAATAAATATTTAAAAATTTTGGGGGGGCGCCTGGGTGGCTCAGTCAGTTAAGGATCTGACTTCGCCTCAGATCATGATCCCACAGTTTGTGGGTTTGAGCACTACCTCATGCTCTGTGCTGACCGCTCAGAGCCTGGAGCCTGCTTCAGATTCTGTGTCTCCCTCTCTCTCTGCCCCTCCCCCACTTGCACTCTGTCTCTCTCCTTCGAAAATAAAAATAAAACGTTAAAAATTTTTTAAAAATTCTTTAAACATGTAGGAAATTAAATACAAAAGAACTCTGTAACTACCTAGAGGCATCAAAGTCTTTTCTTAAAAGTTAGAGCATTTAAAGATCACCAAAGACTTGGGTTCTGGTCCCTGCTCTGCCACCGAGAAGCCGATGGCCTCTGGTAAGTCATTTAATGCTGGACTGTGTTTTCTCCTTGCAAAATGGAGAGTGGGACAACAATACACACCCTGCAGGATTGATGGCAGATCAAGTGAGATGGCTAATATAAAGTGTCTGTCACGATGCCTGGCACCTGGCAGGTGTTTAATATATGGTAGAAATGGTTAATATTATCCTGCCACTGCTCACCTGTCTGCACCTGTGAGGCTGGAGCGTGAAGAACAAGCGATTATGAAAAAGGCTTGACAAATAGATAGCCTTGCACAAATCCAAGACATTCTTTCTAGGTATTACTGAGCTCCAGGCTCACTCCTGGAGGAGTGCAGGTACTCCCTGCTTCTCAAAAGTTCACATTCTCCACACCACTTTCACAAAAGCCTACATTACTACCTATTTTTAGGAAAGGAAAGAAATCTGAAGACAAGTTTCATTTTTGCTAAAAAAAAAAAATTAAAGGCAAAAAGTGAAAATAGCATTTAGCATTTGCTTTGCAGCCAGCCATTACAGAGACAACTCGCACCCTAAGCAGCCACCAAGCTCCTTCTAGAACCACACCCAGCATCTCAGCACCACCAGCTGCCAGAGCTTTGAACTGTGTCTGTGAGCCTCTGTGCTTTATCTCGATTTATCTTGTGCGTCTGTTAGCATGATGTGTCCTAAGGTAACAGAAACGCCTAAGAGAGGTTATTTCGGGGGTCTGGAAACATTCAAAGATGTTTCCATATAAATTAATGGTAATTGCTGCTTCGCTTTATGCCATTTTGGCTTATGAAAGTTTCCGTAGGAGCGCTCTACTTTCACTTAGTGGGGGAAACCGATACTGGGAAATAGGGCAGAGATAAAGATATAATATCAGGGACAAATTCTCTCCATATATAGGTATTTGATATGCGTTATGTGGGGCATATGGTTACTGAAATGAGGAATGCAAGAAACCACCAGACTTCCTCAGGGAGGGTTTTGTGAAGATTAATAGTTAAAAATGACACAAGGTATCAAGGTGCCTGGGCTCCCTGCAACATAGGAGATATGTAAATTCAGGGAATAATCATCAACATAATACCATCACCATTTCTAGAAACAGATTCTTTCCGAGGTCAGAATAGAGTTTCCAGAAGTATCTTTCCCTTTTGGAATTACAGAGTATGACAGATTTATTTCCACACAACTCACTTGCTTTCAGAGTTATTGTTTCCTCTTATTTTTTCCCCCTTCTTTGGTGATAGAGAGGCCTGAGAACCGATTCTGTCAGGAAGTTCTTGGGGAATTTTCAGGAGGATGTACAGGCAGAGTATATGAATGACTGTGAGCAAGCATCTATTTCATTTTATAAAAAACATGTATTCATAACCAATCTTCTGAGCATATCTAAATAATCAAAGCCATGAATGACAAACATATCAGATATATATTTTTCAGAGCATAAAGGATCCTTTTGGGGTAAGTTACTAACGTTTCTATTTCTTCCTCTTAAAGCAGAACAGGTAACTTTTCCCCTGTTACAAAAAGGATGTGCTATTAAATCCAGACCCCAAGATAGGAACTCAATTGCCCCCTAGACATCTAATGCCAATGCCCCAATTTTTTGAATTTATCGACCGAAATGTTGGATGGAGCAGGTTCAAGCATCTTGCTAAATAAAATATAGATTACATTTATCATTTCCCCTTAATCTACTAAAATCTCGTTACTTTTTCATGGAAGGAAATGAATCAGTTTGACAGGACTTGCTCTGTCAAGTGATAGAAGCTCCCAACACTGTATTCACTGCGGATTATTCTAGAAGTGATTTGGCACTCATTTTTTCCAGGTAAAGTTCCAGATTAGGACATTGCGAACTTCCTCCTTCCTTTTTAAAAATAGAGGCATTAATCTTGCTTTTTTTCAGTCTTTCCAAGTTCTTAAAAATTAAGTTACTCTCCCATGATTTTAGCCAACAATAACAGATTTCCTTATAAAAACTTGGCCCTGCAAAAAAATCTACTTAAAAGAGAGGTGTTTCTGCCGGTAGTTAAGGAATATTTAAAAGTTGATCATGGGAAAACATTAAGGAGGCAAATGGTCAAAGCTTAGACCTCTACTTTGACAGGCCTGTTTCCAGTTCTCTCCCATGGATGTAGATATGATCTAAATGGATTTCTGAATTCAGTGGGTTCAAGGCCAAAGACAGGTATGGTAAACTTTCAGATTGTGTCTATCTTGTATGTCTCTACAAGTCAAAGCCATTATTTTCTAGAAATCCATTGAAAATCTGCTAGAAAGTAAATGAGAAAAATAGGAGAAAAATACATTAAAGACTTCACAGTTTATACATTTTTACATAAATTACAGTGGCCATGGGGTCTGCACACTTCTTAAAATCTCAGAGTTTAATAAAAACTCAACATTCCTAGAACACACAATGCATGTATACAACCTTAAATCAGCAGAGCCCCAACTCTGTAAGACCAAGATGGGAGCTACAAAGCACAATGAAATGAAATTCAGATATCTCAGGTGCTTCTGGGTATCTCTAGGATTTGGGGTTTCTAAGTTTAATGGAGATAGATGCTTGTTTAAATTAAAGTCTCTGAAGTGGCCTCTTGACAAATAGAGCTTGGTATTTACCAATCTTTGCGAGCCTGAAATTTAAGCTCCTTTATCCTACTGGGGTACACTATGCTGATTCCCAGGCCAATTCATCCCAGCTACCTGCTCTTCACTTCAGCTTCCAGACTGCTCAGCGCTGCTAGGGGTGTAAGGACCTGGAGTTGTAGTGTTCTACAGCACCATAGCTAGTCACAGATAGCTGTTGACTCCTGAATGAAGTCCCCAAAGCTGCTACTCCACACCATTTCCACACTCCTCAAGTCACTGCCAATGGTACTCTTTCTTAACTCTGGGCAACGGATTTCAAAACCTTGTTTCTTAGAACCATGATTGGAATGAGTTTCATCAACTTGCCCATTACATTACCTTAAAGTGCCTTGCTCTGCACCCTCTTCCCATAAAACGCCTTTGGATCCTTACCCATTACCTCCTTTCTCTTGTTCTGTCTTGTTTCTACTGCAAATCTCTCCTGGGCTCTAGGGTCTGGTCTTCACAGGTCTCTCCACTCCGCTACTTTTTAATTTTTTTTAATGTTTATTTTATTTTTGGGAGAGACAGAGTGAGCAAGCATAAGTCGGGGAGGGGCAGAGAGAGAGGGAGAGAGAGAATCTGAAGCAGGCTCTGGGCTGTCAGCACAGAACCCCACCCAGCGCTCAGGCTCACCAATCACGAGATCATGACCTGAGCCAAAGTCGGACGCTTAACAGACTGAGCCACCCAGGCACCCCACTCCCCTACTCTATTTATCTCTCCCTACTCCTGTCTCCATGCCATGCCTGGCCCCGCCACTCTATCTTTGTTTAATCAATCCACTTATATTTGAAAACCTACACATGCTCTATTCTCTCCTACTGAAAAACAAAATGAAACAAACAAAACTTCCCCTAATTCTGCCATCAATTCAACCCTCCTATTCACTACCCAAATTCTTAAAAGAATCATTGAAACATATTCTCTGGTCCATGACTAAACACCCCCAGCCCTGTGGACAGCAATGACTGCTGGAGAAGGATGGCCATTATTTTGAGCATAAAGTGATTTTCCTGGAGCTGTTGCCCACTGGTCCTTGTGTTACCTCGTGAGGCACTTGCTGACCCAGAGCATGTTTAATTCCCTGACACAGACAACCTTTCTCCTGTCCTGTCCTCTTCTCTATGACCTTTCTGAGCTAGGCACTGCCAGTTCCTGCAACTGCTCTTTACAAGACCTGATTCTGAGTTCTTTTGCCTCCTTGTTTTCAGTTTGACTCTCTTCTTAAAGGGTCAAGTCCCAAGATTAAATGTAAACTATCTACATCTGCTTCTCCACCTAGTACAGGAGAGCAGGGTTATCACCTCCTTTGTTCTCCTGATTACACTTTGCTCAATACAATGGTTGAATCCTCCTACTATCAACTTAAACCTCAAGATAGTTGTTCACGGACTGCAGCCCACTGAAGCTTCTATTTCAGAATGACCCAGGAAGCCTTAATAAATGCAGATTCTTATGTACCACCTCAAACCTGTTGAATCTGGCAATCTTAGAGTGACACCTGGAAATCCACATTTTATTTTATTTTTATTAATTTTTTGTGAATCCACATTTTAAACAAGAATGCCAGATGATTCTTAATGTACCCCAAATCTGGGGTGGAGGGGAATGCTTCTTCAACATCTGTTGCCAAACCTGCATCTGGCCCCCATGTTTGTGCAGATGGATTTTGGGATCTAAGACAAGACTTTCCATTTTCTTGCATTATATTTGGTCTTGTTAGGTTTGATTCATTGCCTTGGCCTATCAAAATCTGTTGAAATCTTTATTGTGCAACGTATGACCTCAGGACAACCACACATGGATTAAGGCGAAAAACCTTAATGTCACAGCACTGAGAATCTCCTTCTACAGTGACACCAACAATGGTCATCCAGTTACTAAGAAACTCCTACCTCACCTTTTTCCCCATGAGATAAATGGACAAATTGTCATCTGCCATGTTTCCAAATGCCTGGGTAAAGTCCAACTGTTCTTTGTCTTCCCTATTTCCCTGATCCACTGTCATGTCGAAGAAGAAAGTGAAGTGTTCTCAAGGGCCATTTACACATGCCTTCTAGAATCTGTGGCCAGACAATAGAGTATAGTGTGCAGAATCCACCTTTTCCTGTGACCTTGTTCTGAATGCCTATGGCACTTAGGCATTGTATTACAAATGTTCTTGTCCACGTTTTGACTCTACTGCTAGAAAAAGAGCTCTTGAACTCTGAAGTTGTGTCTTATGTGTCTCTAAATATCTCATGGTAACTAGCACAATGTCCTACTTTGAAAACTTTTCTTTGAATGAATGAATGAATTTTACATTTCATTCCCACTAACTTTCTTTACTTCTTTGTACAAGATGAAAGCAGGCGCTGCCGTGAATACTAGGAGACTAGGCTTCTGAGGCATGAAGGAAGTGGTGTGCCTGGACAGATCTCCACAGGCCCAATTATTTCTTTTAGTCACTGCCCATTCAAATGAGCTTGTTAGAATAAAGGCATTCTTTGAAATGAAAGGTAATGAAAACACTGAGAAATGATGATACAGTTTCTAAAGCATCACAACTTTACTAGAATCTGTGGCAATGACCAAATGAAACACAGGAAAGTGCATTTCAGCAAACCCTCGGATTAGTGGAGCTACCTAAGTGAGCATAACATGCAAACATATTATGGGCTTCATGCTAACGAGACCCCCTGTGATGGCACAAAGGAGATCAATAGGATACGAGATGGCTGGACATCCCTCTATATCACAACTGCTAACACACCTGAGTAATTCTCTGATACATAAGATAGCAGAGTGAACAACTGTAAACGAAGGATGGAAAGTCCTGTGGTTTCTATGGCTCATGTGACTTTCTTCATGATCACATTTTGTCTTTCCTTTCCATGATCCATTTTGTCTTTTTGTAGGCCAGGGAAGATTCCATAAATACTCCACAACATTCCTCTACTAGGAAAGCCAGAGAGCCCCAGGTCTACTTACTTGTTCCACATGAGGTATAGGGCAGTGATTCTCAGGTAGGGGTGACTTTGCCTCCTTGTTTCAGGGATATTTGTCAATGCCTGGACACATGTTTGCTTGTTACAACTGAGGAACAGGTGTCATTGGCATCTGGTGGGTAGAGGCCAGGGATGCTACTAAATGTCAATGCACAGGACAGCCTCCCTCTACTAACAAAGAATTATCTGGTTCAAAATGCCAATAGTAATTATATCAATAAAAATTTTCATCTAGGGGCGCCTGGGTGGCTCAGTCAGTTGAGCATCTGACTCTTGATTTCAGCTCAGGTCATAATCCCATAGTCATGCGATCTAGCCCCATGTTGGGCTCTGTGCTGGGTATGGAGCCTACTTACAATTCTCTCTCTCTCTCTCTCTCTCTCTCCTCTCTTTCTCTCCCCCCCCTGCCTGCTTCCCCTTTTCACAAGCATTCTCTCTCTCAAAAAAATAAAGAAAAATAAAACAATTTTCAGTTAAAAATATCCAGTGCCACTATTGAGAATCCCTGGTTTAGGGCATGGTTCTAGTGCCAAACCTGGAAAGACTGACCCATCTCAAAGGGTCATGGAACTACCTGTTGTGGATCTGTCAGGTAACTCAAGGGTGAAAAACACTATCAGATAGTTTGCAGTTCTATGGTGAAGTGAGGCTATCAAGGCTGGAAGACCTATCCAGTGGGCTGAAGGGAAGTAGAGAGGTTCTGGAACCCTCCAAATAGCTATAGGTTTTACTTCAGAGTAGCTTCCTGGGGAGGCTCTTAGTGAACTCTGCTCAGAAGGCAGACTCCTTCTCGACATATGAAGGAATGCGGGCTCAGTAGAATCATGCAAGAAACATCAGTGAGCCATGTTCATGGTCATAAAAACCCCCGAACCACAGCTGCTGCTGATGTAACTGGAGACTTAAGGCTCCAGGAATGTGAGGTGGACATGAAGCAAATGTACCGAATGGAAAGGGTGCTGTTTTGGTGCTGACTACAGAAAAGTCAGAGTCCTATAAAATGAAAGGGAAACTCACTTTACTTGAAGCTCCTAGATGACAGATGCATTTTGCCCAACTTCCTGCTATTTTTTTATTTGACCAAGATTTTAAACACCACCAGTTTTATATATCATAGTGAAGCTGGTAGATTTAATGAAGCCTCCAGATGCCTCTTGAGAGATGATTACAACTCTAATTAAAAATGGAGGATGACAGACGAGAATCACATGGGACTCTATAAGCAAGTGGCATTCATATGTCTTCTTTCATGGAAAAGATTACTTTGTTCATGTCAGTCTGGGCTCTTTCCAGTAGTAAAAGATAGTGTCACCAAATTCTAATACATTATGAGATTTAATTTGGTTCAAAGATTAGGGAATGTTTTAAACTGTAAGGGACAAAAAAATTTATCAGCTAAACTGGACCTTCATTTCTTTTCTTTCATATACCTGTACTTACCATCTCCAAGATTAAATATAGCCTAGAATACAACAAGAATCACCTAAGTGAAGTCTGTCTTAGTATCAAATCCAAGCATGGAGAAGTCCAAGGGAGGTACTAGCGGAGCAAATGAGAATTATGGCTCCATACTAAGGACTTTAGGGACCAGGTAGGTATGGCAAGTCAGAGAAGATTGTGGGGTCACAAATCCAGGTAACCAAATGAGGTTTAAAACATTACAAAGAGGGTCTTGAAGGTCAAGGCAGTCAAATACATACACTGAGGAGATTGGGGATATTGAGACATCAGTTTCAGCTGACAGAACCACTAATAGGAGCTCATCTTATCACAAGAATCTGATCTTCTATCTCTACACTGCTGGTCAGGTTGGCTCGTCATTGGAGCATCTTGCCCTATGTGGGTTCTAAGAGAGGTCATATTATTTAATATTCACGGTAGGAATGTGGCGATGGGGAGTAGCCAGAGAGAGCCAGAAGCAGAAAAGTAAGGCTCATTGGAAGGCTTTGATTGGGTGGGGCCTTTGTATATGGGCATAACGTAGCCCTGGGGCCAAATTTCAGTAGCCTGCACAACCATACATCTACTTCCAAAAGCAAAGGTGGTATACATCTTCACACAATACACTTGCGTCTCTTTAACCAATGTACATCTTTTAATAAGGAGAAATCAAACAGGAGAGAGTTGGCCCAACATACAATCACTTGTATCAATGAATAAAGGGTCTCATATAAGAAACATCAAGGATTCCACTATGATTAAATCATGGATGTAGTGACTGCACTATTCATTGACACTGCACTGGCTGTCATAAATCAGGTATGGTCTCTGACAATAAAAGCCCAGTGAATCAAGATTCATTTCTAGACAGGATGAATACACCAGGCAGGGCTCTTGATCCTTGCAGCCACTGAACTTGAGGTGGGATGTCACTCTGGGAGGCTGACCTGCAGGTTTTAATAATGATCATCATGTCTTTTATTAATGGTTGGCAAGATTTGGAGATTCCTGCTAACAATGTCCAAGCCTGAGGAATTGTCTGCAGTGTATAGAGATGAAGAAGCATTCCTGAGCCCCGGCTGTGGTTACTTTGAGGCTGGGGGCCCCCAAACTCCTCGTCAGCCTCGATTCCTCCCCAAATCCTAAATATGATTCATAAAATGTCGACTCATGATTCCCAAATAGGCTGTGTTTCCTCTGCTGGGAATGATATCTATCAAAAACGTCTTCTCTAGGACCCCCTCTAGGCCAAGTTACTTTCTTTCTACTCTGTGCTCTCCAAGTTCAGTGTATATAAGTTTATTTAAACTCTATTGGTGATTATTTATCTACTTGATTATCTATTTCATGAGACTGAAAGTATTTTGAGTTCAGGGACGATTTGTTTTAGTGTATGAGTGCTGCGTACCTTGAACACCATCTGATATATAGTACATATTCGAAAAATGTTTGTAGAAGGAAGGAAGGAAGGAAGGAAGGAAGGAAGGAAGGAAGGAAGGAAGTTAGTTGGCAGGAAGGTTTATTTTTTTAATTTTTAAAGTTTATTTATTTATTTTGAGAGAGAGAGAGAGAGAGCAAGTGAGCACAAGTGGGACGGGGCGGGGGGGGGAGAGAGAGAGAGAGAGAGAGAGAGAGAGTGAATATTCCAACCAGGCTCTG
Source organism: Paguma larvata (assembly GCA_030068075.1). Lineage (NCBI taxonomy): Eukaryota > Metazoa > Chordata > Mammalia > Carnivora > Viverridae > Paguma > Paguma larvata. The sequence goes on from CM057841.1 coordinate 43,812,969, forward strand.
CGTTGTCATTGCAGAGCCCATCGTAAGGCTTGAACTCATGAACCATGAGGTCATGACCTAAGCTGAAGTCAGATGCTTAACTGACTGAGTCACCCAGGTACTCCAAGGTAGGAAGGTTTAAAAAGCAGTAAGGCCACTAACCAGGCAGGTGACAGTGTCAGGCTCTTCCAAAAATGATATTGGCCAGCCAGCCTGAGAGAGACCTCCTCATGGAGATCTACAAAGGAGTTGGCAGTGGCATTTAGTGGCTTGTAGGGCTGTGATTCCTACTGAGCTTATTGGCAAAACCCCAGGGAATCCCTCTTTCTTGGCTAAGCCACTGACTTACCTTCCTAGAAGGCCAGCACATAGTTCTCTGCTGGCGACACTTCTGCAGAGCCAGCCAGCACCAGGTTGGCTATGCCAGAAGGTTCCTCGCATCCTAGAGGCTGGGCCTTGCTAAGCCTTGTCACTATCCTACCATTTCTTCTGAGGCCTCTGAGATTTGATATTATGATCTTTGATCATTACGAATAATGATCAAAAATAGTCAACCGTAGTGTTGGTGAATTGCTTTGATCTATTTGCAGTTCCTCACCAGGTGAAAGAATTTGCATAGCTGGCAGGAGGTATCTCATTCAGAAATTCCCAATGTATAGTTTCTGAATGTGTTTCTTTCTTTTTTTTTTTTAAAGTTTTTTTTTAATGTTTATTTATTTTTGAGAAAGAGAGAGAATGCACATGTGCAAGTGAGAGAGAGACAGAGAGAGGGAGATACAGAATCCGAAGCAGGCTCCAGGCTCTGAGCTGTCAGCACAGAGCCCGACGCGGGGCTCGAACCCACGAACCGTGAGATCATGACCTGAGCCGAAGTCGGACGCTCAACCAATTGAGCCACCCAGGCGCCCCTGGATGTGTTTCTTAATTCTCTAAACATTATCCACTGGTGACCAAGATTATTATAGATGACAACCCTGGGTACATCAATAAAGGTTTTTGAAGACCCCAGAACTTTACAACACAGATCTCTTCTACTTTCCATTCACCTTTGCAAACCAATAAATTCAGTATTCAGGAGATTCAGTGGAACATTCAGCACATATCCTTGACTCTTAGAAAATTCGTTCTGTTGATGTATAAGCTATTTTTAAAAAGTGGTTTTAAGCTCATTGTCGAACTTGAGTTAACGAATGAACGAGAAGGTACCTTATAGAGAGTCTGAACTGAGGATGCTAATGCCCAACAGGAGAGTGAAGTAACTTGTCCAAGGACACACAGCTGATGAGTGGCTGAACCTGGCTTGAAGCCCAAACATGATGATCTTAAACCACCTTCCCGCTGTTTGGTAGTGATGGTATGTATACGTACAGTAATAGATACACACACACGCACACACATATAAGGATAAATTCCTGCATCACATAGATCGAGCTGTCTGCAGAAACCAACAGCCCCACTGAAACAATAACCCATTTCAATTTCGGGCAGCCTAGTCGGGAACAGGCCCAGAGCCTCACCAGCCCCCTAGAAAACAGAGCATTGTTTCCATCCAAACCTTGCACTGAAAGGAAGCCTGTCAGCTGGCAATGACCTCGTGAGACAACTTTGGGGAGAGCAAAGGCCTGAGAAGAGAAAGGCCTCATTCTCACTGCAAACAGGAAAAGGGAAGAGAAAAAGAAAGCTCTGTCTCCACACAAGGTTTGCTGGGCTGGCTATGAACTGTTCCAGTACGTTCTATCAAATAGACGCCTTCATAGAATCAAGCCAAGCGCGAACGCGGGCTCTGGGACTCCCGCTCCCGGGACATACGCGGGCCAGCTCACACATGCTCTTGCTCTCTCGCACCCTGGGAGAGCACTTATATGGGCTTCATGAGGCTAAGTAATAAACACTTTGTCTTCACCCTGCTATTTATGGGTTGCTTGGGGCATCCTGTTCTCTCCACTGCCCTTACCTGAACAGACGGCTCCTGCAGACCCCACACTTCATAGGGACAACAGTAAATGTGAAAGGCTCTCTGTGCCCCACACGCTCCTGTTTTCCTGGCCACCGTGCTAATTGCGGAGAAAAGTCCATCTGCGTCCATTTACCTATTCTCTGTGCTCCCTTCTTTGAGGTTAAATCTGTTCTCCTCTTTCCCTGCGTTCTCATTTTCTTCCTTCCTTTCAGACATCTCTCTAAGACATCTTTCAAAGATAGCCTTTTCTATTTTACCACCGCCAGGGACTTTCATTCTTCTTTGACGGATCAACCATCTAGGAAAACAAGAACAACTGGGAGCACTGCAAACCACCCGCCGTCGCCTCTAGCAGGGTTTCTGGGGCTCTCCGGACGACCGCGCACATGCAGAGTTAAAGGACTGTTACTCCGGTCCTACCTGTTGCTGACTTCAGGTTCACTTAGAAGGCTTGTGCTTCCCCTGCACACACTGCGTTTGAGATGCAAAGGGGCGAGGTGCACGTGTGAAAGCAAGAAGTGCGTCCAGGCCAGCGGACGTCTGAGAGCCTCAGGGGAAGACGCCAGGAGTGTCCACTGGATGCAGGACCAAGGTTGATGAATTTGGTCAGGCCTGGGGCCCTTTTGACTCAGCTACTTTGGGGGCTTCGGGGCTCTCACAGCTGACAGGTCCTGCATGAAGAGAAGGAGTCACGGCTGCATCCTGTCCACCCACGGGCCGTCACGCAAGCCTGGAGCCCTGCCACCGCTCAGCGTCATCTTCATCGTGGGCTAGCCCATCGCATCCTGAAAGCAGACAAGACAGAGGAGGATGCGTTAACTCGGCCTCTCCCCGCAGAAGGCAGTTCGCCATTGCAATGCTGATTAAATACAGGACATTATCTCACCATAATGCCCTCCTGGCGGCGTTCCCAGGAAAATTCTAACTAATCATAAAAATAGAAAGAAAAACTCAACCTAAATTCCATTCCTCGTCTTAAATGAGTGATGTGTTCACTTTTATTTATTTTTCTGGAAGCAAGGCGAGAAAAGAAAATGAATTTTAGGGCTTAGAAAAACAAGCTACTAATAGTACTAAGAAGAGCGGGGCTGTGGTGCAGACAGCCGGAGTGTAGCCGGCATGGCCTCATGGGTGAGTCCCGGCCCTGCTCCCGGCTGGAAACTCAAGAGTTTCACACCAGAACACCTGACAGGGCAAAGCCAGGAAAGGGCAAGGAAAAGCTGGGCCAGGTGTGGACACACACGCACAAGCACACGTACCCACACACAGCGAGGTGCCCGGTGGCGTTGTTGCGGCCCTGGCAGATCAGTGGTCTTCCACCACTCCTTTTCAGCAACGCCTGCATCTTTTTGTAGCATCTTTCTTTCTGGACACTCATGCATGGTTTAGATACTCCCTGCCTAGAAGTTTTCCTGGAGATCCACCTAGCTGATTCCTACTCACCCTTTAGATATCAGAGCAAATGGCACTTCCTTCAGGAAACCTTCTCCAAGAACCTATATCCCAATTCCAGTCTAGTTGTTGGCGTTCTAAAAACCTCCCTGTCGTGACACACACATGGCTGTAATTAATACACCGATTACATCGCCAGCTGTTTAAGGGCTGTCTCCTCCCTTAGAGATCTTAGATCTAGTCTTGTTAACTACTTGGTACGTGCCTGGTACCTAGTAGCTGTTGAATAAATGTCCACGTTGGATGGGTGCTGATGGATGGGCCTGACCCGTGAACGGTATCTTGTGTTACAGTGGTAGGTCTCAAGCTAAAAAGCAGCAAGCAGATGTGGAGAAGCAGATTGTGGTGGGTCCACAACACCAAGCCCCATGGCTTAATTAATTTCCCAAATAATTCCTGCTTTTATTTTATTTTATTTTATTTTTGTCCTGGGAAGTCCTGGGAAACTATGGGAGAGTTCAAAGCCTAGAAACCAGCTTCTGAGATGCTTCTTAGAGTGTTACACGGAATGAAATGAAAATAAAGGACACACCTCGCTCCCCTCCTACCCCTCTACCTGCCCCCGCTTCTGGCATTAGAATCCCAATGCTGCCATCCCTCATCATTGCTACAGCTTCCGTAATGGGCAGTGCTACTTGATGGCAAAGTTCTAGCTGAGCTAATTAAGCATACTGAGCTAATAACCTTCCATTTTGGGACCGGTATTATTCATAATTTAATGTATTGCTGCTGAAACATTAACCTTTCGACAACTGGCATGTTGCCCACAGCAGCCCAAGTGCTGACCATCTTTCAGTAAAATGAGTATTATTGTTAAAACAGGTATAAATCATTCATGGCTGCAGCTTTTGTGTCAGCCCCTATGTGAAAATAAGCAGTAAGCCGGGTAATTTATTTACCTTTTGGTGATTATTTTTTATGATTTTATGATCATATTCAATGATTCATAAACATTGGCCTGGTGCCATTTTGTAATCATTTCACATTTTAAATATTGTGTGGCTGTTCTGCTTTTCATCTTTAAAAATTTCAGGATTGATATTGGGCAACTTAAGCCAGACACAAATGCAATTTCATTTGAAAGAAAGGTTGGGGCGAGGTGGGGGGGGGGTGTTGTCCGGGGAGAGTCCCAATGCCATTCATTTTAACCAAACTACTTTCAACAGGGCTCTCCAGAGCTTCCACTTGTCACAGCACTGCACTCACTGGAGCAAACTTTCTTTGAAGTTTAACACACAGAAGGTGCCTTGAAATTGGAATAAAAGCACAGGAAAACAGTTAACAAGCTTCTGGTTGGGAAGATGAGGGGAAGGAGCCAAAGGGTGGAGGGAGGCCTGGAAAGTCTGGCCTCAGGCCAAGAAGGTTGGAAGCCATAAGCCTACTTCCAGCACCTGGTTAGGGAACGTGATTACATCTCTCAGGGGTTTTGAGACTTTGCTCCCGCGGCTGGCGCTGGGTTTGGGCTCCCATAACGGTTCTAGAAAGTCTCTTTTTCTTCTCAGGCCAGCAAGTAGGAGCTGGAGGCTAAGAGATGGGCAGGCCTTTCATGGCAGGTTAGGTTAAGAGACCTTCCCACATTCCACGGGCTGCCTTATGGTAGCCCTTCAAGTTTCTTAAACCAGTGAAAACAAACAGGTCCTCGTATGCAGTGGGAACAAAGGTTGGACGGCAGAAGGGGGACAGGGTGGGAGAAGGTAAGGTATGTGACGCTGTGTTCAGACTTCTCTTGAAAGCAGGAGTGTGTTCGAGAGCCAGCTTGCTTCTGGAGCCCAACTTGCGTCAGTTGTGTTGGCTCAGAGGGGGACTCGGCCCCAAATGTAGGAGATGAGGTCTAAAAATGCAGCCACAGGTATGTGTTGTAAACAAACACCCACATCTGTAGGAGAAGCCCAGGCAAGGGGAAGACAATGCATTTCGTTCTAAGACAGTTAGAAATGAATAGCTCCGAGATGGCTGCTTACTTTCTTTTCTACCTTCCATTTATTTAATTGCCTATTTATATGTACCTTTCATGGATATTTTCTTCATTCTGACTGTCTGGTTTTAGGATTTGTCAGGAGGTGTCTGTCATCTATCTATCTATCTATCTATCTATCTATCTATCTATCCAGCTATCTACACACATACATATGTATATCTAAAAATTATTTTTATATATTTAATTTTTCAACACATTCAGTGGCATTAATCACTTTTACAATGTCACACAATTCTCATTACTATTTCTAACAGTTTTTAGAAAATTTTTTGTTTTTATGTTTTATTTATTTTTGAGAGCAAGAGAGACAGAGCATGATGGGGGGAGGGGCAGAGAAAGGGAGACAAAGAATTTGAAGCAGGCTCCAGGCTCTGAGCTGTCAGCACAGAGCCTGACACGGCGCTTGAACTCATAGACCACGAGATCGTGACCTGAGTCGAAGTTGGACACTTAACCGACTGAGCCACCCAGGCCCCCTCCAAAAGTTTTTGTCGCTCTAAACAGAAACTCTATACCCATTAAGCATTGATTCCCCACTCCCTCCTGTTCCATCTCCTGGAAACCTCTAATGTACTTTCTTTTTTTTTTTTATTTTTTTTATTATTATTTTTTTAATTTTATAATAGTTTATTTTCAAATTGGTTTACATATAACACTCAGTGTTCATCCCAACATGTGCCCTTTTTAATTTCTGTCTTTGTGGATTTGACCATTCTGGATTTCATATAAGTAGAATCATACAATATTTGCACTTTTGTGGCTGACCTCTCACTTAGCATAAGGTTTCCAAGGTTCATCCATGTTGTGGCATGTATCAAAACTCCATTCTTTTTTCAGGGCTGAATAATATTCCATCATATGGATATACCACATTTGGTTATCCGCCCAACCATTGATGGATACTTGGGTTGTTTCTGCCTTTTGGGCATTGGGAACACTGCTGCCAATGAACACTGGTATACAAGAATCTGAGTCCCTAATATACAGAGACTAATATTTCTTGACCACTATATTATTTTTTCATGAAAGGTCACTGCACGTTATATACTCAGAGCTACCTTTATGTAGAATGCTCTACTTGGAGCACAAGTAGCAAATCCACAAGTTACTCTCAAGCCATCCTGTCAACACTCCTGCCTCAGAGGACTTCTTGTAGTCACTTTCCGGCATCTCTGGAGCTGGTGCAGGTTGTGAATTCTGTACCAGTAGCTTCCGTACTCTACATTGGACTTGCTAAAACAGGCTTGCTTCTCAGGTATGATAAAGAACAAATTAAGAAACAGAATAATCTGGCATGAGTGAAATTCCCTTTCAATCATGTCAGCTAGAGCAGATGTTGTCATGAAATTTGATGTTATGGATTTATTTCCTAATATAGAGTCTAAAAGGGAAAACGGCGTAAGAGCTGAAATGTGAATTGGACATGTCTATAGAGTGTGAATTGGATTCAAGACAAAATATTGTGAATGGTTAATAGGGTCAGTCTAAGTATACTTGCTAAAATAATCTCTTGGATATGCAAATATTCTGAGAACTACACTGTCAAATATCTATTGTATCCTCTTATCTATGTGTTCACAGAACTGCTACATGTTATAACAAATGAGAAAAATGTGAATTTAAAAAATAATGTCACCCTAAAATAATACTTTACTTTGAATAAGTAATTTTTGTTGTCGGAGTTTTTTATTTTTGTCACATCCCAGACAGCCAGGTCCTTAAAACAGCATTATTTGGAAATATTAAGAGGTGAGTTTGTGTGTCCTGTTCTGAGAAGAAACAGAAGTGGGGTGGGAGTAGGGAGGGAGCAGGAAAATGTCATATCTCTCTCTCTTTTTTTGAATGTTTATTTATTTTTGGAAGAGAGAGAGAGGCAGAGAGAGAGACAGAGACAGAGAGAGACAGAGAGAGAGAGACAGAGACAGAGAATCTGAAGCAGGCTTGGAACTGTCACTGTAGGGTCTGAACTCATGAACCATGAACGATGAGATCATGACCCAAGCCCAAAGCAGAAGCTTAATAGACTGAGCCACCCAGGTGCCCCCAAGGTCATATGTCCCTCTCTCTTGATATGGGTCCCTCAGTCTGCTGTCAGCACCTGCCATGCCCTGGTATTATCCCAGGAGAACTTCTGCTTCTGGCTACCTGGCAGCTTCTTGGTGGAATTCCCTTTCCTGGGAACATTGTCTGGAGGACTTGAGATGCTACTTTCATGTTCACTATCTCACCGCAGAAAAAAGTCCATCACACATGAGGAAGAGGGTCAAGGGCAATTCAGATAAGGAGCACTAGGAGAGAGGCCTTAGGTTTCATTGCTGACAATTTCCAAAATGCCACCATAAAACTTCTCATTAAAACTGTAAGCAAGGAAACAAATAGATTGAGTTTCATTTAGTTTATTTTCCTCTCCTTTCCCTAATTTCTGAGAGTTGAGCTAATGAGCAGGGAAAGAACGAAAAGGTGGAAAACTTATGGATGACCCTACTGTACTTCTCATATCTTAGAACAGTTGCCGGCCCACAGTAGGTAGTCAGGAAAATATTTATCAAATGAACAAATAAACATCAGTCGGTAGATCCTCAGGAGTGGATGTGATCTGACCAACGGGTGTCCCCTGTTTCCTCTTTGGTCTGGTCAAACAGGGTGGGCTGGGTTCAATTAACTTTGCAAATCTTTGGCAAAATTTGGCTCTCAGAAATACCAGGAAGTATCAGAGCTCAAGAGAGTCCTGTCACTCCACTTAAATCAGGACATCTCCCAGGTTTTTGGTTTATAGGTTAGAATTCCTTCTATTAAAAAAAAAGATTCCGAGGGTAAAACATCAGAAAACAACTGATTCCCAGCACCTCTCTGTTGTTTTTCTCTTGACCCATTTTTAGAGTCCACCATGTCCTTCCTCTTGTGCTCCAGACTGTTCTTATCCTCTGCATTCAGTCTCTACCCATTGAAACCCATCTGGTCTGTGTCCCATCAGCTCGGAGCCCTGCTGGCCTTTGCCCTGTCCGATCTGATGCAAAATCCTCCCCCACCCCAGGTCACACCCTATTTGCACCCTTATGGCAAGGGCTTCTCAAGTGTAGCCATGACCCATCTGATCAGAATTTCTGGGGGTACTAATTAAATACAAACATTTTTGGACCCCATCCAAGATCTACCAAAGCAGAATTTCTAAGGTCAGTTTGGACCCCTCAGAATTACTTATACAGTTGAGGACACTGTCTTTTGGCCTGAGTAATACGATAACCATATTAATAAAATATTGTAACATTGCATAGCTATCATGAGTGAGATTCTATAAAGCCACTCCTTTCCTGAATTTATGTGAAGGAAAGGCACAGGAATGGGGTTTGGTTTGAAGTTGACCCCTGTTATTTGTTGACAGGAGAAAGAAGGAATACAAACAAAGTAGTATTAGCTCTTTGGGGGCCTAGAACGTAGTCATCACAGGCGAGTGTTCTGGAAGTGTCTACAAAGCTCTCTACTGGCCTTCCTCAGATTTTTACAACTAGAAATGTGTAATTTGAAAAGCAATCCATTTGTTCATGGCCTTTGAATTATCCTTATTTCTCCATTTCCTCTTAGGATGAAGAGGCTACACTTCTAAAGATGCTCTAAGAATGAATTTCTCAACATTGACACTATTGACATTTTGGGCCAGATATTCCTTTGCTGTGGGGACTCTCCTGTGCATTGTAGCAGCGTCCACGGCCCCCGCCCAGTAGATGCCAATAATACTCCCCATCCCTGCATCGTGACAACCAAAAAAGTCTCCAGTAAGTCCCAAAAGTCTGATGGGGGGCTAAATAGCCCCTGGTTAAGAATGCTGCTCTAAGAGAAATTCAGCTTAGTGAAATAAAGAAATGTAGTATTTCTTCTGAATTCAACTTCATTTTGAGATTGACTTCTTCCCGACTTCCCTATTTTTGTTAATGACATCATGCCCCAAGCTTCAAATCTCAACCCTCCAGTCATCCTCTCCCTGTTGGTCACTCCTCCCCATGTGCCCCTCATTAATCGGGGACTACCTTCTCAGCACTGTTTCTACCACTGTCACTTCTGCACCTCTAGATTGAAAATTGGGAACCATTCATGAAGGCTGGCCACAAGATGCATCTCAAATCCACCCTATAAATCCAGGGTACATGTTCCTCTTTTTTTCTAACACTTATTTTCTATCTGCTTTTTGAGAATATATCTCTCATGCATATCTATTTCTTCAACTGGACTTGAAGCTCCCAAAAGTGAGTTTCTTTGCTGTAAGTCATCTTTGCTTCTCTACAGCATAGGACCTCGCCTGATTCGTTGAAAAATATTTATTGAATTGAACAGGCGAATTTCTCAATTACAGGCCACCAATGATGTGTAGATATTTGTATAGATTTTTCAACCTTTCAAAGTACTTTTGCAATGATAATCATAGCTAGCCTTTCATTTCTTTGGTATTTGCATCTTTCAGTATATCTGCATTTGCCAAGATGGAAAATAAAACGATGACAACCACCTGGACTTGAGCTTAGAACCTCAGCTTTGTCACCCACTGGGGACACTGGGCAAGTTCCCAACTCTGTAAGCCCTAGTTTCACCTTCCATAAAAGGTAAGTAATAATAGCACCTACTCATTGGTTGTTGTAAAGATTGAAAGAAAAAAAAAAAACACATGCGAGTGCTTCACAGGATTCCTAGCACGTGTCAGGTGCTCAGTACATGGTAGCCTTTGGGTGCTGATGTCTCTCCATTTACATCTCAGAAAAGGCCTCCAGAGACTACCACTTCTATTGGATGGGATTTTAAATCCTGGTCCAAGAGCATTTCAGGTCTCTGGCCCCAGCTCCAGGCATGGCTCCATATGCCTCACTCTCAATCACCTCAGCCCAGATTCCCCCTTGTCCTTCAGCAAGACGTGCACCCCCATCCCTCCAGGTCCTTCTGGAGCAGCTCCCTCCACCTGCAGTGTCTGCCCTCCCTTTGGCCACCCATTTGCAGATACTTGCCGAGAATTAATTACTTCCCCATTCATGTTTGCAGAGTACTTTGAAACTCCCTCTATTATGGCACTTTTCATATTGAATTACAGCGGATTTGTTTTTGTATCTGAACTTCTCTGTGAGTCCGTGAACTCCTCAGGGTGGGGATTAGGTCTCAAGCTTCTTTCCATCCCAACCACAGTGCCTAGAAAAGTCTAAGAGTTTGATGAATGTTTTCTGGACTTAATAAAATAACGCCTTTTTATTTGCGGACCTCTTCACAGAGATATTTCACATAAATCCTTTTCCTGGATCTTTAGAGAAAACTAGGATTGCTCAGGCAGATACTGAGAAAGATCTATAAATTAAGACAAGGATTTGGTAATTTGGCTAACTGGGGGTATCCCGAAGCCTCTTGACATCTGTGCAAGGGGCTTATCCTCTTAGATCCCCGAGCTTCTACTACTCCTGACCTTTGTCATCATGTTCTGATTATTTCTGTTTCCTTCAGTTAGAGGGCAAGCTCTCTAAGGGCAAAGATCTTGTCTTATTCTTTTTTTCCACATCCAGTACTAGGTGCTAGGTGGCACGAATGTTTATGAAGTAAGAATCTCTTCAATTCACATTTCTTTTATATTTAATAAGGTTGAAGTTCTTTACCAGCTCTGAGAAGACTTTAAATGTACACTGCTTTTAGTATGGTGTCAGTTTTTAGTTTCCAGGACTCTTGTCTTTGCAGAAGGGGAACCCAGGATTAAGCAAGCAGCATATGTACAAACTCTCATTCTCTCAGGGTGATGTTCTTCAGAGGCTATAAAAGATTGGGCAGCAAGATGGCTGCCATGCTGCTGTCCAGTTTTGCTCTCTTTACTGTGCTCTTGGGCCTAGTCACATCTGCAGACCAAGCTGGCACGACATTTGCAGCTAGTTTTATGCAAAATGTGATACTTTTGTGCAACAACAAGAGAAGCTTTTGTAATTCTGTGCAAGTTGGAAAAGACTGGTAGATTTGGCCTTTTAAGACGGGACTTCGTCTCCTCATCTCTATCATTCATCACAGAGTCCCTGCTTTGGAAACTTTGAAGTAATCAAATTATTTGTCAACTATCCATCGACAATGACGATATGCCTGTGTGCGGTTAATCGGTCCAGTTCCAAGGATGTTCGCATGTGATAATCAGGAAACAGTGCACTTGGTCACTATGTAGGTGATGAGAAGTGGGTCATGACACTGCTATCTCATCAGGCATTACTATGTTGTGCTAATGGATAGGACTAACTTTCCATCTAACTCGTTGGCAGGTGAATCACTTACAATACCAAAAAAGTATTCAGTACATATTTTAAAATTAATTAATTATAAAATTAATTCAATTTTATTAAGAAAGAAAAACTATTTAAAATAGCTTCAAAGACAAAAGGAGATCGATGTAAGCCCTTCATGCCCAACCAACGGATGCTGTCCCATTTACCTACTACAAGATAACACCTTGCTGGTGGATTTGACTTCCCTGACTCACTCAGTAAGGTTGATAATTCCCTCATCTATACCATCCTTACTCGCTGGGTAAACCTACTCGGTGGTGTAGCTACTGTTGCGCGGCAAGTGTTTATTCCCATGTCTACGAGCATCTTGGGGACAGGACAAAGGTTTATTTGTTTTTGTACCCCATCTACCGAGCACAGCTCTTCACTTACGTATGATGTATATCATTGGGTAGACTCCATTTTGGATATGCCCCCGCATACCACATCTCCACTCCTTTCTCAAATCATCCCTGAGCATAATAATCAGCAGCACTTCTCTGGCTCTCCGCACACTTCCCCTCCATTTTCCTTCCACCAGGCCCTGTAGAGTCAGGGGCGCAGTACTGCAGTGACTCTAACTTTCTCTGCTGTGGCTATCATAGGGTTAAAGTTGAGGTTTCTAATTGCTCCCATGAGGTCTTATTACCTGTTGATTAGGTCCTTTTGGGATCAGCATCAAACCGACAACAATAATAAACACTCCCTTCGTTGGAACTCAGTAATGACCTTGCCTGCCCTGCAGGCCTCGTGGCTATGGGGAGGGGCATTGGGTAGGCGTGGAAAGGGCAGGCCATGTTAGGGGAAGTTTCCCAGAGATTTGGTGGTGCAGGCTCTGAGGCACAGCTAACAAGCTGATGGGCAGCAGTTTGAGATTTTTGGCTGGCTGGAGGCACCTCTGTTGTTATAGCACAAGGCGCCTCGGAGAGGACCCTCCACAGTCAGCCCAGGAACGCGAGGGAGGTGTCTGGGTGGTCTTTCCACAGGACTCGAGGAATTTCTGGAGAATGGTCTGGTAACTGTTTCATATGTATTTCTGCAAAAGTTTTCCTATGTACATATAAATGTGAGTGGGAGTGTGTTTGTGAATGCATGTGTGTGTGTGTGTGTGTGTGTATGTGTGTGTATTAGTGTTTTTACTGCACAAAAATGCAATCACACTAAACATTTTGACTAGCAAATTGTTTTTTTTTTTTTTTTCACACAACCATCTGTCTTGGACCTTTCCATGTCAGTGCATAAAGATTTTCGTCAATCTGGTAAAGAATGTATGGTAATCCAGAATAAGACCAAATAAAAAGACATTTAACAATTATCTAGCTGAACATTTCAACTGTCCATTTTCTTGATATTACAAATAAAACTGCCATGAACATCCTTATATATTTTCTCGTGTACTTAGGTAAGCACTTTTGTAAGATACATAAAAAAGACTGTGATTATTTGCACACCCAATAGTAATCTCTGAGTGTATCCTTTCTGTGGCCTCTAGATAGTATAATTTTGTTTATTTATGACAATTTAATTGTACCAAAATATATCTCAGTGGTATTTTCATTTGTATTTCCCTGATATGACATTGCATTTATTATGTAACTTAAAAATATCTACTTCAAACTTAAAAAAAAATTCAAGAATAATCCAAAGAATTTCCACATATTCTTTATACAGGTTCAGTTCTTTACATTTTTGTCCCATTTGTTTTATTTTTCTTTCTCCTCTCATTTATATCGCTGCTGTCCAATATGGTATTCACTAGCCACATGTAGTTATTTACGTTTAAATTGAATAAGGTTAAGGGTGCCAGATGGCTCAGTTGGTTGAGTGCCCAACTCTTGGTTTCAGCTCAGGTCATGATCCCAAGGTGGTGGGTTTGAGCCCCGGGTCAGGCTTGGTGATGATCACAGAGCCTGCTTGAGATTCTCTCTCTCTCTCTCTCTCTCTCTTTGTCTTTCTCTCTCTTTCTCTCTACCCCTCTACCCCACTCATGGTCTCTCTCTCTCTAAAATAAAAAATAAATAAATAAATCAAATAAGGTTAATAATTCAGTTCTTTTGTTGCATTAGCCATATTTCAAGTGCTTATGTAGCTCTTGGCTTCTATACTGTCAGAGCACATATAGAACATTTCCATCATCATGGAAAGTTCCCCTGGGAAACTCTGAATTATATAAATACATATTTTTTGAGGCATTTAAGAGTTAGTTGGAGAAATTATATGTATTTTTCCCCCAAACGCTTCAGTGTGTGCTTCCTAAGAAAAAGAATATTTTCTCATATAACCACAGTATGATAATATAAACCAAGAAATTTAACATCAATACGATATTATCTAACCCATTGATTCCATTTAAATTTCATCAAATGTCTGAATATTTTCTTTCTTTTTAAAAAATGTTTATTTATTTATTTATTTTCAAGAGTGAGAGAGAGAGAGAGAGTGAGCACAAGTGGGGTAGTGGCAGAGAGAGAGAGGGGGAGGGAGACACAGAATCTGAAGCAGGCTCAAGGCTCAGAGCTGTCAACACAGAGCCCTGTGTGGGGCTCGAACCTGTGAACCATGAGTTCAAACCTGAACCTGAACCTGAGCCAAAGTCAGATGCTTAACCAACTGAGCCACTCAGGCACCCTTCCCAATATTTTTCTTTATGGCTATTGTTTTTCCTGGTCCAGGATCAAATCTAGGATCAGACCTTGTATTGATGCCATTGTCTTTTAAGAATTAAGTATTAAGCCCAGACTATGATATCTTCCAGGGTGTATAGCAGGTCTCATTTACCTTTACGTGCCCAGCATTTAGAGCAGAGCCTAGAATGAAATCAATGATTTCATAGAAAAAATTGAATGACTGACTGAATGAATGAATACATTTCTAGGCATTCCCTTAGTTCTTTGTAATTATGATCATTCTTCCTTCTTTCCTGGAATCAAAACAGAAAAGGACTACATATGATTATTTTGGAAACATGTTGTCAAAAAGACACCAAAGAAAAGATATTATTAGTAGGTTTAAAAACTGGCACCACAGTCTTTGGAAGACATTTTAGCAGTATTGACCAATATTTATTAAAAAAGTCTTCTTTGCCCCAGTAATTTCATTTCTAAGGGCCTACAGTAATTGATGCATATGTATACAATAAGGCGGGCATAAGGATGTTCACTGTAGTGTTGTTTATACTAGGAAAAGAAAAAAAAAGAAATAACCTAACCATACATCACTAGGGGAATGGTTAAAAATGCATGTGATATATCCTTATTTATTTTTATTTTTTTTAAATGTTTATTTTTGAGACAGAGAGCAAGTGGGGGATGGGCAGAGAGAGAGGAGACACAGAATCTGAAGCAAGCTCCAGGCTCTGAGCTCTCAGCACAGAGCCTGACGTGGGGCTCAAACTCACAAACCACGAGATCATGACCTGAGCCCAAGTCAGAAGCTTAACCGACTGAGCCACCCAGGTGCCCCAGAAATGCATGTGGTATATCCTTATTAATTCACATAATCATTTAAGGAAGATTTATAATTGCTAACGTAGCAGTAAAACACCTATTATGTGACAGGTAACATGAAAGGTTTAAGGGATACAGAAGTGAAAAAGACAACATCTCTTTATTGAGCTTAAATTCTAGTGGGAAGACTATGGAATACACTGAAGCAGATGGAAAAAATGAGACGGGGTTCTACATAATGATAAGAGAAGATCTCCAGATCACTTTATCTAATAAAGAAACAAACAGCCAAGTTGCAAAATAATAACAGTAAGGATACATTTTATGTTTAAAGATCCCAAAATAAATATAGACATTTCTGTATACACACATATGCATGTGAATGAAAGTTTATCCTTTTGGTCTGAATGGACACACATTGAGCCATTATCACCTCTGGACAGGGTTAGGATTTCTGCGGGTGGCAAGAGGACATTTTCGTGTTATCTTATCTTGTTTGATTTTGCTTTTTTCCCTCAAGAGAATGCTTTCGTGCATTGCTAGTGAAATTAGAAATAAATAAATAAGCACACTATGGGAGGTCTAACCATCATGCCAACTAAAGAAAACAGTCACTATTTAAACACTAAAGAATCTAATGCAGTTATTACTGCATACCTAGAATAAAAATTGACCTGCAGGCTCTTGCTATCCACAGGAAACAGTACCAACCAGTATGTGAAATGCTGTGCTCTTACCAGCTTTAACTGCCAAGCTTTATTATTTATCCTAAGTTCTTTACAGATTCAATATTCTCAGGGAAGAAAGAAGGAAATTAATATTCACTATTAATACTTAGCACATTCCAAACACTTGTCATATTTGCTATTTCATCCTACGCTTGTAACTCCAAGAAGTATTACTGTCCCTCCATTTTACAGATGGGAAAACTAAGGCTCAGAAGGTGTAACACATTTGTGAAAGGTCCCGCACATGCCAAGAGGCAGGTCATGGAGTGTGGATTCAGACACAGTCCCTCTTGACCTCAATGCCCACTGACTCTCCTCACTTAAGAATCACTCAAGAGAGGATAGAGAATGGGTTTGCAGTTGTAGAATTTTGGGCTCATGGGTCTGGGTGTCTCATTGTCCTTTTCCTCCATTTTTAGGGATGCTCTAGAGGAAACTTTGGATAAATCCCTGGATATATCTGACAGCCTTTTCTTCAGAGTGTCACACTTTCTCTGCTCATGGTACCCCCCATCTAAAGGGAGATAAGAAAGAGAAATAAGGAACAGCATCAATGAAGAAGGAAGAATAACTGGAGAAAGAGAGGCAGGAGACCACAGAGGAGTGGGTAAAAATGAGAAGATGGAGGAAAGTGGACAGAAGGAGAAGGACCTGTGATTCAATAAACTATAGGGAATCTTGGGTTCATAAATTAATAGGATGACAACAAAGCCACACAGGAAGGATTTTCTATTTAAGCAAACACTTTTCCTCATAGGGTGGGAAGGAAGAGGTTAGTAAAGGGTGGAGAATATCACCCACTTTTCTTCTGCATCCAGCTGCTGACCGGGGTACCTGGCTGATCAGGTAGGAAGATCTGCAGGCCCTCTTAATTTGGGCATGTCCATTCTCCTCCATGCCCTGGACACATCGCACATGCTTCAGGCCCAGGCACCACGAAAGACCTGCACCTTGGATATTACTGTCTAAGGGATTTTCAAAGTTCTCCCTTTGCCTGAACATCTCTGGGCACACATTCAAAGTGATCTAACAAATTTAACAGTGCAACAGTGAGCCAGTTAAAATAGTTATGAGAGAGAGGCAGGGGGTTGAGAGAGAAACTGGGAAGAGAGAAATAAAAGAGCGGAAAAAGTAAGAGAGGAGACAAAGAGAGAATGCTGGGGAAAGTGAAGGACCAAAAGAAGGAAGACAATAAGAAGAGGAGCGATGATAGGTGAAAGGGAGAGGGTAAGAAACAAGGAAAAGAAGGAAAGCAGTGGCAGAAAGAAGGGCAGGGAAGGGAAGGGAAGAGGAAAGCATTTTGTATTCCTAGGCAGTGATAACATAAGACCCTTCATCATATCCTGAAGGTCAATAAGACTAACTGGGAAATCAAGAACAAATTCTAGTTGAGGGTTAGAAAGCCCTGAGGAAGTACAAAAACTTCTGTCAGCTTCCATAAAGCTGCATCCTAGAAATTCAAAATTGCAGGCCACGATACATGTGGCCCACATCTAACCACACCCAAGTCCACGTTACAGCCTAGAGAGTCAGGCATCATTGCAGATATAGCTTTCATGTAATTATAATTAAGTAAGAACCCCCAGAAGCTATCACACCTTGCTATATGACTGCTGGGGTGAGGCAAGGAGGTGAGGGCCACAAATGCACAGGAAGGAATGTTCTAGAAGAGATAACAGGAAGTGGAATCAAACACAAATGGAGGTCTTGATTCCTACAGATGGGGTAGGATGGTGTCAAGTTCTGTATTTGCAAGGTAGAAAGTTTAAAATATGTGGTCAGCCCCATGACTGGGACTCTTTTCAGAAACTTTAAGGGGGTTGGATTTTGCATATGTTACTCATTTTCTGAGGATATTTGGTAACCAGTCAAACACTATGGTTGAAGGTAAGTTGGAATTTGATTAACTGAAGTTGGATTTTTAATATTCTTTATTAATTCTCTCTTAAGTTGCTATAAGAAGTTAGGCAGACTCATTTGGTGATTATTTGCAAGGATCTAAGCCTCACCACCTCATGAGGCAGATGGTTGGCCTGTCTTTGATAACAGAGGCACCTGTATAAGCACCGTATAGGCAATAGGTGGCCTCTATTTCCACCTTGGGATCCTAGGCCCTGCTGTATCTATCCCAGAAGAGTCTGAAGTCACTGAACGATTTGTCTTCAGTTCCTCTCTCCAGGCCTTTTTGCTGTCCACCAACTCTGAGCATGGCTCTTCCTTGTAGGAGTTGACACGAGGATGCTCAGGACCAATTACTGAAGAAAGACAACTCTAACTCTGGCTGTCTCATCTGCAAGCGTCAGTAGACACTGTTGAGTTGGTACTTTTAGAGGGACCATGGTGTCTGATTCTAGGGATCCAAGGCACCACCCCTAGTCCCAAGGTTACAGGCTACTGGAGCCCATTATCCATATATAGGTTCCTTCAGCATCTCCCGCCGCATTTCCATGCTTCTAGCAGGGGATGTCAATATTTGTTAGCACCTACTCTGTGGCCAGCACAATGCTAGGTGCTTTATATCTCCAATTCAGTCTTCACTAGTATAGAGGGATTACTGTTCACAATACTCTAGCTGAGGAAACTGAGTCTTAGAGAAGGGACTGGTTCAGATTCACATGGTTCTTGAAGAAGCCGGTGCTCAAATCCTGGTTTGTCTGGTTCCAAACGACTCCCTCTCTCCACTCCATCATTCTACCTTCTGTCCTATGCCTAAAATTTCACAATTAGATGCAGGTCTTTAGATGTTCAAGACTGTTTCTACCTTCAGGCGTTTCTCCACAGAAGTTCTGACACTCCAAATGTGGTAGTAGGAGGCTTCTATAAAAATTCTGACTAACACATTAACAGGTATTTGCTGAAGGTTATTTACTTTAAGGCCTTTTCCTTAGGACAAGAAGAGCTTGGAAGAGTCAGGGGAATTTTCAAGGGGGCCTAATGAGAGTTTGGACCAGAAAGTATTGTAAAAAAAATACTCTGAAATTATGGAATTACAATCGGAAGAGGCCAAGAGTGGCCTACAAGGGTGCCTCACTCCTGGGAAGTTGGGGGTCTTCATGAAGCAGTGGGTGAAATTGTCACTTTTTGTACCTTGGAATTAGGCTGATTATATAATCAAAGCTTTATTTGGTAAAAAAAATTCAGGATGTTGTCATGGGTTGGCTACTTCTGGCAGCCTTCAATAAAATACTGTAAGAGACAGGCTGAAGGTAGCCTGTTTTCCAGCAGAAAGTAAAGGGAATATGGCTTTGCTAAGAAAGATCCTTTCTGCTATGGCAGGTAATTCAAGATGGCTGAAAGTCCTTACCCTGGGGCCTGTGGGGCTGGCAAAGCCATGTTTTCTATCTCAAACCAAGGTTAATATACACAGATGCAGCGAGACTAGAGGATTCCTAGGAGGGGAGATCAGAACACAGAAAAATCCTGACCTACCCGATCCTAGCCTGTCCCAGCACATCCTGTTAAATATTCTCTAAGAAAGGGGAGACTCACATGCTCTGTGAACCTGTATCCGGGAGCAATCTAAGGGCTAGGAGAAATCATAAGAATCTACCTATCTGAGGCTATTATTTTTATTTTCTTTAAAGCAAAGGCTAAAATGAACAGGAAAGCTATTAAACTAGGCCTCAAGTGAGGGTAATGCTTTCAAACTTGGGGTGTGACCAATTAGTGGGTTGTAAAATCACTTTGGTGGATTGTGACCAGCGTTTCTTTTTTTTTCTCTCTCTTCCTTTCTTTCTCTTTTTTAATGGACTGAAATAGGAAATATCGGCATGCATCTCATTTAGTGAGGGTAAATACTGTTGCATGAAACTTGTGATTTGATTATACATAAATACATATTAATATACACACATGTATAATTAGATACTGGGTCATGAAATAAAATTAATTTCTTATTATGAGTCATGGCCAAAACGTTTGAAAACTAGTAGTCTAGGCAGACTAATAAAGCATAGAGGTTTTTGGTTAGAAAATAGAAATTTACAGGTTTGAAATACATGACCAAACAAAACCTCTGACTATGGATGCTACTCAGTGGAGTTGACTAGAAGCAGAAGATGAAAAGCCTATATATTTCCATGAGAGATGTTGCCACAGAAACTCCATGAAAGGGTGATAGTTATTTTCAGTTGCTCAAATCTTAGGGCAAAGTTTAAGATAATCTCTCACCCTTAAACTTGCACCAAATAGTTGTGAACAGTTAAAGCAACATAATTCTCAGAGAGTACATCCTTCCAATGCCTTTTTAAGATATGCTCATGAAGGACAAATGAGCAGAGATGAACAAAGATGATCCTTATTAGTCTACACTGGATGCTAAGAATTCTTCCTAGTTCCAAGAGTCTTAATTATTTCTGTTCTACAGGATATTATCTGTTCTTTTCCCCATTTTCCCAGATTTTCTATTATATACATTCTGTTTTTTATCTGCTATATAGACAAGTTACCATTAACCAAAGGCCAATGAACCACAAGGAATTACACCTGGATTTCAAGGAGCAGGATTTCACAAGATATAGTTATATGAGCCTTGAGGTTCTTTCCATTTAGGTGGAGTGAATGTTTATGGGAGTATGAGTATTTGTGAAAGAGTCTGTGTGGAAGATGGGCATGAATGGATGTTGGCGGCCAAAGGGATGGACTATAGTTGATATGTATTGGTTACTGCTCAGCACCCATGTCCTCTTCTCCCATACTAACAGCATCCAGATTTTCTTTCAGGCAACTACAACCCCATGCAGCCCACTGACTTTGTGGGCTATCTAGTTGTGCGTTATGAATGACTTGGCCAGTCAGTACCTTTTTTTCCCCTCCTTCTTACAGAGATTATTCCAGGGATGGGCATTGTGTCCTAGGATGGTCCCATCAGGTGCATTTCAGGAAACTTAACTTGCAATGATGCTATAGGAACACTCTCTACCACTGAACCGGGAATGAGGAAACATGGAGCTCCTAACTCTTCTGGCAGTCACACTGGGCATTGTGTCTTAGGATGGTCCCATCAGGTGCATTTCAGGAATCTTAATGCACAATGATAGAATGTATAGGAACAGTCTCTACCGCTGACCATGAATGAGGAAACATGGAGCTCCTAACTCTGCTGGCAGTCATCCTATTACTCCAAGGAAGAGCAAGTCTTTGGATGAGGTCGACATTGTGGATGAGAGAGTGGAGAGGAAGAAGGACTCTGGGCCCTTCATTATACTCTGGAACACTTGAATCAACCAGCCATAAGTAAGTATGGCCTGCCTTACTTCTGAACTGTCCCCTATGAGCCAGTAAGCCCTCTTACTGAAATCTATTTGAGTTGATTTCTATAACTAATAGAATATATACACTTCACGCACTCTATACTTTGTTTTGCAAAGCTTTGAATCTTTGAGATAGACTTGCTGAGCTTGTGTCCTAGGCCACCAGGAATGTGGATTCCTTCACATCAGGTTTTAGTGGCCCCGGCTGGGGCATACACCTGAGACTTCTCTCTGTGTTCAACTTCCCATATATTAAGTATATACTTATGAAATATATCATTCTTCGGGAGCACTCAAGACTCATTATAACTCTCCCTTGCCCATTCCTCCACCTTTGGCTCATTTCTCATCACTAGTCTTGCCCATTATGTCACAATAATATCAAACTGCAGAGTTCTATACCCCATACTAATTTATGTGCCTTTGATCACATAATTTTTTTCCTGCCAAGAATACCCTATCCTCTCTAGTTTTTTTTTTTGCTTCACATCTATTTGTGCTTTTAGACCTGTGTTTTCCAATATGGTAGCCAGTAATCACACATAGTTACTGAGTTCTTGAGATGTGGCTAGTGGAAGTTAGAAATGGAATTATTTTACTCCACTCATATTAATTTAAATTAAACATTTTAAATTGGAGCAATATAAAATATTTTTCTATTAAACACAAACGTCATTGCTTTGATGGGACTATATTTTAACTGTTGAAATTTGGTGTCCAAACTGAGATGTGCTGTAAGGATAAAATATACACTTGATTTCAAAGACTTAGTACATTAAAAAGATTGTGTGCTTCCATCTGTGTGGAAGATGGGCATGAATGGATGTTGGTGGCCAAAGGATATTTTGGATTATATTGGATATATATATATATATATATATATATAGGATTGAATGAATATGTTTTTGGATATATTGGATTGAATGAAATATGTTATTAAGATAATTTTCCCCTGTTTGTTTTTACTTTTCTAATGTGGCTGCTGGAAAATTTTAAATTACATATATGGTTCACAATATATTTCTATTGGACAGCACTGAACTAGAACTTACCAGACGTCATCTCCTTGAAAAAACCTTCCCCAATCGCCAAGGCTAGATATGGTGGCCTCCTGCCTTTTCATGACATCCTCTTACATAGCACTTACCTCATTAATTGCTATTATCTCTTCAAGTGTCTATCTGTTCCCACCTGTCCCCAGACGGTACGTTTCTCAAGGGCAGTGACCATGTTTTATATTTCCAGGGCCTCCACAGTGCTTGGAACATAGTAGGTACTCAATACATATTTGTGAAATAAGTAACCACATCAAGTTCACAATGTCACAAGTATTTTAAAGTGTAATTTCACATACAACTACTTTTTAGATTAATATTCTGTCTTAGTGCTTCCTGAAGGTTCAGTCTTCTGGCTAAGCCTCTTGGCCACTATGTGCAGTGCCCAACCTGGGGGGCTATACAGGGAATAGGTAAACCTTCCAACTATTCCTAGAATCCTGCTCCTAGGAGAGCCCAGATGGAGTGAGCAGACAAGAATGAGTACCAAGAGGAATGGAGGAAAGAAAAGAGGAAGTGAGGAAAGCAGGAAGTAAGACTTCTCCCTCTGCCCTTTGTGGCAATGTGAGCTAAGTGTCGCTGCCAAGCAAACAGTGGTGTGGAAGACTGGGAAGGAGAAGCCAGGCTGGCTGTGGTATGCCACTGGGTGGAGTTAAAATTTATAACAAGGGAGAGGCAACTGAAGAAAAGAAAGGTTCTTTTAAAAATTCTGCTGAAGCCCAATTAAAAAAAATTCCACTCTCTCATGCTAAGTTTTAAGAGACTTCCCTTTCAAAATTATTTTCAGTCTGGTGGTAATAGGCAGGAAGAGTATCAGATGTTCATAAAGTGGGTAATCCCCACCCCCTAAAACATAGGACTTGCCCACATTGCTTTTCTGACTTGCGTTATGAGGATATGGGATATAAAGTTGTCAAGGCGTAGATCCTTCCAGAAAGGAGTGTCCCATGTGGTAGATTTAAAAAAAAAAAAAAAGCTGAAGTATTTTGCAGCTCCTCCCACCAAAGAAGTGAAATGGATTTTGCTAGTCCTTGAATCTGTGTTATTCTCATGGGATGTTAGACAACCTGATGTAAGCAGAGGCTTACACACTGGGGCTTCCTCTCTTTGGTCTTTTTGGAACCTAATCACCCTGTGAAGAAGTCTAGGCCAGCTTGCTAGATACTGGAGATATGTGGCTCCCCACCAGCTGCTGGACATGTATGTGACACCATCAGGGACCAGCAAGACTTCAGAGAAATCTTCCAGGTGACTACAGCCATACAAGAAAAATCCAGGTGAATCCAGCAGAAGAATTTCCCAGCTGAGCCCAGCCCAAACTGCTGATCCCTAGAATGGTGAGATAACGGATGATCATTGTTTGAGACCTCTAAGTTTTGGGGTGTTTTGTATGTGGCAAAAGCAAACTAATATATTCTAACTAAGAGGTATGGAGACACATAGAGTAACAGCTACCTTACACCTTACTATAATAGAAAGATTCAGAGTATGGGTTTGGGAGCCAAGGAGATGTGGTTCCATCACTTGCAGGGGTATGATCTTTGTAACGACCACCCTACTTTGTAGGGTTGTAGTGAGAACTGTGTCAGCCAGGGTGGCACATGGGAATCAGGATAATTTGGGGAGAGTTTATATAGGGACACTTGTATTTACAAAGGTGTGGTTCGGGAACCACAAGGTGAGTGTAGTGCTCTGGGGCCATGTTACCATCCTGCATGTGAAGAGGCAAGGAGAGGGCATGGTGACTGGAAGCTAGAGACAGAGCAGGCTGGTCCAAGAAGGGCACCTGACAGTACCCACAACTTTGGGTTGAGAGATGAAGCTGTTCTGCAGTGTTATGACTGGAAAGGAGCTAGAGGAATAAAAATTCTGATCTACCCTTCCTCCTGCTGCCTATTTCTTGCCAGTGCCCTTGTTTATTAAATCTAACGAGACGCCACTGGACATGCAGATCAGCCTCTGGGGCCAAATGCAAGGTGAAGCAGGAGGGAGAATGGATGTGGGGCAAATGGAAGGTATCCAGTTCAAGAATTTAAAGGCAATAGTGCATATAGAAGTACTGAGAATGTACCTAACACCCAAAAATCATTATTACATTATCAGTACAAACCAGGGACTACGGGTGGCAGAAAAGGAAAAAAATACTTTTTTCTAGGCTAACCTGGAGAATATTCATGGAGAAGGAATGCATTGGGTTGTGGCTTGGAGAAGTGGCAAGATAATAACAATAGTGATAAGAAGAAACATTTACTTAGACTTTACTATGTGCAGGTACTATTCTGAAGGCTTTAATACATTAATTTATTTAATCTTCACAACAATCTTATAAGGTAAGTACTATCATTATCCCTATTTCACAGGTAAGAAATGGAGGCAGACAGAAGTTAGACAACTCACCTGAGGTCACACAGGTAGTAAATAGTGGAGTCAAAATTTGAACCGATTTCAAAGATGGTGTGGGACATGATATCAATTCATTATTTAGGCACAGAGCTAGAGAACTCTTGTAGAAGAAGTAGGGAGTCATCTAGATGAAGCAGAATGTAGGATTTCTGCTGGAGGACAGTGAGAAACAGTCTAGAGGGAGAGCTAAGGACCAGATCTTTGAAGGCTGGAATGATAAGCTAAGGAATTTGGCCTCCATTCTGGTGATAGGAAGCCACTGAGAATTTCCGAGAAAGGTAGTCACAGCAGAGGGCCAGGGCAATGAATCTGTACTTAGAATAAAACTAACAGAGCAGGGAACAACTGGAAGCCAGGCAAGCAGCAAGCAGATACTGCACTAGTCCAAGCACCAGGAAATGAAGGCTAGAATAGGATGATACCAGCAGAGATGGGGGGCAGGAACATTAGAACTGCACCACAAGGGAAGGCTCAAGGGGCTTGGGGACCAATGAACTGGGCATGTCAAGGGGTCTGAAAAAGGAGAAATAGGACAGGAGATCTGACACCCAGGTGACAGGGTCAAGATGGTGTCAGATGTACCATTCAGCCATGCACAGTGTATGCGCTGGGAAAGAAAGCGTGTATCATCTACTCTTGCATGTATTCTGATTATAACACAAATGCTATAAAGTTGTACCAACCTCCAGTCAATTTTAAAATAGCAACTGGTTTTGTAATGCCAGCTCCTGGCGAATTCAGTTGTGAGCCTGGAACAAGGATGGGGGTGGATTCAAGGACTTCCCCCTGAGATTGTGAGAGAACCAGGGTTGCAGGATATTGTGAGATTAGTTCTGGGGAAGCTGGAAGGATGCTTGGTTGCCCGGCGACAATGCTGCCTCCATAGCAGCCCTTGGTTTCCTGCAGTCCCGGATGCATCTCGTTAAAAGGAAAGAGGGACAGCTGGCTGACACATTTTCTGAAGTGGCATTTTCAATGTCCCAAGTCTTGGTATCTTGTTTATAAGTGGCACTTACAACATACAAGGAAAGGGGAGAAAAGGGGAGCGGAAGAAAGGTCTCCTAGGATCTCGAGCACACGAGGAGTTGATCTTGACTCTATGATTTTAGCTTGTCTAACAGAGATGGGTGCGGAGCCTCCTTGAAATCCACCTGAAATGAATTAGCCTGAAGTAAAAGTAGGTGTTTATCTCAAGTCATTGCCTCAAATAGCTGACTACCTGTTGGAAGCAGGGTCTGATCGATGCAAACCAGAGCAGCCGTGCGTGAGCTGTTACACAGCGGTTAATATTGATCAGAGCTAAAGGCTGCCGATAGGAATGTGGAGTGAACTGACAGGCAGAGAAGAGGGAAGGAGGAAACAGTCTTCGCTGGTGGCAGCTGTACAGAGGAAAGCCGATAAAAAGTCAATTCCACTTAACTGAATGGCTGCTAACTAAATATTTTTGGGGCCAGAGCCTTCCCAGGTAGCAGCTGGAGCATCTCTGTTCCGGAACTGAGACATCAAGCAAGAGCTGGGCATCAACAAGCAAGATTGCAGGGTCCTGGTGATGGATGGGGGAAGAGGAGAGGCCCTCCGATGGAGGGATGGGTGGCCCTGGTCTTGGCTGAGCTGAATGGGTGCAATGGAGGACAGCCACTGGTCCTGGAGTGTTGCCGACGTTCTCATAAGCAACAAGAGCCAGGCTGGAATTTGTGAAACAGCCGCTGATTAATTAGTTCATTTAAAATGCTGATGCTTTTCTCTGAACTTAAGTAAAGGATGTTGAAACTAACTGCTGCAGTAAGGGAAAGTTGAACAATGGCAGAACCCATCACAGAGAGAGAGAGAGGCAGAACATTGCAATATAGTGTAGTTAAGAGACTGTCTTTGGACCATACAGTGTTCACTGATAACTTACTGTCCTGTACTTCTATGCACTCAAAAGGGTTGCATTTCTCTTTCTTAATTAGGTGTGATTATGTAACTTATTTTGGCCAATAAAATGTGAGAAGAGACATGCGTCCCTTTGGGTGGAAGCATTTAATTGCTAGTACACAGCTTTCCTGTTCTTTGCTTGCCACTGTGATTACAGTGCATTGGTATGGAAAAGAGCAAAGGCATCTCGAATGTTAGGCTAACACATGGATAATTGTTCAAACTGCACTGGATTTTGGGTAAGTAAGGAATAAACTTCTATTGTGCCACTGAACTTTTGGGCTTGTTTGTTACACAGCATGAGCAAACCTTTCTGACTAATACAGGTAGGTCAGGTTTTAGAATCCTATGTCTACGAGTTCCTAGTAGTTGGGTGATGTGGCCTGTGTCTAATCCACCCAAATCTTGGATTATGTATATAAAGCATAACAACAGTAGCAGCAATAAAACTTATGATGCATTGAATGCTTCCAAGGTATAGGTTTGGCATAGGCTCTATCTATATTAACTAGTATAATTCTCAAAGCAACCTCATAAGGGATCTATTATTATCCTAATTTTATGATTGTGGAACTCAAAGTTCAAAGAAGTCAAAAGACTTTCCATGGTCACACAGCTTATAAATGACAGGCAGGAATTCAAACCCCAGCAGACCACTCCAGAGCACTTTTTCTTAACTATTTTCCTATCCTAGATCTCAGCTTAGGTGCTTAATAAATAACAGGTCTCCTAGTATAAAGGCTTGGGAACAAATCTACCAATTGTCTCATACCTAAGTGTTCTACACAGGAGGAGAAGACATGGCTGGTATTTCTTTTGACCTTTCACTGTGCTGCTTCCCTCATCCCCATAAGCCTCTGTAGGGTTTGAGCCTATATGGAATATTCTTCTCCACTTGTTATCCTAATCCTAGGTATTTGTAAAGCTCCAGGTCAATTTCCTACTCATTTGGGATACAACAGGGAATTCCTTTTCACTGGAAGACGCTCAACGGACTTCCATCAGAGGGTCCCGTTCTGAGGAGTTACTCAGCTATAAAACGGAGATAATAACACCCATCTTACTGTATTATCAGATATTACTTTTCACTTGTTTTTTAAACATCATATTCTAGATTTTAGACACGGCACTCTGTGATTTTATATGTATATGTGTGTAAACATATATAAAAGCTCTACCTATCATCTCTTTCTCATTCTTTCTCTATTTTTTAAATTTTCACAGCAACACTAGGATGCAGATATTACATTATATCCATTTTATTTTTTATTTTTTATTTTTTTTAATTTAAAATAGTTTATTTTCAAATTGGTTTACATAAAACACCCAGGATAAAGAAGATGTGGTACATATATACAATGGACTACTATGTGGCAATGAGAAAAAATGAAATCTGGCCATGCGTAGCAACATGGATGGAACTGGAGGGTATTATGTTAAGTGAAATAAGTCAGTCAGAAAAAGACATTATATCCATTTTAAAGATAAGGAAACTGAGGGGCACCTGGGTGGCTCAGAATGTTGAGCATCTGACTTCAGTTCAGGTCATGATCTAATGGTTCCTGAATTTGAGCCCCACATTGGGCTGTCTGCTGTAAACACAGAGCCTGCTTTGGATCCTCTGTCCCCCTCTCTTTCTGCCCCTCCCCTGCTCTCTCTCTCTCTCTCAAAATAATAAACATTTAAAGATAAGGAAAGTGAGGCTTAGAGAATTTAAATACTTTTCCAGAGGTTACCCAGTTAGAATGAAGGATGGGGGGCTAGTTCAAATTACGACTCTAAAGCTTATTATCTTTTCTATTAAGTTCTTGTGCCTTCCTCCTACTTGTGGAGTTAAAGTGAAATAACACAGTTAAGATTTTCTTGAAGTACAGTGCCTGCCACATAATAGCAGCCTAGTAATTGGGAGCACTTATTATAATTCCTCCATAAACATTTATTAGCATCTCCTGAGAGGCTCCTCACCCTATGTCCAGCCTGCAGGGGATCAGGGCAGCTATGCAGGTGGGAAAGGAGCCCCTGGAGAGTAGAGAAGCCCAGAGCACTCAGCACCTGCTGTGCTGAGCACTTGTCATTCAGGTTCACATTCTTTCTTCACCATGACCTTCAGGATGGTGACATGAGTTGTCCCATGTCCAAAGCCACTATGTGAGCCCAGGACTCAATTTTTAGCCATTACCCCATTCTGTCCTTTCCTTATGATCGTAGGTGTGGGAGAGAAGGATGGTGATGCACTACTCCTTGACCATAGTTGGAATTTATCTGGACTGACCTGTTGACCCCATACAGCCCTGTGAGAAGGAGGAAGAGTGCTCGTCTCTTGTCAGTTGAACAGCCCTGAGATGCTCTAGGAATAAGGGACCTGACACTATGTACCTCTTTACTTTATGCCTATTGTCATGCTGGGTATGACTTCCCCCATATCCTTCCCAAGAGGGTATCACTGACCCCATTTGATTGATGAGGACACTGAGCCTCCAAGAGGTTAACTGGTATCTCTTATTGGTCCCTGTCTTCTCTGTACTCTTATGAGAGCATTTCATAATTTTGCTGACTAACAGTCCTTCTAAGTGCCTTAATTAGGGGGTCATCTTTGTTCTCTGCTTGTCGAATTCTAGGTTACTTGATGAATGTATTCCATTTATTGATACATCAATGTATTGATGTGTGTATATGCATGTGTGTGCCATCTCTATGCTCAGGTTCCTCTCAACCAATATTTTAGTTCTATGCTGAGGGGAGTGTGCTTGGGCTATTTTGAGTTTCTGTACTGAATACTTAGCAACTTCAATAAACTTCATTCCTTTAGGTAGTAGACTTAATATTTTAAGGATGGTTTTAATTCCCATCCTCTTCATGTTGAAGTCAAAACCAGGAAAAAGGAGAAAAAAAATCTAGCCTATGAGCATTGCCAACGATTCCACTCTTTGTGAGAACAAAGGTCAGGATTCCAGAATGTAGAGGCTAGAGAGCTCTCTAAATTGTTTCTTCGGGCATGGGTACATAATGCTTAAATCACTTCAAATTTCACTGGGTTCTATTCTCTCTGTGCAGGCTTTCCCAGAAATGTGTCTTATGGAAGGGATTAGCTGTTTGCGTATTTAAAGTTCCGAAGGTGAACTTCTCTAACCTAACCCACATAATTAAAGTGGAAAATTTTTGGTGGGGGAAAAAAAACCAACAAGGAAAATACCATGTTTGGGAAGGGAGCTGTACTTTTACGGTCTCAAGAGATGGCTTTGCATTCTCGGGCACTTAATTATAACCTATCTTGCTGGGCGCTCCCATTTTTCTGGCTGTTCAGTCTCATTTCTGTATTAAGATGATAAGCAGCTTGAGGGTGTGACACTGGAGTGGGGAAGGTGGTTGGTTTTATGGTATGATTTTGAAACATGACATTCATTAATGTTTTAATGTGAAGGGTATAAAGAAGAAAATAACACATAACAAAATAAAACAAAAGGCATATTATTCTGATAAATCCTGTTGGTATGAAATGAAGCCAACAGGCAGAGCCAGGTTTGAGAATTCAAATAATATAGAAAAACACAAAAGGAAAAGGAAAAACCGTGCTATCCTCACCTGAACTCAGTCCTGTTCTACAGCAACTATCACTGTTAACAATTTCTAGTGATTCTTTCCTTCAGTTTACAAAATATATTCATAGTATAATTTTAGCAGCACCTAGAAAGCCCTCTCTCCTACTTATTGTCTGTCCTCTTTGCTATAATGGCTGATATTACACCATCATAGACTCGCTCCTTTCCATGTGAGTCCTTATAAACCTAAGCTATTTCTTTTATTCAAAGATATTCTTAGTAAATGGCAAGAGGCAATGTTAAATGTTATCTCCCTGCCTGCCACAACTGGAGCTTGGGCCTGAACTATCAGCTGGGTCTGGAGTTATACCACTTAGGCCAAATCCAGAGTGATCTCTTGTTGGCTCTTTTTAATTTCTTATTTCTTTCCTCTGTCAGGTGGGGTAATAACAGTATTTGCTTCATAGGGTTGTCTTGAGGAATCAGTTGAAAGAGAAGTACATGAAAAGTACTGAGAACATGTCAATACATAGCATTACGTAGTAGGTCTTGAAAAATGCTAGCTATATAATTAATGACTAAACAGAAATGATTTCTGAAACAAACTGCCCTTTTTGAGTGCCTAATAAATGCCAGACATGGTCTGGAGTGCTTTATGTACATGACTCATATAATCTTCTGTACTGCCCCAAGAAGTCGGTACTAGTAACAAGCCATTCCACAGAGGTGGAAACCGAAAAGCATAATGTAACTTGCCCAAGGTCACACAGCTAGGTCTCAAGGGTGAACTGGGCTTTGAGGGCACATCTGTCTTTGCACTGGGCCAGCTAAAGAACATGTCAGTTTCAAGGGGGGAGCAGATAGAAGGACCCCTAGGCCTGGGGATGCTGGTGAAAATGTGGGCTGATGCCATGGGAGGGCAGAGAGTGGGAGGGACACCTGGAGGAGAGGAAGAAGGCTGGTGAAGGGGAAGAGGAAAGGCATCCAAGGAGCTTTGCCTATAATGTGATTTTTCCTGGGGCCAGTGCAAGATCTGATTTTCTCTGTGGTCTCCTATGTTGCCTGGAAGTTGCCAGAAGGCCACAGGGTCCAAATCCTAAAACCAGGCGTTCCAGTTCTACCACGAGTTCCATGACCTCACAGCTCACACCACTTCCCCAGCAAATTTCCTCTTCTGTAAAATGGGAATCATAAATCCTGGCTCACCTAACTGCCTTATGGGGCTATTGTGAGGCTCAAATGGGTCTGGGGACTTTTCAACGTTTGGCTAACTGGAAACGACTGCACAGAGATGCTAGATGTTATTAATGATTTTATGTGTACCTATGAGTTAAAAAGGGGAATGCATTTGGTCCTTAAACTTAGATTTAGAGAGGATTCCAAAAATGAGCCTCCATGGGGAAGAGTTTATGGTGCCAGAATGCTGGTATTGTCTGTGCTCCATTCAAGAACAGGCAGGGAGACTGGGAGGTTTGTGGATGAACAGTATCATCATTATCTAGGCTCAGGGATAGCAGGTTTGGTGAATACATCATAATCAGCCCTCTCTCCTCTGTACTCCTACTCCTAGCAATTTGAAGGCAAGGTAGGGACTAGTGATGTCCTCTCCAATGTGTCTGAATCTGTCCTGCTTTATGGTCTGCTTAGCTGCAGGTCCACATATTACATGGAGACACAAAGCAATAGGTGGCATCCTGGCCATTTCTTATGACTCTAGCATCTTGCGTCTAGGTTGTATTTCAGGCCAACTTTTAGTGAAGTGGATCAATGCTTGAAGCACATAATGTAACATGATTCTTCAAGAGTTTGATTAATTGTGTCACTGTCACAGCCTCAGTTCAGGTTCAACCTTTTAAAAGTTTTATTATTGTATAAAGTGATCAATCAGGATGGAGTAAAAGATAAATGTCCGACTTCGGCCATATCTCTTCCTGGTCTTTGTCAGCAAGTGTTCCTCTCCTGGTCAGTTCATCTGGACTGTGCTGGAGAAACAGGGTTAATCCAGATTCATGGTGGAAGAAAATGTGGACCAAGATGGAGGCAGTCAGGTGCTCTGAGTGGAAGTAGACTGCTCCAGTGCATCAGCCTTGGTGCGGCATAGGAAGAACCCGGGGAGTTTGAAAGGGTTGAGTTCTGCATCCCTACCCACAGATTCTGACGTCATTGGCCTAGGGTATGGTCTTGGCATCCCCTGGGATTCTAATGTATACCCAAGGACGAGAATTACTGATCTAGTCAGAGTAGCTCTCAGTAAAACCATCAGGTGTGGCACATTCATTTTAGGGATCCTTGTTCCCTAACTTCTGGTTTCTGTTGCACTGTCTCCAGGACCCTTTTCTTATATACCATCCTACTGGAAGCTGCTCTCAAAGTAATCCCCACAAAGTATAGTTGATGAAGACTTAAGGGTTTAGCCCTTCCAGAAACACATGCATTTTAACATAGGATTTTTAAGTTGAAAATACCTGGGGGAATCTATCTCTATGGGGAGTCTTGGCCCTTATAGAGAAGCATTTGAGCTGATTGCTTTCCAGTCATTATCATTGTAGTAATGGTCAATACTTATGTGTGTGCCAAACACTGTTCTAAGTATTCCCTCTCTCTTTCTCAATATATATCCTCACTCATCAAATCCTCCAAACATTGTTATGAAGTAGGTGTGCTGGCATAAGGAACATGACACAAAAGCATTGAGTAACAGTTCTGAGGCCTCACTGCCAAGAAATGGGAAAGCCAGGATTCAAACCCAGGAAATCTGACTCAAGATGCCATGCTTTTAACCACTCACCACTTAAATTACCTCAGGGGTCCCTACCGAGGTCAGAATGGAGCCTGAGGGCTAGCTTTGTTTCTCCAACAGGAGATGTTGGGGAGCTTCCCTATTATTTTTCTCTTTCAAAGCCTCCAAGGCAGTACCCCCTGTGGGAGATTGTTTTATTGTTCGTAATTACTGCCCTTCCCTGTGAAAGGGTAATAAGTTTCCTGTCTCATCAACATCAAGCTTGGCCATGTGACTTGCTTCGGCTACCAATAAAATGTAAGAGGTAGTGATGTAAGCTACTTCTGAGCAGAAGCTTTAAAAGCTATCATGTGGCATCTCTTTCTCCCTTCTAGCACCACACTGTTTTTTAAAATATATTTTTAAGTATGTATGTATGTATGTATGTATGTATTTATTTATTTATTTGAGAGACAGAGAGAGAGAAAGAGAGAGAGAGAGAGAGAACCAGCCACCCAGGTGTCCCTAGCACCATTTTGTTTTGAAGCCAGGGAGTAGCTGTTCCTTCACCCTGGGTTCAGAATAAAGATGAACTAGAGGAGAGATATAACCAACCTATGCATGAAAAATATATCTTGGTTGTAAGCCAATGAAACTTGAGGGTTATTTGTTACTGCAGCATTATTTAATAAAAACTGACTAACGTAACCTCTGAATAACAATATTTTAAAGGTGAGATGCCAGGAATGCTGTAAGGATAATATCTTTAAGCAACTAATAAGCTATATTATAATTTATCTAACGTATTTTGCCAAAAGGCTCAGCACAGTTTTCCATCATCTACAAATCTTTTTATGCATCAATCCAACCCCATCTTAGAAGACTAAGAGGTCATAAGCATTTGCCTAGCTCAGTATACCCAGAGTTCATTCGCCAACCCAATACTTACAAAGGGAATCAGAAAGAAAGAATAAAGCAGATTAAAAGTTATTTTATATTTGAGGGCATTGGATAGAATGGGAGAGAAAAAATATATACTTTCCTTTATAGATGAGAATAGTGTTAAGGCTTAATAAGACTCTCCCTTATCTGAGGCAGAGGATGAAAGAATTCTTTAATATAAATTATCCATTCCGGGCTCCAAAACCTGTTGCCATTTTTAGTGTCCCACTGCTTATTTCTATCTCATGCAATTTACAAACTTAGAGCCCATGAGCTGGATGAGGCATGTAGAAGGCTTTGATTTGATTCATACATTGTGTGGGTATTTGACTAAAATTGATTGCCAACATTCAAAATTTGAGATATTTCAAGTAAAAAAAAAATCTATATTTCCAGTTTCTCTTGAAAAACTGAAAGCTCTGGTTACACTGGGCCTGGAAACCTGCAGTTGGATTTGAGCAGCCTATGCCCTTTAGGCTGGGTGTGTTTTCCGCTGTCCCCACCACTCCTTAATGCCCAATTCACCTATTTATATATTTAGCTTAGTCAATGGCAACCATTCAAGTTTACCACCCCCACCCTGGGGATCAACTTCCTTCCTTTTCTCTGTTTTTCCCTCTTCTCTTCTGTTGTGCTCTCTTTTCTCTTTTTATACTTATTTCTTTCACAGTAAGAAAGGAACTCTCTGGGAGCCTGTTCTCTGCCACTCTGAGGACATCACTCTCTGCGTTAATCTCAGAACTTTGAGTAAGCTGAATTTGATAGTGCAGCTCTCCGGGCCCCCAGAGAGAGTCACCCTAAATTATCTACGACCATTCGTGGAGTGGAGGGAATGGATGCTTCACTCTGGAAATCTGGACTATGTTTGCTCAACAGATTCTATAATACTTGATGATTTGCATACTTACGTAGCTGGAAGGTTTTGAAACAGCATAAACCTCCTTCCCACTAGATAATTCTGTTGCTTAACAAACCATAACAGCTCTGATTACATGGAGAATACTAGAAGTAAATGGTTTGAAAATGATTTTACTATTTTCTGTTATGGAAACTCACATGTAGAAACATTATGGAACTGTTTTGAAATTTCCTTAGCTTTCTAAATGTAAAATCACTAGACTTTGATATTTCAATAATTCTACATTTGAAATAGAGTTAATGAGATCAGAGTCTGCTTTACGGACACCTACACTGGAGAAGGCCGTCCAGAGCCATCCGGATGAAGTAGTCAGTGGGTAGGCATTTCCAAGTCTTTCCCATGTCCTTTTCTTTTTCTGCACCAGTTGCTAGACTGACCTCTCGCTGACTAAAACTTCACGCGGAGGCTCAAGGATTATAAATCTCAGACTAGGACTATACAGAAATACAATATGGAGTGTGGGCGTGAAGACATACACTGGTGTTTCCAAACTCAGTAATAAAATCATTCTGAGAGTTCTCATGCCAGCATTCAGCTAGCTGCAACCTTCTCCTGCTTGCCTTCTAAGGAGATTAAGACCGGACATTTTATTTTGTTTCCGTTTTAGTTTATTTGAAGGTTTTATGATGTCTTAGTTGAGTTGCTTATGAGACTTCCAAATAAACATGCTGCTTTTAAAAATGGCAAGTTGTTTTTATTTATTTCTTTTAGGTGCCCGGTGACCTCTGGGTATATTAGGCAGCTTTAAATTATAATTAAAATAATAACTGTGGTCCTGGAACAATAATAGATGTTGAATTATACAAACGCCAAATTAGGATGTCCAGAAAATCTGTTTGAAGGAAACCAGAGTAAGCATGGAATTTAAAAAGTTATCTTTGTGGCAACGTGACCAAAGGAAACTTCTCTCTAACAGCAGCCTTGTTATTATTTTTTTGCTTTGCTTTGCCTTCCTATGAGGCTACTCAAATTTTTATTTTTTATCTTTGCTGGACTTGGGGTGTGTGGGAGTTCCTTAGTTGAACTTGTTACGATTTTATAGACAAGAAAAAAAATAATAAAACTCTCTTGTCATCTGAGAAAATCCCTGTATTTTAATGACATCCTGAACATTTCTCAAGTCCATGGACACAAGCCGTAATAGCAGACATTGTGATTCACTGGATGCCAAATCCTCGGGGTGCTTTTGAGTCTCTAAGACGTACACATCTGCATTCCTCCATCTGTCATCTTAGCTCATCTTCTTCTCCCAACCGTTCTTAAATTAAATGACTACATCTAATGGGAGATTTTCTCAGGAAAGCTTATGAGAATTTGTCCAAAGACAAATTAAAACATTGCAAAGTAATCACTGAACTCAACTCACTGCTTGGGCTGGCCTCGGTGCTGACTCTAACCCAAAGGAGTTAATCAACCGTTGGGCCCCATATGGAGAAAAGCCACCAGAAAGAAAACCCAGTAAAAAGAAAGGGAATCCACTGTTTGTTGATCAGAGTGTCCGGGAACGAACAGTGCTGCAGAGTGGGTTTTGTGGTGTGCAATGGATCCAAAAGCCAGGGCAAGAAGAGTAGTTGAAAAAACCAAACACAACACAAAGCAAAACAGGATTCTAGAACCTCATGCCATGACACTTAATCTCAAAGGTATGACAATTCATCTCTGACATCCTCATTTCCCCCCTAGATGAATGGATAAGGATCACTTGACTGATGGACCCTTTAGCTTGGCTGGTCCTTGCCCTTCTATTCCCTCACTGCTCCATGTGAATCCTTCTTAACAGAGGTCTAAGGTGGCAGTTTACCTAGTGATTTCAACTTGCGGGAATTTATCCTAAGGAGACAACTAGACAGATACGCTACGCGCAAGGATACTCATTAGATTATTGTTTATAATAACATTACTGCCCATCCAGGGGGGATTAGTTAAATAAGTGATGGTATATCCAATAGTGGAATACAATGTAGTCACCGAAAAGGAATGTGCAAATCTATAATTCAATGACATGATGTATTGTTTTGAATAGCATGTATAATATGATACCGCTAACATAAAATAAGGCACAAATATGCATATGTATGCAGAAAAGATGCCTGATAGGATGTAGTCCAAGTTAACAGTGTTTGCTTCTGGTTAGTGGGGTTTTGGGTGATTTTAACTTTCTTTATACTTTGATAAATTGCTTGCATTTTAAAAAGAGATTATATATTCATAATTAGAAAAAAAAAAGGCTTAAAGCTAGGTCCATATTTGAAAGAAAAAAGAGAGTAGCCTTGGTTAATGGCATATGAGTATTTGTGCTATTCCACTAGAGTCTACAAACCCAGAAAAGTCCCAAGGAACTGAATCCTGAGAAAGAGGTTTGGCTGGGTCATGATAGGCATAGGGGTTGGTGGCCCTGGTGATGTTCCAAGTCTTTATTTCCAGGCTGCTACAGCCTAATTTGAGGATTGCTTCCACTGGAACTTTATGTTCCCCACTAAACACTCAAAGTGCTTCTCCAGATCAATGCTTTCAGTTTATCCTCCTATCATCTTTGTAAGGTAGAGGTGGGCAGGGAATATAAATGTCCTAATCCAGGGACCTGAGACATCAGTGGCCTGTGGGATGCGAGGGAAGCCAGGGTACTGCCAGCGTGCTGGTCCTCGGTCTCTCCATTCAGTGCTTCTTCTCCGAACCCAGAGTGTTTCACTTTTAGAAATGAGAGGGTAAATGTTTAAAATAATCGTTTCAATAACTCAGGAAGTAGAACTGAAACCCTCTGCATCTTCGTGCCTTAGGATGTTCAAGGGTTGGATTATAATCTGGCTCTGATGATTGTGACAGTTAAGAGAAATATTTTCAGGCCTCAGATGATCAACACAGGGCATAATTCATCCTGTAGCTGCTGGAGGGTCTCCTTCTGGAAGCCTGGAAGCTGAGGCAACAGTCTCAGTTCTACTATGAACTGTGGCAAACCAAAGCAAGGGTAACCTGCCTGGGTTTCAACTTCTTCATACGTAAAACGAATGGGAAGAGAGATACCAGCCTTATCTGCCCTAAGGCATCATTTGAAGGACCAAGCAATAAAACAGAAATGAATGTCCTCATCTCTTTGACTTCTCTCTGATCTTCCCAAGAAGAGTTGATTGTCCCCCGCTAACTCCAAGTCTTGATGTTTCTGTCTCCCCAGCAAGGCAGTGAAGAACAAAGTTAATTCAGCACTACCCAGGACCTAGCACAGAGCTCAGCACTCAGTAGTTTTCAATAAATGTTCGTTGGCTGGGTGAGTGGTTCAAAATTTTGAAGTACTCCTCCAGTGGGAAACATTGGAATTGCCACTGTGAAACTGGTATGAACCATTTCCTTTTGCTCTCATACACAACTTATTACCCATTTAAAAAAAATCTCTTAAAAAAATTGTTATACGTGGAATAACAATAGTACTGGCTGACCCCTGAGTGATTGCTCTGTGCCAAGCACCACACTATGCATTTTATATGAATTTTCTCATGTAATTCTATGAACCTCCCTTTGAGGTAGGTGCTATCTTCAGTTTTCCAGACAATGGGGCTGAAGCTCAGTGGGTAGTGTGCCCAGAACACTGAGAGAACAGGTCTGGAATACATCTCTAAGCCCATGTTCTTGACTACCTTTCCCTACTATGTGTCTGGAGGCAACACGAACCAAAGAGCAGGTGGGCTCAGCACTTGCCCATTTTCAGTCTAACATGGGATTTGTACAGGATTAGCTTCTTCTAAATATCCTCTCAGCTAGCCTGTGTTCGGCAGGTGAAATTGAACAAGGCTACACTGAAGGCTCAGATGGGCTGCATCTCATCATCCTGCATTCTGACATCTGCTCACTTTCGAAGCGTTAGCTCAGATGTGGTCCTTCCTTTGTTTCTTAAATGTTCCCATTTTCTTTTACTTCCCTCTCAGTTTCCTTTTAACCAGCTGAGTGACAGAAACTCAATGCTGACCACTTCATTAGCTGATGACCTTGTCCCTCTAGCCTTCTGCCCCACTTGCTCTCCTGGGCAGGTTGCCTTACGTCATAAGTTCTTGTTAAAGGTCAGGACCTTGGAGCCATCAGCACTGGGCATGTTGTTTTAATATATATCTAGAGAAATCAGGCCTGTCGGATCACATTAGGCCCTATTTGTGGAGTGCACGCCAATCCCCACGGTGGAGATGAACTGTTACCTTTGAAATACGATCATGGCTAGTTACCAGTGAGTACAGAAAGGGATTATATTCCATCAGTGACGCCCTTCTAATCTGTCTATCCCCTCATTGGCAGGGCTGCCCTTCTTCCTGGACAGAGAAAATCCTCATCAATACTAGTCTTGGATAGGAGCAAGGCTGAGGGACACCGCATGTTTCTAAGACTAGATGTGTTGATGAGCACACGAGAGTCGGTGTGGTATGTGATAAGTCAATGCCGAGGGAGGCCACGGCAAATTAGCACATTGCTTCTGCTAGTTGTTGGTGTGCTAATAAAATTATAAAGCTGTCAGCCACTGTTTGTTGAGTGATTACCCTGTGGTAGGCATAAGACTAAGATTTTATATACATTAGCCCATTTGTTCCTCTTAATATCCCTGCGAGATTGCTATTGCCACTAAACCCATTTTATGGATGGAAAAAATTGAGGTTCAGAAAAATCCAGTGATTTGCTCAAATTCACAAAGCAATTAAATAATAGAGTAGGCCTGATTTCAAAGCTGCTTCCAACCATCAAGCCACTATAATTCTGCCATGGTACTATTTGGTCTCTTGTTTGGGGTGGGATTTTTGCTGGTTTTCAAGGGAACCATA
Source organism: Paguma larvata (assembly GCA_030068075.1). Classification (NCBI taxonomy): domain Eukaryota; kingdom Metazoa; phylum Chordata; class Mammalia; order Carnivora; family Viverridae; genus Paguma; species Paguma larvata. The sequence goes on from CM057841.1 coordinate 43,852,320, forward strand.
CTGTAATTCCTCTTCTAGGGAGGAGCCACAAACATATAACTTGATCCAGCAGATTTGTTTAAAAGCAGAGTCTGGGACTAAGCCAACCCTTCTTTTTCTTTCTTCTTCAGGATTGGTTTTAAACTCATTCCTACATCCCGTGGGAGTCTGGCTGGACAGATCTCTTGACAGTGGATAGAAATAGCTCTCATAGTCTATTTTTAAGGAAAATGTGATGTTAGAAAATGAGGCAGGAATGGACACCAGGAGAAGAAAAGAACACACCAAACTTCCAGAGGGCTTACCCCAAAAATGCTTAGAAGTGGGAATACTGACAGACTAAAGGTGGCAGAGACATCCTACGGTGGCTGGGACTGCTTTTTACCTGGTCACCATCTTTCTGTCATGTTCCTTGTGTTTTGCCCACAGAAAGTTCAGCCAGGGAAGGGAAGTGCTGTTGTCCTGCAGCTAAACCCTCTTTTCCGTCTGGAGAAACAGAGCCTGACAAAATGCACACAGAAATGCCCGCTTGCCTCTTTCCTGGAACCTTAAGACACAATGCAGAGGTGTCTAGTAACACTGCAATTTCCTTTGAACTGTTTGGTTCTGTTTGGTGCCCTTGTCTGGCAGGTTAGTCTTTTTGACTGAGTTAACTCACCTGGTATAACATTTTCTTTCACTGAGAAACAAGAAGGCTGGAACTCACCTTTCTGATTCCGGCGAAGCTGGACACCATCCAATTGCGCTTCGCTAGACTTCTGGAGGCTGTAAATTATATCTTCTGAACTAAGGAAGAGAAGAAAGAACAAAAACACTGTTGGGAAGACAGTCAGCGAAACTTTGTAGGCCAAGTGGTTAATGAGGGAGATGATGCTCCCATTCCCCTTCACTTATTTTTCTTGGGTAAGATTTATATCTAGGGTGAGGGTTTATTAAAGCCTTCCCCACCTAGGCCAGCATCACAAGCAAACAACACAGCTACCGTATTCACCCATGTTCATAATGCTATAGATTCTTTAACTGAAAAAGCAGTCTTTAAAAATGGAACTCAGGGCAGCCAACCTCAAGATAGCATCTGATATTAATTAGAAACTATACAACGCTGTGAGTTGAGCTAAGGAAACATTGGTAGAGGGATTGGGACAAGAATGAGGAAAATCGAAAGTGAAATCCTGTGTTGATTAGAAGTGAGTGTGGCCCCTACATTTCTCCCCAGTCTGTCCGTCCCAGAAAAAGCATTCCGATGGTGTTAACTACTGAACGCTTGCCTTGCTTCCCATTCCCCTTTCCCTGGGTAGCTGCGGTGAGCTGGCTGCCGAGATGTAGCCCTGAACCTATCCATCAAGTCTAGGGAAGAGAGAGTTAGAAAAGCAAACATTATCCAGGATCAATATCTTTACAAATCCAAAGGAAACCCCAGCTCCCGAAGGGTTAAGCCAGGGAAGGAAAAGCCATCAGCCTGTTTAGTGAGCTAATGTTTTTATTGATGGGGGAGGCCTGTAAGTCCCTAACAGGAAAAGTGGGGGAAAGTGGCAGGTTGTTTGGGCTGGGAGAAAGGAGAAGGGAAGGAACATTATATATTTCATGCTCTCATTCCCCTGCATTCAAACCCCTGAAATCCATGTAATGCAACCTTGAATAATATTCAACACAAGGTGTTTTCCTCGCTCTTATCCCCTCCCAAAGTGGAATCCACATCTTCCCCTAACAATTTTGCTATAATGCACATCTCAGGCTAATGCCTGCACTGTGGAGCACATCTTAATTTAACAACTGTGATATAAAGCACATCTCAAGCTAACATTCCTAGGATAATCCATATTTCACCCTAACTACCCTGGCATAACACTTCAATCTAATTCCCCCACTGTAAAGTACATTGCAATCTAACACCCTCATATAATGTACATCTCAGTCCATTATTTTGTATTTTGTAAGCCATATTTTGATATGTCTTTTCCATTAAGGAGCAGAACTGTCTGGAGACAATGGCTACCCTGCGCTGAAAGCTTCCAGAGTTCTTATATCGTCCTTTGGTGACAAGCTGCTGATGGATATGCTTCTGAACATTCACCTTTGCCATCTTGGGTTCAACCCTGGCTTGTTTCCGTACTTCAAGCCTTAAGCCTCCTGTTGGGAGCAGGGGTGACCAGGGAGCCCTGCTTGGTCCTGATGGGCCTTCTCTCATGCTAACCAGCAGGGCGGGCCACCTCAAATGATCAGAGTCTACCTCAGGAGAAGGCTGTCTGAGGTCAATGTCAGGGTCAGGGGTCAGGGTGTAGCTGCTGGCTAATAGAGTGTAAGCTAACACTGTTGTCAAATTGCTTGGCTAAACGACAATGCCTGCCTCCTGCTGATGACCTTACCCTGGGGGAGGGGGCTACTGGCTTTATTGGAAACCTGCCAGTCTCAGAGGTGACGGAAGTGGCTGATCACAGCTAAAGACTGTTTGATTGTTGATGGAGAGCCAGTTCTGTGGTTGGTCCTCAACTGAAAGGCCTGCAGGGCTGCTTATTGATGGCTGAGTTTTCCACAGGTGATGGATTTCTCTTCCTCTTCACACGCAGCTGAGTTACAGTGCGGTTGTGGAGGCTGGCTGTGGTGGCTCACAGACCTGGATTTTTCTGGAAGTGAGAGCCACTAGAGGCTATGCTGTCACTGACTTCTGGCACCGACTTCCTATTGTCAGGTGAACGGGGCTGACAGTTCTTAAAAGGAAACCAGTTCCGAATGAATTGAAAGTAGATGTAGGGGTGCCTGAGTGGCTCAGTCAGTTGAGCGTCCAGATCTTGATTCCAGCTCAGATCATGATCCCAGGGTCGTGGGATTGAGCTCCATGTCAGGCTCCATGGAGCCTGCTTAAGATTCTCTCTGTCTGTCTGTCTCTCTCCCTCTGCCTCTCTCCCTTGCTGATGCTCTCTAAAATTAAAAAAAAAGAAGAAGAAGAAAACAGATGTAAAAGCCCTTTGATTCCAAAGCATTTTGGTGCACACAAAAGAAGACAATTAATGTATGTACTGGAAGAGATTCAGTATTCTAACCATCAACATCTCAGCCTCAAAATTTCAACCTATGTCATGCAGGAGGAAGAAACTACATTTCTTTATCTACTGGGGGCATATAACTAAGCTAGCAGTGCCATAAAATATTTAAAGAAAATGAGTTTGTTGAAGTCTTAGAAGTCCAAAATTTCTTGGCATAGTACGAATTTAAGAAAGACAAGTATAAGAGATAGAGAACAAAGTGTAGAGATGAAAAATATCTTTGCCAAAGACATATGGATCATGAAGGGTCACCACCAGTACACATCCCCAACGCAACCTGGTAAGATAGACAATAAATTACTAAAAGCATAAATGGGAGAACAGCTTATTGAAATTGCAAGATTATCTTCTTCCTGTGTTAAGCCTTGGGAAAACTCATATAGAAATGGTAGCACTAATCTTTAAGTCTCTAATTTAATAGAGATGGTGAAGCAGCTAGGGGCAGCAAAGTGAGGCTATGACATGAACTTGAATGCTTTTTCCTAGAGAAGAATCGACAGAGGGTAACTTATCAATGACCTTCCAGTCTGTCACATGGCCGGACAAGCAATGTGGCTTTAAGCCATGTCAATATTGTGTGATGGTATATAGGGAGACTTCAGCCTGACTGTAGTTTACTTTTTTTTGCATCTGTAAGTCTCAGTTTCTTTCTCTGTTAAAGACAGTCATTCCGTTCACCTTACACAGTTACAATGAGGATCATTTTAGATTTAGAGCCATTAGTAGATTACCCGACACAAGGTCCACATTCAGTACACATTAGTTTCCTTTCCTTTAAACTATGGCATGGACTTTCTGACAGATGACAGGTGCTAATAAATATGGGGGTTTTGAACAGTATACCTTTTCTTTGTGAGCAAGCAAGACAATCCCTATTTAGAAAGTTTAGGCAAACTCCACTTGACCGCAGAGGGATGGCCTAGACCAGAAGTTAGCAAACTATGACTACTTTTATAAATGAGGTATTATTGGGACACAACCATATTCATTAATTTAGATCCTGTCCATGGCTGCTTTTGTCCTACAACAGCAGAGTTGTTGCGACACAGACAGTGTGGTCCACAAAGCCTAAACTATTTACTATCTGGCCCTTTACAGAAAATGTTTGCTGGCCCAAGATCTATACCAATGGAATACTCTTTGTCTCTTTTGCTTGAAAACAAAGTATTATGTAGAAATCCGATACTCAAAGCAGGTTCAAGCAGAAAATGCAGAACTCATCCCTGTTTGGCACAAATATGTCATTGTTGTATAGAACTTCTGAAGCAACTCCCATGGTTCCATGGAGCAGTTTGAGAATTATGGGTTGGATAATCTCTGGATATTTCTTTAAGGCCTTGGAAACTCAGTCATCTCATAAGAGATTAGAAGATGCCATAGTGAATATATTTATGCTTGTTCAATCCTGGGTGCTATTTATTAATTTATTAATATTACTAACTGCAGGATGTCGGGAAGGTTACTTAACTTCTCCGTGCCTCCATTTTCTCATCTTAAAAATGAGGATGATATTTGCTACATAATTTGTTATAAAGATTAAATGAGATAAAATATTTGAAGCACTTGACATAGGACCTGGCTCATAGCAGATGCTCAGTGAATGTTAATTACCATTATAATTGTGGTTATTAATATTTTGGGCCTTTGTTTGCGCTAGAGATCACTTCTACATTGTTCTAAATATCTCTAGAGATGTTTTCTGCTCATTAATTAACTCAGGTGGTCACCCACTCCACACACATTTTGTGTGCTGGAGTTATCAGTAAATGAACGGAAGTCTTTTCAGTGCCAGCTGCACGTCTAGTCTCCTCCTGCTCAGTTGCTTTCAGCAGTTTGCGTTGGTGTTTATTGCTCCACGTCTTACTCGGAGTTTCAGAGTGACACCACTGCTCAAAACAACTTCCTACTATTCCATCTCCAATGGCTCCACAATTAATTTCTCAACTAGCAGTTTGGTTTCAGTGCCAACGAAGTAATTAGACCTTTAAGGTTCTTTGCTGGGATTTTATCCTGTCAGTGAATGTGAAAGAAACAATAATTATTATTTAATATTTATTGAGTGTCTTCAGTGTGATATGTAGATTCACGGATGTAACCTGCCTTATTGTTGAAGATGACAGCACAGTACAGTCAGGTGTGTCTTAGAAAGGTACTTGGACAGTTCCATAGGTCCCAAATGGGAAGCCTTGAGTTCTCCAATGCTGTCATGCTGCTCTATCAAATGGTACATTTGGGGAGATGGGAGGATCCTAATTTGTTATCCCTAAACATATCTTCTAAAGTTTGATTTCAAAGTGGTAAATTCCAAAGATGATATCCAGTGATTTCTTGCATCAAACAGAGGGAACTCTGAAGGGAGCTATGTTCTCTATCATTGCCAAGAGAATAACAGAATGGATGTAACCACAAATGCCATAGGATGAAGACTTGAAACATTTGACTCTATCCTTCACCCCCAGAGATCAGTTTAGGGTTCTGAGACCAAGATACAGAGCTGCCTGCCAGAATGGCAGGTGGACGGGATCATCTACTGGATGCTAAGAGTGCCTTCCATGCAGCTGGGGGCTAATGTGGTCAGTGACCACCCTTACCAGGTGAGTGAACTTAAGCAAGTTGCTTTATCATCCTGGCCTCAGTTTCCCCATCAGCAAATGAAAAATAACAGTGGCTACCTCACAGGATTGTTTTACAGGTGAAATAAAAGAAATACATAGTAAATAATAGAAGTTGCACTTATAATTAACATTATTATAATAGAAAAGAAATAGAGCACACAGTTCCTGTCTTGGGGTGGCTTACATAATAACATGGTATAAACATAAAAATACATGAAATGAAGTAGAAAACCATTTACACATCTACATCAAAATAATGCAAATTCAAACATGAGGAGCACCTAGCTGACTCATTCGGTAAAAGCATGTGACTCTTGACCTGGGGGTCATGAGTTCGAACCCCACATTGGGCAAGGAGCTTTCTTAAAAAAATATTAGCGGGGGCGCCTGGGTGGCTCAGTTAGGTAAGCATCCAACTCCAGCTCAGGTCATGATCTCACAGTTCGTGGGTTCAAGCCCCATATCAGGCTCTGTGCTGACAGCTCAGAGCCTGGAGCCTGCTTCAGATTCTGTGTCTCCCTCTCTCTCTGACCCTCTCCTGCTCATGCTCTATCTCTGTCACTCAAAATAAATAAATGTTAAGAAAAAAATTAAATTAAAAAAAAGATTAAAAAATATTAGTGATTTCATTTTTTCTCATTGCCACGAATAAATGGACTTTGTGAGACTAAGCAAAAACCAGGGGGAGGGGAAGAGGGGAAAGGAAAAAAAGACACAGAGAGGGAGGGAGATAAAACATAAGAGACTCTCAAAGACTAAGAAAAAACTGAGGGTAAGGGGGATGAGGGAGGGGGGAGAGGGGGTGATGGGCATTGAAAAGGGCACATGTTGGGATGAACACTGGGTGTTATATGTAAACCAATTTGAAAATAAACTATTATAAAATATAAAAAAATATTAGTGAAAAGCTGATGGTATCAGAGTGACTCATGGGCATAATTTGTTTTCGTGATTTGATGTAACTAGATTGTAAACCCATGAATGGCAGAGGGAATGTCCACTCATCTTTGTATCCCCAGCATTTTCTAGCAAAGACCCTTGCTTAATTTAACACTCAATATGTATTTGTTGAATTGAATTGAACTGGATTTCTTTGTAAATTTAGTAGACTCCTACAAAAATAATCAATGGAACAATTAAAGGGTGCACAGATGGGAGATGTGAGGGCCACTCAATTCAGTGAAGTGCTAAGAACAGCACCATAAAAATAAAACAGAAGCTCTTAGAAAGAATGGGCAAATTAAATGGAATATTATTTGGCAATAAAAAGGAACAAAGGAATGCTATAACATCTGGATTGATCTTGAAAATGCACTAAGTGAAAGAAGTCAGTCACAAAAATCCAAATACTGAATGATTCCATTTTACGTGAAATGTCTACAGCGAGATAATTCATAGAGAGAGGAAGCAGCTTTTCTAGGTTGACTAGGGCTGAGGGAGCTTGGAGGGAAATGAGAGTGGGAATAACTGCCGGAGGGTATAGGGTTTCTTTTTGGGGTGATGAAAATGTTTTAAAATTGAATGTGATGAAGGTTGCACAACCTTGCGAAAATACCCCAAACCATGAAATCGTACACTTTGGGTAAATTGCTTGGTATGTAAATTATATCTCAATAAAGCTGTTAAGAAATTTTAAAAACAATGGGCCAACATATTGAAATATCCTTAGAATACTAGAAATGTAGGTATAAGCCCTAAGATTGTTCAACTATATGTTTTGTGACCGAAAGGCTTACAGATAATAAAGTTTACAGACTTTCCAATAGAATGTCTAGAAAGTAAAACCCATATTTCTGTTTAAAATGCATGCAAAGTTCAGATACACACGATATATATTCTTTTATGTAAAATATATAGAAAGGTGATTGGCTTATTAAAGTACAATTTATAATAAATTATAAAATTCACTCACTTTTTAAGTATATGTATGTTTTCTGCAATAAAAAAGAAACATTTTGTAAACAGAGAAGCATATACATCAATGTAGATATCCTAATGGAATTATAAATTTTTTAATTTTCCACTTTTTGTATATCTACATTTTCTATAATTTCTGCAATTAATTTATATGCCCTCACATTGGTATTCACAGTCTTTCTGGAATTGCTTCTCATACCGTGGGCCCATATTCTCTAGAAGAGGAATAGACCCGGCATCAGTGTACAAGATAGGCTGAAGAGAATGCTAAAAGCCTAGAGATCAGCTCAGGGTCTTCTGAAGTAGTGCAGGGCCCAGTAGGAATGGCAAATAGCTTTTGATGTGTGTCCCAAATCAGATCCACTGCAGGTGGCTCCCAAGACATTGTTTCGAGAAGGATACAGGGGCTGCCTGGGGCTCAGTGCAAAAGAATGTTGGGATTGACTAGTCATGTCTGCCACGGGCATAGGAATGAACAGTAATGGCACACGTGCCATATTATTTTCCATCCCTGGAAAAGGGGGTACCTCTTAGAGTCAGCCTAGTCTCATTCTGCAAGTCCCCAAGAAATCAAAAACACTTTTAGGTCTGCCTTAAGTGCTGAGATCTGACAAAGCTGACTTGGAGGCCTGATCTGAATTCCTTTAAATTCCTATGAAAATATTCCAGTCCTCATGTGTTCCTTGAGTCAAATCCAGGATGAATTCCCTTGATAACACTGGCCATGCTGGGGGTCTACCCAAACAAATAGGAACTTTCCATTTCCAGTGTTACACCAGTCAATAAACTGAAGAATGCAAAACTGGAAACAATTGTGGACAGGGCATTGGAACTTGTGGCTGAGCAGCCCTTCTGTAAGTGACGGATGCAGACTGCCACCTCTGACAGACAGCTTTCAGTCCGGAGGAAGGTATTTTTAATATATCTTGGGCACCAAGGAATTGTTCATATGTTCCAAGTGATGATGAATTCATTCAAACAACAAGTCAAGACCCTGGATATCACTCAGCTCCAGTCCAGTCATAACAGCTGACAAATATAAAATATAACACACACCCTGCTAGACTTGCTTTTCCTTTTCTTCCATATGCATATTCAAGAATCTCATTCTATTCCGGGCTGTCAGAAATGGTGACAGTTGTGGGGGTTTTCTAGCTTTATCAAGGGAGATTATTTTTTTAACCCAAATTATTTTCCATTGTACATGTTTAAATCCATATTAAGTCCAGATTAATTCAGGAAGCAGCTTCAAAGGATATCGACCGGTGAGGGGGGAAATAATAATAAATGAAATTACTAAGGATGGGACCCATCTCAAGAAACATTTCCAAACTAGAAAAGAAAGTTGTTTGGATTTAAAAGATAGCTAAAGGAAATCTGTTTCCCAGGGATCGCTGTGGTTCCTTTCACAAACACCCAAACTTTGTATACAAACCAGGGCCTGGAGTACTTTTTTTTTTCATGATTGGAATTAATAATGCAGATAAACCCTAAATAAATCAGGATTAGTGTTAACCGCATCTTGAGGTTTAGGATGCTATAGGAAAATGAAAAGAGAGAAAAAAATGGGTTGCTTAAAAAAAAAAAAAAAACGCCTGGGCTACGGGGCAAGGTGAAGGGGGCTGAGGGAGGGGAGAAAGAAAATACAGAGAAGGGAGGACCAGCTGAGCTGAGTAATCAAAGACCTTCTAATCGCTGCAGCTCTGGAGATGTGTTCAAAGGCTCTTTCCTGACCACAGGCTGTGCAAGGTCACAAGTGAAATGCAGTGTTCTGGAAGGGGGAGGGGTGTCTGGGATTTTGGATGGTGTTGCTCTCAGGCTTTGTTAGGAGGAGGTCAACGGGATTGTCAGATTTGAGCATCTCCTCAGGAAGCAGTTCAACTTGCTGGCTGTCGGGGAGTGATCGCTTCCCCTCCCCCACACCCCACTTCCCAAACCAGTGAAGAAAAGGAAACTTCTAGTTTGGATGTTCTTTTCAATCTGGGGAAACAATCCCCACAACAGTTTCTCCCAGAGCTCTGAACTCAGGCATAGGAATCATTTTTGGACAAATAGTTGCACCTTGCGGTGAATTTCGATGATTCCATTTAGATTCTTTGAGGTCTCTGTGTTGGGGTCACAGAAAATGATCCCAACCCACTTATTCCTGACTCTGTCTGCTCTGTCCTTTCCCTGACATGAGCCATAAAGGCTACAGATGTACAAGACTGAGTCCCTTTCCTCTGGCCACCATTACAGGCTTAATTTTAATTTTTTTGAGTTTAACTATTTATTTTTAGTAATGTCTACACTCAACCTGTGACCCTGAACCCATGATCCCAAGATCAAGAATCACATGCTCTTCCACGTGAGCCAGCCAGTTGCCCCTCCAGGCTTAATTTTTAGTAAATACCTCTTAATTAGTTTTTTTAAGTTTATTTATTTATTTCAAGAGGCACAGAGAGTGCATGAGTTGGGGAGGGGCAGAGAGGGGGAGAGAGAGAATCCCAGGCAGGCTCTGCACTGCCAGCACAGACTCTGGTGTGGAACCCGAACCCACAAAGCTGCAAGATCATGACCTGAGGCGATATCAAGAGCCAGAACATTAACTGACTGAGCTACCTAGGCAACCCCTCCCCCCTTCTTACTTCTTGGTGAAAAAAGAAGTATTCTTAACTCCAAATCACATGATTACAGAGATTTCAGCTGTCAACATGAAGCTAGGGTTGAGGCTATCTTTGCAAGAGTGTAAGCCTTCTCCCCACCTCTTGGCCCAAATTAACTCAGTAATAGCAAGCTTTCTCACTTCCCCTTGGCACGCTGAACTGCAGCCAGTTGGATTTGGTGACCATGTGACAGGACTCCCTGCTGTGCCTGCTTCTGCTGGCCTCTCTTTGGTAAATACATAGATCTCACTTTTGTCCTAATCTTCAAGCAACCAGGCTGCTCTGAGGTTTTTCAGAATTTGGGGAGCTTGGAGAGATCACATCTCCCATCTGTTTCCTGTTCCGTTTTTCAACGTTTCCTCTTCTCTGTCCTGCACCATTGACTGGGCATACACAGCCACTGGACAGTCAGTCACTCCTTGTCTGCGGAACAACAAGAAGAGCCTGCACTGACAATTTATTATCCTTCTAGGTCTGCCATTCAATCTCCTCCATGACACACTATTATGGAAAGAAATTAGTGATGTGAGGGTGGGTGGCTTTTTTCTTAGCCAGGAATGTAATTCTTATGTAATCTCTGTGACCATTTGCGGTGACTCTGCTGTAAGTTGAGTACAGAAAAGGCAACATACATTTAGGGACACCTGATAGTTACCATGGCAATCTGGGATTTTGGTAAACAGAAATATATTCTGGGGAAAAAGCATGAGTCAGATCCGAAATGCTCAATCTTCAGAAAATCTCATAATACTAAAGACGGGTGAAGAATGGGGGACATGTGTGTAGCGAAGGCATTAAAAAAAAGATATTGAAAGGTAAGATTGTGGAAATAAAGAAGCATGAACACAATTCCAGCATAAAGATAAACTAGGATTTTTTTTTTTTTCGGTTGGCATGCATACCCTTAAAAACAGTACAAATTGCTTGAGAGTCAAAATGGCACACATTTAAGGGTAAATAATCACTGGGGATTTAGCCTTTAGTGGTCAGCAGAAGGTATGTCACTAGTGCATAAAACTGGGAGCATCTCCCAGACACGAGGATTCTTGTTTCCAAAGAGAAAGCTGAGTGGAAATAAAGTCCTCACCACAATCCCTCAACGTTCCATGTAAACACAACTGCCAGTAGTGACAAGATGCAGCCTATTTCAAATAGATGCTAGTGATAAAACAATATACACACACTTTAGATATATTTATACATACATACACATATGGACATATATATATATATATATATATATATATATGTATACACACACATATCTAAAGCTTTCTTTACTGGTAATGCAAAAGTAAGGTTCATTATTACAAGAACTATCTGATAGGTAGGTAGATAGTTCCAATTTAAATAAGTGACTTTTGGGGTACTAAAAGAAAACTGGGTTTTTTTTTCTTTTTCTTTTTAAAAAAATGCTTATTATTTATTTTTGAGAGGGAGAAAGAGAGAGAGAGCAGGAGCAGGGGAGGGGTAGAGAGAGGGAGACAGAGAATCCCAAGCAGGCTCCAAGCTGTCAGAGCAGAGCCCGATGCGGGGCTTGAACTCACAAACTGGGAGATCATGACCTGAGCCAAAATCAAGAGTCGGACACTTAACTGACTGAGCCACCCAGGCACCCCTCTTTTTCTTTTTAAAAGATGATCATTAGAGACAATGGACTAGATTAAAAGCATACTGAAATTGATTTTCAGAGAACTGCTACCATGAATCCATCATTACTTCAAGGAGATGGTCCCCAAACAGGTAAGGGGTCTCTTGACGGAAGTCTTTGTTTCTAAGCCTTTAGAAACTAACAGGCTACCTTTCTAAAGCATGGCCATATGCACCTAACTCTAAACACTAGCCTTTCATAGAAAGGAAAACAAGTCATGAGTGGGATCGCTCAGAAGCCCAATGGCACTACATGTCCCCCTGGCCCCAATTTCCTTTCCTCACTCAACAGATAAGGCAGAGTAACTCAGTTTGTTTGGGTTGATGGTAACTCTCACGTCCTGGGTTTGCCATGACAGTTCTTCCTTAAAAATGTCCTCGGCTATTGTCAAACTTGAATTGGCTCAGCCTCAGACATGGGATTTTGTCCTGGAAACTATAGTCTCTACATCCAAGTCAGACATCAGAGTTCATCGCCGGTTTTCATTCTTGGTTGATGATCAATGTGGAGAAACTGACCGGGGGCATTTAGGGAAGTTTGGTAAAGAAATGGCTAGTCAACAATAAAAATTTTATCAGGAAGAGATAACAATGATGCCACTTTCCTGCTTCCTCCTTAAAAAAGGAGTGGAATGACCCATCTTTTAGCGGTAGCTCATTATTTCCAATTATACATAATTGAAAACAAGAAAGTTCTTAAAATTTGAACACTGGTAATTAAATTTGAATTGGATGGGATATTTGTAATTTTAAATGCTTGCATTCTGAGAGGAAAAAACTGTGTAATGTTGTTGGCCAAATAACCCTAGTCATTAAGATTCCTATGGCATTATTTAGTTAGTTGGCTTTTTATAACACCATGAGGTTTGCTGTGGGACGATGTAGAGGAAGTCACTGACCTCACAAGGGGGAGAAGCATTTTAGAGAAGAGCTCTGAGTGGGAGAAGCAGCCCCAGTAAATTTCTACTGATAGTTGGCTGCGGCATTTCTGGACTCCTTAAGATCAAGGAACTGAGACAAGTTGAGGAAAATGAACAGAAACAACTGTTTTTGTGAAGCCAATGGAAACCACGTTCAGATCCAGGAAAAGAAAAATGAGACAGGAAAGGGAGGGTCACATTCTTGAAGGAAATCATGCGGTATTTTGGTAATCCTTTGTTGATGAAAAAAAATTAACAGCGCATTAATTATGTCCTAAGAATGGGGCGTTGCTAGTCTACATCTTTGGTCTTTCTGAGGCTGAGCCAGCAGTTCAAGCATTACCACTCTGTGGAATGGAAATTTGGGCTTCTGTTCCCTGAAAAGGTCCTGGACATATACTTATGAGCGCCTCTGCAGAGACAGAAATCTGACCTAGGCAGAAGTTCAGGAGATAGGAAGCTATTTTACAAGACAAGTAATGACAACCAGAGAGTGTAGGATCTTTATAGGATTTGTAGTGTTCTGCCAATGCAGAGTAATGAAATCGGATATGTCAAGAAAGATATCTTTCTCTTTCCTCCCTCCCTTCCTCCCTCCCTTTCATCCATCCTTCCTTCTCCCATTCCTTCTTTCCTTCTCTCTTTCTTTCCTTTCTTCTCTCCCCCTGTCCTTTCTCTCTCTCCTCCTTTTTAAAACTTTGTAAAAATCAGTATCATGTATCCATGAATTTCTTTCACAGTAGTTCAAATATGTACACTAAGACAAGTACAGCATAAGCCCAACATTGACTCTTACCCTTCCAGATCCTTTAGGCAAAATTAAGTAGACAGTTTTCACTTTCTTTAGAGATGCTGATATTTTAGACATACACTGCTCTGTCAGTAAAAACCGCCCCTTCCTTTTATCTGTGCTCTTGAGCAGTGCCTTCCCAGATTGTGGTCTAGGTGGGTGACTTTCTTTGGCCCACGAGACTATAGCAGAAGAGGCTTGAAAAATGCTTAAACACTGAGGCTGGTTCTCTTGCTGCCCTTTGAAACGCCGAGGCCACCATGTGAAGGAATTCGAGTTAGTCTGTTGTCAGGTGAGAGAGTCACTCAGGTGACATGGAGTCCAGCACCATGAGTGTGAGGCCTTTCTTGTTTATCCTTTAGAGTCAAATCAACTAAGACCAGATGCATTGTCTAGTTTACCCACAGAATTGTGAGAAATGACTTACTGTTTTAAGCTAGGTTTTGGGGTGGTTTGCTACATGGCAAACACTGTGTAACAGACCATAACCAAGGACCTTGTTATTTTTCTCCTTTAAGGTTTATTATGAGGGGCATAGTTCTATAAACATAAGGCATTGTTTGGACTTATGATTATTAACTATTACACAATGACCATTCTCCCTTTCTGATTAGGTGTTTTATCAAGTTATCCTGAGTATTCATTGTGTTCATTTGTAAAGGTCGCTTCTCATGTGTTTGTGGACCAGTTTCCTGGGAAGCAATGCTGCTCGTCTTAGCTCTAATGAGCAAGATCCTAAGGATGAGAACTCCAAGCAGGTGTTGGAGACATGGTTTTCCATGCCCTTTTCTCCCTCACTATATGGTCATTGTTTTCTGATCTCTGAGGCTGGTCAAATCCCTCCCTTCTTCCATCTCCATATCCCTCATTATCAGTATCATAATCTCAGTCCCTAACTGTCTCTTTTGAGTTAGCATATCCGTTTTTGTGACAGTAAGAAAGAAACAATATCAGTATTGCTTTTCCCTTTTTAGTAAAAAAGGAATTATGTAGGACATGCTTATTCTTTTGGGGGGAAGGTTGTTTTGGGGGATGAATCCTAGACCCTCCAAATTGTTCTCTTCTCTGATTCAAATCCATTCTGGATTATACTTTTATCATGCTATTGCTTCATTATTTATGTGTCATTTCATTCCAAAAATGCTCACAGTAACTTTTTATTGGATTAATACTTTTATAGCACTGACCTCAGCTTGCCACTCTCCTGTTCAAAAGTGGGTCCACACTCTATGGGTGAAATCTCAGTCCCTTGGCAAGGCATTTAGGGCCTTCCAGAATTTGATCTTACTCTACTTTACCACTGGGCTTCTTTTTATTCCTCATGTAAATACATTCCAGCAAACTTCTCTGAGACAAATGTCCTCATTGTCTGCACCAGATTCTTCCATTTACCTCTTTACAATTACAATTACCTGTTAAGGTTAGGCCTAAGTAAACTCTCTCTTCCAAAAAGTTCTCCAACCACCAGGGCCCATGTAGCTGTTTTGCTCTTCTGAATTCTCACAGCCCTGAGGTCTCAGTCACTCGTTTGTTAATGATCATGTCCAGCAGGTAGTCAGTTATCATGATTGTGTCTTTCAGGTCTTCCAGACTCGATTGTGTGCTCCGTGTGGGAGAGACTCTATGTCTTTGTATCCCCCAAAGTGCCCAGACAGTGTGTGTTTAAGGTTGGTGCATGATAAACATCTAGCAGTGCATTGGTTTCCAACCTTTGAGTGTAGTATTTCTCAAAGAGTCATTCATAAATTCTGGCATCAGAGTGACTTGGTCGATTATTAAATATTCTGTCTCCTAGCCTCCTCCTCGAAGCTAATGAATTTGCCTTTCTGCTGCTAAGAACCAGGAATCTGCATGGTAAACAAGCTTCCTAGGGGATTCTTATGTTCCTAAAAGTTTGAGAACCCCTCTTTTAGTCCAGGTCCTCAAGAGAGAAAATCAATCCATACATGGCCTGGTAGACTCCTTTCTTTCTGTAATACTTAGGAATTCTGAACTTATTGAAACTTCTAGGATTTAAAATAATGATTTTTTGACTGGGGATGGGGTAGTCGGCCTCTGGAGAGAAGGGTTTGAAAAGCAGATTTAAGACAATAATATGATTAATATTTAGAAAAAATGCATTTGTTCTTATGATATAAACTACAGGAAAGTGGAGTGTGATTTCATTTCATTGCTTTCATGATCCCAGGACCTTATTGTCTCCTCTGTCCCTATGTCCAAGTTAACGTGCAGCACATGGTAGGCCCTCAACACACAGTTACTGACTCTGAGTGATTCTTACAACTAAATGGAGTTTATAAATGAAGGTTATGTATATATACCCTTGGTAAGTACATTTAAACATCATAGATATACAAACTTAACTAATAAATGATCTACTTTTAAAATATATCTGCACGTGATATATTTTTTTGTGTGTAGAATTCTTAAACCAAAAACTTCTAGCTTATATGATGGGGAAAAAGTTATATATTACAGATGAATTTTTTATGAAGATAGCTAATTTCCATTAAAAAAAAAAGAGAAAAGTCTTGGGGTGCCTGGGTGGCTTGGTTAAGTGTCTGACTTTGGCTCAGGTCATGATGTCACAGTTCATGGGTTCAAGCCCTGCACTGGGTTCTGTGCTGAACGCTTGCTCAGAGCCTGGAGCCTGCTTCAGATTCTGTGTCTCCTTCTCTCTCTGCCCCTCCCCTGCTTGTGCTCTGTCTCACTCTGTCTCTCAAAAATAAATAAATGTTAAAAAAATTTTTTAAAAAAGGAAATGTCTTGAAAAAAATAGCTTCTTTGAGACATAAATTACATACCATAAAATTTACCCTTTTAAAATGGTTTTAGTATTTCACAGAGTTGTGCAACAATAACCATTATTTCTTTTTGGAACATTTTCATCATCCCCAAAGGAACTCCATTCCTCTTAACAGTCACTCCTCATTCTCCCCTACCTGCACCCCTCCCCAGACCTGGCGACCACGGATCAACTTTCTGTCTCTATGAATTTGCCTATTCTAGACACTTCATATACATGGGCTCATACAATATGTGCTATTTTGTGACTTGCTTCTTTTACCTAGCATAATGTTTTCAAGGGTCATCCATGTTGTAGTGTACATCAGTACTTCACTGTTTTACTTTACTGGCTGAATAATGTTCCATTGTATGGATATACCATGTTTTGTTTATCCATTTGACAGTTGTTTTACATTTGGGTTGTTTCCACTCTTTGGCTATTATGAATAATGCTGCCATGAACATTCAGGTATAAATTTCTGTGTATATAGATTTTCACTGTAGATATAGGTCTTCATTTCTCTAGGATGTATGTAAGAGTGGAAATCTTAGGCCATACGGTAGTTTTACGTTTAAAGAAATATCTTTTACTTCTGTGATTTTGACTGGCTGCTACTGCTATTACTAGATGCAAATAATTATTGAGTATTTACTATGTCCTGAGCCCTATACAAATTCTTTGTAGATGTATTATCATTTAACCCTCACAAAATTCCCATTTCACAGAGGGAATACTGAAGCTTAGAGAGGTTAAGTACCTTACTCAAAGGCTCATAGATTTGAATTAGTGTAACTCCAGGCCCCGCTCTTCTTAACCAGTATTCTACCTGCCCTTGGAGTATCATACTTCCACAAATAAAAATACTTGTTTTCAGATGAATCTGAATTGGAAACAACAGTGAAATTATTGTAAATTCAAGGATAGTAATAAGAGAGCTACCTCTAAAGAATGGTGGTTTTCTGTGAATTCAGAGTTATAACGATGTCCTTAGGAAAGAGTCAGGATCCTCATATTCTGGGTCTCCTATGGCATTATTCATGCACAGAGCTCAAATTCCAGGAACATGTGGTCTTCAGGTGTTTTCCACAGTTTTTCCCTGAGGATTTGACAGTGATCAGTGGGCAACGTTTCTCTAACACTCATGTATTTGACATGCAGATGGCTGTCTCTCATTCCATAGGGACAACACTTCTCTTTTCCCTGATTTAACTCTTCAGGACATTTGGCATGGCTTGGTTGCCTAAGTTAATCTACTCACAATAAATATAATTTTCCCATGAGGTAATTTAACCCAACAAGTATGTACTGAACCAGGTGTTGGGTTCAGGAGAAGCGGGAGGTAGGTCATTATGAACACCTAATAAAGACTCTTGTCCTTGAGGTCCTGATAATCCAGTTGGGTAGACTAAAAAGGCACAAATAAAGATGTTCAATAACAAACTCAAGCTATTAATTAGGAGTTGGAAACTATGGTCCATGGGTCACACTGGGACACAGCCATGCCCGTTCATCTACATATTGTCTATTGCGCGGTTGTGCTAAGTGGTTGTGACACAGACAGTATGGACCACAAAGCCTAAAACATTTACTATCCAGACCTTTATAGAAAAGCCCCTTGGCTCCTGTACTAGATAATTAAGTACCAAAGCAAGTGAAAAGGACAGTAGTAGGTGAGCTAATAGTTGAAAAGAGTGAAAATTTAATGTTGTCTTCGTGTGCCCATGTGCAGGATGATTTTTTAGAAGAAGCGAGGCTTAATTTGGGAATTAGAAAAGTGTAGCGCTTGGACAATGAGATGAGAAAAATGAAGTACTCCAAGGGCATTTTGCAATATTCTGTATAAATATAAAGAAATAAAAGTGTTTTAAAAAGTGTTATTGACTTTAAGCATACATTACTCAATAGAAACTATTTCATGATAACAATTCTTATATTTCCAAATGGTTTTACTCTCTTGATTGCAATGGTCTTGTGAGGTAGGCGTGGTGGTGAATGACCCCAGTTTGGGGGAATGACCCCAGGTCAAGAGGTTGAGTGGAGGTCTTACTGGAGGTTGCAGAGCTGCTAGTTCATCCTGAAACTCTAGCAACGTTCTGACTTTTATGGGGATCCCATGTAAGAAGTCTGTAATTTGTATCTACACACAGCAGAGGAAACAGTAAGAATTTTGGAATGAAATTTTTATTCATTTTTGCACCAACATTCCCATTTCCTGGGCCTCCATGTCCTTAAATAACAGGAGGCTGTGAGAGGTCGAGGCATGGGTTGACGGTGAGTTTGATGTAAGGGTATGTTTAAATGCTGCCAAGTGAAGTATAACCTGAAGACCAGGACTTGCTCATCATTCATCCCCTTGAGAGCTTGAGCATCTTAGATCTTTGAAGGACAGGTACATCTCAAACCAAAAACAATGTAGATGATATTCCTTTGAGTATTTGGAATATAGCCAACACCTACTGAAAGCTTGCCATGGGCCAAGCACTCTCATTAACTCTTTATGTGCTTAATCCCCACAATGACCCCAAGAGGAGCGTTCTATAGGCATACTATAGGCATAAGGCAAATGAGTCATGACTATTAAGTTAAAGTGCTTGAGGTCAGACAGCTAATAAATGTCAGAGCTGGGATTTGACCCCAGGTGGTCTGACTTCAGAACTTGCATTCTAACTCACTGCACTGTTGCATTCTGGTACTCATAGACAAGCATAGGGGTATGTCATTTGGAACCATGCTCAAGAAGACTGGTACCAAAAATCACGATGCATGAAGCAGAGAAGATCACCATCCTCTTTTACAGGGCTATAGCAGCTTTAGAGAGCTGGGAGCACAGACCTCAAAAATTACAAACAGGTTCTTAGTCCCACAGGCATGTCAGAAGGAAGACAGGGAGCACAGAAGGAATACATGGTCCATGCTGGGATTAACCCAGCCTGGAGGCAAAACATGATAGCATCTCAGGAGAAAAATGGAGCTAAATTCTTACTCGGGGACAAAGATGAGAAAGGCTCAAGTGCGGAAGGTTTTCAACAGGCCTCTGAGAAGGACTGCACAACTATGCTGGGGTTCCTGGATTCTTAGCACACCACACACGTCCCACTTCAATCAGCTCTATGCAACCCCAGCTGTACTCCACCTGGTGCCTAGTCTTGCGTCCTTCCTTGCCTGGCCTTCTCTCCTTTCTGGAGTTGTTACGGAGGAATCAGACAGTGACAGGAGAAAATGACAGACTTGGGTCCATGGAAAATGCAAATAGACATTGTTAGAAAGTGGAATGCATCCACCTCTCTCACAGTGGCCTGGGTCAGTCCCATTAATTTTGAGTCACTGGACTTGACTTAGGGAGTGGCAATCCAACAGGTCTTTTCTCCTCACCCCTTGTGACCAAAGCAGCAAAGCTCTGGGACACAGGTATGCATTTCATTAGCTCTCCTGGACAAGTCTTGTGAACTGGCTCCTCTAGAGATTAAGGTTTGAGAATAAAAAGAACTACCTAAGATATCAAAGAAAAAGTGAAAGCCATTTAAGAGAACCAGACAATTTCCAACAATGACATGGATAGTAGAGTTGAAGGTAATTATATTTTGTATGAGATTGGGGGATAAAACAGAAGAGTACAGTACAATTCAGAGTGCCTGGAATACATTAAGGCTGTGGACCTAGTAACAGGCTTATGTAATTTGATGAGCAGAAATATAAGTTACAAAATGAGGAAGATAAACTAAGAAACAAGAACATCCCTGAAGGGCTTGGGATAGGCTTCTGAATGATATGGCAGATATTTCCCCAAATTACGGGGAATACGGAGGGTTGCACTGAACCTAAGTAAATTATTCTCACTCCTGTGTAGCAAATATCAAGGCTTTATCTCAACGCTGTTCTCAGTTTGAGCCACCTATTATGGAATAAAAATGGATATACTCAAATGGTCAGAAACCTACTCTAGAAGTGAGCACAACAGGGAGATTTATGGGGCTTCCGATATTATGAAAAGCTCAGATCGTGGCACCCCAAAAGGAAAAGATTCAGAGCTGAGTTATGAAGACAAAGCAGAAAGTAGCTGGGAATGGTTACCATTTTTCAGAGTGATGGCAAAACAGAAAGAGCTTGAGCACAGCAGTGATTTGGGTAATGGCGTTTGACGCTTTAAAGAAGTTATAGCCAGACCAAGCCACCAAGAACGTGGTGAACTCAGTTAAACCAATGAAGGGAGAGAACCAGAATTGGGTAAGAGCAATGGGGGGCAAGTTCAACAGGAGGGAAGGTGGGCAGCAACCTGCTGCCTAACTTCCTTTTTAGGGTTAATCTCCTGTGTGCTCCCTCTGATTTGGGGGAAATTCAAGGAGAATGTTTTCTCTTTCAAACATTTGAGAAAGCTATTTTCAGCTGTTTTTAGGAAAGGAGGAACAAGAGCATTCCTCTCTTAAACCACAAGAAACCTTCATGAACATGGCCAGAAATTGAAAGTAAATTTGTTATTATGCTGCTTCTGTGATTCAGGCTTTTTCAGAGTCACCTGAGGACCCTTCAGTCAGGGAGAATCTGGACATGATAAAAATACCCTTGGGATGAAGTGTGTCTGAACGTCCCACACCATCACGTAATCGACAAAGCAGTGCAATGCATAGCACCTTCATCATGGTTTCAGCATTGAAAATATACCCCTGAATTAGATCAGTCTGATAAATTAGCTCCAAACGACAGACCCAGTTGCTTGGCCATCAGAGGGGTTTTTTAGTAGCTCTTCTGTCCTCTGCCTTATAAAGACTATACTATGAGGGGCCGAGGGGCTGCTTTAAGAATACTGTTGTGTTGTTGTTCTTATTGCTAAACCGGGGAAAAGAAAAACTGGTTTTGTAAGTGTACTGGCCTTGTGACTTACCTGATAAACAACAGTGGGTAATAAGATTGGAAATTCTCTTAAAAATTTTTGCACATTATTTGGTTACAGTCTCCATATGGCAAGAATGCGAGGGCAGAAAACCTTCCATTCCTCGCCCCCCGCCCCAACCACATATTTAATCCATGCGCTTATGTCAAACTTAATTACAGGACTTTTGGCATAAAATAACAGTCCACATCCTCAGAGAGAAGAACTTAAGCAGTTAATATGTGCGATTGAGTGAAATTGCTTTGCTGAATGTTTATGAGTAACCCAAGACCAGTGAAATGTGCTGATATTTTAACCATTGCAGTGCTGAACTTGGGCCAAGATGTGGCGGAATGAGAAAAAAATATTAATTTCCTCTGATCTGCCGCGTATCATATTTCCTGAAACTGAGAGCTTTGGGTAAGATGATTTTATGGCACTTTCACAAATAGGTTTGTGGAGGAAAAACAATAAAGCTGGGACAATTATGGAACTTGTCACCATCTCGGGGAGCTGCGGGGATTCAACCGAACAGAGCACCAAGTTTAAACCCAAGTCCATTTCTGCAGAAAAACCTCTGGAACAGCAGGGCTCACTACAAGGGGCAATCATTTTTGCCTTTCGGTTTTTTCCAACCCCCTTGAACCTTTTCAGACATTTCCCTTTTCCATTCATCCCCAGTTTAATGTGGATGGGTTTTCAATGCAGAGCTTTCCAATCCTAAAATGATTCTACACTTCTCATTGCCATCTTTGATAACATCAACTCCTACCTCTGTTTAAACTTTCTTTCGTCTCAATCGCTCACAGTAAGACTTGACTCTTTTAGACCGGAGGAATCCCTTAAAACATAAAAGTATCTCTTCAGTTTTCTCCTTCATCCAATGTCCTTTCTTAAACCAGCGAGATTTGGAGCTACTTTTGAGTTCACAGTTTCTTTCATTACCTTTGTTTCAGAAACGGCCCAATGACCACCTGCCCCATAAGTGCCAGCCTTGTCACTCTATTGTTTCTGAAGCTTCTCTGCATTTAAATGTTCCACTGAGCCCAAATTCCCTTCACTCCATTCTCTCCAAATGCAGTCCCCCGCCCAGACCTCTGGGGGTATATTTACCACTTGTCCCAAGGACGACAGACTCCAATCCCATCATCTCCACCTAGAAAACATTCCACGGACTATTTCAGAGACTCGGACTGTTCTGTGGGTTTTAGCAACACTGCCCATTCTGCCTCGCATCCTTCTCTCTTATTAGAGCCTCCTTCTTGTCTCACGTCTGTGACTCTTTGGAACATTTGTACCTTTTCATTTCGCTGCCTTGCATCTTCCCATGCTATTTCAGAATGCTCCTGAAAAGCATTTTCTCCCTTCTCTGCTTCTCCAAACTTCATTAGGGTTATATTTTATAATTATCTTCAGAGCTATTGTTTAGGTCAGCACATTAGAATCCTAGCCTTGAGAAAGGTGCAATAACATTATGGTGTTGAGAGTAGAGAGTCTTTGTGAAAATATCCAGCTTAGTGCCTGGTCCACAGACAACATCCTATAAAAGTTAACTCATGTGTTCATTGATTCCTTCCTTCCTTCAATGTATATTGAGCACTTACTACATAAATCTACTTTGAATCATGCTAGGTGTTGGAGATTCAGACACGAGAGACCCTCCATTTGCTAAAATAGTTCCAGGGAGATGAATGCCATGCTCTGAGCACTTTCTACATTTCAAATACTGCACAGGGAGCTTTACACACAATTAACTAATAACCTAGAAGTGAGATATTATTACCTTCTTGTATTATTTGCGATTCAGGTTATAAATCTGTAGGTTTGGAAGACATACCCACAAAAGTCTCCTGATCTTGAAATGACATATTTCAGTTAAACATAAAGGTCAGGCTCAATACTGTGGTGACTCAGGGGCTTGATATAAATGGACTTCTTCACCTACTTCCTATCATTATTCAAGTCCCAGATGAAAGTTGCCTTATGGGGGGCGGGCAGGCAGCTTTTCCTGATTCCTTCAAATGTAGGTTGGGTCCCCTTGCACTTTCTCTTATACTCTGTACTTTCCCTTTGTAATACTTACTACAATCTGTGGTTATGTGTTTATTGGGGGATTGCCCCTTTAATTCTGTCTCCCTTAAGACACTGTGAGCTCTGTGATGGCAGAGACCATGTCCATTTTGTTCAGTACCGTACACTCAATCTTTAGCGCAAGGCCCGGCACACGGTAGGGGCCCAAGAACATTTGGTGAATGGTTATTAATGTCACAACATTGACTACAAAAGTAAAGACTATCCATAATTAAAAAAAATTTTATTTTTACTCTGGAATCAGCTGTGTAACTTTGTGAGGCATCTAGTTACTTCTATGTAGCTTATGATGGAATGATTTTGGGGGTTCTACTGGCTGGCGGCGAAGAAAGGGACAGAAGCAGTGGGCAGCTTTCTCCACCAGGATAGCTTTGCTGATGGGAATGGGAGAAGAAAGACCGAGCTAGAAAAGGTCAAATATCAGACAAGTCTGGGAGGTGGGAGTGTTGGACATGGGAAGAGAGTGACCTCGGTGTCTTCCTGTCCTTACTTCCTGTCTCCCCAGGAAGTGTCAGTCAGAGATTTTCAGGAAAGAGTGCTGTCATGGTAACCTGAATTGGCTCTTCCTTTCTGGGCTGTACAAGGACAAGTGCCCTCATGTGCCCCAGCTGTCTCCATGCGTGGTGGCAGTCACTCTGAGGTTTCAGATGCAACATGGAAAATCCAGAGCAGACAACGTCTGTAATGACACAACCAATTTCAGCACGTGGCAAGGATTCAAGCCCAGAATACAATGGAGCCCGTTCTTGAACTAATTAAAATTTAATCTGCTAAAGCCATTTTCTTGATAATTTGGGAACCCTCTCTTGACTTTTCAAGTTGCAAAGAGCCTCGAAAATAGAGAATGCTATATTTTTGCACTTTTCTCTCTGTGTATCAGATTTCATACCAAAAAAGTGCTTTTAAAAAATGGACTGTAGCTAGAGTAACCATATGATTTATCATCCAAACTTGGACACCTGGAGAGTGAAAAGTAGCACTATTAATAATTACACGGGGACAACAGATATAAACTGGGCTGTTCTGGGCAAACTGGGAGAGTTTTAAGAAGACTTGGGTTGGGGACAGATCAAATACAGCCACCAGCTTGAAAATCCCAGAGGTTGGGGCTGTGGCTATGTGATCCCATGCCTCTGACAGGGCTTGGTATACAGCAGGTGCTCAGTCTTACCAACTAAATGAGGAAATCCGAAGTTGGCCTGGGTATGCTTTCTAACCAGAAGTGGATACGGGGTCTACTAAAATAAGGAAGGTACAGAAGACCAGGCAGTGAGACGAGTGATCTGTGTTCCCCAAAGTGGGCAGGTACACAGGGCAGAAATAGATGTGTATTCTGTGTTTACTTGTTCCTAACCGTTAGCAGTTAATTGCCATCTGTTGACACACCCGAGGGGAAATGTGAACCAGCTCTCGATATTTGCATATGCATTCTTGGCCTGCATAGTTTGCTAACACTCACGTATGGGTCTCGGTTTCCTAAAATCCACATAATTCTGCCCTAATTTCATAGTATATGTGTACCGGGTGCCACATTTTGGGGTCTGACCAGCAAAAAAACATGGCCTCCTCAGGATTTCCTTGTGGTCAGCCAGAGATGCTGGTTGTGGCCTGGGGCCTGCCCAGACTAGCTAGGCTGCTCTCTTTCCCACCCCTCCTCCCCTCGTCTGCCCGGTCTTTCAGGAAGAGTGAAATGGTCCATTGACCTCTGAGGAGCAAAAGGGCATGTTCAGCTTTTTTAGAGGTTATGGACACTCTTGAGTGACATCAGAGCCCTACCTCCAATGGCAAGGCCAGAGGCGCTGGAGAACAGGGGCGAGGTCTGGACACGTCTCCTCGTCTACTGCTAACCTTGCCCTGGAACTGACCAGAACCGATGCCCTCCTTCCTCCCCGTCTGCTGAGTGCTTCGTCTTCTTCCCATGTCTTGGGAGAGATCCGTCTCCTCTGACAAACTCAAGATTCCAGGCGGAACTTTCCCATGCCACCATCCCTCAAAATAGCCCGGGCCGAGCTGTATTTATAGCCGTGTGAGACTCTAATGGGCCAATTTGTTTGAATTTCCACTGCTTTTGTGTTGAACGTACCCCTCACCCGTGGGCAGTCTCTTCAGGCCTTTATTACGGGGTGTGTTAGGGTAGAGGGGGCCGTGTTCAAGATGGTAGCTGTATACAGCGCGGGGACTGTTTTGCATATTTACTGTTCTTTAAAGCCGGTTTTTTGAGAGAGAGAAAGAGACAGAGAAAGAGGTTTCTGTAAGTAGCCCGGACAATGAGAACAGACCGGCTGTGTGCCAAGCACGGGATCCCGGCCAAAACACATATCATTAGCTTGGACCAGCTATAAGCAAGGAAATGAGAAACATATGTTGGAGAGCAAGGTTAGGAGTGAGAGACTATGGGTCAGTGACAGTCACCCTAAAACTTTTCCCTTGTTCTTCAGCTGTGGCCTGGCGGTGTCAAATGTCATTTCAACTGCCTTGATTTCTCATGGTGGGGCTGCCTGTGTGTTTTTTGGTGTCTTTTTTTTTTTCTTCCTCCCCCTGCTGTTTCCTGATGGGAGCTTTTTGGGGAAGAGAAAAGAAGGGCGGGGAAGGGTTTGTGTGATAGTTTTTCTCAGTTCTGGGAAAATCACAACCTTGTTTCCCGTGATGCTCTCGGAAATTCCTCACTTTCTCTGAAATAACGGTGTCTCTCCGTTTGGGATTTGGACTCGTTCGTGAGGGAAGAAAGAGGGGGAAGGCTTTGAAAGCATTTCTTGCTGTTTCTTTCTTAAATATAATTAGACACGCCTCATTACCTCACACTGAAGGACTTTTGTACTTTTTCCGAGCTGTATTTCCTGAGATCTTCGATGGGCCACGGCCTGTCGTATCCACTCACATTTTATCATACTAGCCGTTATTTTTCCCGACACCTTTGTCCTCTTCTCTCGCTCTCCCTGAGGTATCTGGAGTTGGGTTTCTTGTCCGAAGCCATAGCCAGGGAGCCTGCTGGAGCCTCATGCTTGCAGGAAGATCTGCACTCCTCAGCCTTCTGGTTTTCCTCTCTTCACCACATTCGTTCTTCAAGCTTTCCCCGGACAGTTTGCTAACAGGGCTGTGCTCTCTCCCATTCCAGGGTCAAGACCCCTGTTCTCTATAAAACCCAGATGAAGAACTGTATCACATGAAATTCAGAGGCGGTCCCTGGAGAACGGCTACTGTTCTGAAGCTGAGGACGGTTCCAGATGGCCGCCCAGAAAACTCACCAGGCTTTGACGCCCAGCTCTGGCCAAGGTCACCAAACAGCCACAGGTATCCCTGGCCACTGCTGTGAAAGACATGTCATGGCAGGGAGGGCATGGGGCTACTGCAGCCAGCACGGCGGAGAGCTGAAGTGCTCCCTATTCGTCCTCCCCAACCTTTGTTCTTTTAAGATTTGAAGAACGGTGCTGGGGTGGAAACCATTTCAAATAATTAAAACATTTGGTCTCTGTTTATCCTCTGCTTCCTTCTTTCAGGCCTTGTTCTGAAAATAAACTTTGCTCTCAGTTTCCAGGCTCCTAAAATTTCCGAGCTTGTGAGTGTCCTGATGGCCTTGGTCAGGGTTAATGATTGGCTTGGGGTTAGCACGATCTGTTTCCCCCAGGTGAGCTGTCTACACATTTTAGTCTTCTTTTTCCCCCTTCTTCTTTTTTACTAACTGCAATTTCTCAATAGCAGGTCTCTTCTCTGACAGGAGACTTTTCTAGTCCCAGAAGGAAGCCTTACTTGTTGGCTAATTCTCAGGGCTTAGTAGATCCAGAGGGATGTGTGTGTGTGTGTGTGTGTGTGTGTGTGTGTGTATCCACTTAACAAAAAGACATGAGAGAAATTAGGGCAGCCAAACCACAACAGGCAGGCGATGGGTGTTTAAGTCTTATACTGACAGAGAGGCAGGATCCTGGTTCGGGGCCTGAAAATCTTCCAGTTTCAAGAAGTCTATTTCTCAACTCTCCATTCTCTCCCTTTCATAGTAGAAGGCAGCTGGTATTAGGTTTGAGTCCATGTGTTTTCTTTCTGTGTCCTCATTGTTTGGCTGCCTCTCAAATCTCAATGCAGCCAAAACATGCCTTGAATGCACTTCCCACCATCTCCTCTGCCACCCTCCTGGCAAAGCCACTTCTACTCTTGCCTGGAGCCTGAAACGCCTTCTAAGTGGTCTCTCCACCTCCTACCTTGCTCCCTTTTGTCTGCTCATCAATGAGAGGCCAGAGGGATCATTTAAATTTTTTTAATGTTCATTTATTTTTGAGAGAGAGAGAGAGAACGTGCACAGGGGAGGGGCAGAGAGAAAGAGGGAGAGAGAGAATCCCAAAAAGCCCAGGCAGGGCTCAAACTCACAAACACTTGAGATCATGACCTGAGCCGAAACCAAGAGTCAGATGTTTAACCGACTAAGCCATCCAAGCACCCCGAGAGGATGGTTTAAAAGCCCCAATTAGATGGATCACATGCCTCTGCTGGAAACCCTACTGATCCCTGACTACTTCTCTGACTTGCTTTTGAGCCATCCTTCCTTGGTCTTTTATACCACAGAACCATTTTCCTCTCTGGTAGAGTGTAGATAACAACACCACCTAATTGTAGGGCTGCGAGGAGCAAATGCTTTCGCATACACAAAGCACCTAGACCAGGGTCTGATCATGATAGATGCTCAATAAATGGAAGTGCCATTTAGAGTTTACTTCTTTGAATTTGCCAAGGACTTCCTTGCTTCAAGGCCTTCACAAAAGCCTCTGTCACTTGCCTTTTTCTTTGTGTGGCTGTTTCTTTCTTATCCTTGAAATTTGAGTTTAAATGTGAACTCCTTAGAGATCTCTCTGACCAGTCTATTCAAATAGGTTCCCATTCTTTTAACCCCAATCCCATTATTTTGTCCTGTAGCATTCTATCTGTTTCCTTCCCAGCACTTTTTCCAACTGGCAATTATGTGTTATTTGTTCACCTGAGGGCAGGGTTATGACTGCATTTCCTCATCTAGTACAAGAAACAGCTGTGGAATGAATGCGTAAATGAATGAATTGTGCTTCTTTCCTTTCCTCTTCTAATACCTAACGCACCATATCTCCTGGTCCATCCTCTCCTCTCCAAATCCTGTATTTATTTATTTATTCTCTCATCCTCTTGCCAGTATTGACCCTGGCCTCTTGGCATTGAAAATCCTCTGAATCTCCCGGGGGGCTGCCCCATGCTTCTACCAGCACTCTACTCTTTTCTAGTGCCTGTAAGCCAGTTTCTCCTGTGAAAGGCTCATGCTTTCATTTATATGTAAATGATAAATAATAGAATATATAATGCCTAGAGTGAGTTTGAGGACTAATAACTCCTTATCTGCCAAGTTAGAACGGTTTGGGATAAATTAGCTCATCATCTACCATTAAGAGATCAATGTCTGAGCAATTACCCCACAAATATCCAAGAGCAGGTATCTTACAGTCCTACCTGAAAGTCCAAAATGATAGTAGGAAACCAGGAGAGGCGAAATTATAGTTCCCATTTTTGATCCTTATCACCACTCATTAAGTATATACACTGTATTATAGAGAAGCAGTGGAACATGAGCTAAGAAGAGGTAACCTGACCTGTCCTCATGAATATCTCTCTCTTGCTCTCTCTCATAACCAGGAACACCAAGATGGAAAATGCCCTCGACTGAATTTTTTATTATTTATTGATTGATAGCCTGTCTTTTTTTTCCCCCTAAGCTTCTGTGCACTTTGCTAATTACTTCTCGGGAAATCATTTTACTTTACCATTCGCCAGAATGCTGCCACCTTTGGGAAAGACTGTGGCAGTGTGATGGACTGTAGGCTTGATTAGGGCTAAGCTTCAAGAAAGGTCTTCTCATTGAAGGGCTGGTCTAGCCCCACCCTGGAATCTAATACAATATGAAGGCAATGATGTAATCCTGAGAAATAGCACAGGGCTTGCATCAGAGCTTTTCTTCTTAACCAACAGAGTAAGCATAAGGACAACTGCCTTCATCATTCTTGGCCTCACCCAACCTTGGTGTGAGTCGTGACTGAGTTGTGAAAGCAAGTCTATCGGCACTCTGTTGAGGCACTCTGTCCCATTAATGTGATGTGAAGGTGAAATCTGCATATCCCCCAGACTAAACTATTCAGTGATTTGAGTTATTAGGAAAAGATTGAATAGCTATTAACTGCTTTAAGAAGAAGAAAGTAAAGATTTCTTCCACTATATGCAAAATCCTTACTGGTTTATAAATGTTTGGATGGGTAGTAGATAAATGAGTTTTACAGAAATGAATTTTCTAAAATTTACAGGCTCCTTACTTTAAAGATAAGAATAGTAGATTCACATATGAGATCTTCCCCCAAATACACAGAACTTTGGAGGAGAGCCAGCACTGCTCTATTACCATTTCAGAGTCTCTGTGCTTCCACAGATCTCAGACTAAACCAACTGCAGTTTTTGGTGTTAGTTTTGAATCAAAGAGGCTGCCGAGTTCTATTTAACTCAACGAATGAAGTAAATGTTGATTGAGTGTCTATTATGTATAAAGAATCTGAAAGGCAACAGTCTTGTTCTCAAAGAATTTATAACTTAGTGAAGGAGACAGATGTATAAACTAAGTTTAAAGCAAAGCACTATTAAATAAAGCACTGAGAAAGGACTACTGACAATTAGTTAGTAGAGGAGTTGCTCCAGATGGGGGCCATCTATAGTAGTCAGACATAAGTGAGAAAGGGAAAGACCCATCAGTAGAATCAGACCATTTTCCTGTTGGCACCAAAACCCCTTCTAACTGGAGATTTCTTCATTGTTCTAAGCTGAAATCTACCTCTCTGTAGCTTCCACCATGTGCTCCTAGCTTTATTCTCTGAGGCAATGTATATTATTTTAATCTCTCTCATACATATGAATTTTCAAAATTCTACATCTGAATATTTCTATCCCCTTTCCCAGGGTTCTTTGCCCCTAGTATTCCTTAACCTTTTCTTATTTCAGATTAAATGTACCAATTTCTTCAACTGTTTCATCTATGTCATAATTCTCAAACCCTTTACTATCTGGACATTCTTCTCTTGATACATTCCATTTTATTCATGTCCATCCTTAAACATGACATTGAAAAGTGGACATAATTTTAGATATGTATTCACTAATAGGTCACTTTCCTCTTTTGTTATCATCCATCCATCCGTTTGTCCATCCACCCATTCATCTATCCAACCAAATGATACTTAAATAAGCTTCTGTGATATGAGGCACTGTTCTAGTTATTATAGGGAGTAAAAAGATGAAAAAATTTAATGCAAGTCGAGTCTAACGAGACGATGATTAGAGGGAACCATTCTCATACTAACACAATCTAAGATTTCATTAGTACTTTTGGCAGCCATGGGATGCACAAAATTTACTGAGAATGTGGACTCCAAAACTTGCTCTCATACTCACATACTCTCACAAAACTTATGCTCAAACAGATTGACCTTTTTTTTATTGCCTTGGCATTTAATTTTTGGAACCAAAGTTCAAAATTTACACTGATTTTATCCTTCAAAGTTTCAGCCCATTGGTTCAGTTCATGGAGATCTTTTGGAACTCTAGACTCTGTCCTTCAACATCAAGCCCTTCTTTTTAGTTCTGGGCCACCTGAAGACACAAGCAGCATAGCACAGAACCTGGGAGCATATCAAGCGAGTTTTGAATCCACCTAGCTCTATAACTATCAAGTCTTCATTTTTTTTTTATCTTGGCGATTAAGGTTGGTTACATGTTATACTGAAATCAGGATACCGTGTGCCCAAAGAATTTTGCCAATTTACCACTATAAATACTAAATAAATAAACACATTAATAAAAGTAGAATTGAGTACCAGGCCTTTCCCAACTCCATATTTACAGAGGGATCAATCTGCTAATGTGGAAATTGGCAGTTCCAAAGGTTTGGGAAGGAGGATCTCCCTCCTGAACTCAGAGATAGTAAATCAGCGGTTTAGGTCTCCAAACTGTCTCTTGAGCTAGAGAGAATAACAGTGTTCTTTATGAGCATCTCAGATTTCTACTTTTAAAATAAAATCCATTGGGTCCTATCAGTCTGTGGTTTGTCTGCTCTGGTTTTAGCAAACTCAAGATGGGGCTGAATCGTGATTGGTTAGAACATTCTGCTCTTTGGAAGGGGGAGCCCACTGACCCCTGACCACAGCCGGTCATACAGAGAGTGTCAGAGGCGGACCAATTACCTAAGAGGACTGAGAAAAATCAAACAGAGGCCGGGCACAATGAGGGGAAAAAACACACAGCAGGCCCAGCTTTAGTTCCACTGCTTGAATTACCACTATGTCAATAGAAGGTGATAAATCAAGGGAGATATTTACTGATTAAAATTACAG
The DNA here is from genome assembly GCA_030068075.1 of Paguma larvata. Lineage (NCBI taxonomy): Eukaryota > Metazoa > Chordata > Mammalia > Carnivora > Viverridae > Paguma > Paguma larvata. The sequence continues at coordinate 43,884,004 of CM057841.1, forward strand.
ACTCCTACGGGAAACTGTATAAACAGATTGAAGAACAAAGCCTTCAGGGACTGAGCCCAGCTGAATCCATCCAGGCTTTGGCCAGTCATTTCTGTTTCCAGCCAACTCTTGGACCCAGGGGTCATTGCAAGAGCAAGTTTCTCTACAAAATCAGACTTGCACTGCACAGATCCAAATATTTGTAGGGAAAATTTAAAGGCATGTTGGGAAGAGATTCAGTACTTAGATCCATTCACAAAGGATCCTCTTATTTCATTCTTATTTCTTCTTCTTTTTTGCTTTTGCTCTCAGGTCTGGTCTAGACTCCCTAGAAGGATCCAGAACATCTGGTCTGAGTGCCCTGCTTTCCAGCAGAGGTCCTGAGCTCACAGATGCTGAAAGAAAGACACAGGAGATATGAGTGGGTATGAAGCCCACTTCCACAGGGAGGATGGGGGCTGGTAACTGTTGCCAGGAAGCTTTCTTTGGGAACTCTCTTTGCCTACCCTTTCTGACATGCCAATGCTGGTGTTCCCAGGGGGACTGAAGGCTTTGCTCTGCCATCCTGGTCTCTCTAGGAGTATTGCATGGTCAGTGTCAGTGTGCTTTTTCATATGGTGTTCTTCTTCAATAAGAGAAATACCTTTGCGAGTGCCTGGAGCAGTTTGCGTAAGGAGGGCTTGAAAGCGAGGCTGCGGTTTAGTTTCCAGAGCAATTTCTTTTTTTTCAGCTCTGCCTGTGGGAGCGTGACCATCTCCCCAAACCACTCCGCTCTGATAAGGAGCAGTACAAGGCTTATATGTGATGGACAGGGGATGCCTGTGTGGGGGCTCTTTGACAACGCCCCTGGCTTCGTTATCTACGAATGGTCTTGAAGTTGAATTTTGCCCTTCTAATCCAATTTCCATTCTTTGCCTTTTGTGCCCTTGGCTGTGACTATACAGTCATCACTCAAAAGGGAATTGGGCAAAAAATGTTCTGGGATAAATAGGCTTTGGTGGTTGAGAAGAGGGAGATGATTATCTATGCAATGCCAATCAATGATGGAAGCATGCTGGGAGTATAATTCCAATTAGGGACAGCATGCATGATTGGGTGTTTTGTGGATTTTGTCAAGGTGCCTCACTGAGGGGCAACTGTTGGCTGAAAGCAGCCGAAACTCTACCTGCCAAGCTGCTCTGCCATGTGTCCTGACGCAGAGGGGTGTCCACCTGGAGGGTGGGAGGAACATACACAGGAGCAGTTGGTCATTCCAGCACGCAGCCCACAGGCTCTTGTCCCTCAAGTGGAGCACTCTTTTCTAATTGTCCCTGCAGAGGGGGTAGCATTATCTAAATGGAACTAAGGTCCAGAACAGGCTGGGCAAAGCCTTGATTCTTCTGGCCTCTTCCTTAGAGCTGGGAGGAAGAAAGGTGGAGAAGATCCCAACAGAGCATTTAGAAGTTCATACTTTGCTTTTTAAAAGGCAGCAGTGGATAATAAAATGCCTGTATAATTATCCTGGCTCACTCTCCTGTTCTTTCGCAACTAGGTTACTGTAAAGTGAGGTGAGTGTTCCTTTGTTTTTTTCCTCCCTGAAGGGATTTGTCAAGTATTCCCTGCCTGAGTGAACTCCTCGTCCGGGGGTGTCATCGAGCCCATCCTTTCCATCAGCTTCCAGAGATGGTTGATGTTACAGTTCAGACGTCACACGCTGTCTTAACTTCTGGAAGACTCGGAGATAGCCTTTTACTTTTCTTTCTTCCTTTTTTTTTTTTTTTCTCAAAGGAAGTTATGTTTATAGCTGCTGCGCTTGATTGCTCTGCCCCTGTGAGCCTCCTCTGAATGGTTTCCAGCCTGTGTGCTCATCTCCAAATGGAAGTATGTTTTGGAGATGGGGAGAAATTAACTACGATTTCCCAAGCTGGAGGAGGTGAAGTCGGCTGTTGCAAACGTGGGGGCGCTCTGATCTCGTTCTTCTGCTCGGCTTGCCGAAAAATCTCTCTTTGCCCTGGAATATCATGGCCTGGAGGCCTTTAAATTAAAAACAGTTGTGAAACTGGCAGCAATTTAGAACTTATGCCAGTGCATGAATCCGTAAAGAGCAGGGCCTCAGGGATGCAGGTCATGTGTCTATAAAGAGGCCTGTTTTGTATCCTTGGTTTTCACTAAGGCGAGCCTTCGGCCTACTGCTTCTTTTCTCTCAGAGGGGAAGGTCGGCCTTTTCGGGTTGTTTCCACCCTCCTTTCTGACTTAACCTCCCACCTGATCCCAGGTCCTAGGGTCCGAGGGTTTGCCATGTGCACATTGGTGCCACCAGGGACTGGGTTTTTCTCAGTGTCTCCCAGGTCAGCAATGGAAGCAGCCAGACAGTGGCTGCTGCCTCCTGTTTCAGAGTTACAAGAACACAAAGGGACCAAGAGACAACCCTGGGGAGGGAGGGGGTCGGGGAGCAGGGAGGGAGGAGATAATGCAGCTACAGAGGAAGTCTTCACAGATAAGGTAAATCTGAGCCTGGAAAACCAAACGCAGGTTTCGGAGAAGATACTTTTGTCAATTTCAGGAGAAGGTAGAGGAAATGCCAGGCAATAAAATAGCAAGCTGGGGATGGGCCAGTAAAATTCCTCCTTGGTGTTTATGGTCTGGTTACTTCTAAGCCAGGAGGCGATATGACTCAAGGAGGGGTTCATCCCCCCAATGGGCGTGGTCAGAGGGAGGGGCTCGTGGTAAGCCTGGAGAACACTGGAGAGAGCAAAACACGGAGCCTTTTCCTGACAAAAGCCTTCAGACAGGAAATCTCTCCAACATTCTGGCCACTTCAGCATAGTGTCTTGCTCAGAGTGTCCTAGAGCATCTTAAGTAAGCTGGCATCTTTAATTCAAAAGTAAAATAGGGGCACCTGAGTGGCTCAGTCGGTGAAGCCTCCAACTTTGGCCTAGGTCATGATCTCCTGGTTAGTGAGTTCAAGCCTTGCGGTGGGCTCTGTGCTGACAACTTCAGTTCCTGTGTCTCCCTCTCTCTCTGCCCCTCCCCTGCTCACGCTCACTCTCTGTCTCAAAAATAAATAAACATTAAAAAATGTTTATATAAAAAAACAAAACTGGAATCCACCAGTCTATGGACAAGGAGGCCCAAGGATTCGATGTGTTGAATCCTATTTGGCAGAAAAAGAGTTCACACTTAAAGCTGAAAACGTAATTGTTTCCTTAATCAAATTCAGAGTTATATTCAACAAGTAATCCTGACAAACAGCGACTCTGTCCTACTTATGGAAGTCAGAAATAGGACTGGCAAGTTTGATGTGGCCAGTACACATCAAGTATTACAAAGTTAAGGAATTTGTACTGTTTATATGAGTGAACATTTTAAAGAAAGGGGATGGACAGAGCTATGCTTTAGAAGGGCCATAGCAAAATGACTTTGAAGGCGTAGGCGATAGGTGATATTTCTTGAATCCTACCATGTGCCCAAAACTGAGTTAATTATTTTATTACATGCATTTTCTTTTTCAGTCTCCACACAACCTTATGAGGCTGGCAGCACTCTTGTCCGCACTTTACCAACAGGCAACTTCAGGCTCAGGGAGGTTGAGAAACTTGCCCAAGCTCATGCAGCTTGCAAGGGGCAGGGTAAGGAATTGAACCCAATCTGACTGACTCAAGAGTCCACACTCTTAACTACTATACATCAAACTTAGTGTACATATCGCTTGTTTCATCGAGTGCCCAGAAAAATAGAATAATTCCTTTTGTGTGAGAGAAGGGGCAAATCTCTAGATCTGGGATCATGAGACCCAGATGTTAGGAGTGCCAGATTTAGCAAATAAAACTACAGAACGCCTAGTTAAAATTGAAAAGGTAGCTCTAATGAACGTTTGTAACTTATTAAAAATAGCTGAATACAGGACATGTAAGGCGTCCTGACAAAATGAATAAAGACACAAGACAAACTCATTAAATACAGGGCATGTCCCGTACATACCAGGTATGCACCTTGAGTCTGTCACACTGTTTCTGTGTGACCTGTGGGCAAATCCACCCACTTTTAGCTTCGTTCTCCTCAACCGGAAAGCGCGATAGTATGATCTGCCTCCCAGAGTTACTACGGGATTAAGTGAGATGATAGGAGATGCCCAACAGAACTCCAGGCGTAGAGTGACGTGCTCAAGAAGCGGTTTGTTGGTAAACTAGGCGACTCCTTGGTTTCCAGCAAACTTTTCTTTTTTCATTCAGAAGAACACTTAACGCCTGCTGACTGTTTTATGCATCAAAGACTTGGCCTTTTCTTGACGAAAAATACATCTTTTAATGGGGGTCACTTCTTGAGGTTTCATGTAGCCTGTATTTAAAAACACCAGCCATTTCCTCTAATAATAAAGTTACTACACAAGTTTTAAAAAAAATGGGGCAACAGAAACAATGCCCATTATATTATCTTCAAGCCTTTATTATGTAGGTATTAAATTTGAACTCTGAGGTCGTCACACTTGGAAAGTGCTTCCATGGGGTAGCACTCCATTCTGCATTCTGCCAGTTCAATTAAGCTTGAGAATTTAAATTATCTCTCTAACTCTAAAAATATGTATGGAGACTTCTGAAAGTGGAAACTATCCCAGGGCTTAGAAGAACTTCTGTGGGAGTGAATGTGCTCACAGCTTTCAGGCCAGAAAGGCTGACCCTTCCAGATCTTTGAAAGGTTGTGGAAAGACCGTAAAAATCAAATCAAATCAAGTCAAAATAGACAGCCTTTCTCTCAAGAAGAGCATTTGGAAAAGAGGTGGAGGGATGGAAGGGCTGTGTGCGAAAAACACATACGCACTCAGCGGGGAACGTATTTGTCTTAAAACATTAAATTAAAAACTTCTTAGTGTGACAGCATTTCTTCCATTCTTTCTCTCATTTCCAGTTCGTTCTTATCAGAATTCTGTCAGCTCTCAAACTGACATTTTCCTGTTCTGATCTTTTCTCAGATAGTAAAGAGGGCTTTTTTTTTTTTTTATTGGGCCGATGCAAACAGCAGATCAGTCTACAGAGAAACGTTAAGGACGGTTCGGAGTCCTAAGCCCTGACCTGCCTGCCCTCTCCTAACTAGCTATTGACATTGAACTTAAAAAAGCTGCAATGCTGAGATGAGATAATGTTTTAGAGGAAAAAGGGCTGTGTGTGGTGGGGGTGGGGCACTTCAGAAGTGAATGAGCAGATCAGTCTACAGATCTGAGCTGCTGGCTTATGAGTCAAACTTCGGGCCTTTAAAAGTTCAGTTTTGCTTCAAGTATCCTGGAAAGAATACGGAGCTCTTCCTTTAGAACAGAAATGGGGCTGGAAAGCCTCTCTGGATGATCCTATTCCCAGAAATGTGAAGTGGTAACATTTTCATGATCTTTGGTATAGGAGACTTGCCACACGGTTTCTGCACCGGGGCCAGTGAGTGATTCACTGTTCACTTCCCTCATGTCATAGAACAGAGGTGGAAATTTTAATATGAATATCTAGAGGGACTTTCTCCATCATTTCAAAACCAAGAAGTAAAAAGAACATTGTTTGCATTGTTCTCTGGATTCTATTAGCGTTAGCTTCTGTGTACGGTCATTTAAAGAGTCACCCACCTGAAACTGTGAATTTCACTTGCTTCCTCTCTAGCTGGGAGTGGAGATAAAAAGAGAAATGGTTTTCTCAGAAAAACCTTGACTGTACGGTTGTGAAGCTGTCTTATTTTCATGTTGCTTGGTCCTAAATGTTCTAGAATAAAGTCCTGGCGTCTCTGAAAATATTTCCTCCATTTTGCCATCAGTTGGAAATGTAATTTAGTTGACTGCTGACCAGCCCAGAATAAAACTTGTGAGAGGGAAGGTTAGATACCTTAGAGGTAGGATTTATTTCATTAAAAATAAAAATGAGTCTTGGTACACCTGGATTCTCTATCCTTCCTTTGTGGCAACTTATTTACAGAGAGGCTGGTGCCTGGATGCTTCCAAAAGGCACTGTTACCCTGCTTAAACACAAAGAGGTGGAGAAGTTCTCTAAATGTCTCTACTTTCTAGAAGCTGCTGCTTTCTTTTGGGCCAAACCCTGGGGAATCCAAACTCTTTCCGGGCATGCCAAAGGCCAGCAAGCAGCTGGGAGAAATCTAATCACATGATCATTGTTCACTGCGGTGGGCAGACACCTCTGTCTCTGCCTCCTTCATGTTCATTGCTTGAGACACTTGAAATTAGGCCTGACATAGCGCTAACAAATATACTACAGGGAATGAGCCCTGCACTGGGCCCTAGGGAATGATCTAGAAGACTTAATAGGTCTTTTCCATCTTTAATTTCCATGGTTCTAAATATGCTGGCTGCTTATAAAGCGGCAGATTGATTTTCAGGCAGACTGGTTAGTTTTGAAAGCACTTAGTGGAGAGGATTTGGCTTTATGTAGCCATACCCCTTGACCTTCACTTTAGTAGGTACCTGGTTTCTGAATGCAGCCCTCACATTTCTCCTTTTGCCTCTTTCTGGCAGAGCACAAACAGGCAAGTGGTGGTTTGGGGCTCCCCCCTGAGCTCACTAACCAGCTACTATTGTCCCCATGCGCTGGGGACTGGCTCTTGTCTATCTGGTTATGTAAAAGAAGAAGGAATTGGGGCATGCAAGTGATGTTAGTCTGGCTCACCGCTGTCTTGCAGCCCCTCTGATATAAGCCAAGTGTTCAGATTCAGCGGTGAGCCTTGCTAGGAAGAAGTCTCCTTGTTTCCTCTGAAGATGTGGTAAGTGCCATGATCGACCCTTATTGTGAGGTCCAGAGAGTAAGACTCACTCACCCAAAAGAAGGCATCTTTGAAAGCACAAAGTTGCTAAAATGCTGTAGGGTGGTGCAATTTCATATTAGGCAGCTGGTGAATTCATTTTGGAAATGGCTGTTTGGGGGGAAAACTTGCTATTTTTCTTTGGGTAATTGTTCCCATTGGCCTACCCTACCCCCACCCCTCAACATGATGCAAGGAAGCAATTATAGGCAATAAAATAGACACAGCTAAGTTTAGGGAGAGGGAAGGGCTCTAGGAGTTTCCGTATTTTCTCTGAGCTCACACGTAGATTGCTTTTTTTTTCTGGACATGGGAAATACAAACAATCTCAGTTTTTCCATCCATAAAACAGGGTTCTAAATTATTGCTTGCATCCCACGAATGTTTTAAGGACTAACCAGCTAGCATTTTTACATTGGCCTGGAGCTAAACAACACATATGAAGTACACAGGATTTTGCACGATGGTTGAAAGTGCTCTCGAGAGGGGGACCCAGGCGTCCACTCATTTTGCATTCTATTTCCAGTGAAATGGACGGCCAGAAAAACTACTGGTGGCTGATGAAATACCAGGACCGATTTCGTGCTTTGAACTACTTTATCTGGATTTGAGGAGCCAGTTCCCAATTAATCAAACTTCAAGTTCACTCGTGGACCTAGTACATCAGGTAGAGGAGGGTTCCATGTTGATGAGAGAGGAGAGGACGTGTGAGGACTGCAGGGCAAAGGAAGCAAAGGGAGAAAGATAAAGACCAGAAGAGCAAAGAGAGGTTGAGTTATGTTTCCTGTAAAAGGCCTGAATTTGAAATAATCTTCCATCAGCCTTGGTTGTGTGGAAATGCACCAATTTCTAGAGTCCCCCTTTCAGTTTGCCACCCCCTAAAAGGAGACCGATCCACACCTGGAAAGGATCTTGCCTTCCCTGTGTCTGCTCAGTGGCTCTGCCTGGCCTGAATGTCATTTTCAGAGGCGTGGACCAGCCGGCACCTCCTCCTCCTGGAACTGTTTCATCGGGATTCTGTAAGCTTCATGTGTAACCCCTCTTAAAAATCTGAAAATGAAACAAGACATATTTCTGAGGTTGTCAGCAGGTAGATCCACTGGTTTGTGGTAAGTAATCTCTCTGGGAGGAAGTCTTGGCTCTGATGTCTGTGTTGAACGTTTCGTGGCTCCCCCCGGCCGCCCCGGCGCAGGTCTGTTTGCTGGGCGAGGAGGCGGTGATGATATTGCTTCTAACAACCAGACTGAAGCGTAGCCTCAGGCTGTCTTGCAAAGCCCCCTCCAAACAGCCTCTAATTAATTTTTATCCTGCCATCCCAATGAGTCCCGGGAGTGCGGCAACCCAACAACACAAAACCCTCATCAAGTCATTTGGAGAAAGCTTTGACGTAACACTTGCAGATTTTAGATCTCCAAAAGAGACACTGCTGCAGGAAAAAAAAAAAAGAAAGAGAAAGAAAGAAAGAAAGAAAGAAAGAAAGAAAGAAAGAAAGAAAGAAAGAAAGAAAGAAAGAAAGAAAAGAACACAAAAAACCCCTCCCCTTTACTCCCCCCACCTCACCTATTTTTTTTCACCCTAGTTTCTTGCCTTTTTTTCTACAGTGGCCATAAGTCAGTCCATTCTCTGGCTCCCTCCTACCCACAGCTCTTTCAGGGAGAACCCTCGAGATATATATTTTTACTGCTGGAGGAGAAAGCCAAATTCTCTGGGGGCTGGAGCCAGGGACCGGAGCTGTGCTGCCCTGGGGGTTCTGGCCAGTTTTGGAGGGGGCCTTATGGCCACTCTGGCTTTTAACCATGGTATAGTCAGGCCTCCTTTGCACTGTGAAGACCCTCTGTAGTAGACAGAATGCTGGAACCTGAGGGAAGGTTCCACAAAGAGGAATTTTCCCCACTGAGCACATCAAAGATGTGGCCTTCTGGTCCTCCCCTGTGGAAGCGTTGCTGGCAGAAGCATAGGCATGCTGCCAGGCTGTCCGTGACAGGCGGCCCATGCAAACCCCTGCAGGCCCCTGGTGAGGACATTCTCCTTATTCCGAGGGGATGTGGACACAGAAGAGCCCCTTCCACCCTAAAAGAGGCACGGAAGCCTCACTTGTTGCCTTCCCTCCTGGCTCAGGGTCTCCCTTCCAAACACTTTATCCCACCGGCCTTTCAAAGACCTCCCCACCCCTGAGTGTCCATTCAGGATGCTTCTCCTGGGACCTCGGGATGAATTCAAACTTAGGAAGCACCACCGTTTGAAATGATACATTCAGAGGGGCTGAAACCCAAACCACGGGCCGCCCGGGCTTCCTGGGTTTTCAGAACAAAAAGGTTGAGTGACTGCTCCCTTCCTGAGGTCTCAACAGAGGAGAGTGATCCAGTGCCAGCGCCTCTGGTGTTAATTTCATGATCCCTGGGTGCCAAAGAAATTTCCTCGGGACCTGCTTGACTCGACAGCCCCTGAGAAATGGGGCCATTGTTTCTAATGAGCGTCAGCGGTCTGGCTCCTTTAAAAGAGTTAATCACAGAATCACGGCCTAGAAAAGACTTCTCTGACGGCTCGTCTGTGCCAGGTCCAAGGGAGTGAGAGCGGATCCTATTTTTGAAGACGCCCATGGAGCCCCACTCCAGTGACTAATCGCTCGTAATTGTCCTCTTTAATTTTAACCTCATGTGCTAGTGCTTGAAACAGATTTCCGCTTGCGCCGTCCTCGGAGAAGGTAGAAAACATTGCTCATCATACAAAATAGGCTGTTCATTTCCTCCTCCTCTGCTTTTTCCTGTCTCCTTGGACAGTAGCATGGCCCAGGGGTGAAGAGCCTACGACAGGGAATGCGACATCTCTGGGTCTCACGTCCAGGTTTTGTAATTGACTAGCTGTGCTACCATGTCTCAGTTTCTCTGCCTGTGAAACTGGGACAGTTATAGTCACCTCACTAGGTTGTTTTGAGGATTAAATGAGGTAAAGGAAGTAATGTGCTTTGCATTGATGCAGGACCTACTATGTGCCTGTTCTAAAACACTTAAAAAATAAGGTGTCCACTTCAGTGGATTCGAGTGCACATGGAATTCTTGCCTGGTGGGGTATTTCATTCTTCAGTACCAGGTAACACGGACAGGCCAGGCAGCAAAGAGCAGTGGACGGAGAATTGGACCGAAGGTCCAGAGACTCGGGTTCTACACAGAACTCTGCTATAACCTAGTCCCATATCCTGACGGAAGCTGCAATCTTGTTGAGGTTTGGCTTTCTAGTCTGTTAAAAATCTCCACTCTGTCTTCCTTGCAGGGAATGTTAAAAGAAAGGAAAGAAGGGGCTGTGGACTGTCAACTGGAAAGTACTATTCGAGTGTGAGGCACTAGAGGTCTGAAGGTTGAGGACCAGCCAACTCCTTTGGGTCTCAGATCCCCGCCTGCTACCCTTGGAACCCTCTGTAGCACCCACAAGCACCTTGGCATTTCCCTTGGCAATTCCCCTGAATTGCTAATATCCTGGAAATGAGGAGTCAGGTAAAGCAAGTTAAGCTTTATTTTCTTACTCATTATTTTAGTGGTCACATTTCTTTAGACTCTCAGTTTCATTTTGTTTTGAAAGGGATGACCTCCAGCTGGGAGTGCTCTTGCCTTTAGAGCATAATGGTCAAAGCACTTGGTTAAGCCCGTGTACTGTGGGGCAAGACCCTGGTTATGTCTTAACTCTGCCACTTTCCGACCTTGTGTTCTTGGGCAAGCTGCCTACCTCTCAGTGTTTTAGCGTCCTCAACCATAAAATGGGGATCATAATAGTTCCCTTTTGAGAAAGGTTACATGTATATGTATAATGTCCTTTGAACAATGCTTGGGCACACGATAAACACTCCACAAATATTAAGAGCATTGTTGTTACTGATAGCTTGACTTCTGGGTAAAACGGTGGAGTAGGAGGATCCCAAGCTCACGTTGTCCCATGGGTACAACTAGATAACACCCACATCAGTGTCAGGAGCATTATTATCATTACTTGAATTTTTCTACTCCATGCGGTGATAAAGCCTGACCAGGAAATTGTTGACTCAGTTAGGAAAGACCTCTCTGAATTAAGACACTCGTGTCCATCGGGTTCTGGGGGTACAGCTTGATTGAGAAAGTGATAAACATATAGACTCTCTCTGCAGAGAAATTAACACATGCCCCAAATTTCACATATGTTTTTCAGGGGGCTTCAACCCATCTATGGATTTACTGGAATTACTGGGGCTCATTGACCTCTGGTTAGGGACTCTGTTTTAACACCTTCTCATTTATTATGTTATCGGGAACGTCCAGGTGTAGCTTTGGCTGTCGTTAAGAATAAGAATCCCTGATCAGAAAATTTTATCATGGTTACCATCAACTTGAGATCCAAAATGGAAACAAAATGTATGATATAATTAAACGTGAGCTACAATTTACACAATCTCTTTCTTGAGTACTATGCCTATGCCCTTGATGTATACCATGGCAATTTTGTCTAAGCCCAACATGCACTGCTCTGAGAGAGCACTGGAGAAATTCTCTCTCTCCCTTTATTCCTACTATTTGGCAGCTGCAAATAACCAAGGGTCAGTTCGTTAAGAATTTCCAATTCTGGAGAGATGAAAGGTTAAAGTTGTGAACCTCTCAGTTAACAATGAAAGCTTCCTTATGTCTAGTTCAAGAACTCTCTTCTGCACAGTGTTTACAGGCTAGATTTTGAAGAACTTAAATTAAAAAACAAATAATGGCAAATATACCCTTCAATATGATTATACCCCAGATGACTTCGTTGTCATTTCCTAAGAATTATGGGTTGGACACACAAGAGTTTAATTTTCAGGTTAGACAGAAGCATATTTCAAGTCTCCAAAAATACCTACTTAACAAATACTTTTTGTATGCTTTTGATTTACTCCTCTACTTCTGAACCATTGGTTTTGCAAAATTTGCTACATAGAAATATCTGAAACCACTTTCCCACTAAACCATAGTTGTTCTAGGGAAAGAAAGGGGGAAACCCCTTGTTTTTTCTATCGAGGGCTGATAACCTACAGAAAAGAATCGGTTGAAGTCTACATACAAAAATCAAAGTAATATCAATATTTTCTTTTCTTAGAGAAAGAAATGCCTGCCTTAAAAATTAAGTCTAAGGAAGGTAAGTTCATACTACAAAATACATTTCAGTTTCTTTACAGTTATGTCCAATTAAATGGGCTATAAAGAAAAAAGGAAGGGTGAAGGTAAGTGATGGAGAGTCCAGAATAGTAGGAAATGCAGAAGAAAGCAAGAGATCAAGACTGAACTGGGTAGGAGACAAGTGCTGGGTACAGAAAGGATATATTTGGATAAGGTATTTGCACAAATGGTGAGGACAAGGAAAATAAAATGGTAACCACTAGTTACCTTCTTTGCACATGTATGTATCTGCATCTCTTCTCTCCCCTAACACATGTCTCCACATGTTAGGAACTCAGTAAATAAGTGAAAGAGACACAAAGAGAACATGTAAGAATACCAGAAACTTTGAAATTAATTTTGACTTTAAAAGTGCACTTTAGGTAGGCTATGATCTTACCATTATTATCAACTGCCATCCATTTCCCTTGCAATATTATTTTTGTGGTTTAAATGCTGTTCGCAGATCTTCGACTGCTTTAATCCTAGCCTTCAGAAGCTTTACCCCAAATGAGATAGCTAAAGCTTCCTGCTTATGGTGGTGGGGTGGGTAGGATTATCCTTAAAACTGAAATAGGAGTAAGTAGAATCATGTCACTATTGGGGGTTGGGGCCCTCCTGTGGACCTGGGCCAGCAGTTTCCCGTTCAGATGTTAAGGGCTGTAGTAGAGCCTGGTGATAGATATCTGCGGCTTATAACAATTGCTTAAGTTTCTTCTTTGGAAAATGATTTCTGAATTGGGGATTGAAAACATAAAGAGATGAGGAACAAAGGAAGAGAGACAATCATTTTTTAAGCCAACACTCAACAGAAGCCCCAATCCTGGCCAAGTGAAAAAGTCTTGCCTTGGTTTGAGAGACTCAGGCTTTAGCAGAACATTTGAATTGGCATACTGTGTACCTCTTGAATGAAAATGTTCTATATTTGGTTAATTGGCCTGCACACCCCTTATAATTACATCTAGCCCAAAATAATGGATTGATGCTCTTAGGTGGCCCTTAAAAAAATGTCATTCACCAGAAAGAGGCTTAGAGAGGACTCTACCCCATTATTTTAGTGGTGCTTGAAATAACTGCAAATGGCCACACGTCATGAAGATAGGCACTGAGGTACATTCCTTGAATAAACAGGGAGCCTACCGCTCTGGGATGGTAGGCTCTCTGGAGGGCAATGGAGCCAGGACACTGGTATTAATATGGTGACCCCTAGTGTTTTGTGGTGGTAGCACGACTTGGAATCACACCAGCACCCTGGCCTACGTAGGGCTTTTTCACAATCTTCTGATTGAAGGAATTATTGCCCATCATAATTGTTTACGTCTTTAAAACCATCATGTTAAACAAAACTCTATTCAACTTTAATGCATATTCCTGCACAATATCCATTTCCAACCCCTGCTGAAGAGAGTTGTCATGACATTGTTTTTTTTTTTTTAATAATGTGTGGCCTCCTATCTGAGCATTTCAAAGATCAAGACATATCAATTCATTACTGCGGTTGCAATGTCATAAACAATGGATAATGGCATCAATGTATGAATTGTTGGAGGAGATGGGTATTGCTATGTCCACGATATGGGAGCATGACTAGCACGGATTTACTAGGAGTACATCCAGTAGAGGACAGGCAAGCAAAATGGTTATGGTGACACAAACACTTGTCTACTGTCTGTTGGATTTGTCGTCATGGTACCCTCATCTAGAAATGGTAGTGTATGATGGCTACAAAGAATGCAATTTGATTCTCTATGTTCCTGGAAGGAGAAGGGGAAAGTCAAATTACCAGATAACTCAAGCTACCCAACCACTTACTCACTATCTGGATATTTCAGAGAGGGTTTTTCTGGGACCTGAATTATACATATTTCTATTAAATGTGATCTAGGTCTTCATTTCCAATGCTACATAATAAAGGTAGACTCAGTCTTAGAAAAAAATAATAATTAAAACCAGCTCATTACTTACTAGGAAATATACTCAACATACCATGAAAGGGATGGGAAGAGACTGGCAGTTGGCTTACATCTCAATGCTTCTCACTTTATGGTTATTGCCCTGTTTTATCAGATATAAAAGATTCTGCTTGTCAGTGGTCAGATGTATTTGGGTGTTGGTAAAGGGAAAATACGGAAGTAGAATATTGTATTTGGTGTTTTAAGACTCTAGTCACAGTATCATCAAGACTACACGTCTTTTAATTATTCAAACACCCGTGGTTATTTTCTTCTCTACCATACTGATATCTTTTTTTTTTTTTTTTAAGTTTCAACTCCTGTTGCTGGAGTGACACCAACTGACCCAAATGAGAGCTTGAAGACATTTTACAGTTTTCACTGGTCTATTGATAAACAAAGGCCGGAAGCTACATGTGTGTAAAAAAGACAGACAGGCAAAAAACAAGCGTAATCCCATTGTTTCAATCAGTTCTTGGGTGGCATATTTACGGTTCCCTTTTCCTTGATCTAGACCTCCAGATTCAATTGATTGCTGACTGATCCTTCTCTGTAGATAGCTTCATTTATATACCTGATGGACATGTAAGGAGTGAAGGGCATTATCATCACTGGGAAGGGCAAAGACAACCTGCATCCAGAAGCAGAAGAGAAGCAGATTGTCCCAAACAAGTTTGACTGAATTAGATCTCTCCCTCTCTCTCTCTTCCACCTACTTTTCTTTTTCGAAAAAATGTTTCATTTATTTTTGAGAGAGCACAAGTGGGGGAGGGGCAGAGAGAGAGGGACAGAGGATCTGGAGGAGGCTCTGTGCTGACAGCATCAGTGAGCCCAATACGGGGCTTGAACTCGTGAACCATGAGGTCATGACCTGAGCTGAAGTTGGATGCTCAAATGACTGAGCCACCCAGGTGCCCTGCACCTACTTTTTCTTATATTCAAATACCCCATGATCTTCTTTTTGTAAAAATCAGTTCTACTATCAAAACAGATCATCAACATAAAAACGTGAATACATGTCATTTCAAATTAAAAAAAGAAACCAGGAGATTTAAATATCAGCTCAGGGATTTTCAACCATACGAATGTTTCATTCAAAATAAAGCCCTTTGACCACTAGGCTTAGAAGAGCATTTCAGCCTCCAGGCTGTATGTATCTAGAGCCATCTGTGAATGAGTGGGCAACCACACTATCACATTCTTGGGGAACATTGCTACTGCAGGATCAGAAACGATGAAGATGATGTGTAAAGGCAATATGGATGGTCACTTGTAGAAGAGAAGAAATAGGGTACACTTGAGTATCTAGGGGATAGAAAACCTGGGGCAGGGCAAACACTCAAAGTGATGAAGAAAATGCCGTATTTATTGCTTTACTAGAATAAAATGCATGGTTGCCTAAATCAAAACTGTTATACCAAGAAGTCCATAGTCCATTGTGTTTTGTGGCACGTTGGAGTGATTCTCCCGCCATCTATGCCAATAGCCTCTCATTTCCAAGGAAGCCTGTTTTATAGAAACACATCAGAACATCTTCTTTTACCTTTTGACAAAATGAAACTGCATCCTCGGGAGTTTCCCACCCATTGCTCTCTTGGCTACTTCACTCCAGTACTATTTCATTACTTATTGATTTTTCAACACCTCTCTGCATGGCTGTAATTTACACAAGTCCTTCTAGCCCTTAGCGATTCTTAACACCTCAAGGTAAGATCACCCAGTCCACTAGAGAGAGACAGTCGGCTACTATCTTTTCTGGAATAATGAAAGATTGGTGAGTCTCATCGCTAAAACAAGTACCTTTGGGAGGTCATAGTGGATGGAAACATAGCCTCACAATAGTTCAGATGTACAATGAGAGGACGAACAATGCTAACTCCAAATTGAATGTTGTTGCCTTCTCGATGAGCCACTAGATTCCATGCAACTTTTATTTCAGAAATGAAATAGTATTTTGTAGATCAGCAGTACTTAATTAAAAAAAACAAAAGACTTTTGAAATAACCCTAAAGCAGATGAAACTGGGTTTATTATGATCCTTTTCTTGAAAAAAGAATCACCACTCTTGTCAATTTGTGAAATATATTTTTGCCTTTTGTTGTGATCGAAGTGCTACATGGAAAAAAATGCAAGTAAAAGAAAATGTGAGCATGATGGGAAATATAGAATAAAATGCTAACTATCTTCTGAATAGTTTTTGTTTGGGTAAAACACACCAGTGTTATAAAGGGGGAAATAAACTAAAAGTTCTTTTTTTTTTCCAGGAAAGCATAATTTTGATCCATAGTAGTAAATCACATCAAATTGATAAAATTTTTAGTCTCATAATTGGACTTTATTATTTTGCTTTTAAAAATCTATAATTAAAAATTTTTTCAGCTATTTTATTATATATTTCTAGAGAATACTTTACATTTTACCCATAAAATTCCTTCATGAATTTCTATTTTATATACTTAGAGTCATGGTGAGACTGTGTTTATCCACTTGAAGGAAAATAAAATATTATTTAATAATCATATAAAAATGGCAGCTTCATCCAAATATAGAGCTGAATTCTGCCTTTGCTTCTTCTACAAAATGATATTAAATAAAGAATCCCCTGAAGGAGTGTATCATAGATCGGCCTTGTGGGGAAACCACAGCCTGAAAAAACCTGGTAAGTGTCAGACTGTTTACACAGTATCATGTAGTTTACCTAACTGTATGACCCAAAAGCCTTCCCTAGATGGTTCCCAAACAGTGAACTAATCAACCTAACCAATTCATAGAATTACATTTTTTTTTAAAAAAGATTTTAAGTAATCCCTACACCCAAGGTGGAGCTCAAACTCACAATCCTGAGATCAAGAGTCACATACTCTTCTGAGCCAGCCGCCCACCCCCCACCCAGCCACATTGTTTTTAGCTTAAAGTGAATTTAGGAATCATCTGGGCCACTTGTAGTTTAAAGCAGTGGGGATAATCCAATCATATAATCAAATAAAAGGCATCTGAAGACAAAAACAAATCTTTGAGGACATATTTTACTTTTTAATTGTCTATCACCAATTATATTGTTGTTGTTGTTGTTGTTATTGTTATTATTAGTTTTATGTCCTTCATCTGACTTTCACCACCTGATTTTCCCATATGCTAGGGTGTACTGAGGTGATTGCTAGGTGTACTGAGGGTGTACTGAGGTGGTTACTGCTTGCTCAGTCTCTCTTCCTTTTCTTTTGGAGCATTCACTCTAAATTTCGTTGTTGGGAAGGGACCTTACTCTGCCCTCAGTCTATTTGGTTGTGTAGGGCTGACCCAACCCCCTGACTTCAGGCTGACCCAAGTCTGGCCCGCTGGATGCCATGTCACCCTGTCCACAGTCAGGGACCCATACTGAGACAGTGAGAGCTAAAACCAGGACTTGTGATGGACTCATTGCCCTTGGGGTGGTTCTATGAATAGGATGTGAGCCTGGAGCTGCAAGGGGCCACCACATTCAAATAGCCCAGCGGGAAATAAGGCAAACAGAACCAAAGCAGATGTGAATAGAGTGGGGCGGTAAGACAGATGTTACTGGTTGAGCCCATGAATTCGGCTAAGCCTAAAGCCCCCTACCCCAGTTAGTTTCAACTCAAAGAGCCTGATTAATCAGGATCAGGGAAATTTTGTCTATGAAAGAGCTTCATGTTCCAAATGGATTTCTTTTTGCTTTGAAATAAATCTGGAATGTTCAGGCAGGTTCACTGAATTCAAAGGAATTTAATGGTTTCATTGTCCAGCTGAGAAGAAAATGCTACTAAAGCATCTTAGACTTGATCCTGGAACTTGGTCTGAGAAAATGCTCTTCTAGATCATGAAAAGAGATGTTGAAAGATCCTTAAAAATACTAAAGAGGAGGAAGATTTAATATTTTTCTTCTGTTTTGTTTTAGATAATCCTGAATTATATGAAATCTGGGGGAAAGACCCTGGGTTTCACTGGCATCTACAATACCAAACAAAGACCTGGGGGCACAGTATGCATTTACTGGGCTAAATTTATTAGGAAAAAAATTGCCCTCAGCTATTAACACTGACTCTATAATGAAAAAAGGAAAGGCACATAGGGCATGCTAGTATTTTTGAGGAATTCAGTGCAATCTAAAAATGATCAGACTCTTCTCTATAGATTGATAAAACTCCCAGAAAACACCAAGAACATAAATCAATGGGAGGAGCCTTCTTTTTCTGCGGCTCACATAATCATCTTCTAAAAAAAAGACACGTAATGCAAAGGTTCACGTTCACAATGATTCACTCTACAGCTGCTGCAGCCCAACACCCACTCTTTACCTAAGGACGATGTGTAAGAAGGCCAGCCTTGTTAGAATTCATAGATGTGGACAAAATCTGGGCTAGACCCAACACTGCTGAGCCTTCGAAATTCTCTAGAATGAACACTGTTAAAAGAACACCTTCATTTTGAACCAACTATCTCTTAGGTATTTATTTCCTAACCATTTTTTTTCTGATGCTAACTGTTGGCCAAAATGTGAAGCCCATCAAAAGCCACATAGAAGAGAAATCTGAAGCCTGAGAAGAAAATATGAACGGTGCCCAGGGCAAATGGCTGAAAGAGTTTCTGTACTAAGGCAGCTCAGCCATATGGCCAGTTTGGCCCAGAACCAAAATCCAAGTCATAAAACAATCAGTAAGGCAGGGGAAGATGTTAGAGTTGCTGGAGGCAGAATGACTATACTGTATCATTGAGAACTGGGTTGACTAGATAGTGCTGAGGGAATCAGATAGGAATTCCACAGGAGGAAGATGGACTTTGCCCCATTTTACCTTTCCAGACTCCTCTGTCTTCCAGCCACACTCCACCACTTGTTGCCTTTCATGTAACTCACTCTTACATCTTTGTGCCTTTGATTATGCTGGCCCCTCTGCCTGGAGTGGCTATCTCCTTTGCTCTCCTCTGGCACCATCAGAGTCTCAGCCATCCCACTACCTTACTGTGCTTTTATTCCCTACTCTCTTGCACATTCTGCACTACCTGGGGTGCCATAAAGCTCCATCCTTTTTCTTGCCTCCCTGCTTTGACCTAGCTTGTTTTTTCTTTTTCCTTTCTCATCGTTTACCCTCTTATTGATGTCCCCAAGCTATTCCAAATTTGGCTAAGCATCACCTCCTCCTGAAAGCCTTCTCTGATCTCTCATTCAATTTAGAAGACCCTCCTCTGGGTTCCTATAGGCTTTTTATATCTACTTTATGAGCAACTATCCCACTGTCCAGTAGCCACTGACCTATGCATGTATCTCTTCCTTGTGCCTAGAATGGCTTTGCCGATGTAGATCGTATGTGCATTGATCTTGTATTCCTATCACTTAGTGCTTGGCATTTGGTAGGAAGAGTGGATAGATGGCTAAAACGAAAGAAGGGTGACGTAATCCCTCGGGGTTCTGCTCTCATGCTACCCTTCCCATCCTATTGCCCTTTACATATATACATTATTTTTAAAAAATCCCAAAGTTTGACTTGCTATATGAATAGGCTCCCCACCTCTCCTTTAACAGAATGTAAGTTCTTTGAGATCAAGATTCATGTCTTCTTCATATTTCTATGTCTAAAACTGCCTTGCTCATAGTGTGTGCACCTGTGTTTCTGTCCCATAAACATCTATGGAAAGGCATATGTTATTATTAGGCCATAAAAAAGTAAATGTCAGTCAAATCTCAAACTGGACAGAAGAAGCTTCCTAGCTTAAGAAAATCTGATTCATCAAACATAATTGGTGGGATGGGATAAGGGTAGGAGAATTCTCGCAGTAATAATACTAGCTAACACTAACTGAGCTCTTACTGTAGGGCACACGCTGTTCTAGGAGCCTTATGTGTGTAAAACCACCATTCAACAATGCTTCATAGTCATGAGCTTGACTCACACTGGAGGCAGTGACAACTGTGAATCTGTAGCTGGGGAGAAAGTTGGATCTGCTGAGTCTCATGCTTGTATATGAAAGCTGAGATTATATGGATTTGTTCTGAGAGTTAGCAGAGAGCTTCATCAATTGCTCTCTGCCCGCACTTGAGTATTTTAAGCCAAAATTATTTTAAATTCCATTAACCTGTGATTTTGCAACTCAAATAAAAAAATTCCTCTCTGGATTCTAACATGTTTTCGGTAAATAAACAGCAGCTTTTCAGACAGGAAAGAAAGACAACCAAGGTAGCATTCTTTACTATATGGTATCTTAACAACAATGAGTATAGACACCATGTCAGGAGCTCTATACAGAGATACCCTTGCACCCCTTGCAAGGCTGCAGTGCAGATTAAACACAGCAGGAAGTATAAATAGCTTAGCCCAGAAACACTTAGATGGGGAGCTGTTATTACTTCAACCTTCCCAATAACCCCTACAGGGTAGGCATTGCATTCCTCATTTTAAGGAAGCTGACAGTGTTGCAAGAGAAGCCAGGCAACCTGCCCAAAGTCACACTATTAGTAAGTGGTTGAGTCAGGGTTCGAATCCAGATCAGAGTCTGTGTTCATCATTAACATACAAGGGAACCTAATCTCACTACTACTAAAATTGTTTTATGACCCTGGGAAAGTGATTTCCTTTCTGGGTTGCAGTGTTTATTGTGGGGGAAGAAATGAATAAGCAGAATAATGAATCAGCCTGGCAGAGATTCTGAGTCTTAGGACTCATGGTTACACTAAACTACTGTCTGGACCATACTCTTGTCTTAAGGGTTGAGTCTCGAGATGTGGGCATCTAATGCAATTTCCGGGCCTCTTAAGATAGGATGTATCTAACCTACCTTGTGATCTCACTGGGTTGTTACCAGGAATAACTAATAAAAAAGGCTAAGATGTGTCCAAGTGCCACAGTGACAGATGTGACTATACATAAATTAGTCTTGCAGAAAGCTACTTGCCTGGGGTCATCATAAATTTCCAATGGTGCAACACAAGACTGATTGTATTTACTTTTGCTCTCTGTCGGGTAGAGAAGTGCGATAGGCCAGTAAAACGATTTAGTTGGCTGGTAAATTATCTGCAAGATTGATTAAAAATAGGAAGCAAGCAATTGGCAAATTGTCAATGCACAGAAAAGAATACTCAATAACTAGATTCAGCGATTAAATTAATTTAACACAGGGGCATCATTTGAGGAGGCTGTTTCATTGAACTCTTGTGATATTATTTGGACTGAAATTACTGTGTGTGTGTGTGTGTGTGTGTGTGTGTGTGTGTGAATGAAGCAGACATGTAACATGGTGCTCATCTTGGCTCTCAATTCAAGATTAGGAAAGCAGTAAAGATAATACACAAGGGACAGCCATCCTTAGTGCTCATCATTCTAAAACAGATCATTTGGTGGAAATTAGAAAGAAAACATCAGCCATGTAATAAATTACTCTGAGTGTCCCAAGAATTGGAAGCTGGCTGCTATTGTTCCCTTTTCCCGTAAATGATGTGCCTAGATTATACCATCACTCTAACATGATTACGTATGCAAATGATGCAGACAGTTATACAATTTACAATTTGGCTGAAATTGTTAAAGAACTGGCAAATGGACTTTGACAAATTGCAATTTGGGGTTTTAAAAATGAACTTTTATCACAAAGCAAGAAAACAACTGATATTCAGCTGTGCTCATGTAAATTCTTGAGCAATGTACAATAGGCACGCAATTGATTCGCGCACAACTCCGTCTTGAAAACTAACATCAACTCTTCACTGTTGTGGGGAAATGGATTACTCAAATATCGCTGTGGTTAAATATAACATTGTATTAGTATGGAACTATCATGGATTGCCAATTTTGAAAGTATTAAGCCACAACAAAATACATTTAATTTAGTATTTCTTTGGTAAGCCAGACGGTACTTCAAGATCTTGCTTTGTCCCCCAGGTTATCATTATGAATCAACATTCATACTGGTCAGGCCTGGGAGGTAATTAATAAAGAGATCGAGTCCACAGAACTCAGGAAAACAGGGGATCTGCTGTTTCTAGACATTTATTTTAGGGTGTTTCCCCTTTAATTTTGATTTCTTTATATTCCTAGGGAAGCTTGTAGTTCACAGTTGCCTTTCCTATCTGGGCCATACTTTGGTTATCACTTAGCAGGATCTCTCAAGGGTCGCCATTCAAAAATTCTTACTGGAATCTGAAGTCCTCTCCATATTGTTATGTAT
The DNA here is from genome assembly GCA_030068075.1 of Paguma larvata. Classification (NCBI taxonomy): domain Eukaryota; kingdom Metazoa; phylum Chordata; class Mammalia; order Carnivora; family Viverridae; genus Paguma; species Paguma larvata. The sequence continues at coordinate 43,906,022 of CM057841.1, forward strand.
TTGGTAATTTTTCTATTTAAATATATTTAGAACAATTCTCCCATCTTCCTTTTCTCCCCCTACACATGGCCACCATCCCAATACACAACCAACCAGAATGCTTAGAAAGGCAGTTGAGATTATTCAAAAAACTTCAACCCTAAAGAAAGAGATAGGGAGGTACTAGATGATATGCAGGCCTTTCTAACCACTTGTTTCCCAGTTAAATAAGGCCAGTTTCAAGTTTATTCTTCTGTTACTGCTTTTTTTTGAAGTATAAGTTACTCACTTTCCTCTTAAATTATAGGGCCCTAAATTAGACTGCAGTGGGATGTTGACCAGTGTAGGATATAATGAGAAGGTTACTTGTGGTTTCAACATTTTGTATTTCTAGCCAGGAATATTTCCAACAGTGGCTGGTTAGTTCATTTGGTTAGCAACTAGGTAGTCATGAAGCCAAAAGAATGAGTTCAGTGCCCTGTGGACCAGTTGGCTTCACTCATTTTATAACTATAGACTAGAGCTATTAAGTTTTGACTCCAGTGCTAGTTAGCCACCTTGAAAATAAAAGAGATTCACTAGAGAGAGGGGCAAAGGGAGTGGAGAGCAAATAATATTTGGAAAACAATTTCTGCATCACTAAAGATCAAAGTCATGCAAACTAAAATCAGTGCATTTTTTTCCTGTAAATTTCCTTTGAAAGACAGAGGAGAGGAGAGGAGAAAAACTAGAGGGGAGGGGATGAAAGGGGTAGGGAGGGGAAAGGGACACAGAGAAAACCCAGTTCTGGCATGACTAAGTAACACAGCCACTCCAATATGGCAGAAGGAAATGTAAATTGAGACAACTTTTCAGAAAGAAATTTGGCAAGAAAAGAGCCAAATGTATGTTCTCGCCCTCTGGCTCAATAGTTCAACTTCTAGGAATCTGTCCTACAGAGCTAGGGAACCTGCCCTTTTCCTTTAAAACACTGTCTCTACTATGTCCTGTGCTTTAACACCATTCAGTGACATGTTTGTGTGACAGAAACCTCTGAGTTGGGATGATTCCATTTTTGAGAAACAAGGTGAAAAAGTCTTGTAGAGAAAAAGATTTATGTCTACCCAAAAATGTTCACAGCAGCCTTATTTCTGCTTGTGAAAAAGTGCCAACAATATAAAAAATAGTAGTATAGTTAGTAGGTAATGCTACATCATATGATAGAATTTATCCCATAAACAAACTGTTTATGACAAGTTTTCTGCTGACACAAAAAGCTGTTCATTGCATGAAAAACAGAATATGAAATCGTGTAAACAAAATGATATAAAGAGTGAAAAACAGTATGTGTAAACAGAGAAAAATATACCAAAATCATAAGCGTGATTATTCTGGATGGTGTTATTTAGAATGATTTAATTTCTCACACTTTTCTATATTTTCAAAGATGAAAAAGATTAGCATGTTAATTGTTATAATCAAAAAAATACTACATTTTTAGTGATGAGATTTAAACAAAATGGGGAATGCTTATATAACAGTGTTAAATGATAAACAATTTTGGTGAAACATGACTTGATAACTGAGTGGAAGCAATATATTGGGAAGATAGGTCTCCAGGAAGCTGTTTCTGGATGGTAGATTAGGGATGTCCTTTCTACTACTTTTCTGTACTTCTCCTAAGTCATATATTACTTTCATAATCAAAATTTGAAGAAAGTACTTAGAAAACATTAGCTTACAGAAGGAACCTGGATAAGGGGTGCAGATAAAGCAGTGAAACTTACCAATGTTGCCAAAACAAATCTGGAAAACTGAAGTAACGATAAAATAATAATATCCACTTTTTATTAGGTTTACCAAATGAAATGACCCTTTTTTTTTTTTTTTATAAGCAAGTAATGGTCAAATGTTGGTAATTTTATGTGGGTCAACCCAACATGTAAGAAACAGCACAAACTGTCCACTTGTAAAATTAATAATCAGATTATATGGTTATTTTTACTTTTGTCTGATAGTGTGGTGTGGAGAAAGTCCCCAATCTTCGAAAGTAGTGATCCTCAAACTTTTTTGGTCTCAGGTCCAATTTACAATCTTAAACATTATTAAGGATGCCAAAGAGCTATTGTTTGTCTGCAACAGATATATGAAAGATGGAAATGGGAATATTTTTTAAAAATTGACTCATTTTGGGGCTCCTGGGTGGCTTAGTCAGTTAAGTGTCCAACTTTGGCTCAGGTCTTGATCTTGCCGTTCTCGAGTTTGAGCCCCATGACAGCTCGGAGCCTGGAGCCTGCTTCAGATTCTGGGTCTCCCTCTCCTTCTGCCCCTCCCCCACTCACGCTCTGTCTCTTTCAAAAATAAACCAACATTAAAAAATTTTTTTAAAAGTGAGGACTCATTTAAAAATAAAATAATACACCCATTACATGTTAACACAAATCGTGTGCCTTTATAAGAATCATATTTCCCAAACCAAAATAATCTGGTGAGGGGAGTGTCATTGTATCACATTTTGTAGATCTCTAGTGTCTAGTCTTAAGAGAAGACAGCTAGATTTTCAGATCTGCTTTTGAGTTCAATCAGTTGCAATATACTATGTGATGTAGCTTTTGGAAAGCTCCACTGCATTTGTGAGAGAATGAGCATGAAAAAGACAATGCTTTCTATTCATATGTAAATAATTTGACCTCATAGACCACAGGACACCCAGGGGTTCCCAGACCACACTTTGAGAACTGCTGCTCTAGAGCAATGATTCATGACCATTTCAGGGTCATGGTTCCCCCAGGAAGCATACATGTTCTCCCTCTTCCAAGAAAGGAGCAAGCAGACACACGTACGTATATACACTCACACACACACACACAGGTTTGTAAATAACTTTGTGAGTTCACTAACACCCTAATGTCTATGGACACCCCGGATTAAGAATACTTAGCCTGGAAGAAAGGAAAGACTTGTTCTGGCTACATTTGCTTTTTGAAGTGCCCCAGGTCAAGACCATGCCTGGTTAAGCTGCTTGATAAATACTGGTGCATGAGAATAAATAAAATTTCCTCAGCAAAATTAGAGAAAGATCTAAAATCTCCAAAAGACTAAATGAAATTAAATGGTAAGTAGCCGTTGGATCTGGTTAGCTGTGCTCTAACACTGAATCAGCAAAATGCCTCCCTGTGCAAATGGGAAGGAATAAATGCAAACTCCATCTTTCATGCCTCTTCCAAACTTACCCTTTTCAAAGAACCCAACTGGCTGCAGTTCAAAGGCATGTTGAAAAATATATAAATATATATTTTGGGGGTAAAAAAAATCCATTAAATTTTTTGATTGCATTGAGTTGCTTATCAAGAGTGTGTGAATAATGCCAGGAAAAGATACTTTTCTAAAAATCAATAAGTTGAAAGTGCTGTTTTAGGGTTGCTGTAGTTGTTGGTTGTGTTTCAGAGTTATTCCTATTGACCTGAATTCAAAAACAAGGTATTGATTTATAAAGTACCTTCAGTAAATAAATGCACATTCTTTCAGCTAACCCTAATAACCTGTAGCATACAGAACACGATTTCAACTCAGCTCAGTGGAGCTGAGCTTATAGTGTCACAATTAATCCTTTCTAACAGTCATGAGGCTACTCTTACGTTGAGCAATAACAGAGATGGCACACAAGAAAACCATGGGAAGAGGAAAGTGGTAGAAACATCTAGGCTCCTCTTTGGGAAAGATTTTTTTTTTTAAATACTATTTTGATTTCCTGAACAGTTGGGAGGCAAGGTTAACCAAACTATAGCTCTCCAATGACTGAATGATAACTGACCCAATTCTTACACATTATGGATCTATTCAACTTTATTCTTGAGAATGAATAATAAACATAAGCAGAAAGTTCTCTCTTTGGTTGACTGTTGGGGCCATTCTAGAGAAACACAAGATGAGGTCATCATTCCCCAATTTTGATTCAAATTCTACATCAGGGCAGTGTTGTGGCTTGCTTCTGTTCTGTCGCACCCTGTCATTACTTTCAGCCACAAATATTGGTTGTTGGGAACAATAGTGTATTAAAAAAACAGCAACCTGGTTTTCTTTAAAATAATTTCCACCAAGTGTAACTGATGTCCCTTTAAGAGGCAGGTAAGCATCATGAAAGCAAGCTGTGAGAAAGTAGAGTTTCTGGGCACAGGGCTTCTTTCTAGACTCTTTTTGAGGTTCAGTGATGCTTACGGACAATAAAGAAATTAACAAAAATCAAGCTGTAGAAGTAAAAACACAAATCAGGGCAAGTTTACCTGTATTCATGATGAAGGTGTTGTGCTAGATACAAGGAAGCTGCCACGGAGGTCAGCTACCTGGTTGTCCCTATTTAGTATCCACAGAGCAGGGTCTGGCAAAAGTCTCTGCATTTAGATTTAAGTCCTAAAGAATCTTCTTTTTATTTTTTTTTAAATGTGTTTACTTATTTTTGAGACAGGCAGACAGGCAGAGTGCAAGAAGGGGAGGGGCGGAGAGAGAGGGAGACAGAATCCGAAGCAAGCTCCAGGCTCTGAGCTGTCAGCACAAAGTCTGATGTGGGGCTTGAACCCAGGAACCAGGGGATCATAACCTGAGTTGAAACTGGACACTTAACTGATTGAGCCACCCAGGTGCCCCAAGAATCTTCTTTTAAAATAATCAGGTTTCCTTTTTATGTTTTAAACATTTAAAAAAAATGTTTATTTATTTTACCGAGAGAGAGAGCACAAGCAGGGAAGAGGCAGAGAGAGGCGGCAGATGGAGGATTCAAAGCAGGTTCTGTGCTGACAGCAGAGAGCCCAATGCAGGACTAGAGCTCACAAACTGTGAGATCATGACCTGATCCAAAATCGGACGCTTAACCAACTGAGCCACCCAGGTGCCCTAAATAATCAGTTTTCTATTATTTCTCTCAGTTATTATTTTGATGATTCATATAGACTCATTTCTTCCAAGCACACTTTTTCGGGCTACCATGATATTCCTGGAGTGGTTGAGGTCAGCATTTGGTGGATTAGGCCCGACTGGAAATGGGGTGGGGACAGAGGCAGAGGGTAAGTGGGTGGTAGGCTCTGGGCCTTACACCTGGCTTCAATCAGAGAAGGTCTATTTGGTCTGTTTTTTATATAGTGAGGCTGTGAATAAGATTTTATTAGGAAAAAAAAATCTGCTGCTAAAAACAACAATGGAAGGTTTAAAGTCACTGGTCTAGGAGAAACTACGTTTAGACTGAAATGGAACCTGCACATTAGTAATTCTTCTGTAGGAATTAGGCAGGCGACTTCTCTTAAAAAAAAACTTTCCAATTATTCGTGTTCATTATGGAAAAAGGATAAACAGACATATAGATATGGATATCTGTATATACATATCTATAAGTATGTATGTCCTTTCTTTTTTTTTAATGTTTATTTATTTTTGAGACAGATAGAGACAGAGCATGAGTAGGGGAGGGGCAGAGAGAGAGGGAGACACAGAATCCGAAGCAGGCTCCAGGCTCTGAGCCGTCAGCACAGAGCCTGACGCGGGGCTCGAACCCACAGACCGTGAGATTACAACCTGAGCCGAAGTCCGACGCTCAACCGACTGAGCCACCCAGGCTCCCCTGTATGTCCTTTCTTAAGACATGAAAATGAGGTCAAACTCTATATACTATTTCATCACTTGATTTTCTTTTTGCCATAATGTATTATGAACATCTCCCCATGCCAACCAATATACCTCTACTTCAAATTTTACCAAATCTCCCTAGTACTTAAGCATGTGGACTTTACCCATTTCCATCAGGCAGCAAGTTTTTCAATGGCCTTGTTGGGAGGCATTTGTCTGCTGCTATAAATAAGCCTGCCATGAACATTTTAACTAGCTCTTCAGAGCAGAACTTCATAACTGGTGTGCCATGCCATATGGGTATAGTACAAGAGGGGTTCAGTGCGGATGTGGAACCACTCAGCCCACTCTATATGTGGTCCCAACTCTATGCCTGGGGCTGTGAGTGGTCTCCAGTACTTACCTCAATATACTCAATACAGAGTATATACTCTATATACTCAATATGCTCTATATACTCAGTATACTCTACCAAAGGTAGAGTCTTGTGATCCATGACTCAAAAAGTCTTAAAAAGTGCTGATACAGAGTAGGAGTTATGCCCTCTCCAGTCAAACTGGCTGGCTTGGAACCTCTAGTACCACTACTTACTGGCTGGGGTCTTAGGGAAGTGACTTTCCTTTTGTGTCCTTCAATTTCCTCATTTATTAGGTGGAGGTGACAATAATATCTAGCTCATAGTTATCACGCCGTTTAAGCTAGTAAATGTAAGCACTTAGAATAATGCCAAATCCATGGGAAGCAATAAAAATTTAATTATTGTTATCCTGGTATATATCACCACACTTTCTGACTGCTTCAGATCCGGGTGGCTTCTGATTTGAAAGACAGAATGCTACACTTGGAAGCCCTAGTGTCTCTGTTTGGCATGGGGCATAACTTTCCACACTATATTGAGAAAGTGATTTATCTTGACCCCACGATTGTATGGCAAAGGCCTAAGGGATCAGAGCTCCTGGGACGATAGGAACCAGCCTTCGATTATTCCAGTCTGCTGAAGAGATAGAATCATTTTCCTGGTGAGCAAGGACTTGAGAAAGGTTGGGAAGCAGGGCCGTGAGCTTTGTGTTTCCTATAGAATTCACTCTAAGATGCCCCACCTCTGCAAAGTTTGCTTTCCCCTCTGCTCAGCATTGTTTGGCAAACAACACTTACCCAGGCTCTTAGCCTGACCTGTGTGTGCAAGGAGAAGGAGATCGGTTTTCAATAGGACTTTGCTGATATAACTTCACTAGCGCATTGCAATATAATATGATAATTACCACTTTTTAGAGAAAGAAAAACAAGTTAATAATCCTTTACCTACATATCATGTGACTCTTTTGTTTTCTAATACGTGGCCAGGCCCTGCAGTCTGGGGATGTCCAAGGGGTAAATGTGTGACATGGAGACTCTTGTACTGCTAAAACCTGAAGGTATATTTCAAACATTGGTGACATTTTTGTGAGCAAGAATTTCTCTGTCTTTAATTTTAGTTGCTATTTCTCCTAGTCTTTGGGTTTCAAAGTTGATAGTCTCCTCCTTAATGGGCCTGGGTCCCATTTTTGCTCTAGTTGAGCACAGATACATGTATCAAATTCTGGCTGAAAATCAGCTGTCTTCTCAGTTTTCAGAAGATGGCTCTCCTATTCCTTCCATAAGCTCCTTTAGTCTTTGTTCTTTGGTCCAATCTGCAAGCCATCTGCACCCTTTATTATTAAGAACATATTTACTGAGATTTCACAACTGTTTAATAGATATGTATCTTATTACATGTTTGATACACCTCATTAAACATACGATTCAATTGGTATTTATTTAACATTCAGTAAAGACTGAGACCCTGCAGCCTCGATGGGAGCAGGGGCAGGGGGAGGACCCCGGCTCAGCATCAATGCCTCCTTTGTCCTGTAGGAGCTGCTCCTGGTGCGTGTCTATTCCTTCATCTTTAACCCTTCAACACTGCAGTCCAAATGGGCTTGGGCAAAGGATCAAAGTCGGGATCGAAGCCTAAACTGTAGCTTATAGCTCAAGCTACTAAGGAGGCTACCATTCTGGATATGGTCCATGTTCCCCAGTGCCATCTTAAGCAACCATGTGAAGTGTGAGTGAGCTATGGCGTATCTGGGCTTTCCAGACCCCTAAGTGTGACTGTGATTTTTGTTTTTAAGTGACTTATGGTGTGGCCACCAATACAACTCAACAGGAGGAAGATGCCAAAAACCTCCCAGCTGATCTCCCAAACCAGATTGGATGTACTGGAAGCCTGATTTAATGAACCTGTGGTAGGTCAGGATGCTTTCTGAGTCTACCAGGCTGCTCTATCCTTCACTCACATAATCTCCAAGACCCTTGGTTCAAGGCACAGATTTCTTCTCACATACCCCAGCTCTGTGAGTTCATTTTTCATAGGCTCAAGGTTCCTTCCTTGTTTCAGAAAAATAACGATACACCTGAGTACTGCATGGGGGCGTCCAAAGACAGAAAATGTGACCAAACACAAGCGCTTTTCTTTCAATGGAACTTATCTGGCGTGAGTTTCTCCACGCTGCCAGGTTTACTTTCTCCTAAAACAGAGCTTTAGAGAAACATTACTCCATTTAAACATTTGAGGCTTTTTTTTTTTAATTTCAGGGTTTCCAGGACTCAAGTATGAAGAAATGCAAAGAAGCCACAGCAACTCCTCTGTAAGAAAAGTTTTCCTTTAAGGAGGCCACATGTGTTAGACAAACAACCGATACCAAACTGTGGGACTGAAATGCTTTCTGCGAGGGGGGCGGGAGGCAATTTAGTTCTTAGTTCTTTGCCATAAATAACGGATTAAAAAGCTTAGCTGATGCTATAAATTAAAAATGTGAAACTAATTATACCAGCCCCATAAAAGCGAAACAATCAATTCATAACCCAAGTATGTGATGTGACAGCATCTCCTGGGTGTGACAGCTCGAAAGGAGCAGAGGAGACCCAGTAATCCTACAAGAATCTGTCCAGAACCACAGGCCACTTCCATGCTGCAAAGCAAAACAGTAGTAACTGTGCTGTTCTCTCTACCCATTTTTCATGACAACAGCTTCATCCTTCTCTTCCCTTTCTCCACCCCTTCCATGCAGGTCCATTACTCAAAAGAAAGGCTCACCCTTAACCAACAAGCACAGCTGCAGTTTTGCCAATTCAAACCAGATGGATCTGGAAGGCAGCTGCTGCCAAGACTATAATTCAACCGGGAATTCCTAAATGTTTCAACCAACCATTTAATAACGTTCTAGCTAGAGTTTTCTCCCTGTTCCAAATATATGGTGAGGCCAACTTGGTTGGACTCTGTAGTTTCAGAAAAGTTCTCTGTGTCACTCAGTGAATTGTTTCCTTCTGTTTTACATGGACCATACTCAACATATCATAAGCTGCCTATGGTTCTCCACCCCTAGCTTGTCCTCTTTCTGGTACGGTGGAAAGAATCACTGTTTGCAAGTCTTCCTGACCTCTTTGTAGGAGAACAGTACAACTACACCCTTTGCCTTGTGACTTTGCAGTTCCTAGCGCTAGAAGAGGAGTATGGTTCCTCATTGAATTTCTGCTCTGCGGGCTCAACGACATGATTTGATTTGGCTAATGGAGTGTGTGTGTGTGTGTGTGTGTGTGTGTGTGTGTGTGTGTCTGTGTGTGTGTGTGAGCATGCTAGCTATGGATTGAGACCTTAAGAGGCACTGCATCTGTCTTTCTGTTTCTGCTCTTTGCTCTGTTAATCTGCATGGGAATAAAGTGCCCTGGATAGCAAGAGGTCTGAGAAGAATGACCAAACACTTGGAGCTGACTTGAACCCATCTCACACCCTGGAGACCAGCTCCGCTGACCCCAAACAAGCGCAACAGAGCCAAAGCCAGCCTCCACAGGGAAAAAATAGAAGTTTGCTATTTTCAGATGCTTTGTTTTTGGTTTGTTACATAGAGGTGTTGTGGCAAGAGCTGACTGCTACAATTGACACCTGAGTCCTCTGCTTCATGGCTCCTTGATGGTTATAGGGCAAGTCCAAATTCTTTACCATGGACGTCAAGACCTCTCCCAATCCAGCTCTACCCTGAGGGTCAGCCTCTTTGCAAAACCTTCCTGAACTGATTGGCTCCCCTCCTTTGGGTTTCTAGAGCACGTCCATTGTCTGCTATAATAGCACTTATCCTACCGGATGTCCCTAGTGTTACATATTTTTCTCTAGGAAGACTGAACTCCAGAGTCAAGAGTCAGCCCATTCATCTTTGTAGTGCCAGCACTAGCTTCTGGTAAACAAATTGAATTTACTTAGTAATGATTACAACCTGCCTGGTTTTGATAGGAAACATCAATAGACCATTTGCTTATAACAGACTCAGCTGTTGTCTGAATATTTTTAAGAAAGTAACTTAGACTCCTTCATTTCCTAGTTCAGGAGTCTAGGTTTTACATGATGTTCTGGGTTTCAGTAGGAGACAGACGATGGTGCAAATATCACTGAAGGTCATAAAGATATGTTCTGAAAGCAAGGCCATGGCCCAGTTAAGTTCTCCCTTGGGATTTCAGCCTGATCCTTGCTCTAATGTTGACCCATGGCCATTGCCCAAATAGAGGGAGCTGAAAGCAGGCTGGGGTTTGATTTTCCCAGTTGATTTGGTCACAGTTTTGACCGTAATAATGTTGCTGTTTTCCCTGGACTGACTGTTGCAGACGAGTCAGATGGAGCAGAGCCGTAGTTCTGGGATAGATCGATGCTATCGATCCTAAAGGCTCTGTGTCATTTCCAGGGGATTTGCTAAAGAAGCTACTTATGTTCCTTTTTCATTTTCACCAACTCATTACCAGCTGCTGCTGCCTTCATACATCTCAGCAACACCTGGAGGAGTGGAACATGACCGTCCGGTTGGGGTTCAGACACCTTCCTTCAAAATTAAATACAAGACAATGTGCAACTCACCAAAACCTGAACCACATGAGGAAGTCAGGTCACACTGGCCCACAGGGGTTTCGTATTTTTTGTTTTGTTTTAAAAAGGGCAGCCTGGCCCTACACTAAGAAATTGATCCCCTGGCTTAACTTTTAAATTAAGACCATTGTAAATTTGGGAACTTGAGAGGACATAGAGAGGACACCCATAATACTTTGCAAATGTCAAGTGCCTCTCGATGTTGGTTACTTTTCAAAGGTAGCTAGGTTACAATGTACCGTGGTAATGAAAAAACCCCGTCAGGCCCACTCTACAGGGTTTTAGTCAATATACATAATATTATTGGGCTTTGCAAGGATTAAAGGTTGTTTCTCTCACAGCCTCACAATAGGGCTATTTTTTCTACTGAAGGCACAAAAGAAACCCCCCTATTTACAGAGGAGCCCAGGACATTTTGGGGCCCCAAGGCAGTCCTGACATCTCTTTGTATACTTCCCCCTGCTGGTGGCTTTGTAGTTAACCTAAAAAAAATTCAATTTCTTTTAATCTATAGATGCCAAGATTTAAAAAAAAGATTGGTGATTTATATTTTTATTATGGGGTTTATATTATCCACGAGTCTTTCCCAGCATACAGGAGTTAAAATTTCCTCCAGTTTTATTCTGAGAGGGAGAGTATTTATGTCACCCCGTCTTTTCCCCAAACCCCCAACTCTCACCTTCCTGTTATGCCATATTTAGTGAAGTTTTGGAATCACTCACCCTGCACAATGGAGTACCCAGATTGGAGCATAGTACAGTGTGGTCTGATCTAGATTTATACACATTAGCAGGGCACCTGGGTGGCTCAGTCACTTGAGTATCCGACTTGTGATTTTGGCTCAAGTCGTGATCCCAGGGTCATGGGATTGAGTCATGTATTGGGTTTCATGCTAGGCATGGAGCCTGCTTGAGATTCTCTCTCTCTCTTTCTCTCTCTCTGTGTCCCTCTGCGCCTCTCCCCCATTCATGTGTGCTCGCTCTCTCTCTCTCAAAAAAAAATCTTTCTACACATTAGGAGGCTAGAGATAGCACACTAGAAAATTCTGTAATGCGTCATAACCATGCCTAAATAAGAAAAAGGAAATTACTCTATATGCTGTGGCCTTACACAATGAAAAGGAATTCCAATCTTAAAATCTCACAATAGAGATGCAGTAATTAACCTGTCCAATGAAACTTTAAGGGTGAAGATGATGGAGAATAGTCCTGAGTTGGCTCCAGGGAATGATCCAACTAATTCTTTTAAGCATTTTCACCATGTTTTATTGTGGTAAAAACACATAACATAAAATTTAACACCTTAACCATTCTAAAGTGAACAACAGAGCAGCAGTGGGTCATGCACAGGGTTGTGCAACCATCACCACTATCTAGTTCCAGAACTTTTTCATCATCCCCAAATGGAAGCCCTGCACCTATTAGCAGTAACTTTCCTTTCCCTCTTCTCCCTAGCAACTGCGAATCTACTTTCTCTATGTATGGATTTTCCTTTTCTGGCTATTTAATAAAAAACAAAATCACATGATCTGTGTGATTAATATAATAATGTCTTCAAGGTTCATCCATGTTGTAGCATATATCAGTATTTCATTCCTTTTTATAGTTGAATACTATTCCATTGCATGGATATACTGATTTTATTTTTGCATTCTTCTGTTGATGGATATTTGGATTCTTGGTCTGATTTTAGTTTCTTTCCTTGATGGGAGAAATTCATATAAATAACAAGCTCTAAAGTTGTTGCTGTAGTTTTTTTTTAAATTTTTTTAATGTTTATTTATTTTTGAGAGACATAGAGACAGAGTATGAGCAGGGGAAGGGCAGAGAGAGAGGGAGATATAGAATCTGAAGCAGGCTCCAGGCTCTGAGCTGTCAGCACAGAGCCTGACGCGGGGCTCGAACCCACAGACCGTGAGATCATGACCTGAGCCGAAGTCAGACGCTTAACCAACTGAGCCACCCAGGCACCCCGTTGCTGTAGTTTTTAACAAGTCATGTTATTAACATATTTTACTCTTAGTAGTCTGTCAACATGTACTGTACTAGTGACACTAAATCAATGCTGCTTGATAAGTTCATGTCCTTGCCTCCAAGGGCTCTGTTGGATAGACCGGAAATGATGAAAGAATTATATGAAATAATTAGGGGATAATGTAGGCGGTCTCTGGATGGGACATACTGTGGAACCACGAATGAGTTAAGCCTGGGTGAAATCTGCTGACTGGGACAGAACAGGCACCCAAGACATGCCCAGTTGACAGCTAAGGCCCTGTTGGATCTGTGAGGTCATTTGTCTGAGGGATATTACAATTTTCTATCACTGTTTTGACAAACGGTTAATGATAAGAGAGCTTGAAATAAAGGGAGTGTCCCACGAGACAGAGTAGGAAGTAGTGTGATGGCGGCTTCTGGACTGGTCCTATCCAGGAGTCCAGGTTGGTGAGAGCTTGAAGGCTTCTTTTTCTGGTCAGTAGGGTCTCAGGAAAATGGGTTAAGATTTTCTTTGGAAAATATACTTGGGGGAAAGCTAGGTTAACTGTAAACCATTTAAAAAAAAGGAGTGGGCTTCGCTGACAAGTCTGAGGAATGCAGCCAAAGATTAGGTTAAAGGAAGTTAAATAGGTCTTGCAGGTCTTTGCAGAGGCTTTAAATATAACCACGTGCATCCTGAACCTCCAAGAGGCCAGATACACTATATAGTATTTTCTGAAATGCTTTGACTGTGGAATCCCTCAATGCTGATGTTTATTGTATAGTGTTTGTGCTACACAAAGGTACCTACCCAAGGGAGCTACTGGGAGCTGAAATGCATGTGCCCTGTGCTTTGCTTGCCAAATAAAGGGACTGCGAAGCTGTGTTTCTCCAGAGGGGTTTCATTCTTGGTTTTATTTTTCTGTCTTCTAAGAGTGGTCTTCATCTTCTAATTTTCGTAAGGATGCTCTGTAGATAGCAAAGTTCCTGTACCCTTTTTGGTGGAATGCTCTGAATGGATGTGCTTATATGTGTGTGAAGGAGGATGTATGTATGGAATAAGAGTGTTCTAGGGGATGGATGGGCATATCCTATATGGGGCAAGGCTTTAGCCCTATGAAGGACCGCTGTTTCAACAGCAAGGTAATTTCTATAGACTAAATGTTTGTGTTTCCCTCAAATTTATATGTTGGAACCTAAATGTGATGGTATTGAGCCTTTGAAGGGTGTTCAGTCATAAGAGTTCTACCTTCATGCGATTAGCGCCTTTATAAAAGAGATCTCAGAGTGAGGACACAGTGAGAAGAGGGCCGTCTATGAATGAGGAAGTGGGCCCTAACCAGATACTGCATCTGGTAGTACCTTGATCTTAGACATTCCAGTCTCCAGAACTGTGAAAAATAAGCCACTCCGTCCATGGTGTTTTGTTAAGCCACCCAAATGAACTAACACAGGAACCCAAGGTTGATCCCGGGGGCACTGCACCTTGGAGTTTGTTAGGGACAAAGAAGCATAGCAGAACCCCATTGTAACTGAGCCACCATGTCTGAGGTCTTGGATTTTACTTAATTCTGACCTTCCTAAAAGATTAAGCTTGAGGCGATGCTTTACTTCTTGGTCAGGATATGGGGCCTTGGGAAGTCCAGGATGAGGATTCACGAGACCAGAAGGAGCTGACAGAATACCATAGGATGACGTATACACTAAAAACCCAAGAACTCAGAAAGAGAGAGAGAGAGAGCCATCAGTGTGATGGACGAGCCAGAAAAGTCTTCAGGGAGATGCTGAGTGGGCACTGAACTGGACATGCCTATTAACTCTCACCTCTGTGCTTCCTCTGCTCACAGGTCATTGATGTTTCAAATGAAAAGAATATTGGAGCACTGAGGGATTATGAGATTCCTTCTGAATCAACTCAGAATGATTAAATTATTTTTTATATTGCCTAGTTTCACCGTATTTATATTTGAATTCTCTGAAAACTGGTACTCCATGTGGGATACTTCTAAGAAGATTTGACTAATCACAACATCCCAACCCATGGCCGTGATCATAATGGAAAACAGGGTTTACTAGATAAACATGCTTCTAGAATTACAAAATTGGTGGCATTAAGGCCAAATACCTCATAAATAAAAGTAATTCTATATATCGGGTTGCTATCTGGTCTTGCCTTGTAATATATATTTATATCTATATATCTATATCTATATGATTTTTTCACACAAAAGATATGTGACCATCATAGAAAATTTGGAAAATACAAAAAAAGAAGAAAATATAAAACTGTAATACTTTTGTTCATAGTTATAATCTTGAAGTCTATATTTTATACACCTGTATACATATTTTCTTTTTATAGGTTGCTCACATATGAGTATACATTTTATACATTTTCCTTCTAAGTTGCATATTTTTATAGATTGAAAAATAAAATTGGGATATCCTATCTTTGGTATTTCTTTACTTTAAAAAATCACATATTAATGTCTTATATATATGTTTCATGTCTTTAAATATTACTTCACAATATGGCTGTGCAGTGTATCGTTGTATGGATAGATTATATTTTATTTAATATAACACTTATCTTTGGATTTTCAGGTCGTTTTAAATTTTTCTTTATTATACCAAACTCAGTGATAAACCTTTTTCTCCCCTCCGTGTCTGATTGTTTCCCAGAAGCCTCTCACATCTTTTCCTTATACTTCTCTAACACCAAAACTCTGAAGTCATCACTGATGGTTATAATTATTTCCTAAAGACGAACAAGATACTTCCCAGGTGTGAATAATCTCTCCTCATATGAATGCCATACACGAAGATTGACAATATAAAAAGGTATGTTGAAAATACAGGGCTTTAAAGTATTACTTTTCCTTACCATGTAAGAAAATGAAAAATAAAAAGTGGATTTAGGAGCACATGTATATAAAATACTCAGACATTTGTCTTGTTCAAATCAGCCACATATTGAGCTTCGAGGTCGCTTCTCTGCGGTTGTATCAATTTTCTTGACATGGAAATTTCCAAGGACAGAGTTGTGGGGAGCAGGTCGACCTCACCTAAGCAAGAGAAGTCAACTCAAACAAGCAGTCACCCTCAAGTGTTGTTTCTAAGTGCCTTGTATTGTATCTCTAGGTGTGGCTTGTGAAGAAAGAAGAGCTTTTGTAGAACTGCGGTCAACAGAGTCTTTTTTATAAGGGAAAGGACTGCATGTTAGCAGACTGATGAAAGGCTACAACAGCCACCTTGAAGTTTTTGCTGAAAAGATGCCTCTCAGGTGTCTTTAAAATGCAAGCCTGTGCGTGGAAGCCCAAATGTTTCAATCAGATCGATAAAGAGAGTGAGGCACAGAAAATAGGCACAAATTCAAGCAGGTGAGCTGCCCCACATGAACACAGACTACCTACGACTTCCAGAGCCTTCTGCTTGAAAAGTCTGAATGGCAGAGGGGCTGAATTGTAGAATACTTGAACTTGGAGATCTCTCTTAAAGATTAATCTGGCTTTCCTAAACTTCAATTATTGGCTTTGTCACCTTCATGATTCTGTCCTATTCCTGTACCACCTTCATTGTGACTTCATATTTTTCTCTTAGGGGACTTACAGTTTTACTTAGGTGGACTTTAGCCTTATCCTGAGACAATATCCATGAAAACATGAGATTATGTGGTTATATTTTTATATATGCATCAATGCTAAAATTGCTAGTGTGCTTCCAAACATGGTCTTTCACGTCACTGTGGATATGCATTCCACATTTGAGGAAGTACTGGTTTAAGGAAACCTTATTTTAGGACAAATAGAGAAAATACGACTGTTTAAAATAGAGAGTAAATATATGAGACTTGTTTTTCTGAATATTCTTACAGGCTCTAAATGAAGCTAGCTTTAAGGAGATTTGAATACATGTCTGGAGGTCACAGTCGCAACAAGCTATTCAGTTACGAGTATTCAGAATCCTAACTTGACTTCCTGATGTCAGACGGGCCCATTAACTCTGTGTTATACATCATGTAGTCCTAGTGCAGATTGAATGCTGGCTCACATGGATCTTTGTCTTGACTCAACATTGCATTCTTTGTCTCTGGGCTCACCTTGCTGTTTATAGAATAGAAACTCCTGAAGCAGTATCCACTTCACTGACTAACTGAACTGACAGTCACTCTCCATTCCCTTTGGAAGCCCCACTGACAGATGCCCACAGCACTCCATGTGGTCCCAGATAATAATCTATTACCTGGAGCATCTGAGCAGTCCTGGCCCCACCAGGTGAATTGTATCCTTCCTAAGAGTCAGTTGTGTTTGTCCCCAGCCTCTTTATGGAAGTCATTCTTGCTTATGAAATTCATAATTTAATTAAATAAAACATAAACCAGAGATATACAGGTGCAGATCTACTACAGCTAAACTAACTCTGTGAAAACACTGAGGTAAGTTGCTAAAAATTGCCGTGTAGATAGGACAGCTATAACTGTTAGATTCTGCACTCTGATGGCCTCTTGAGTACCTTATATTCTCCCTTCACTTCAAAGACTAGAAACTGTAGAAAAGGAATATGGTGGTGGTTCATGCAAAAAGATGTAGGGTGTTTTAAGTTTAAACTGCTTAAAGTACACATTATGCATACATAGCCGACTTTTACAATTTACCAACCAACTACTGGTCCATCAGAGCCTTCCTATATGATAGTTGTTTTCACACCTGGGCCAGAAATACTGTATGTTGTATGTGTCTTGGCCTTGGCCTATCTGATGAGATGTGAGTTCCCCAAGGACAGGGCTTCTATCTTAACCATTCTTTGCTAATTACACAGAGCTAAGGCCTTGCAGCTGCTGATCAATATTCTTAGAACTGAACCAAAATATTTTGTTCTCATTAATTTGACTTCCTTCAAGTTGACTGTACTTCCTACTGTGATCCTGAGTCATTTTTCCTGATGGCCAAATAACTCAGCATGTCTGGGATAAAGAAATGCCTGCCATCGAGCTGTCCATTCTGCCAGGATTGGCTAGTAAGAGGAAAAGCAGAGGAGGGGACTTCTGGCGGCCTTAGCATGACTGAGGTATGGCTTGGCCAATTAAGTACTTCGTACTAAAATATTCCACGAATGCTATAGGATGGAGAAGTAATTCATCACATATATTTAAAGTTGAATTTACCGATATTTTATGGTATTGGATATTATTTCTATTAACATTTTATGCTGAAATTACAGAATGATTCGTGAGTACTGAATTTTTGATTGCTTTTACACTTTCTGGGACACTATTAAACTTGATTTACGTTAATAGCACTGTAAGAAGATATTAACAATGAAATTTCCAAAAGCACTTAGCATCTCATAATTGGAGTTAAATGACAAAAAAAATGAGGGGATAATAAAGTAAAGAGAAAAAAGGAGAGAGAAAGTTTTGACAATATTCTTTTTAACCTGTGGTTCTTAATAAGATTTTTGCAGGAATTGTTTTAGGTTAGAGAAGAATCAAATCTCCGATCAAGAGAGATGACGCTGATATATTAGAGGAGTTTTATAATACAGAATAAAGACCTGGCTCCAGGTAGAGAGTATGGAACTTACTACTTCCAAGAGAGAAAGTTTCCCAATTTCTGGAATAGGAAGAAAACTTAATTTACCATCTTTTTCCTCTGTCCATGGAGACCAGAAGATAATCTAATTTTTTTAAATAAAAGGAACTGATTTAGTCATAGCTACTGGATTACAGAGAGGCAGACAATTAAAGCAAAGACATCAAAACTAAAACAATAATAACAGTTATCATAACAAATTTTATCGGGCCCTTATTCTGTGCTAAGCAATTTACATGCACAACCTCATTTAATTTTCACAGCATCCCTATGCACTAGGCAATATCACTGTATCCATTTCACATCTAAGGAGAGACTCAAAGAAGTGCATAACTCTAGATAAGTGATAGCACCAGGATTTGAACCCAGGCAGTCTGACTCCTGAACGGGTCCTTAACCACTACACTAGTTTGAGCATAACTGTTATACATAATTTGGTAAATGTCAAAGCTACATCATGTATAGCTTTCATTAGCCATGGTTCTTTTGCCTTCCTGGGCTCCTTCTTCCCTAAAAAATTATTTAAACTTCTGTTTTATGACTGCACTGGCATTAAGATAAATACAGTAACATTAGATATTAAAGCATTTTCTTTGGCCAGGGTACTAGGCTGGCTCAGTTGGTAGAGCATGCAACTCTTGATCTTGGGGTTGTGAGTTAAAGCCCCACGTTGGCTGTACACATTACTTAAAAATAAAAAAAATATTTAAAAAAACCCACATTTTCTTTGATCAAAAATTTTACCATTTTAGTGATTTTAAAACAAATTAAAAGACTTCTGTGGGCCCCTAAAAGTGTTATACTGTGTCTACTGAGCCTAATGAAGAAGTCAACCCTGGTTAGCATGACAAAAAAAAAAAACAAAAAACGAAGACTCGCACATGAGATCATGTAACCTCATTGCTGATCATGACAGAATCCAAAAAGCTCTGATGATGGAATAAATGGAAATAACATGAGAAAAAGAATGAAGGGGTTTCCATCCCCTTGTTTTTTTGGCAGACACATGGCTTGGGTCCTTGCCTGCTCCTTGAGGAGTACAACTCCAGAAATGTTGAGGTCTTTATTGACTTTATTTTCCTTAACACAGTTAAATTTAGTTAAAAAAAAAAAAGCACAAACAAACAGGAAAACTTGGACACTTAACTGATAACACTGGCATCACACTAACAGATTATTACAGATGGTTGGTGTCAGAGACACTGCCCTTAGGATTCTGACCTGGGCTGTTCTTTGGGAAGTGATTCCCTGGAAATACAGACAAAAGCCCACCAAATGCCTCCGTCCCTACTCACAGCAACAAACTGTAGTTTCTGCCCCAAAGAGAAATGAGATTCATCCATTAACGTTTCTCCCCAACCCAATAATGCTTCACTTGACCCATTATCTTGGATGCTAACAAACAAAGGGTTATTCGGAGATGATGTTGAATCTCAAGTTTTGGCCAAGACTTGAATGCATTCTGAATAAAAGTAATGAGGAAAAAAAATCAATTTTTAGTTCCCATATTGCTGTTTGACCTCCAACTTGGATATAAGATAAAGCCACACATGTATGACAACATTACCATGTTAGGGTTTAATATCTGTTTTGCTTTATGATAAAAATAATCACTAGTTAGCTCTGGTTGAATTGGATCCTTTGCGTGAAGTTCTCTCTGTGGTAGACACAACATCCTGCATGAGGTTTATGTGTAAGACGTTATCTGAAATTTCCCTCTTTTAAAGTCATGGTTTAAAAGGAGTAGAAATGCATACTTGTATTAAACAAAGAAAATATCCCAGGAATCCAGGATAAAATATTTTCTTTGCAGTCTTTAACTCATTTAAAATCATGCGATTTTACAGACTTCTTTTTTTTTTAATTTATTGTCAAATTGGTTTCCATATAACACCCAGTGATCATCCCAACAAGTGCCCTCCTCTGTGCCCATCACCCACTCTCCCCCGTCCCACACCCCCCCTTACCCCTCAGTTTGTTCTTAGTCTTTGAGAGTTCTTTGTTTTGTCTCCCTCCCTCTCTGTGTCTCGATTTTACAGACTTCTTAAGTTTATAGTACTTTTAAACCGGAGGACAGATAACCAAGTGTATGGCATTTATAGACTTCATTAGGAAATTGGGCATTATTTACCTGAAAAATGATTGAGAATGTGAATCTGGGATTCTGTTAAGATCATAGCCAACAAAAGGCAAAAAGTAAAAGGTAACTGATAAGCAAATGATAGATGATTGAATGGATAGATACACGAATAGATTAATGAATAGATAGAAAAACAGATGGATAATACAGATGAATGAATTAATAGAGACGCAAAGGATAGGCAAGTAGATGACAGATAATAGAAAGATATTCATAGATCAATACCTGGTTAGAAAATGGATAGCTAGATGCACATGGATGAACAGAATGCTGGGAAGCAGAATAAAGAGTTGATATATAAATGAATATAGTTAGGTGAATGGAGAGGTAGATGCTTGAGCTTGATGAATGTAAGGATAAATTTGGAATGAAGTTGTAGATAGATAGAAAGGTACAACAATATCACAATTGCACCCAACTGGAATGGAATACCAATGAAGATAATGACATTTCTCTTCATGGAGCTATTTTAAATAATTGAAATGTGTTGGGGCAAGTAAAGGCTAGAAGGAGGAAATGAGTCAGTCTAGAGGAGCCCCGAAATTTCACAATAAATGTCTCAGTGATAGGGAGGAAAATACATGGGTGTGCCATGGTTGAGCCACTCCTGCGTGATGCTCGATTCTGGCCCACTTGGGCTCTTTGATACGCAGTAGAAGAGTGAGGGATGCGCAGAGTGGTGGGTGCACAGGGCAGCCTTCATGCATCCTTGGTGATGAACAAAAAGTCCTGTCTTTTCGCCTCTTTCTCAGTTCCAATATTCACATATACCTTCACTGGTCGACCTACTCAGGAAGGTCTGAGGTTGTAATTAATCCATGTCACAGGAGGATGTAGAATCCGCAGAATTTATGAGTGGGCTTGAGCTGCCGTGATGAGTAGGGGCACCTCAGTCCGAGTGATATAAATTCCTCTGCTAATTGGATTGCTGGAGCTAATCAGAAGCCAGAAAGGGGATAAAAAAAATCCGTATTCCTCCTGCTGCTGCTGCTGCTGGCTGATAAAGCACACAGCTCCTTTCTGGACAGGGGGTGCTGGAATTGAATCCTCTTGCGGAGGTCTCACTGTAGATGGCTATCTCAAAGGTGACACATCCCTTCTGTCACCAGGCCGGCAGGAGACAGAGCAATGGAGAAAAGAGGAGAAGGATCCCAAAGAGATTTTACTACCGAATCACAAAAACAGAGTGAGTGGGGGACAGATGAAAGAGCAGGACATCAAAGGGGGACATCCAATGGCCTGAGAGAGCTAGACGCTTTTTCTACAACGAGGTGCCACGCCCTAGAACACGTGAGCGTGCCTGGCATCCACTTGGGGGCATAACTTCAGCAGGCCTCATCTCCACAGCCAGGACTGGGCTCAGGCAGGAGAAAGTCACCCGAAGCATATTGTCCAGCATAAGATGCTCTTGTGCTCACTCACTTTCCTGAAGGTGAGAAAGCCAAGGGGAGGGTGCAAATTCCATTCCATACTAGGGCAAGTGCAGGAAGCTCAGGTGAACGGATGGAGTTGTAGAGAACTGCTCGCCTGCTGGAAAACCAATGGTGGAGAGCGGTGGGAGGGGACGCTTTCTCTGCTCCCGCTCTTTCTAGGTTTTGCATGAGGGCAGGAAAAGGCAAGTCTGTGTTCAATGTCCTGCTTACCGTTTCCACCAGGAATAGTTTCAGCTGATGGAGTGAAACCTCCAGACTCCAGGCCACTGGTCAGACCTTGGTGATCTTTGTCTCTTCTTTGCTTGTCTAACTAAGGCTCTACCCCTTCTCCACAGAGGAAAACGTATCCCTAATATTTGGTCCTACCAAGCTGAGTGGCCTGCAGTTCTCTCTTTAAAGTCCTCTTTTTGTCTCTCCTGCCTTCTTTTCTCTCTCTGATTTCCACTTTTTTGGCCACATTTCTTCTGGAGCCCTCTATATACACTAAATCCTTAGCCATGATGAGTAGGCAGCAAGCCCCTCTTGCACACAACAAAGACTTCTATTTTTTTTTTTTTCCTATCTTTTGGGCGACACGATAAAAAATAACCCTGTATTTATGCAAATTGCAAAGTAGCGTGTGATAATGAAAACAAAACAGTGCTGGCCCGCAGCCAAGACATGGCACTGACGGGGGCTCCCGACCATTTGGCTCTTGATTCTTCGGGGAAAGCAGCTGTAGAGAAAGGAGAATGCACACCACCCTCGTCACACGCGCACTCACACGCGCACACCCTCGACCGCACGCATTCCGGTACCGTCACCTCGGAGCCGGCAAGACTCGGGATCCAAATGAAGTTCTGCTTCCTACCGCCACGAGCCCTTCAGCGTCGTCCCCCACGAGCCTCCTCCCTGCCCCCTGCTCCTGATTCCCTTTCAGGAATTTACAAACATTTTCCGCAGATCAATATCTGTATTGATTATTCATTGTGAGTGAGTCGTGTGTCTTTGGTGATCCGGCTCGCAGAGGTAGCAGCCAAAGCCTGCTGCAGGGGAAAAAAAAAATAACAGAAGGCGAAAGGGACCCAGCTCTTGCTGGGTCTGCGGCTGTCGGCGACACAGAAAGGAAGAGGAAACGAGGAAGGCACTGGGAAAGGAAGGAGTGGACAAGGGTGGAAGAGAAAGAGGGAGCAACAGCAAGAAAAACCAAGTGGTGACGGACACCTGGTTCCAGGGATCTCGGTGGCTTGGAGGAAACCCCCGTCGTGGTCTGCCGCTTCGTGCACGGTGCAGCGGGCTCCCCGGGCTCTGGGAGTGAGAAGTGACTCACAGTTTTGGTATCTCCTACGTAAGAGCTTTGGGGGGATTCCTTGGCTTGCTGACAAGGACAAGAAGAAAGCAGCAGCAGCGAGGTAAAACACGATTACTTCCAACTGCCTTGTGGAGGATACGCAGTCGCTTGGTTCGACTGGAACGGCTTGCCGCTCTCTGATGGCACGCGGAGGGAGAATAATTAAAAAGGCCAGCATCACTTGCTAAGTGAGTAAACACAAAGCCGTTCCAAACGTGCTCTCCAGCTAATGAGAAGCTGTAATTTCTTATACTTCAAGGCGAAACAAGACAGTGATGGGGCTTAGTGGAGTGTGTGTTTGCGTGGATATGGAGGTGGGGGTGGTGGTGGTGGTGGTGGAGAGATAAATCGACTAATTGTTGGCAATGTTTAAAAAAGGGATTACTGGAAAAGACAGTGAAATGATGACAGGAAAACATCTTGGACCAGAGCCAAAAAAAAAAAAAAAATCGAGGCAAATCAAGTCTGCAGCTCAGAGGAAACACCCCTTGCTCCTGTGTGAGGCTCCGACAGGAATTGCCTGGTGTTCCTCAGCCAAACGTGAAATCCTGTGTGGGCACCAGGGGACAGGACTCGGGACCGCCAGAGGGTCCAGAGGAAGGAACCACGGCATGCCAGGTTACACAGTTATGTCATACTTTAAGAAAACAAAACAGTAAAAACCAGCCTGTCCTTTCCTTTTAATTGGAGCTCCTGCATGCTCAAAATTGCTTCGGTTTATTAAAAGCAACCCCTAAATGTGCCTTCTGATCATAGGAGCTGCTGATTCTCTGTTTGTCTCCAGGAAGCTGCTGCAATGTTACAAAAATATCCTGGAAAAAGAAGGTTGAGGAGATTCGGTTTTCCGTAGACTGGGCTTCTGGCGATGGTGCCAGGCGATTGTCTTTTCGCATTTGAACCACCGTGCGGGAGCTAGTCTGGGATTCCTCTTCTGTTGTCACCCAGCTGTGGCGTGGTGAGTCCAAAACCAGTCATGAATAGGACTCTTTTAATACAGGGTTCCAAACACACATGACAAAGTGGAGACCCCAAGGAATAAAACGAGCTAGATCTTCTTTTCTTTCTGGGTGTTCAGTTAACTGAACTATCTGGTTCTCTTTCACCTGAATGGAATTGGGGCTTTTTTTTTCCCCAAGGATTTCTGAGACTGGAAGGTGAATAGATGAGATGTCCTCCTTCTGACTGGGGTTTTATTCTTCATGTTGCTTTTTAAAGTTGGACTCCCCCATACATTGCAAGTTTCTTGGCATGAGAAATATATCCTGCAGAAGTGTGCCTTGGATACCCAGAGGAGGAGGAATTAAGCCAGTCATGGGTGACTAGGGCCCCTTAAGTTGCATTTCTTCAGCATTCATAGAGACCTGTGTCTACAGTGTGTGTGTGTATGTGTGTGTGTATGTGTGTGTGTGTGTGTGTGATGGCATTACATGTAGTGTGTGCTTGCCTATGTGTGGCTCTGTGTCTGTGTCTCTCTCAGGAGAGGGAGGAAAAGAGAATGAAGTCGGAGCAGACAGAATGTTTGGGCATTTCTGTAATTCATGCCGAGAATGCTCAATGCTGCAAGGCAGACAGCCACCCATCTCCGGACTCTGCTGCTCTGGAGGGCCTGTAGAGACCTGATCTGAATGTTAAATGCAGGAGACGAAATTAGCATACTAACCAAGGATGTCAACCCCTCCTTGCAATCAGTAAATGGCCGTCTACTCTCTTTAAAGCCGGCATCGCCATGCGCGCCAGCCACTTAACCATGTCCTCTGTCAGGTCCTTTTTTGTGTTTGTTTTTTTGTTTTTGTTTTTTGATGAAAGACTGGAAATTCATTAATGAGGAGGGAAGGAAGGGCTTCAAGGGTCTGTAATGAAAACAAATGATCCTCTTTAAACCTCATGACGGCCAAAGCTAGGGTGGGGGGGGGCGGGCGGATTGCTTTCTGCTCTGGGGCTGGAGAATAGGAAATTCCACAGACAACAGACCACTTGATGAGAGCCCAAGAATGCACTGCTTGGGAATTTCTTCTATGTGGCAAACACCAGCCATGGCCAGTACATCTGTATGAATAAAACTTAGGAATGAGCTTTATCTTCCTAACTCTAAAGTGTGGTCTACCAGATGTCTTTCCATTTCATCACAGGTTATCAAATTTTCTTGACCTTTCGAGGGTAGAAAGAGCCTTTGGGGATCTTTTGGCACATTGCCTCAGCTTCTGAAGTAATACAAATTTTTATTTTGGGCTATGCATTAGACTTTTCCCAAAGGAAGTAGATGCTTTTATTTTAATCTCTATCATACAGAAAAGCTCACAAGGAAGATCTGACTTGTACTTCTGCAGAGCCCCATAGTAAAGTAGACAGAAAGCTATTTAAAAGCTAAGAATCAAGCTCTCCCCACCAAGTATTTGGGATGGGAAAAGTTTGTTTCCTTTTTCCATCTTTTAGCCACTTTGTCCTTGAAACAAATATCTCTTCCATTGTAGTATATTACTGGTTGGCTTATATCGGGGGTCATAGTCTCTGACATACTTCAGGGACATGTGGGCACCAGCACAGGGGGAGGTGATAGGGAGGAGTGCAGCCTGGGATGAGCTGGAGACAGAGCCACTCACTTCTATTTAGGGGTACAAAAGCTGTGCTTTGTGTTGCCTGATCTTCCAATGTTTTAAGAGGTAATAGGTATGAATATATTTAAATATAACTATATCGATTTTGAAATACTGGCTCAAAGTGTGTGTGTGTGTGTTTTAAATAATCTATGGGTCAAATAAAAAAATATTTTTGAGGATAGTCTTGGTCCACAGCATGCCACTTTTGCTTCAGTTTAAAATATCCAGCACTTAGGTATTTTTGTTTTATTTTATTTTACATTATATTTTCCTAATGCCCAGGCTTTCCATGAAATATTTTATTTTGTTTCAATTATAAATATATAGATACTAGCAACTACATGGCAAACATCAATGGGAGGGTATATTCTGTTGGACTAAGACGGAAGTGCTAATTTAAAACAGTAGGGAGGGGAAGGAAATGGATGTGTGTGTGGTATACTTGTCTTATGGTCCCTGGCATCTTAGCAGGCGTGGTGTAATGCCATCTTTTTCTAAGGTAGTGATCTCCACAAAGATTTTTTTTTTTTTACAAAGGCCATGACTGGGAAGAGTAAATATCTGGAAAGAAATGTGTTTGCACATTTTCATATGTATCTCTACCTATTGTTACCATTAGTGATTACTGCTATGTTAACATTTAAAAACTTAAAACATTTTTTTCTTCTTATTCATCCACAGAACTCTACATCTCAAGTGGGTAGGAAAAAAAGATAGAAATTCCCAGAAGAGAGATCCTGCATATAGTTTGGAAGAAAGTTTTCCCATGGCACCTGAAATAACTTCAGCAGGAAAAGGCATCTCAGCAAATGGTAAAGGGCAGCAAGGAGGTCCCCCTTCTCACACAATTGCAATAGGGTCTCCCAATTTCCCAGGTGTTCTTCATGCAAATTATCCTGTTTAATTCTCACTACAACCAGGCAAGACAGATTGTATTTAGCTTATTTTACATATGAGGATATTCAGGCTCCAGCAGATGACAAAACTGTATAAAGTTGAAAACTAGTAAGAGGCATTCACAGATTCTGAGTCTAAACCTCATGCCATTTTATTATTCTTCATAGATTCTTCTAGAAATATCCCCTTCAGAACCCCTCATCCAAGACTTCCTCTAATCTTGATCTTCTCTCATTCCCCTCCCCACTTACTCCCTCACTACGAAGTCTTCATTTTGTAATCTGTGTGATTTGTAGTCACCTGCAATTTGAAAATGCTCCTATATCCTGCCAGCAATTAAGAACCAGTACTAAGTTCCAACTGGCATTGGCAGAACCCTCTTTAACTTTTCACTCCTTGTTATCTGCTCCTATCTCCTTCCTTCCCTTGAAAGTCAAGTTTATCCACAGCAGTCTACATTTGTCCTCTTTCCTCTCTTTTGCATCTCTAACAAAGCACTCTGCTTTCATTTCTGTTCCCTGATACAACTGCTTCAGGTCATTAATGACCAATCCAATTGTGCTTTCCTTCCCCATAGTTAAATTCTCTTGACCACTCCCTCCTCCATGACGCTCTTCTCCTCTTTCCTATCTGATACTATGCTATGCTAGATTTCCTCCTTTATTTATGGCTGCTTCATCTCAGACTTATTCTTCCTTTTAATCCCTTTAGTATTTGTGTTCCCCAAAGTGGTTTTTGTGGTCCTTCTCTATTCTCAACTGTACCCACTTTGCCTTGAATAAATGTAAACC
The DNA here is from genome assembly GCA_030068075.1 of Paguma larvata. Lineage (NCBI taxonomy): Eukaryota > Metazoa > Chordata > Mammalia > Carnivora > Viverridae > Paguma > Paguma larvata. The sequence goes on from CM057841.1 coordinate 43,933,278, forward strand.
CTTGACTTCGATTGACATCTGTAAACTAATCATCAGGTTGTCATCTCCACCCCAAAGCACTCTCCTGAACTCAGCTCTGGATATCTGGCTTTCTGCTGACATCTTCTTGGGCACTCCTAACTCAATACACTCTAAACTCATCATCATCCCAAACCTTCTCCTCCTTCCTGATCCCTTTTCCTTCAGTGCTCTCACTGCCAACTGCTCTTCAAGTTCTTTCAATTCTACTTTCTTAATTTTTCTCTAACCTCTTGTTTTCAATAAATTCTGACTGCTCCTCTCTTGGTTTATTTCCCCAATGGCTTTTCTAACAGCCCAAGCTGTTCTCTTCATTCTCAGATGAGCCCAGCCCACAATGCATTCTCTGTACTACCTCTAACTGATCTATAGAACATGCAAATATGACTATTTTGCTTGCCTCTGTGAACCTTCAGTGAATTCTATCTTTCTAACTTGGCCTTCAGGTCTCCTCATGATCAGGGTCTTGCATCTTCCCAACCTTCTTTCTTAAGATTCTTCCATTTCTCACCCTAATTATAGGTCACAGAATACCCACAGCTCTTTTATGACTCTAGAGTTTCATAAAATGTTTCTGCCTCATGGAATGTTCGCCCCTACTTTTTTCATTTGGTCAACTCCTTCACCTTCAAGGTTCTGTTCCAGCAAGAAGCAATACCCTCCCCCCCAAGACTCCTACTACAGGTTATATGCTGCCACAAGCCCACTACCCCTGCCTCTTGTCTCATAGCATTTACCTCACTGGCACAGTCATCAGGTTCTCCTATTTGACTGTGATACACTTAATGTAGAGACTGTGACTTTTATTCCTGTGTTCCCAGAACCTAGCACAGGTACACTGGATGCTTAATAAATTAACATTACTGTTTTTATTCTGAGTATCACAAACACTATTTTTTATAGCTGTCAAATTACAGGTCCCCTGCATAATCAAACTGAGGGAAATACAGCAACTATTTCTCATGGTGAAAAAAAGATTTCCTATGGTGCAGTTCTCACTTACATCAGTTTTTTGACCTCTGTCAGGTGAGAAATGAATGCTGGGGTGGTCTTTAGGTGTGTGCTGATGTGGTAGAAACTTTGGAGTTAATTAGAAGCTTTGGCTAAAGCTGAACTTCCTTTGCAGAGTTCCTGGAGGAAACACTAAATTAACAGTTCAAGGTTACTATTAGGAAAATAGCCTGTTTTCCTTAGGTTATGCCTCAGGGAGCTCGTTGTTCTCCTTACCATTTCTAAGATGTTTCCACCTTCCTTTGGACCTGGTTACATCTGCCACTTTAAGCCTATTCTTTCTAACAAAGGTGAAATCCCTTGAGGTCAGTGACTGCTAAATGCTTCTTTTGCATATCTTCCAATGACAGTAGATTCTAGCACACTCAATACTGGTTGAATTGAATGGTGGGAAAAACTGCCTATCATAGAAGTAAGAATCAGGATGGCTTTGTTAAGTGCCCATCTTCTGCGAAGCAGAAAACGGCATGAAATCATTAGTACCATAGTGCCTTGATAGTCCCCAGAAATAGCTCAAGACATCATTAGGAGTTCCTACATTTGCAAACACAGTCAATTCTCATTATTATGGTAGTTATGTTCTATAAAGTCAACAAAGACTCTGAATTAGCAAATACTCAACTGTTGCTCCTAGGAGAAATATAGGGTTAGGTTCCTTTGAGCTTCTGGTCACCATATTTTTGTCAAGCGATCAATACATAACCTTGTTTTAACTGTGTTTTTGTTTAAAGACATCTTATTTAATATATATTGCTGATTCGTTAGTATTGAACTCATGGCCAATGCACTACAACTCTTTGCCTAATTGAATCTATCTAATACATGTGTTTTCTCTGTAAGTCACAAAACAGCCTGCTCATGCTTAATAACACTAGACCACATTTTTGCATTATGCTTAGGAGCCATTTTAAACAGTGAACTGAAAGTACAAAATATGAAATAAATGTGAAAATGTGTAAATAAACAGGGAATAAAACACCTGTCTACAGTATGAAAATTGAAATAAGAAGGCAGAGTATTGCTTCTTTCAAACTTAGCTGGGAATGTGCATACGGAAGGACTCTCAATTTTTGCTCCTCTGTACACGTCCACAAATGAACGTGAAATTACTATATTACAAATAACTTGGAGTAGGTGAATTTTTAAGTACAGAGTCTGTGAATAAAGATTAACTGCACCACCAGAATATATTGATAAAACATTAGAGCTTTTTCTTATTTCCAAGTAGGGACTATGATGACCTTGTTCACAGTGCAATTCTGATTTTGGAGTCCATTCTTTAATTTGTAAAAACCTTCTTTCTGGCAAAGGATTACCTTTACTTTCTTGGAACTCTTCACATAAGTAATTGACACTCACTAGAAGTTGATTGTTGGGGGTGGGATGGGGCATTTTTCTCAAAGAAACAAAACTAGTTTGCTGCGATGAGATGTGAAGGCTGAGAAATCATTTAGACTCCATCACCAGCTAGGTGAAGTCTCCCACTGCCACCCTTCCCCACTTAATGTTTATGATTTAAAGGTGGCCTCAGTAAAATTACAGTTGACTCATGTTAGGCTTCTTTGCCTATATGAAGGGAATTTTACATGACTGTCTTAAAAAGCTATTCTTTGGAGCTAAATCGTGCCCTCTTTGGGTCATGTCTTCACTTATATTTCATTCTGCAAACAGCTGCTCAGAAGTTCATTTTTTGCTGTTTTCTTATTGATTCCCATCTGGTTGCAAAGAATGGATGAAGCACTTGAAACACTATGTGTTTCACACAAGCCAGAGGCACAGACATATATGCATTTTAGAAGTCAGGAAAGGGGGTAAATCGGGAATTTAGAGTGTAAAGCATGGCAGGATTTCAGATAACTGGAGTGATGAAAAGTGCCTCTGGAACTTCTTACTATGTCTCACTACAAGTGAGCTTGGAGTTAATCCCAGCAGGATTGGAATCTCTGCTCTGTTATATATGCTTGCTGCCATCTTAATGGAATTGGATAACTGCCTTGAGAGCTGTTCCCTCTTCTGGGAAATGGGGACCATGATACCAACCTCCAGGAATGACTGTGAGGATTAAATGAGATAATGTATATAAAATGCTCAGCTTGAAGGCAGGCAGAAAGTACTATGAAAATGGCAACTGGCAATTTTTGCTTTTGTTACGATTTTCTAGATTCCTAATTAGTCATCTGCCCTGACTTCTAGGTAATACATATTCATGGAAACATGGAAGATTGGAGTTGAAAGACCTGCTCTAGGGCAACTTTCACAATGTGCAGAGGGTAATATTGGCTGAACAGGATTAACTACTGTAGCATTCCCTAGTTAGGACAGAATCAAAAGGAAAACACAGCTCTCTGAAATCTGGTTCACAATTATTCAGTAAAGTCCTCTATACCCACATTTCCCTTCTAGAACCTACTTTTACAACTACTATCTGTCTCCCACCCCTTCTTTCTTAACCACTAGCCTGATAACCATTGCTCTGTGGACTGGTATCTTCTTTGGCAGAAAGACGTGGTGCTAATAGCAACAGCCAAGTAGAGTTTTTAGAAGAGGAATCATTGAGCATGATTTCTTCATATTTTTGACTATATATATATATATATATATATATATATATATAAATTAAGAAACCTTATATGTACATATATATCTATGAACAGATAATATTCACAGTATATTAATGTAATACAAAGCAAAAAGGATTGTAAAAGCTACAGAGGAAATGCTTTTTTAAAAAGGGATCAATTATTTTGTAGTTCTCTGCAGTAATTTGCAAGATACTCCTTTGGAAAAGCCCCCAGGGAAATGCCACCTGATATAAAAACCCCAAAGCTTATAAATGATTATGCAATGAAAGGATAAGAGAACTGGGCTGGGCGAGCTGGATGGGGCTGGTTCATTTCCACCAAGCCTATCTTACTGAGTGGAGCCATAAAGTAGGCTATTCTAGGAGTCAGCAACTTTTCATTGGTGTGGGGGTGTAGGGTGGGAGATGAGAAAATGTAGTCCTATGGGAGCCCTTGCAGAAATTGGGCAGTGCCATGGAATTATGGATTATGTGGCATTCAAATAAGAAGGTATATCCAGCAGGATGTGGTAAGTGTAAAACAAGGCATGGTATACACATGAGTCCTGGAGGTGAAGATGAGGTCAGAGTCTGAAGTGTTTGACAGAGAATGGTCTAGTATTGTGGAGTTTCAGCTAAGGGAGCTAGGTGCTTCACATGGCTGCAGAAACCACCAAGGTACAGCCAGCATCACGAGACAGGGTGGGCCCAACCTCTGCTTAGCTGAGTTGGGTTACACAAGTAGGTATCAAAATTTGGAAGTAGTCAGGCAGGCCTGGAAAGACTGGTGTACCCTCACCTATTTTATCACATGAGAGCTTAATTTTTGCTACAAATTATTCATAATTATTCTTGAGCAAATAACAATATTTCTTAGTGGGTATTGGAAGGTCTGTAGGGCACGATCCTCCTATTTCTCCATGGCTGTGTCCTATGTCTTATTCCTTACCCATTTTGGTCCTCATTCTATTCATATGGAACAGAACTGATAAGCCACAAAAGCTTGTATAAGATGTAACTTCATCAGAATATCCTTCTTGCAAAAGATCTGGAACTGTATTTAATCTTCCAAGGTAATAGGTTTAAGTGAAACATAGCTGACTTATCCAGTCCACTAAGCTATTATATTTTTGCATTTTATATTGAACATGCCTCTAATATTCTCTTTGTTAGATGAAACTCTCATTTCCATATGATGGTAAATGCTAAATTGTGAATAGCTTTCATCAGGGTTTTGCTTCAGCAATTCCATCCTTCTATACACGTAGAAAAAGATTCAACACAATGCTTTTTGTGGTATAGTCTGTTTGATGGCTTAATTTGGATTTATGCAACATATCACTTATCCAGAATCCAACCATTCAGCAGCTACCTTACTTATATGGACTTAACTGAAAATAAAAGCCCTATGAAAGACAGAAGAGTTGTTGCTGAAGTGACATGTATGGAAGTCCCTCGAACATTCAGTCTCAGGTGGATGTGAGGTCCCCTCCAAGTACCACATTTGAATGGTACGCTGATGGCCAGGAACTCTCTGAGGTAATAGAATCATATAAGGCTGCCCTGCCTTGAAAGGAACAGTTGTGCAAGCAGAAGATGAGCTCTTAGACCTTTTTTAGTATGGGATACTCATGAAGGCAATCTTGGGTGTTGGCCCCTGCAAGGAATGGGAAATGGCGCCCCTGGTCCAGTAATAGTTGGTGCTTCTACATCTGAAATGCTTGGTTTTTAGGACCTCTGTTTAATTCAGCTGCCACTTCTTTAGAGAGCACATGACAATATCCGAATTGAGAAGTGGAAAACAGAGAGCTCCAGGACTTTGCCAGGGAACATCGCCTGTCATTTTGTAGCAGCATCCACAGAGATTTCCATACCCCTGGGTGTGGCTAGAGAAAAGTAGCAGATGAAGAAACCTTCTACAAAAATATTTGTCCCGAGGAGAAGGTCAGGTATATACACTTGTCTCCAGAAAAATGACAGGGTAATCAGGGTGGTCAGATTTGGGGCAGAGGATACCTCCACTGTGAAGATGATCCTTCACTTCTCCTTCTTCCAGGCCAAAGCCCAGGACACAGGGCTGAGTCTCAGTAATAAGTAAAAAGCTCATGAACTAGTTTCACACAGAGTCTTTTTTGAGTGGTGGGGAATGGGAGCCAAGACCACTTGAGATCAAGGCACCTGAATATAGAACAAAAGTAAGAAATTTCAACCTGAAGTAGGCATGGGTGCTCATGCCTTATCAGCCCCAGCTTCAGTAGCTTCCCCTTAGTGACAGGCACAGTGATGTGGGATATCCCCAGCTTTGGAAGGAAAAGCTGGCAGATAGCAATGCTACCAGCTTTGGGAATGACTGGGAAGTGCTTTTTCTTGGAAAGCAGCCATATATCTTCATAGCCACTGTGACAGTGGCAGGATGAGGCGCACTCACAAAGCCTGATATGCAGCAGAGGACTCAGATCAGGAGGGACAGAAAGGACCTATGTAAGCACACATGACACCCTCCCACTGTATTTCCTCCTAGAACATTTAAGAGAGATTTTGGGTGAAATTAGAGGTTCTACAGTTATAGGTGGATGTCAAAGCCACACACATTGACATGGCCCTGGTTCCACACTGGCATGACCTGAAACTGGTTATCTCAGCCACCTAAGCTTGGATATCAGAAACACGACACCAGAGGTGGCCAAACTCTATTCTCTTGGACATTAGAATTGATTTAGAAGCTTTTGTGTCCATTTCTCCCAAAGCTAATAGCAGTTGCTACATTGTTCTTTAAGTGTTGATTTACTCATCTCTTTCTTCTAGTGAGCTGTAAGCTTATTGAGGAAAGGGACTATATTTTATTCATTTATAGATTTCCACTACTAACCACTGTGTCAGGAAAAAGCACACACTGAATCAATGTTTGTTGGATGAATAGACACATATGTGAATAAATCAAGAGATGTCACAAATGAGATGGCCATCTGCGATTAGATTATGTAAATAAATGAGGATTGTATCCCATGACACTGCGTGGAAAGAAGTGGAAGGCCACAATCAGAGCCCTACATGGCTTAAGTGAGTTCACGGGAATATGTACAGTCCAAAGCTGGCTACTATATGGGCTCTTTCAGAACCTCCTGGAACCTCACTAGATTGTAGTTCCTAGTCATGATCTAAGTGTTCCAAAATAGGTCAATACAACTCTGCAATGATCAGAGAAGGTGTCAGTTCCATACCCACCACTTTAAGGTCTTGATAAAGAATAAAATAGCAAGAAAATTAAGGGTCCTACAAGATGAGAAGGAATGGCAGATGAACTTGTGCTGCCTGTACATCCATAGACTTCAAGAGGGTTGGGTCCTTGGCCTTGGACCATGATTGGATATACTCCAGTGGGATACAGACCTCAGGCAGCTATAGGGGGAAGACACAGCACAAGACCACTACTCTGCCTCCTTCCCTGAGAATGTAGTGAGAAGATCCACTCCTCTGTGAGCAGTCCTAGGCTTCTCAGCCAAGGTTTTGCAGTAATGGTTATGGTGAAGGTGGCACCTTGGCCAGGTGACCTTCAATGCCTGACAGGTGGTCATTTGTCTATTGATTCCAAGCCCCAGTGTCATGACATTCTAGGAGGGAGCTGATCCACGGTGGTCCATGGGAGATCCCAGAAGTGAAGTATCCTGAATATCAGGGCCTGATGATGATCACTGGGCTCTGGCTTCCTCCTCACAGCCAGGGGCTTGGAGGAAGGAGGCTTGACCAAAGAAGGGCTCCTAAGTCACAAATCTATGAGTCTGTATTTCTAAGCAAGATTTTTCCAGCTATGTTTGGAGCTTTTAGCTTTGAACACGGGGCTCTGAGGCAAATGGATTAGGAATACAGAATCCAGGCTGATTGGCTCCTTAAGTAGCCAGCTAGGTCACTGCCACCCATTGAGCCCTGAGACGCTGTGGGTGGTGGGAGGCTTTAGCAGCTTGATGATGCTGCCTGTAACAGGGTGGGAGGTGTTTCCTTGCTAGAGAGATCTCTTGATTAATCAATACTTACTGTTAATTCTACCTTATTTATTTAAAAGAGAGAGCCAGAGAGCAAGAGAGTCATAGCAACACATGTTCCTTTTAAATGCTTGTATGTTTTCTAAACTATATTTATTTATTTATTTATTTAGTAATCTCTATACCCAACATGTGGCTTGAAATCATGACCTCGAGGTCAAGAGTCACAAGTTCTTCCAACTGAGCCAGCCAGGGGTTCTTAAGTGCTTGTATATTAAAACAAATCTATATACTATTTAGGTATGACATTCTTAAATAAGCAGCAATTTGAGGCATATTTTTCCACTCTTAGAACTTGCAATGCCTTCAGTTCCTAGAAATTAGGTTTTATGCAAACCAGTAATTCTAAAATGGTTCCTTTGTTCTTGACTGGTTAAGAAACTGGTTAAGAATATTATAGATATTTTTGTAATACAATATTTAACATTTTCAGAATGGAAAAATCCCTTTATACTAAATTGACATATGTGCAGTTTTCCATTCACAAAGTGTGAGTGTGTGTGCATGTATATATTTGTATTTAACAGTCTGTGTATATATGTACATGTGTGTTTGTGTATGTGTGCACACACATGTATGCACTGTGTACATGTGTGACTGTGTATATATTTATATGTAGGGTGTATGTGTGTGCATGTATATATTTGTATTTAATAGTCTGTGTATATATGTACATGTGTGTTTGTGTATGTGTGCACACATATGTCTGTATACTGTGTATATAATGTGACTGTGTATATATTTATATGTACGGTCTGTGTGTGTGTGTGTGTGTGTGTGTGTGTGTGGTGTGTTGTGGGTCAAGGGAGGCTATAATAGTCATCTTCCCCATGTGGAGTATACACTAGAATTAAATGTCTGCTTTTTTCGACCATCTAAGGGCAAAGATCTTGCATTTCATCCTTACATTGAAACAAAGATTTTTTTTAAAAACCCTGAAAACTACATTTTTTATTCCAAAAGATTGAGTAGAATACTGCTTTAAAAATAATTTTAGTCATTTTCAGGAGGCCCTGAAAAAATTCTCATCCATGGTTCAAATCTATTCTCTGGCCCGGAGCCCAAAGCGTTTCATTAGATTGAGAATTGGATACAAATTCATTTACTTTAAGCTCTCGCTGCTCAGAATTTTGTTCTTCAGAGACAAGCTAACAAGTGTCGATGGCCATGTTGGCCTCAATAATAGATCTCCTTTTCTTGAATGATCTATTTCAGTTGCATTATTATCATTTCAAGATGGCCTTGTGCTTACAGACACATTCTCAGTGAACATACCAAGAATGCTGATATTTCCTCTATGTGGTTTGCCTCTTCAGTTAGTAACTTTGTTTGGAGAAAACATTCCCAACTTATTTTCTACAAAGCCATTTGCAAAAGAGAGGCTACCTAAAGAATTCTCTTTCATACCGTATTCTTGCTATTACTAAAGAAGATTTTGTCCGATAAACTATACTTAGATTTTTAAAAAATTTTAATTTTTAGTTAATTTTAAGCATTAACTAATGAAAATTTTGTTGTCTCTTCAATAAACAGAACTGACACATCTGTAAGAAAAAGACAGATAACCCACCGGAAAATGGGCAGATGACTGGAATAGAGACTTCACACACAAAAAGAAATCTAAATGGCCAATCAGTGCTCAGATTCATTGGAATTAAGGAAACGCAAAATAAACTACAATGAGAGACACCTCCTACACTCCCCTGGCGTGGCAAAAATTGAAGTCTGACAATAGCAAGCGTTGGCATGGGTGTCAAGAACGATGGGACACACATACACTGCTGATGGGATTATAAAGATACTAGTTTGGAAAATAGTTTCACATTAATTAGTAAAGCTGAAGAGATGCATTCCCCCTGAGTTCCCCCCAAAATCCCTTCCAATAATAACTTAAAGCAGGTGGCTCTCAAGTATGGTCTCTATTCTTGGCTGGTAGCATCGGCATCACCCGGGAACTTCTTAGAAATGTAAACTCTCAAATGCACCCCCAGTTCCACTGAATCAGATACTCTGAGGGTGGAGCCTTGTCATTTGTGAACTGTCTGGGTGATGGTCATGAGCTTTCAAGTAGAAGAAGTACCACCTGAGAGAAATCTGTGAGCATGGGCCCTGGATACATGACAAAATTGTTCATAGTAGCAACCACATATCCATCAATAGGAATACTTTGCCTTCTATTTATACAATGGAATATTACACCATAATAAAAATGAATGCATTCCATGGATAAAACTTACAGACATTATTTTGAAGAAAAGCAGCAAGATACAAATGAAAAAAAAAAACCTGAAGAAAAGAAAGGGATTGATTACCATAAAATCCAAGAAAATGGTTATCAACATTGGAAAAGGAAGTAGGATCAAGAAGGAGCTTGCAATGGGGCTCGAGTTTATGAAGGGTTGGCAACATTCCCTGTCTCGACCTGGGAGGTGATTACATCTTCCTTTACTTTATGATTATAATATAAACTGTTTATATGTGCTCTTCCAAATATATATTACATTTTACAGTAAAAATAAATTTTTGTGTCTACCAAAGCCTTCAACGTTGCTACCAAAATCAAATTTAACCAAATTATAACCTGCCCACCTTTCTAAGTCTGCTTGATTCTCCTTCCCATTATAAGCTCTTCCATAGTGTCACTACTTCTGTTCTTGTTTTATCTTCCAGCAAAGGAAAGAGAGTTGGGGACAGACTCAAAGATGATCATTTATATCAGTCAGAGTCATAGTCCCTTTTTCTCCCTAAATGTGTGGAGGAGTCAAAAAGCAACCAGGCTTCTCAGTAAGTGAGGTTGATATCACCCACGTGATCCAAGGCTCTGCTGCCACTTGTTGTGACTTTCTTGTTTATTTGCAAACTTTTTAAGTGATTGTTGTTAGACTGGATTCATGCACAGTTAGATTGGAAGAAATAAGACATTAATTCTTCCAAATATAATAGAGATAATATAGATGCCGGTTGGATCATACTTGAGTTGTCTGAGTTTAAAGCAGAAGGTACTTCACAAACAATTTTGAAGTCAGGTCCTTATTTTTCTTTTGTTTCAAAAAGGTGTACTTTGGCCACAGGTCTACGATGATTGAAGTGATAGCTGTTTACCCTACATGGATAATGTCATTCTTTCATCAATAGTAATGATCATGTGAGTACTAACACTTAAAAAATATAGCTACATATTATAATACAACATACCAAGCACAGTGTTTGTACATAGTAGGTGCTCAATGAACACTAAATTGATAGAAGCAGATGTGTCATATAAAAACATATTTAAAATAAAAGTATTATTATAAATTGCTATATATTTTAGCTAATTTTTCTGGTATGTGTATTTACTTTATTATTGTGTGAATATATACATAAAATTTGCCATCTTTGGTGTGTAATTCAAAGGCATTAAGTTATATTTGCAATGCAACCATCCAGCCATCCGGTTTTCACCCTCATTTTGATGCCTTTGTTAGAATAGACTTTGATATTTCGAATTGCTTTCTTAAAGCTTCCTCTAATACAGCCACTCCCTCTTCCTACACTTTATCTTTTGCCATCTTTGCCAGGTCCTTGGTCTCATTTACAGCCTGAATAATGTGTGTTATCTCACATGTGGGGGACCAGATTTCTGTGTCAACAGTACTTTCCTTCTTCAGCACAGCTTACAGTTGTCCAATAGTGGAAGCTGTTACGTTAAATTATGGAGAGTTAAAACGAAAAAAAAAATCCATTCTTACTAGGAAAAATGTAGACTCTTGGCTTCAGGATCCTTTGGGACCCATCATGGGTTATCTAAAGTACCAAAAATTATTAGCTTGACGTCTTAGTGGAAGTACTCAGGATATTAATTCGCTAGTTGTATGTAATTCCCAAGTTAGTCTCTCGTGCCAAACAGTGACTAATTAAGCTGTGGATAATGTCATGCTGCAAGCGTGATAAAACAATAATGATGGTGATAATAACAATAGCTAACACTGAGTGCTGTTAGGTGCCAAGCATGGTTCTAAGGCCGTTATGTTATTACTTTAGGTAGTCATCATAATAATCCTATGGCATATATACAGTCGTTAGCCTATTTTATAGATGAAGAAACCAAGACTCAGGTAAATTATATGTGTGAAGGTTATAGGATTTGAACCCAAGCAGATGGATCCCAGAGCCTTGCTTGTAGTCACCATACTGTGATCTCTATTTAAGAGTAGAACCCAACAGAATGCTTAATTCTCATGTCCCTTATAGGAGGCTAGTTATTCCAGATGAAAACATACAGAAGGAGATTAGGAACAAGAATAACACACACACACACACACACACACACACACACACACTCATTTATTTCTCCGGGGGGTCAGTGAGAGGTGGAGCACAGAGCTGGGAGAATTAGCCTGTTAGTAATCAGTTAATAGTAAGTACTAAAAGAAAGGCATTTGGAGAAAAATATCATGGCAGTTTAGTTGGGAGGAGATTATTTTTAGCTACTAAGCAGGAAGGAGTTGAGTATACAATGTGGAGCCATCAAAGGTTTTTCAGCACAAAAGGAATATAATGAAAGCTATGCTTTTAGGAAAATAAAACTGCCATCAGTGACTATTATGGCTTGCAAGGAGAAAAGACTCAAGGTGGAAAGGCCAATTTAGAGGTGTCTATAGGAACTCACAGGAGAGGTAGAGAGGGCTAGAATGAGGGCAGTGACCGGGGGCATGGAGAGGTTGGGAGAGGCTCTATGGAGGAAGGCCAGAGTGATGGATATGAAGGGTCAAGGTGACCAGAAGATTCCAATCAAGATGAGTGACAGAATGGGGTCTCATTAAGAGAAACAGAAAAGCTGGGAGGAGAAGAGCATCTGGGAGGAAAGTGCAAACAAAGAATTCGAAGCTCTGGCAAGATTCATAGGGACACTTTTTAAAGATTTTAAGTTTGAGGGGGATATTAGAGTGGGGACCTAGAGCTTCTGCAGAGCCTGGAGAGTCTAAATCATGGAAAAGGAGGAGAATGTCAAGGGAAAATATAGAGTCAAATCAAGAGAATTAAAGATAGAATCCTGGGGGAACATCTGTATTTAGAGGCAATAAGTAGTCAGAAAAGATAAAGTTAGATGGATAAGGAAGAGTTGAGAGCAGCAAGGCCAAGAGGGGGTAAGACACAAGGTGAAAGGTCATGGAAGGCATGACACAAAATGAGGCATTGGGTTTGATGATAGAGACTTGCGAGGAAGTAGCTTCAGTTGAGTAGTGGGGGAGAGGGGGTTTAGGGGATGAGTGTCTGGTGAGAAACAGGAGGACACATCAAGTGTAGACACATCTCCCAAGAGGCTTGCTGATGAGGCAAGGAGAGAGATACAAGATTATAGTTCAAAGTAGTAGAAGGATGAGGAGAAAGTTTGGTTTAGGATAAAAGAGCCAATGTTCAGGGACTAAGGGGAAGAATCAAGTGGAGCAGAGAGAAAGAATATGTGTGTGTGTGTGTGTGTGTGTGTGAGAGAGAGAGAGAGAGAGAGAGAGAGAGAGAGAGAGAGAGAGAGATAACTGACACAACCAGAGTAGGCAGGCAGAAAGCAAGTGAGAGTCCAAAGAGAGGGAGGCATTTGGCAGGAGAAGGGCCTTTCTTCCTCCAACGCTTAAAGAAAGAAGGAGAGGATGAAGAAAGCTGTTGATGTAGGGACATGAGAGGGAGAGCACTTAGGGAGCTCATGGAGGAAGGCCATCTGGAAAAGAGCGAGAGTGTGGGCAGTACGGAAGTACTTGATCAAAGTGCAACAGGGTTGCAATAAACACAGTGAGAAGTGTGGCGTGGAGTCAATAGGAGGACAGTGAAAGATACTAGGGAGAAAGAGGGGGCCACCTGATGTTGGATGACACATATGGTGGATCAACTTGCTCAGTTCTATGACTTTTTAAAAACTGCATTGGATAGGCAGGGAGCAGCAGACAGTGGAATTCACTCTGGGTTGGGAGTTAGAATAGGAGTCCAGCCGAGGGACAAGGAGTCAAAGTCACTAAGGAATAGATAGAAAGGCTAGAGGACTGAGAGAAAAACATTGCCTGGTATGATGGTCCTGGAGGATCAGCTCCCCTTTTAAGATAACCTGTTCTGGAAGCACAGCTGACTGATAGCCTCCCGTAGTCTTGGCCCCTCTGGATTCACTCAGTGTTTGTCCTAGGCCAGTTGCTTCCAGGCTGCTCCAGGGAGGACTAAAGCTAGTGGAGGGACTAAGTTGGGCCATCCTACCCCACATGGGACTCCTCTCACAGTTAAGTTTGCTCCGGAACTCTTCATTGGCTTGGTTGAGATTTTTCTCTGACTTTCTCTGGAGTCTAAGGCTCTTCCTATACAAACTCTCCTGCCCTCTCTTCTTCTACAGGTATTGCCTGGCAGTTTGAAGACTCTCCCAACCTGACTCCCTCTCAGTTTTTCCCTCCCAGGAATCTCCCCCAATAAATCTCTCACATGTCTAATTCTATTTTTTGGAAGTCCCGAAGGGACACATTTGGGCTTGCTAGCATTACTGGAGGACCTGGTAAATGAAAGATGTAGACAATGAGGTGACTGCAAAGAGGTGAAGATAATGTTCACACAATTCCTTTTTGATTTATAGACTCACAGGAAGATGCAAAAATAGTACAGAGATTTCCCCAATACCCTTCACTCTGCTTTCTCCAGTAGTAACATCTTATATAATTAAACCAAGAAATTGATATTGATATAATATTGTTAATGAGTTCATATGATTTGGGGTAATCTGTTTCTCATTATGTTCCTGTCCACATCACTGATATATTGATCTCATCTTCTTTGCAAAAGGCCACTTAAGTAACATTTCCTTCTAAGTCAACCACCTCTATAACTGCAAGGTTTGTAAGATGCATAAATAAAGCCATTAGGTGGAGAGACAAATAGGAAATGACATATGTCCATTGAGGAGAGAGCCCCCCATCCATTCAAACATCCATCCATCCATCCATCCATCCATCCATCCATCCATCCATGTTTGCTAAGCTTTTCCTAAGTGTCAGGAACTATATGCTGCATCTACTGCATTAGGATGCTGATATCAAAATGGTAGCAGCAGCCACCACACCTCTGCATGAATTAAGGTGCAGTGAGGAACCCAGATATATAGTTGTTTTGCAGGCAAAGGATATCCAGATCTGCCCTGTGATCATTTTTACCTAGGCAGTAATTCAACTGGTAGCAACCGTATGCTCAACAGCCAGGATCATGCCTTTTTATGAGTCATTGTAAAGCACCAAGTGCATTGACATATACTTCATAAATGCTAAATAATAACAAGTCAGTGAACCTAGAAGTATTGGATTCAGTATTCGAGACATTAAATCCGAGTTATGCTGTTCTAGAAGCAAGGCAAACAAATAAATCAACCCCAAATCAAATAAAGCCCACATCCATCCCTGGCCAGCAGTGGGTGTTGTCTGGAACGCTCTTTATGGGCGAGTGGTTCTCTCATGAAGGGGCACTTGTTAGTACTTTACCTGACATATCACATACAATGCCTTGGCTGTGATTTGGGAGGAGAGTTTTATATCTGATCCGCGAAAGACAACCACAACACTATGTTCTTAAAGCTCCACTGCCCTTTATTTGATGCCAGAGCTAAAGCTCTGGAGAAGAGCAACAGTCATCCCACTGAGCAATTAGACTGATCATGGTGGGAAGTCTCTGTAGGCAGTCTGGGAGACTCTGTATGTATTTCAAAGCTAGGATTTAGTTTTCCTTTAAGATATAAGCCTCTTTATGGCTGCCTGTGACTCCTTGAGGGTTTAGGCACACAATCTAGAAAGCATGAAGTGCTACGGATGCTATACTGGCAACTGAACTAGACCACACCACAGGTGAATGCTTTTCTGACTCACAGTCCAGAGCACTGAGCAGGGTCTGGTGCTGTCTGATTTGGGATCTCTGGACACAGCCCCTTCTCTCTTGCCTTCTGCCATCTTGGTTCCACATGCAAATATGATTTACCTCCATCCACATCCTTTTAGTTATTTCATAGTTATGACATCCTTGGGAGCAAAGCCCAACCTTCCATAGCAAAAGACTGATGGCAAAGCCATTATAAAATGAAGAGACAATAACTATGACATCTCCGGGAGTGACACACACTAATGAGATCACATTTTGAATAGACTCTAAAGGAGATTCTATCCTTTAATGGTCATTTCCAAAAGGATTTTACTTTCATTCAATTGTAGCCAAGGGGAATAGAGCCAGAGACACCTGGCCAATGAAGTGTTGAGGGGAGGACTGAGCCAGAGGGGAAGGTACAGAGCCAAGAAATAAAAGGTAAAAAAAAAAATCAGATGCCAACTTTGTTAATTCTTTTATGAATACAAGTGATTCCAGCCAGTTGCTGTCTGGCCCAGAACTAACTCATCCTATCTCACAGAACTAAATGCACATGTAAATAAAATGATGCTTACAGTGGTTAGGACAGTGGTTCTCAAACATTACTTTGCATCCAGTTTACCTGACTAGTTTGTTAAAAAGGCAGATTTCTGTTCTTTAGCCTCAGAGATTCTGACTTGGTAGGTCTGGGATGGGACTTGAAAAATGTACATTTTTAGCAAGTACTCTAGTTATAGAGGCAGATGTATTGCCTATCATATATTAGAAGTCATTGCTTTAAATCACTGCCTTTCAATCTTCTTGAAGGTGTGATGTTAAGAAGTTTAGAGAAATATTTTCCAAGTCATCCAATCCAAACCTCTCATTTTGCAAATGAAGAAATTGAGGGCTTAGGTAAACTTCTCAAGGTCACTAAGTCAGTTCAAGTTGGAAAGTCAGGACTAGAAGCAAAGTCTAGTCACCATGCCTTTTGCATTCACTATACCATTTGGTTTGCTGAAACATCTCTCCTCCAAATCCTGTTGGATATGTATGCACATAAGTAGAAACTATAATATGTGTGGATTAGTTTTTAAATTTTTATATTCTTTGAAGCAATTGGTGAGAGCTTCAGTGTTTTCAAAGCAAACATTCAAGGAGAAAAGGTACTTACCCTCTCTAAAGTCAATGGTGAAAAAGATGATAGAAGGGACTCAAAGTTGTCCTCTGAACAACCACAGTATCTGGGTACCCCCAACTCAGTGCCTGGGATAAAAAAAAATAGACAGTTGCAAGAAATTGCATTTACTCTGATGCTACATTAAAATAACAAGTACTTTTCATAAGCTGTATTAGAATCAAATCAGATTTAAGTTTCATAGTTATGCTCTTTATCTTTAGGTTAATTTCTCACTTTACTTCGTGTGGCCATGGTCAATTTAAGCTGAAGGGTTTTGTGTCTCAGAAAATTCCAGAGCTGTCTTGATAAGGTCACTGGAAGACTAGTCCATAGTAGTTAGAGGACCCCTCTGATATGGGCCATAGAGCTCTGAGAACTTCACACTCACTCGTTTTCTGGTTCTTCTCTTTATATATGAAAGTGGAAACCGAGTAGAGCCACATTTCAAATGAGTGGGGAATCAGAGAAGTTATTCCAAGAATAGTGACTAGATCTTCACAATTTAAGAGGATGCCCTCATTTATGGGGTCATTCATTCATTCAATATTTATGAAGACCTTTTATATGCCGGACAGTTGTTTTGCTCAGTAGTGTATTTTTACCCAACGTGAAGCTTATTGACTAGAAGGAGGGTAAATACTGATCATTAGTTACTCAAGTCATTAAAAAAATATGTTTACTTATTTATTGTGCTCATGCACAAGAATGAGCGAGGGAGGGTCAGAGAGAGACAGAGAGAGAGAATCCCAAGCAGGCTTCACACTGTCATCGCAGAGCTCAACTCAAGGCTGTATCCCAGGAAATGTGAGATCATGACCGGAGTAAAAAATGAGAGTTTGGGGGCGCCTGGGTGGCTCAGTTGGTTAAGCGGCTGACTTCGGCTCAGGTCATGATCTCACGGTCTGTGAGTTTGAGCCCCGCGTTGGGCTCTGTGCTGACGGCTCAGAGCCTGGAGCCTGCTTCAGATTCTGTGTCTCCCTCTCTCTCTGCCCTTCCCCTGCTCATACTCTGTCTCTATGTCTCTCAAAAATAAATTTAAAAAAAGTTAAAAAAATTTAAAAAAATGAGAGTTGGACGCTTAATGGTCTGAGCCACCCAGGTGCCCTCGAGTCATTTAATAGAAAGGCCATGTGTTGTGGAAGCAAGAACACTCAACTGGGAGTCAAAAAGGCCAGTTCAAATTTGGGGCCATTTTGACAATAGCAGAGCTTCTAAACTTTAACACTACTGAGATTGGGAGCCAAATAATTCTTTGCTGTGGGAAGAGCTATCCTATGCAGGATAGGATATGCCTCATAGGATGGCATTAGTGTCTCCTACTTGTGGTAATCAGACATGTCTCCAGACATCACCATTGCTAAATGTTCCCTTTTGGGGAAGCAAAACTGTCCCCAGTGGAGAATCACTGGATATAGTAACAGCTACTACTTTTCAGCACCTATTAGGGCATTGTGGTAGAACTTTATATATACCACATTCAGTCTTGAAACTAGCATTTCAAAGTAAGTAATATTATCCCCATTTTACATGTACTGAAATTGAAGTCCGCAGATGTTAAGGAAACTGCGCAATATTATACAACAGGTAAGTGTTAGAGATGTGAACCCAGAACTTTGAACCTTAAGGCTCATGTTAATTGTTCCCTACCTTTTTCTTTTAAACCATTTTAACCATTCAAAAACTAAAGAGAATACTCTAATAAATACCTATGTACTTAGTACTCTGAATTTAACAAAAGGTAATATTTTTTATCATAGTTGCTTTATATCTTTTTTTTGGCAATAAAGTTACAAACACAGAAGAAACTCCCTTTTAGACTTTTTTCACTTCTGTTCTTCTCACTTTCTTTCCCCAAATAACAATTCTATTGAACCATAGCCTCCCTGGGAAAGATTGTATACTCCTTTTCCAAGGGTGTATGTTCACAAGCCACATACAGCACTCCAAAAAAATGCACAGAAAGGGTACACCTTCTGTGACAATGTGCTTTCTTTACTCAACATTATGTTTTATGGTTCTAATACTTTTATTTTAATAACAGTATTGGAGGGAATAGGCCAGTATGTGTTCAACCATTCTCCCCTTGGTGGGCATTTAGTTTGTTTCCCAGTTTTTGCTATCACAAGTTACATGGCTAGGAGCACAACGGTGTGTGTGTGTGTGAGTTTCTCCAAGACGCACATCTCAAAATGGGATTGCTGGGTCGCAGGCTGTGCACATCCTCAACTTTATTAAATATTGCCAAATCGCTCTACAAAATGATTGTGCTAAATTACACTCCCTCTAACAGACTGTAAGAGTTTTCATTTCTTTGCATCCCTGCCAATGCTCAGTATTTTCAAACTTTATGTGTGCCAGCCTGATTAGGGCGAAATAGCATATAATTATTATTTCAAAACCTTGTGTTCTTAACCACTCCTCTTACTGTCTACGCTGCTGGAAGCTTCAGTTATGTAAAATGGAGGAAATACCTGTGCCTATTTGTACGAGTAGGAATACATTCTTCTGGCGTAGTGTGCGAATGTGTTTTTTTGTAAGTATCAAGTGCCATTTTCGTACATTACTGGTGGTGGGAGAGAATATTTGTAGTTTCTCTAGCAGGCAGCTTGACATAATGTATCAAAATTTCAAATGCACATATATTTTCTCTTAACTTAAAAAAAATCTCAGAATTAGAGAAAACTCACAGAAATAGTGAAAAATCTCACAGAATTCCTGTGACCCAGACTGTCAAAATGTT
The DNA here is from genome assembly GCA_030068075.1 of Paguma larvata. Classification (NCBI taxonomy): domain Eukaryota; kingdom Metazoa; phylum Chordata; class Mammalia; order Carnivora; family Viverridae; genus Paguma; species Paguma larvata. The sequence goes on from CM057841.1 coordinate 43,952,663, forward strand.
ATTTGCATTATAATTCTCAATCTCTTTCTTCCCTCCTCCTTCTCTCTCTCTTTCAGTATATATCTATAACTATACACATCTATTTGTAAATATACACACATATATTTTATTTCCAAGAGTTTACTTCTGAAAATTTTCTACAAAGACATTCCATTATTTAACCATTGAAAAGGTGTCAAAATCGGAAAACGAGCACCAACATAATACTATTATATAACCCACATATCTTAGTCAAAGTTTATCTACTCTCTAACGAATGTCCTTCACAGTAAAATATTTTCTTCCTCTTCCAGGATCCAATATAAAGTCATTTGTTTTACCTAGTTGTCATGTCTCTTTAGGCTCACTGAAGATGGACTAATTCTTCAGTCTTTTTTGTCTTTCAGGATATTTTTGAAAAGTATTGATCAGTTTTTTTGTATAATATCCCTCATTTTTGGTCTATCTGATGTTTCCTCATAATTATATAGAGGTTATGCATTTTTGGCAAAAATACCACAGAAGTGATGTTGTGTCCTTCCTCAGTGCGTCATGGAAGTACTTATTTAATGTCAGTTTGCCCAATTACTAGTGATGTCATTTTGATCATTTGGTTATGGTGGTATCTGCCAAGTTCCTGGTTTTTCCTTAAAACAATTTTTTAATGTTCATTTATTTTTTCTCCCATGTGAATGGGGGAAGGGCAGAGAGAGGAGAAGACATAGAATCCAAGGCAGGCTCCAGGTTCTGAGCTATTAGCAAAGAGCCCAATATGGGGCTTGAACCCATGAACTGTGAGATCATGACCTGAGATGAAGTTGGACACTCAACTGACTGAGCCACCCAGGCACTCCACTGTTTTTCCCTTTGTAATTATCTTTTGGGGAGATATTTTGTGACCATGGATATATTCGATTTCCATCAGGATGGACTCCTAGATTTGATAAACTGATTTGGGTTACTAACCTTATTTATTATGATGATCAAATAATTTTGTGCGTGGCCAGTGAACACTCATTCAAGCCTACTTCTGTGTTCTTTTAACATACACCCCATTATTCTTCAGCACTTCCCTACTTTCTGGCACTGTAAGATGTCCCAGGTTCATCTCATGCCCACCCAGACCCTACCCTGGAACTGACCATTTTCTTTTTTTTTTTTTTCTTTTGCTTTCTCTGTTTTATTTATTTATTTTTTTAATTTTATAATAGTTTATTTTCAAATTGGTTTACATATAACACCCAGTGTTCATCCCAACATGTGCCCTTTTTAATGCCCATCACCCCCTCTCCCCCCTCCCTCATCCCCCTCACCCTCAGTTTGTTCTTAGTCTTTGAGAGTCTCTTATGTTTTATCTCCCTCCCTCTCTGTGTCTTTTTTTTTCTTTCCCCTCTTCCCCTCCCCCTGGTATTTGCTTAGTCTCACAAAGTCCACCTATTCGTGGAAATATATGGTATCTGTCTTTTTCTGACTGACTTATTTCACTTAACATAATACCCTCCAATTCCATCCATGTTGATACACATGGCCAGATTTCATTTTTTCTCATTGCCACGTAGTAGTCCATTGTATATATGTACCACATCAGATGGCCAACAGACACATGAAACGATGCTCAATGTCACTCATCATCAGGGAAATACAAATCAAAACCACACTGCGATACCACCTCACACCAGTCAGAGTGGCTAAAATGAACAAATCAGGAAACTATAGATGTTGGCGAGGATGTAGAACTGACCATTTTCTAAGGAGTCCTGGTTCCTTTGAGTAGAGAATGGCATTTAGAAACCAAGATATGGGTGCTTGGTGTGTTCTTTGTTACAGGTGCACCTAACTTTGAACCTAGAGATTTCTCCTTCAGAAATTCCTGCAACAAGTATAAAGTCATTAATTGCAGCATTATATAGAATAGCAAAAGGCTAACGTAAAGGTTCATTGATAGGGTTAAATAAATTATATAAATCCATCTAATTGAATACTATGCATTCATAAAAGATTGAGAAATTATTTCCAAAATAGATTAAATTTAAAAAACCAGTTTATAGGACTGTGTATCTAGTATGTTACTATTTAAGTATCAAAAGGGGAATATATACACATATATACACATATATTGTATATGTATATGTGCTTGCTGATAAATACATAAAATAGCTCTGGAAAAGCTTACAAAATCCAAAAAACATTGACCATGGATAAAAGCACTAAGCTATTTGGCTAATAGATGGTAGAAGGCTTTCATTATAAAGTTTCTTGTAAGTTTAAACTTTGAAATTTGGGACTATATGAAGCATTAAAAAATACTATAAAACATAAAACAATGTATCATTTTAATGTAAAGTATTTATTCCTATCTAAAATATCAAAAGAGGAAATCTGTTTTCTGGGACAATAGTCTAGCTAAAAGCACAAGTGCAATTGGATAATTATCTCTTAGTATAAATAAAAACAGTCTTATACTCTTATGATTTAACTTCTCCATCTGTGATATGGGTATATTATTAACTTAGAAGCCAGAGGAAAGGAAACTGAAGCAAGAGTGAAAACAAGTGTCAAGCTACTATGCCTGTTTGTCATGACATATTCTCACATTTAGGGGATTTTAATAAATACTTGTTGAATAAAAAAATGGATGGATAAAGTTGTAAGAGAAGGAAGGTGGGAGGAGAATTATGTTTCACCACTTGAGTTTCAGGAAAAGAACTTTTAAAAGCACAGGGATACATTAAGGAGCAGTCCTAAGGTGGATAATCTTTCATGCATTGCTGTTATTCACTACTTCAGTGATGCTCCAGGCAGGCCACACAGCCCACCAGGTAAGACCATGGGGTTTGGAGTCAGGGAGCTATGTCCACAGTCCGACTCTGCCACACTAGCTCTGTGACCTGGGGCAACTTATTTAACCAATCTGTGCCCTGTTTCCTATCCTGTAAAATGGGCCTTCTAGGGTAGCTGTGAGGATTACAAGAGTTATTACATATAAAGCACTTAAAACCGTGCCAATTCATGGTAATCCCCAACAAATATAAGCTGTAATTTGTTTTTATCTTTTTTTTTATTATGGTAAGACCACTTAATATGACATCTACTCTCTTAGCAAAATTTTACATGTACAATACAGTACTGTTAGCTACAGTTGCAATGCGCTACAGCAGATCTCTAGAACTGATTCATTTAAGAATTTTTTTAAATTTATTTTTGAGAGAGAGCAAGCGAGCAGGAGCGCGAGCAGGAGCACGAGCAGGGGAAGGGCAAAGAGAGAGGGAGACACAGAACCTGAATCAGGCTCCAGGCTCCGAGCTGTTACCACAGAGCCGATGTGGGAGCCCAAACTCACAAACCACGAGCTCATGATCTGAGCCGAAGTTGGACGCTCGACTAACTGAGCCACACAGGTGCCCATAGAACTTACTCATCTTGTATGAGTGAAACTTTACACCTGCTGATATGTAAGTCCTTGTGGCAACTCCCATGGTATTCTCTGCTCCTATGAGTGTGATTGTCTTAGATACCTCACATAAGCGGCATCATGCAGTATTTGTCCTTCTGTGACTGGCTTATTTCATTTAGCATAATGTCTTCTATACTCATCCATGAGGCTGTGTACTGCAGAATTTCCTTTGTAAGGGTAAATAATGTTTCATCACATGTAATGACTACATTTTCTTTATCTACTCATCCATAAAAGGATATTTAGGTTGTTTCTATTGTGAATAGTGCTGCAATGAACACGGAGGTGCTGACGTATTTTCAGGAAGCTGATTTTAATTCCTTTGAGTAAACATCCAGAAGAAGGACTGCTAGATCAAATGGAAGTTCTATTTTTAATTTTTTTGAGAAACCTGTCTACTGTTTTTTCATAAGGGCTGTAACGTTTTACATTCCCACCAATAGCACACAGGTTTTTCAGTTTCTCTACATCTTCCCTGGCACTTACTGCTAAAGTTGTAACTCTTACCATCATGAAATTTTAGAATGAGAAGAGTCCTCAGAGATTATCTAATTCATGTCTCTTATTTTCTAGGTTATCAAAGAAATAAAAATGGGACTCAAGGAGCAAAAGTGGTGGTCCAATGTGGCATAGTCAACCAGAGCAGATTCAACCCTAGAACATCAGGGGTGGGATTGTCAGCTGTGTTAGATTGTACATAACCACAAATTCCTCATAGCCCCTCCCATAAAGGCGAGAGATCTATTTCCCCACTCCTTCAATGTAGTGGAATTGAGGTTGTGTGAGATCTGAGCCTCAGCTCAAGTGGTCCTGCAGTTTCTGCTCTCACTTTCTTGGACACTGCTACTCTATGACAAGGCTTGGGCTAGCTAGCCTGTGGGAAGATGAGAGACCACATGGAGTGCAGATGAGATGTCCCAGTGGAGGCTGTCCTAGACCACCAGCCAGTTGGCAAACTGCCAGGCATATGAGTGAGATACCCCCTCCCCAGATCATTCAACTCCAGCCAAGCCACCAGCAGACCACAAAAATCAATTGAGTTGGCCTAGATCAACAGAGCTGCTCTAGCTGTCTAGCCATCCTAGCCATCTCATGGAACTGTGAGCTAAATAATAAATATTTGGTGTTTTAAGCCACTAATTTTTGGAGTGGTGTTTTATACAGCAAAAACTAATAACAAACCCGGGGATGGCCTCTCTTCAATAACACCACATTTGTAATTCATCTCTAGGATGTCTGGGTGCCCAACTCTGCACCAAGATTAACTATCACTTCCACCCATGTGTTGCCTGGTCTATGCCCCTTTATTCTCAAGAATATCCCCTGCCTCTGGGTGGGATCCAACCGAGGGAGGGGACGATTCGTGTCTCCCAGGGTCATAGACCATAATTCTGCAGCAACAGCAAGAAAGATTGGCACAGGACCCGGGGAAGTCCTGTCTGTAGAGCCTCCTTATCCCATGTCTTCCTCTGCAGTCTCTAGACTGCTATGCAAATATGCTGTTAAGTTATTCCTGTGTGAATAAAAGGGAGGGGGTTTAGCTAGTACTGGCTGGGAGGTGCTGGACACATCCTATAAAAACGAAAGCCAGGGAGTGATTTTCTTGAGTCATATGATCCCAAACCTTCATTTGTCATCCTCCTTTTCTCCCTCATTTCCCTTTTACTTGGCTTTCACTAATAATACACCCTAACTCCCCATCCCCGTTCCCTCAAGGTACCTATTTCTATTTCCAGAAATCAGTTAAGGGTTTCCTGGTTCCCATTAAATTTCATGCCAGTATCCTTCACCCATTCCCTGTCCCTCCAACTTTAGGCATTTTAATAATTTTTCTCCTTTAAGTCCTTCCTCCTAACTGCTCTCGTAGTTGAAAAAACACTAGACTTCTGATTAAAGTCCCAAGATTCTTCTAATCACAATCTTAGGAAGTTCCGACTCCTCAATTACTAGGAAGCCAAGTGGCAAAGAAGAACCTGGCTTAGGAGACAAGAGTGGAATCAGATGGAGGCCTGGAAATCATGAGGGGCAGAGAGACCGATGAGAGAGAGTGAGCTAGGGTATTCCCTTCTCACCAGGGCTCATTCCCTCGCTCCATGCTTGGTACTGGACGCGGTGTTCATAATTCTACCATCCTTGAAATGTGCGGTGGTTTTCTGTGAATGGCAAGTTTCTTCACTTGCCATTCTTGAACTCTTGGAATACACTGAGGCGCTTTGATCAACCCAGGTTGGAAGAAAATGGTTTTGACCATTCGCATCAGCCTGTGGGTTATTTGGTACTTTTGAAACGTGATTTAGAGGAGGGATGAGGAAATCTCTGTGTTGTCACCCTGGAAACTCTGGTTCATGACCTTGTCAGCCCTTGTGGAATTTCCCTGGTTGGTTTTCTAAGCCAAATGGAGATCTCCCACTTTAATTATAATTTCTGGGTATTTGTATAAAAATGGTTGCAGTGATATGACAGGAGACATGAGAAAGTAGTTCAGGTTCGAGTCCTCATGGGAGTTGAGGTCTGCTGGCCAAAGCAGAAATGCCCCTGAAAGGGAAAAACAAGATATCCCAAGGACAGTGATATCAGCATAAACAGCCTCTGGGCATGGGCGTCACATGAGCTCCTTCATCTTCCAGCAGGAATTTCCCAAACCTGAACCATGTTCTCAATTGCTAACAGAGAATGGAGGAAACATGGCAATCAGAGGAGTCAGTTTGGAAAACAAACCACTTACTCTTTACAGCAAGAGGACTGAAGTTTTTCAAGAGAAAGATCTAGCTGCTCTTCAATTTATCAAAATGTGACAAGGCAGTGATTACAAATGCAAATATAACCTTTAGGGGCTACAAGCAAAACAGTACTCATAGCTAAGCTTGTTTCTCCGCTGCCAGCCTGCACCCAGTAGGCAGTTCAGTCTGGATTCCTTTCTGGATGTCAGCATTTTTTATAACCCTATCATCACAAATCCTGCTTCTGTTTGTTTGTTTGGAGGGGGATGTAACTACTACCCACTTTAAAGGATAATATACAGCTCCCTTTCTGGAGCAAACTTAAATACAAGATAATATCTTCACTTTTCCCTTTGAGATCCAAGAAATATATGAACAGCTATGAGGTGCTAGCTACTGTGAAAGGTGTTATTGCCTAGAATTTTCACAAGGCTTTTGTGAAGGAGAAATATCCCTCAATGTGTCCCCATTTTATAGAGGCAAAGACCAGACTCCAAGTGCTTAAGGGGTTTGGCCATGATTACTTGGTTATTACTGAGAAGCAGAAAAGAGATCTGAACCCAGGTATCCTGACTCCAATATCGTATACCTCCAGGATACCCCTGCAGTTGAGGGCTTGGTATAAAAAAGCAGAAACATATTTGCAGCTTGACTGTATTTTTGTGGGAGCATGGTGTAGTTAAAGAGGGAAAAAGATGTCTAAAGCACAGGAACTTGACTGGGAATAGAAGAGAGACAAGAAGAAAGGGGTTCTGATCCATTTTCAATTGCATCAAGCAAAAACTTTACTTAACGATCTCTCCCTTCAGTTTCTTCAGAGAATACCCATTTCTTGTGTGACACTATTCCCTTCTGCCTAGAGGTGGGGAATGTGCTCCTTGGTCCAGGTGTTTTTTTTGTTTTTTGTTTTTTGTTTTTTTTTTGGGGGGGGGAGCATCTTGTTTAATCAGGAAATGCATGGTTTCAATGTGATCACCCGAAACTGTGATGGGCCACTAGGTTTTAGTGGCAAGGTTTGGGAGAAGTAGATTTTGGGCATACAAAGTAGTCCTTGGCGATTACTAATCAGGCTCAGATCTGTATTTATCTTGTTAGATAACAAAAATTCAAGCAAGTACATTTTAAAGATTTAATTGATTTTATGAAGCGATTCAAGAATGGGGCAGAATGCCATCCAGCAACCCCTATCTAGGGGGTAATCTCAGTTAGCCCCCTATCTGGGGGCTCTAAGGAGGAGCCTAGGAGAGGTACTAAATGTAGGGTTTTGTAGAAGGAATATGGGGCAAGAAAGTTATTGGCAAAAGAGAAGGACTGTTGTAGGCAAGGTGACTTTCCTTTAGGGGGAAAAGCAAAGGGTCTTGTCATGCAGATTACCTCATTTTTTTTGCTGGGGTGGGGGCACTGAGGGATGGGGGTGTGGATGGAAAGAGCCCAAGTCACAAACTCATTGGTGCTGACTGAAAAATTCCTGATGATTCGTTAAGACTACATTTCTAGGGGAGGTTGAAACTGCAATTAGATTATGTTTTAGCCTTGATTTGGGAATTTGATCTCGGTGGCCCTTTTTGGTTCTTTTGTTTTCTTTTTAATTTTTTAAATGTTTATTTATTTTTGAGAGAGAGAGAGACAGAGTGTGAGCAGGGGAGGGGCAGAGAGAGAGAGAGAGAAAGAGAGACAGAATCCTAAGCAGGCTCTAGGCTCTGAGTTCTCAGCACGGAGCCCGACATGGGGCTGGAACTCATGAACTATGAACTCATGACTTGAGCCAAAGTTGGATGCTTAACCAACTGAGCCACTCAGGTGCCCCCCTGGGCCTATGGTTTTTGTTTTAACAACCTAGAATCTCCTCCTTGAAAATGGGACATTCACTAAAATATGGAGCTTCCTCATACCAAGGATGTTACAGGACACATTCCCCGCTTTGAGCCATGACCACCTTTGCAACATCTTTGGTTTGGCATCCTTTCTGCCTGACCTGAGGTCTCCATTAGCAGGCTTGGTCCAGCCTGTGGTAGCCTTGAGGGGCAACTGGGCTAGATTCTTAGGAGCAGACCCAGTTGACTCCAGTAGAATCTGAAAGACTCAGCACTGCTCTTTCCATTCACCTTTAAGTTTCATTAAGCGAATTTTTCCCTCATTTTATTTTTTCCATAGTTTTATTTTTTTAAATTTTTTAACGTTTATTTATTTTTGAGAGACACAGAGACAGAGTGTGAGCAGGGGAAGGGCAGAGAGAGAGGGAGACACAGAATCTGAAGCAGGCTCCAGGCTCTGAGCCGTCAGCACAGAGCCCGACGCAGGGCTCGAACTCACAGACCGTGAGATCATGACCTGAGGCAAAGTCGGCCGCTCAACCAACTGAGCCACCCAGGCGCCCCCAGAGTTTTATTTTTAACTATAGGAAAAGTTCTTAAGAACCGCAAGGAAGGGTATTTATTTTTTCAATTCATGAAGTCTCCTCACCACCACCTCTGGGTATATCTGTTGATAAAAATGGACAGTGATATTAGCTCTATTATTGGCATCCATCACTATACTTGGAAGATTTCAGAAGATTTGGTTTACTGGATATTTCTATCTCCATATGTCAGTGATAATTCCGGAGAAGACAAACATGAAGAAATAGGATGTGCACAAATTTTTTTTCCACAGTAAATAACACACTTTCCTACACTTGTGTTTTTCAAGAAGTTTGGTAGATGAGTTAAACTTGGCTCTTGGCTGGCTTTGCTTGAGAACGATCATTTCCTTACAGAGGAAATTTGATATATTGGTCAATTTTGGGAAAAGATGCTTTAGAATGTGCACATTATTTTCCTAACACTACATGACTTTAAAGAATGCAAGTGCTGACTGTATCAGAGGGGAAGACAGAGAGTGCTTGGTTGCCCAGTTACCCAACCAGAATCATGTTGGATTCCAGCCTCACTTCCCCACACCCTACCCACAGGAGACTGACATTTAGACAAACGTGTTCTCAGTCACCGGCACAACGCCCAGTGCAGGGTATGGCTCTGAATGGCTCTGGCATCTGTTTTGTCTTGCCTCATGCCCACATACTGGGCTGCTTGTTTTCATCCAATAGCAATTAGCACCATGGTAAATGCCTTGTGCCCTGTGCTAATTCAGAAGAATAAGCATGTCACACTCTGCCAAGAATTACAGCTAATCACAGAGGGCTCCGGGCACACCTGCCCTTTCATTAGGCTTTTGTTTTAAAATGAAGGGTTGGTGCAACCCGAAACATTACATTCTCCTCTTGGTTAGGGATAACCATGGAGACCCAGGGGAGGCCAGGAGTGTGGGCAGGAGCACCAGCCCTGAAGATACGCTTCCTACGAATGAGAACAGACAGCAGCAGGGAATTCAGGCCACTATTTCTGGTGGGGCAACTGCTAACAGGGTAGGCCTGGGGAATGCTCCATGAATGTGCAGAAGCACAGCGTTGAGCAGTGCTCGATGTTGGAGACTGTTCAGCAACCATGGTGGATACAATACACGGGAATAAAGACCTGAACTGATGCCACTTATGGGGTAAAAGGCTCTTTACTTATTGTTTCCTTTTAGTCTCATCATCTAACCTGGCAACTGTCATTATTCTAGGAACGCATTGTTTAGCCTAATTGATGTTTATCACTTATTTTAGTGTTTAAAAAGTCAGGCTAATTAAGGTATAATTTATACTCATGGAAATTCACCCTTTTAAAGTGTACAGTTCTAGGAGTTTTGACGAATGTGAACAGTCACGTAACCATTACCACAATCAAGATCTGGAACAATTCCGCTGCCCCTAAAAATTCCTTCTTGCTCTTTCTCTGTCATTCCTCCTTTCCAGTAGTACCCAGACCATGCAATCGCTGATCTTATGTCCCTGTTATTGCTTTTTTTGTTCCAGAATGTCATATAAATGAGATAATTTAGTAAGTAGTTTCTTGTTAGCGGCTTCTCTTACTTGGCATAATGCTTTTGAGATTCTCCCGTGTTGTTGCGATTGTTGGTAGCTTGTTAAGTGGCATTGGGTGAACCACAGTTCATTCTCCAGCATTTATATATTTTGGTTGTTTCCAGTTTTTGGCTCTGTGAACAACACTGCCTTGAACATTCGTGTACAAGTCTTTGTGTGTGGGTATACATTTTATTTTCTCTTGGGTAGATAGGAACGAAATTCCTTGGTTCTTGGTTATATATTTAACTTTATGAGAAACTGCCCAAATGTTTTCCAGAGTGAGTGTACCATTTTGCATTCCCATCAGCAATGTATGCCAGTTCTCCATATCCTAAGATTCCTTTCATGTTATAATTTATTTTAAAAATCACCCCAAATCCACTCTGCCCGAATTCTTATTGAAGCAAGTTCCCTTGATCCTCATTTTAGTAGAGTGTTGTCACATCCCTCCCAAGTGTCTAAAAAAAGTGCATCCCAGGAAAGGCAAAACATAGCAATGACCCACCAATGTGGTCATTGACAACACCACCACTCTAAGTTAACTTTTCCTGCATGTTGAGCTCACCTCAGGGTAGGGACTGGATCTTTTCATCCCCCTCCCACTCCACAGCATCCAGCTCAGGGTCAAGTATGCATCAGGTGCAATAAATATCTGATGATTGACGGAGGCAAGATGGTGGCTCACATTCCCAGGGGACATTACTAGGATGTGCGCATATGTTCTGGGAGATGTTAAAACCACAGAGGGTGGATTGGCCACTTAGTAAGAGGTTTTTCTGTCCTGTGGAGGGCATTAATGCTATACAGAGAGTAGAGGTCCAATATCAGGCTGCTCTTTAGAACTAAGAAGGAATTTTTTTAAGAGATGCTTAGGACCAGACACAGATTTCGCCTGAAGCTAGTGAAGGCCTCTTACTTGCAGTACCCTGTGAGTACTGGAACATACAGGGAGTTACAGAATGTTCTGGGAGGGGAGAGAATAAACCAGGTTGCAATCTGGACACTGAGAGACATCTGGGAAGCAAGGGACCCAAATCTCAGTAATCTGCATGATTTCTGCACTCATTTTAAAGAAATACTAAGCATTGGATTTTGACAGTCGTGACGATTTTGTGTTATTTTTTCAAGAAGTTTCATGAAAACTGATCTTTTCCACTGGGCTTCACTCCAGAGGCTGAGATTTAATTTTTCTGGGTGTGGCCCAGGCATGGGCATTTTTTAGAGCTTGGAATACAGTGGAATGTGCCTCAGGGTTGACCCATTGCAGTTATACATTGTCCACTAATGACCAAGTCTAGACTATAAGCCATGAGGGAAGATTCTAGACATATAAGCACTCATTCTAGGCATCTGCCACTTTAGCAAAATGTGTTCTCTTTGTTTCCCTCTAAAGCAGTCTTCTTGCGTTTGGTCCTTTGTTTTATTGTATCTGACATGCTGTCTTCCCATGACACCCCCATGGGTAGGTCATGGCCCTGCTCACTTTCTCCTCTGTGGCCTTTCCCAGCCTCCTGGCTAAAGCCTACACTGCTTATAGGGGCAGCATGACAATGTCAAGAACTCAGGGCAGATGCCCGAGTCTACACCACAGTCCAGCTTTCAAGTGAGAAAAAACTGAATCAGAATTCCACCCCTCATACTGACCACCTTTGTAACTTTGCTCCTCAGTTTCCTCCTCTGGAAAATAGGAATGGCCACATCACTTTTGAATGGGATGAAATAGGATGATTGAAAAGTACCTGGTAAGACCTGGGGCATGGCGAGTGCCAGATAAAGGTTAGCATTCTATCCTGCTGACTCAGACCTGGTGTCTCCTGGTCCACCCACCCTCACCTTCCACTACTCCACTGCACTGCCTCCTTCCTCTAACAATGCGTTGATGCCTCTCATCATCCACATCACTTGTTGGGCACTTTCTTACCACCTGCTTCTTTTCCCAGTTAGATGCTGAGTTCTTGGCAGACACAAGGTCTTCTATTTCCTCTTAGTCTCTGTTCCAAGACAATAGCATCATCCACGATGACACTAAAAGCTGACACGTATTGAATGCTTACTGTGTGCCAGGTGCTAGTAGGTGGTTTATGTGCATTACCTCATTTAATCTTCATAATAACTCTAGAGCCAGTTTCTCTTATTGCCCTGTTTTACAGACAAGTAACTTGAACCTCAGGAAGGTCAGGAATAAACCAAGGTCACAGAGTCCATGGGATAACATTCAACCCTGACAGAGTTTTCACCAATTAGAGGTGGAAATGAGATGAAAGGAGCACTAACTAACTATAGTTAAAGAATTGGCTTTATTCTGAGATGATAGGCTCCAACACTTTCTTTCTTCCCTTTCTTCCTCCTTTCCTCTCTCTTCCTCCCTTCCTTCCTATGTTGAATGTCTTTTCGTTAATGGCATGGTTGTGATAGTAGACTGTAAAAGATGTTTGTAAATGACTTTACATTGCAAAATGAAATACCGGGTATCCTATATTTGTCTCTCACAATTGTTGTGTGAAATGCTACTGGTCTATGAAGTGAACAGGTCTGAGATCTGTTACTCTAAATCGCTATGTTTAAAAATATGCACAATATACATTTGTTATATCAATGAATATGACATTTATCTTCGAGTGAAAACAAGTTGCCAGTAGAAGAAAGGAAGAGGAAGTCTTTCAGCTTCTCATTTTATTTCTTCCATCAACAGTTACTGAGCATCTGATCTGTGCTAAGCACTGTGTTGAAGTCTGAGGAAGGACATAAAAGAAATAGAACACAGTCACTGCCTTCAGTAAGTTCAAAGCTATTTCCAACAGTCAGTTTGGGGAAAGTAAGAAGAAACATGTCTGTTAGAAATATCAATATTATCAATATTATTGGTATATTGCCAAAATATTCAGTCAATATTTGTTACTCATTTTATCCACAGGGAAAAAAAGTCCCATTCGACAGAACATAATTCTGTTCCTGCTCTGTATCAGTCCAACAGTCCAGGATGTCCTAACTCGCCTTTGGTCATATTCTTAAAGTTCATGCACTACAAGGAGGTAGTGCAGAGAGCAATGAATATAAGGGTTATGGATGAATTAAACAGAAAACCCTGAAAATAGGAAGAATATAAATGGTCTATAAAATCTATAAAGTTACTATCTGAATAAGCCCTGTTGGATATGAAAACTAAAAGCATTTTATCCACATGGTTAGAAAAAAAAGACAAGAAAATAAGTAAAATATGTCAATAAATTAAACTTCCCATTTGCTCAGCAATATAGTGAGACTTTTGGAGAATTCGACCTGCAGGTAACATCTTTTACTTTACCCTAAAGTCAGTAGCAATAGAGAGTGATGGGGAGGGACAGAGAAGGATAGTATTGGGGACTTATTAGATGATGATACTTCATGCCCCATTTTTATGCTCTTTTTTTCCTAACATGGCAGAATATTGCATACAGATTCTCTCTCTGATGGTTGGTTGTGTTGATTTGGGAAGCTGATTAGGTACTGAAGTGGTCACTGTTTTTTAATGGCCATATTTCTTACAGTATTATTACTTACATGGTATAGGTTCACATAATACTGAAATTCATAAAATGTAAAGAAATATACCCCTACCTTATTTCTTTGGTTCTTAAATATGAAACCATCTTGTCATATTTGTGTTGTGGTTATTTTTTTTTCAAAAGCAGACAATACCAGTCTCACAGGAACCACTTAAGCCAAATTTTTCAGGAATGAGGGACATTTTTGTTTCCATGGGGAGAAAGCACGTTTTGTGGCTAGCACAAACATTCTATCATATGAGCTAAATCCAAGGCTACTCAGAAAATGAGAAGTCAGTCCATCTTCCAAGGTTTGGGAGGAAATTTTGATGATTAGAATAGGTCAAATATGTACAAAATACCAAGTTTCCTACAGGAAAGATTTTATAGAAACTGAGAAACTGGTAAAATTACATATGTATTTTTTGGGATCCTGAATTGTTTTCATTAAACGTAAGCTTGATCCTTAAGTGACCATATCTCATGCTTTTTTTTCTCCCATCTGAAGAACTTGCTAAGGGTTTGACACATGCTTGTTAAGGTGACTTAGAAGCACTGTGGGTACAAATGCAGCATTTTAATCATGGTAAACCTCAGGGCTGACAAACTGCATGTTGATGTCCTTGTTTTTCATCTAATGAAAATATTTAATTTTCAGAATGAACTGAAAGTCTTCCCAGATTTACTTAATACCAACCCTGCCTAAGATGATGAATCATTCTCAAGGGCAGCACTGTGGCTCCAGAGTTCGAGAGCAAGGCCATTCTCTGTGGCTTTGAGCTCTAGGCGGCATCCTATTTGTCATTCTTACTGAGTACCTAAAATCTTTATCAAAATCCAAAAGTTCGGTAGCATTTTCTTTAGGGCCCACCATTCATAGAGGAGAATAACTCCCAAATTGTTAAAAGGAATTAAATTTTCATGACTTTATTCACTCTGTGGTTGTCACCCAATGACAGCGTTTCCGTTTGTAGGACACCAATGTGTCTAATAAAAGCTGGGAGAGCAATCACTGAAGATTTTCTGATTCATTCTACTTTATAAATTCATCTTCCATGCATATGGTGGAAAGAGAGATGTGTCTTTTCAGTTTTTATGTCCAAAGGGAAATACTCTTCGGTGCTTTTTTATTCTTTCCCATTCCTTTGATAAATGATCATTTAAACTCATGGAACAAGTTTTTCAAACCGAATCCAGGTAAAAATATACATCTTAAAATGAGGTGTGTGTTGCCGTCACTGGAAATCTCCTGTTAACATCATAGTTATCATGTTGTAATTATTAGTCCCAGACAATCAAAATACTAAGTCAACCCCAGCATGTTTGCTTTGGGCATGGTCTTCATACTGATGGAGGAAGAAAGCAGTGATTGCTCGCTCAGAGGGCAGCTTAAAAGAGTTTTCATCTCTCTGTTTTTTCCTACCACTAAGTGGGGACAACCCACACTTCTCAGTTGATTCTAATACAACTTCTCTTGTAGTCTTCACCTCCCTGTCTATACATCCCATTCATAATCTTTGCAAGTTAAGACGCTAGTCATTTTATCTTACGTATTTTTTGCCTGCCTTAGAGTCAATTCATTTTGCACGAATTTTAAGTGAGAAGCTGTAACACCGATGAACCAGTCAAAGGTATTAATTAGTTTTTCTCTTCAAGAAGTTTTCAGAGAACTGAGTACCAGACAGTAATCATGTTCTTGTTATCCATCAAAAAGATGCATATATCTGCCATAAATAAGCTACTAGGTATTTTATTCTACTTGGAGTCAGCAGTATACAGTATATTTATAGTTTATCACATATTAGTGATCCAAAAGTGATATATACTATGTTATACTTACAAGGAAGAAAAGGAAGAGCTCATACTCCATGGAACGTTGTGTCTTACACTGGGAAAAAAAATTTTAAGACAAAGGTAATGAGGAGACCAATGGAAATTGCTAATGAACTCTCTAAGATATCAATGCTGAGTAATTCTTTTGTTGCTACATTACTCAAGGTCTTACAAAACATAGTAAAGGCAGCCAGATCTTTTCATTCATGTGGTTTTTGGATCTTCTCAACAATGGCACTATTCCTTGTAGTTAGAAACTTGGCAGGCAGTGGAAGTCATTTCTCAATAGAGCAGGCTCAAGGCATGAGGACATATAGCTGAAGCCTAAAGGAGATTGCATGAAATACTAACCCTGTTCTTTCAGAACAGAGTCTAGTAGATGATCCAAGGGAACAATCACCAGCTCCACAAACAAGATACTGCAAGCAATTTAAAAGTGTCTAAAATGCTCCTATAATCTGCTGATAATAATTATGCATGTTAGAAAGGCTTGTAGAACACACTAATCAGACAATATTAATGGTGGGACGTTGGGGAGTTGGAAAGGCAGCCTGTCTGATTAACTGGCCTGATTTAGGGCTAGACTTGAAGAAGTCCACTTTACAGACAGCCAAATGAGAATCCACTAGACTCCCAACACAATGATGCCTCGAAGAAGTTCAGGAGATATGCCAAAATGAAACATAACATGAGAAAACCTAACTGCAATTCTGAAGAAAATTTCTGATTGTGTGTGTGTGTGTGTGTGTGTGTGTGTGTGTGTGTGTGTGTCTTTCACTTTTCTGGAAATGTTTATAAGCCAAATAAACTTTTCCTCCGTATTTGTTTCCCATCCTGCAATCACAATGGTTTTCTCCAATATTTAGTAGACTTTGTCCCATGTGTCTGTTAATGGATGTTGTTTTGGCAAGGTCAAAAGGCTGTCAGATTCCACTCCATTCCCTTTGGTCGTGACTTGTACTGCAGATTTGAGAAAAAGTTAAATCATTTTTCTTTGTTTTCAAGGTTAAAAATTTTAACCAGAATATAGCTTAGCGTTATTATTTCTCTACCAGTCTGGAATGCATTTATTTTTAATTTGCAATATCCTTATTCCCTCATTTTAGAGAATGCTTTTGGTTACTCTACCTTTGAAAAAAATTTCATTTGTGGGTTCTCTACTTGAAGAACATCTTTATGTTGAATCACTTTCAGACTGTCCATGCACTGATTACATTTTCTTATTTGTCTTTTATTCTTCTGCACTCACCATGATTAGCTGAAGCATTTTCTTTATATTGGAATTCTATTTCAGCTAGTAATATTTTAGTCTTTGCTATTCTAATTTATCTATGAGTTCTACAATAGTGTTTCTGTCCTCAATTTCTTTAACTTTGCAGCCTCTTCTTCTCATCTCCTTCAAAAATATGTTTGTATTATATTCTTTAATAGCATGATACAACTGCATAGGATTGTCCTTTTCCTTGGCTTCTGTTTTCTTGTAGATTAAGCCATTCATTTTTCATTTTTATGCTAAATTTCATTCATTCAATACTGATTTATAGAGTATCTATTATGTATAAGGCACTGTTCTTGATGCTAGGGAAAGAACCATTGGAGAAACCAACTTCCCTGGCTTCGTGGATACTACATCCCATATGGAGAAGTCAGACAAAAACCTCCAAATATATAATGAAGCATTAAGTAATACTTTCTCTGTAAAGGGCCAGAGAGAAAGTAATTTTGGCTTTGTAGGCCACAGGTCATCTATTCAACTCTGCCCTGTAGCTCAAAAGCAGCCACAGACAATATGTAAATCAATGAGTGTTGCTGTATTCTAATAAAACTTTTCAGACACCTGGTTTAAGACAACTCTTTACCAATGTTATTCTCATGCTTTCTTTGATAGTTCTTCCCTGAGGGCATTCTGTCTACCTCACAGCAATGAAGTAAAAGGTCCTGGGTTGGAGTGAGTGAAGAGCCCAAAGGCTGATGACCACCCAACAAGGAGGGAAAGAAAAAGAGCTACAACTGATTCGACATGTGCTGAGGCTCGTCCCCTTCACTCATTATTATTTCAATACCAAGGGCGAAGGGTCATTTGGGTCACCTCTGGCCAGAGCCCATTTTGAGTTGCCACTGTGAAAAGACTTAAAGTCTGGAACCTGATACTAGCTTCTCCCCGTAGCTCTCCTGCCCTGGGGTGACTCCCAACTAATGGGGGACCCAAAACATAGTGAGGAAGAGATCCAGCAGTGAAAATTCCCTAAAGGAGCATGAAGACATAGGTGCACAGTGATGACACCCACTGACTCAGTCTTTCTTCTACTGGCAATTTTCTACTTACACATGGTAGACTTTGCACATTTAACCCTTAGCTTATTTTTCTAGGCAACTAAAATGCTTTTTAAATACACTTTCTAATTCCTATTAAAAACAGTTTTTATTCACTGCAGAAACAAATGCAGATAAGCAAAGAGAAGAAAATAGAAATGATATCAAATGCCCCCTCTGGACAGAACCAAAGTTAGCATTTTCAGTTATATCCTTCCAAGTATTTTCCTACAAATATAAATCTATACTGGATATTAATATATATTAAATGTATACATTCCTATTATTATGCATATGGAAACATTAAAAAATGGGCTCAGCATCCTTCAATAAGTAATACGTGATAGCAATAACATATGTAGTAGAATACAGCATGCTCTTAAATTGGTCTGTTTTGTAATCTGCCTTTTGCATTTCCTAATATACCACGAAACTTTTCCAAGACTAAATGTTCTTTTTGTAATGGTAGCACAGTATTTCCCTGCAATTATGTACCATCATTTATTTAAAGAATCTCTCATTGTTGGAAAGTTACTTTGCTTCTGTTTTTGTGATATTATAAAAAACCCTGGAATAAATATCATTTCGTCTAAGTATATGCAAATATTCTTTTTTGTTTTAACCAGCATGCACTTTCCAATGGAAGTTTTCTTCATAAGTATACTTCACCTGGTCTGGACACTTGTCTCCTTTTTGTTTCAGAAACTTGACTGTAACATTCAAGAAATTCTTGTCCCCTTCTGCTAGTTTTCTTGGGCTGGGTTTATGGAGATGAAGGCCTGTGAGGTTCACTGTTTACCCACCAACACTGGATTAGGATGGGGATACTGGTGCCCTGAGAGGCAGTTCCCACGGGGAGAGGAGCCCCACCTAGCTACTTGAAGAGATAAAGGAGATCCAGTAGAGGGTAATTGTGAGAGCCAGAAATCCCATTGTGACCATCTCATACCGAACACCAGGAAAGCTCCATTAAACCATTAAATACTAAACACAGGCCTGAAAAAAATCCAAAGGGTGTCTCTAGCTGACAAAGGGCACAAAATTCATAGTCCGGGTTGACATTTAGCCCTTAACACACCATGACAGCATAAGGCTCCATGGGGTAAGTCAGAACGGGGGATCCGACAGAACTCTTTCCTCTTGCTGCCTGTGCCTCTGCGTCACACAATAATGTTACAGAAACCTTTGCATCAAGATCATAACATGCTTGTTTTTTAACATATGAAGCCTGGGATGGTCAAGTCCACCGGGAAAATATATACTGAGATGGGTGGAGCTCTCCCATTTTATTCATATTTATATTCTTTATTTAAGCCCCTCACTTATTTTCTGGGGAGCCTAGGATACAGCAGGCTCCTGGGAAATAAGTATTGTAAAGTTGGCAGGTAGAAGGGGGTTTTTGGCTGTTGTTTTTCAAGAATATTACACATATTCTTACATTATTAAAAACACACTCACACACAAAACACCATTTCCCCAGAAGCCTCTTCGGCTGACTAGTGTCAAGCCTAGTGATTTATAAGATTGTTTGCATATATTATATTTTAAAATACATATTGCTTTTGTAAAATGTGTATTTATTATACATCGTGGAATTCATAATATGTGCTGGAAAAGCTACCTCTGCCTTTCAGGGTCTGGGAGAGTCTGTCATGCTCAAACATTTCTAGAAGGGACTACCACACAAATGCTTTAGACTGAGCCAACCAATTCTTCCCTTTGCAGCTCCTGTGGTAGTTGTCTGTCTGTCTGTCTGTCTGTCTCTCTCTCACATGCACACTCATGTGCTTGCGTGCATGCGCACACACACACATGCATGCCTTCTCCCCCTCCTCCTAAAGTAACCTCATGAAAAGCAGCAATTCAGAACTCTATAGATCAAGGTGCCACAAAGTCAGGAAATGGCTCCAGGAACTCCTGTGAAGTATGTTCCTCAGATTTACCAACTCTGACTCTGAGCACAAAAGCTGAATCTGAAATCAAACAGGACCACAGGAGGAGTGGTCCAAATCTTGATCACCTTGATGTGTGTGTGTGTGTGTGTGTGTGTGTGTGTGTGTGAGAGAGAGAGAGAGAGAGAGAGAGAGAGAGAGAGAGAGAGACAGAGAGACAGAGAGACAGAGAGACAGAGAGACAGAGACAGAGACAGAGAGAGTTAGCAAGCACGAGAGTGCCCACAACATCAGGCTTGTGCAAACCCTGGGAAAACATACACTCACATGCACCAAGAGCCTCACTCTGATGAGTTCTGCTGTCCCTCTGGGTGCTGTCTCCTCATGCACAGGACTAAGAACATTGCACTAAGCATCTGTACCAGGCAGATATGGACTGCTTGTGTCCCCATTAATGCTCTGACCCTGCATGTTTGCTATTAGATATTCAGTCTCAGCAGGGAGCCCATGAGGAGGGTGAGGGTCTGGCTCTTCATTAGCCTGGCTGCCCACATCTCCTACCTGCCATCCATGCAGAGGGATAGAGAGGAAGAAGGGCAGCAGCCACAGTGCTGGGGATGGAGAGGATGGAAGGAGATAGAAAAAGAGGTCTTGAAACCACCCAAATGTGAATCCATCCAGAGGAATCTGGGCTCCAATCCTTCATATAGAATTTGGACTCCACATCCCTCCGTGTGATTCTGTTTCTGAATGCTGTCCTATTAGCATGGAAAGGAGAAATGAGCCCAGAAACCATACCCTCCCTGCTGATACACGCTGCCAACTCTTTAATGACAAAACAGAAGGGATGGAATCCCATGGATCCGCTCCTCCACTGAGAGCTGAGGATGCTTTCCTTTACCTTCCGAAAATGGGAACCAGCTTGGAAAAACACAAAGGCACTTGGGTCTGGGAGGCTTTGTGACTCGGCTCTATTTAAAGCTGCTGGCCAGATGTGTCTACTTAGCTACTCCGCCTGCTGTCCACAGCAGAGATGGATTTCTTTAGCCGTCGTGTCATCAAACCCCATACTTTGTCACCCACTAACTCAGTTTCCCCACAGATGTCTAGGTCCCCTTCATCTGAGGCTTGTAGCAGCTGCTACCGCTGCAGCCACACACAAAAGGCAGCTCCAAGAGCCAAGATTATGTCTTCAGTGCATTATGGGTCCATGCAGTGTGTATATCTTTGGTAAATAACCGTCCGTTTTCACATGGATTATTTAGAATTTCTGATGAAGCTGCAGAAATGTCAATGCGGGGTATAAGGCACCAATCAGAGAATGGCTCCATGACCCCTCTCTTCTTCAGTTTGACTGCTCCTATCTTCAAGGGGGGAGAAACCTCTTGTCTCTTGTTATACCTTTTTTATGATCTAGGATGCTGTTAATAACGACTTTGTGTTACATAAAACAGATCCATTAATGTCACCAAGTCCCCAAAGTACTGAATCAACCCTGCTCTTTCAAAGGGTAAGGCGTGCAGTGGATGAGCTGAAGGCAAAGCCTGAATAAGGGCGCCTCTTCCCAAGCACTGGCCTGATCCAGGGTGAAATGCAGTATTTAAAGGGCCATGTGGCTGAGGAGGAGGAAGATGCCTGTGTCTGGCCAAACATCCCTCCAACGGGAACAAATCAAGCTTGTGGTTTTAGTTGGTGATTTAAAACCCCTCCAACACTCCTATACGTGTGTTCCTGCTCCAGCTATGCCTAGCGAGGGGGATAAGGAGGCATGTGGTTCCCTCATTAGCAATTACACCACCCTTTTGGCGGGAATGTAAGTGAGTGATTCAAAACCACATCTTCAGGGGCGCCCAGCTGTTTGTTTTCAGTGTGGAGGAAACCACCACCCAGTTTTGCACCCCATATGATATGCCCAAATACTCATCTCTAACAATAAAGGGATGGGGAAAATAAGGCATTTCTTGCAGCCCTGAGGCAGGGCTCTGATCCCTGCTGAGATCCTGGGCTGGCCTCCCAGGTCCTGTCACCACAAGCGCCATCCCCAGGCTGCTGGCCAAACATGCAAGAGCCTCATCTGTCCTTTCCTGTATGCTCTAGAGTCTCAGTCTGATGGGTCAGTGGGGGCTAAAGAAACAGCCAGCTACTTCTTGCCATTTTTGAGGGAAATAACTTAGCAGGTAAACCAAGATGTGGACATAAGCCAGGGATAAGGGAGGGAATGTGACAGAGAGGTGCTCTGCAGACAGCCCTGCTGGGTGGGACATCTGCACTAGGCCCTCTGTGCAAAATTATTAGGAGACTTTGGGATGGCTCTTTCTTTGGCTCAGGACTGCTAAGCAAAGGCAGTTTCTGAGCATCATTGTAGTATGAAGATTATAAAACAGAAGCTATATTTATTAGTGTATAAATCACATAGGCAGAAAGACACATTTAGATGAACTAAGAATGCTAGCTTACATATGTAAATCACAAGGTTTCAGCAAGTATTTATTAAGTGCCTATTGTAAACCAGGCACTGCATGTGGACTGAGGGACTCGATGATAGGCCAAATAGACTCTGCGCCTTCATTCATGGAGATTAGTTGAATAAAGAAGACAGCCTCTAACTGAAATGAGTATAAAGTTGTGGAGTGTTTAGTACCATGAAAAACTGATAAGGAGACTGGACTTCATCTGAGTAGTGAGAGATTTCTCTAAGAAATATGGTGAAGCTGAGATATGAAAGACAAGTCAGCATGAAGCAGGTGAAAAGGCATTCTAGCCAGAGAGAAAAGCCTATGCAAAGGCCCTATGGAAGGTATGAACATGAAGAATACAAGGGAACAAAGATGCAATGGAGTTCAACATCAGCTAAAAATGTTCCAAACATGAAACAGAAGTTGAGAGTTGTTGCCTAGAGGAAAGTCATCTGTAGTGCTAAGTAAAAGCCAACTGTCAAGGAGAGTTTCCAGAAGGAATAAAAGTTGTCAGGAAAGGACAGAAAGGAGTCCCAGCTGAGCCTGAACTCAGAAAATAAGCCTAACAGTGAGGCTGAGTGTCTTCTGTCATGTTACATATCACACAGTGGTGCTCTAGCTTTCACTGAGGACCCGTTCCATTGCTTTAGTGCAGTGCTCCCCACCCCAACCCCATTCCCTGTGCTCCTCAGGTATCGAGTTGGTGGTAGGAGAAGTAGCAACAAAAGGGCTTCACAGAGCCACCAGCCTCTTGGCTTCTGCTTTCCCAAGCTCCCACATAGTCTTGAGGCTTGGTTGTGTGCTTAGGAGGAGAGTTAAGGAATGCTGGTTAGTAAAGTAAAATCCTATTCAAAACAAACCCAGAAGAGCATCATGAATGAGCAAATGGGAAACCCAGAACTTGAAGAGCAAGAAAAAGGAACATGGCATTTGGAAATGGCCCCAGAAGAACTTTGTGACCAGGGCTGAGCGGTCTCCATGGTTGACCAGGAGAGGCCAGAAGATGGAAACCTGGTAGAAAGAGGCTCCAAGAGATGAGACGATCTCTCCAGCCACAATGTACCAAACCCAACTGAACCCTAGCATGCAGTGCATTAAGCCAAAGCCCAACTGCTATCCAGGCTGTTGTGGAGTTATCCCATCCTTCTGACAGTGCCCAAAGTTTGCACTTCCCAGCATTTGGATCCCATGCCTGCTAGGTATATGTTCATCTAAACCTGGGTTCTACCCCGTCTTTCTCTCCACTGATTTCACAGGTGGCTTCATGCAACCTTGGCTCACGGTCACCGTCGGAGGGCAGGCAGGAGACCACAGGATGCTGAGAGAGACACACACCTTGAAATGAGAATGGGCTCTGCAACACAGGGCAGAGGAGTTTGGCCTGCTGCCAGTGAAAGGAAGGCCTCTGAATTTTTTGAGAGTTAAATTTTCTCCTGAATGAAGGTTTATTGGCTCCTTGCTGGTCAGGAGATTATATCCCAGTCCTCCAGGGATATGTGTGAGGGATCATGTAAATCCTGCATTCTGGCAGAAAGAGAAAAACACTAATTTTTACATTAATGACATCTCAACATGGAGTTGTTCAGGAGAGCATATGCTCACCCCTGATTAGAAGGCCTGAAATGTGGACAGCATCTGTTCACCTCACCTCTCCCTTTCTTTCCAATGGTTAGCCACCCTAACCTGAGTCCTGACCACCTGGTGAGCAGGTTTGTTGACACTGAAGGACTAGGTGCTTTTGACTATTCACATTCTGGGACCAGAATCCATCAAGACCATCATGGCCATTTAAAGAAAGCTTGACATGCCTTTGTGAAAATACTTTTCATCATTCCACATGAGAGCTCTACATAACTCTGCCAAGGTTAACTGGGCAGGCTTTAGAGCTGGCTTTGAGCATTCCACATACTCTAGGAAGGACGTTCAGGAGCTAGTCATTTGTCAAGCTTCTTGCTGTTAGCTTTGTTTGATGTTTTATCTACATTTGCAAAAAAAAAAAAAAAAAAGTCTTGATAGTATCCTCTGAATGTCCCCTCTGAAAAGGAAAGGGCATACTCAGAATTGTAGTTGCTAAGTACTGACATAAGATCTGTGACATAAGACATAAGTTCAACATGTTACTCATTCTACAGATAGTTGTATAGTGTGGGGAGAAAATTACAAGCAAAAATAAAACAAGCATAAACATTACCCACTGCCATTTGTAAATATAGAACTGAGAAGGAAATTTATGATTTACAGCAGAAAAAAGTGGAACCAGGGCAGGGTAATAACCTTAGCTGGTGATTAGTATACCTTATTGAGTACAGAAATGGGTGTGGCCTTTGGTATGGAATTTTTTGAGGGAGATGACCACAATATCTCAGATCTGTAGTAATGGGATTCAGAGACTGCGAAGAAGTTCCAGGTTTCCACACTCCTGGTGACAGAGCATTGCAGTGTCTGCAGTTTTAATTTCCAGCCCAAATCTAGAATATTCTGACATTTATGTGTTTTACATTTTCCAGGCTTCATTTCAATAGAACACTTCTAAGAGGCCAAAATAAAAATTCAAAATATTTAAATTCTAAGAGGGAACAGGGAAATATTAAAAAAAAAAAGGATTGATTTTTATGGCCATCATTTCTTTCCAAGTCTTCCTGAAGCATCTAAGAGGAATTGTTTCACTCTTGGTGATTTATGTTGTGTGTTTGTGTGGGATACAAATAAGAAAAACATTGCACCAGATGGTCACCAAGGAGAGCTTGAGGCTATGAGTGGAACTGGCTACCTGAACTCAGAGAACTTTGATCCCAAGACTTTAGTCATCTTAGTCTGTGCAATGGTATTCCTCAAGCTGGGAGTAGGGACTTTCTGGTATGTTTAGTAGGGGATATGAATTTTAAAAAAGGAAGACACGATAATCACTGAGAATTTTAGGAGCCAAGACAACACGGCTGGAATCCAAGGATGATGTCTACTACTGCAGCCTGTGGCCTCCAGAGAGAAGTAATTCTGAGTACTCTGGAACAAAAGTGGACAGAGACCGTACTGTGTGATTCTAAAGGTAGAATAAACCTTAAAAACCAGCCGACGTGTGTCATATGCAAGCCTTCAGAGAGGAAGAACACAGGTTTGGGCTGGGGAGTTGGGGCAGAGAAAGGAGTCAAAGGTAGGTATGATAAACCATTATAAGGTTAGGATATTTGATGGAGAATTCTTGTGTAATACCAAGAGTCGCAGGTGGTGAGAAGTCTAGGAAACAAGGTTATGAAAGAGAATCTGAATCCTAGTAGATATGGAACCAACCCAAGCAGTTTTAAGTAAGTATCGAAAATCAATAGGGTAAAGGTAGACTAATTTTCAGAAGATCATTGATACTTCCAGGAAGGGGATTATGAGATTCACCAGGAATGAGTATAAATAGTATATTTAAGTTTTGGTGCTGGGGCACCTGGGTGGCTCAGTTGGTTGAGTGTCCAACTTTTGATTTCAGCTGAGGTCATGATCGCAGGGTCATGATACTGAGCCCTGAGTTGGGTTCTGCCCTGAGCTTGGATCCCACTTAAGTTTCTCTTTCTCTCTCTCTCTCAAAAATTTAAAAAAAAAAAAAGACTTCAGTGCCTGAAATGTCCCTGAAGTTTAGCTCTATTTTATTCTACTCTATTTTCTGCTCTTGGTATATAAAAGCAATAGTGAGAGATCTCCTAGGATTTAGGAATGAAAAAAATGAATTAAAGGAATGTGGATTTTAAAATTTTACTCTTTGTAAGCAGTCATCTCAAAGAGACAGATTGACACACATGCCAGCATGATTGTGTCTACTAGATGTGTCAACATATGTAATGGAAGAGAATGTTCATTAGAAGCAGAGCTGGTCAGACCACAGCAACATAGAGCAAGGAGATTAATGGAGACGAACACTGACAATGCCTAATAAAAACCATTCACTGGGGTTGGAGCAATATGGTAGTTTTATTGGTATAGCCAATGTGGAGAGATTCACTTAGTGTTGGCCAACAGCATTTGAATATTTGGGCTCACTGATAAGATCACTATACATTGACTTAACTTGTCTTACTATGATCAGATTCAATGATTGGTTGTCTAAGTATATATTCATGCAAGAACAGGCATGGAAATTCTGATCTCTGGGACAGTTTCTTCTCACTGAAAAGTAATACATTTATGTTTTGATAATGACTTGGATTCCCAAGTACTCTTATTTTTAGGAACAAAAACAACTGGGTGTGTTGCAATATTCATTACTTTGGGTTATATTTTTTATTGTAAATCTGTGAACTGCCCTTGTTTCATTTCACAAATTTGTTTAAGGGTGTTTGGCTCCAAGAGGAGGAGGGATCATTCCTGGAATGTGGGTAGCATCAGTTTTCTAAAACTTTAAATCCAGAAATCACATCCTGGAAAGGGATAAATTTTCCCAGGTGAAGGATGCCATGCCATGAGCCTCATAGTCTCTCCCTAGATAAGCAGTCCCTCCCCCTACAATGGTGATATGCTGATCATCCTTATGTTTCCTACAAACATCAGCCAGAATTCTTAAAACTAGAAAGTAGGGGGCTGGGTCCCATGTTTATTATGGAGACAGTACAATACAGGAAGAAGTCATTAAGGAGGATGTTGATTTACAATAGGTCTAGGAGCAAGGAACCCAAATGGAAGACTTATTTTAGTCATGGAAGAGGCAAAAGTGTGGACCCTCTAGTTTTCTTTGGTGGATGGAGGTTAGTCATAACAGCCACAGACATGCTCTTCTAGAATGACTAACACTTGATTGTCTAGGGATTGAGCCAGGTGGGAGACCATTCACAAATCTTTGATTCTCTCCCTTTCTGTGTCCGATTTCCTCACTGTTTAGCAGTTAAACTAAAGAATGATTGAGAAATTGTTAGAAAACAAAACTCACCTGTGTCTGGGCATTTGCTGTCAACTAGAGGAAGAAGTTTGAAGGAAGTATCTAAAGAAAACAGTGAATTGTCTGAAGGCTTAATTTGGGCATGTATTAAACCTTTCTCATTGGCTCTAAGAATTAAGCTCCAACTATAAAACTGGGTTTCAGCACATTTTCTGAAATTCCACAACCTTTTTGTACAGTGTTTGAAATTCTCTCAGAGTAATGTGCCACATCCTTAGGATCGCTCATTTTCTATTTCCATGGCTAGGTAACAACATTTAGGATGTCAGCAAATCCATTTGCCTTTCAGTATGAGGCATAGACAGCAGGTTACTGTGATGAGTCTGGTGAGGGGTGAGAAAAAGGGAGGAGGCTGACCCTGGATTGGACAAGGGACTGGATGACAAGGCACTGGCTACCCTTTCACACCTGCCCAAAGGACTGGGAGAGGAAGGGATTATGGTGATAGAGGAGAAGCATAGGCAAGAAGTGTTGTGACAGAGGGAGCCAAGAGCACTGACAGAACTTCACCCATTAGGGACCTTCTTGCGAGGAGCAGGCATAGTGTGGGGCAACTGCCTGCAGTTCCTTTCGCCCTTCCTATTGCAGTGGCCGCAGGAATGGTGTCCCAGCCACTGTTTTGACTCCCTGAATGGGGCCCTCTGGTTCAGCCACAGTGCATGCATTATCCTCTCAGAGGCTCATAGTCCTGGCCCTTTCATTACAATCCCCTCTGTATGTGTGTTTCATACCATAGTATCCTGACCTTTGTACACTCTGTTTGGAAATAACTCAGCCAATTGGTTCATATTACTAGCTAAATGCTTATGAAATTTCATTTTAAGAGACATAACTGGAAAAGCATAAAAATGTCCAAATTCTCTCATTTAAAAACATCACTACAAGCCAAGACCTTGTATGATAATGTGTAAGTGCAATGTTACAACTGAATTATGAAGATTGAGGAAATAAAGTCTGGGAAGGAAGCATGAGAGAACTTTAATGGGCCTTCCATACCCTCTATGTGGGAAATTAACACTAAACAGCCACATTTCTAGGGCTCACTCTGAAAATATATTTGAGAACAGACAGTACTATTCTAATGTGAAGATAATATATATATCAGCATGATTAGAAAATTACTCTTTTAGCATGTCCAGGATTGACTTGTACATTAAAAAATCTACCAAATTTATCAGACAACAATTCTGTTAATGGCTTCCTTCTTACTTCCTACTTCTCTTTCTCAGTCCCTTATTCAAAGAGATGAATAAATAGAATCCGTGCCCTTGATCAGTTATCCAAGATAAACTGTTATGTACTAGGTTGTAGTTCTGCATAGATTCTTTGCATTGATTTGCCTAGGACTAAATACTACTAACAATGATGTCAACCATGGCAATGATAATAAATGTCTATTGAGTATCTATCATGGGCCAGACACAATTCAAAATGATTTCTATGCCCCATCTCATTTACTTTTATAATAGTCATGTGAAGCAGAAATGACTATTGTCCATTTTTTTTAGATATAAGAACTGAGGTTGTGAAGGGGTAAGTAATTTCCTTGGGTCACTGAGCTAGCAAGCTGGGGAGTCAAGAGGCAAACTCAGGTCTCAAAGCCCAAGTGTTCAGTGATGTAGGTGCTGATTCTAGGGCAAACCTACTTGAGTGTTAAGAGGAACCATCATTGCTCAGACGACTGGTCAGCTTGTCCTCTTACATTGACACAGTAGCCTTGCTACCAATGTGCACACCTACAGTAAATACATGATCCCTGTTTTTGCCCTTAAGTATCAATGTATCTCAAGTAGCTAGAACCAGGTAAATGGAAGATAAACTACCACAGGTGGAAGTAAACCAAATCCTTTTACCTGCAACTTGCTTCCTTTAGCATGTGGAAGTCAAAGAGGGCAGATGTGGATCTGATACAACGTGACCCGTTCGTTTTAAAAGACAGACAAGAAGCAGTAGAGGGGGAATGTGCATTGCCTTTGAAGAAGGGGCAGGTCAGGTTCAAAACCTTTTTTTTATTATGTGACCTTGGCCAAGTTACAGAACCTCTCTGAGCCTCTATTCCTTCTTCTGAAAACTGTGTGATAATAACTCTACCATGTGGGGTTGCTGGGCAGATAAACAAGATGAGATAGCACTTAGCATAATGCTTGGCAAACAGTGAGAACTTAATTAATATTAGACTTTACTTATGTCTACTCCTTCAATCAACAATTTCTGTTGCTGATTGTTATAGAGGACAATTAGGTAGAATTAGCTCACAGGGTATATTTTAGGCTTCTGGGCCTTACCATGTGATTGAAATGGCCAGCTCTGATGCTATTAGCTGCCAAGGCCACTGGATAGAAGCCAGGCCGGCAGACAAGTTTTTATTGAGGATCATCACTCTAAAGGCACAGGGGTATACGAGGGAGATGTATTAGGTGGAGGAGAAAGTCATGTTTGGCAAGTGCCTACCATATGCCAGTTCCATGGCAAAAATGCCTTTCATTACTTTGTAATCATGCCCAAAATAAACTCACCACTTTGCAGAGCTTCAAGTATGCCCAGGACAACTTAACTTCAGTGCATAAATTCACAAAAATGAAAACTATGTGTATTTTTGATTATCTTAAACAGCATCAATATCTGTGTACTTAGGGAGAGCTGCAAGGAGATAAAGATCCAGAGAAGGGTGCTATTTCTTTCTCATGTCAGAAAATCTTGAAAGTGACTAATTTCCTCTCTAAATATAAATTATGATTATTATTATTTTACAGGCTGGGCTCCCTCAGCTGGCCCCTAGGGTCACGTATAGCATCTGGACCCAAATACTCCAGTCCTTAGGCAATCTGGTATAATCTATACACCTCTGAAATATATGTTCCTTAGTTTACTATTCCAACCAGAAAACGAAAGACAGTCCAGCATCAGAACGTGCTGTTCAGTCCCTGGAAGAGAAAGAATGTCTTGTGCGGGCATTCTGCGTGGAGCCCCTAAGAGGGAGAGGTAACGTAACAATAGAATCTCCTCCCCCAGCCACCACCTGACTAGGCAGTTCCACCTCAAACATCAAAGCTGCCGCATTAAAATTTAATTTGAATTTAAAATCCCTGACAGGGACCAACACTGGGGAAGCAGGGGTTAACTGTGGAGATAATGAGGCCGCTGCTGCCAGTGCTGATTCTGTTGACAGTATTGTATCACCTAATGAATGTGGCGATATAAATCTTGATGAGGGGCAGGCTCGAGTCTCAGGGAAGGTAATGATAATGAGGAGGGAAAAGAGCCCATGCTGCAGATGAAGAGGAAAACCAATAAAATGCCTCAGCTCAGGAGGGGCAGGCTGAGGCCGGACCCGGAAAGGGTTGATTTTTTGGCCCTATTTATGCAGGTAGCCCCATATTCCACCATGCACATTCTAGGACTCTCAGGTTGATGGGGGGGTTAAGGAAGCAAAGGAAAAGTGATGTGAAGCATTCTGTGCTTCTAAATCAGCTCTCCACAGGCCCAGGGAAGCACAGAACTATGACAGTTACCCACAACAACTGGGGTAATCTCCTAATCTCTCTGTCCTCTCAGTGGCAGAAAGAAAAGGGATTTTAAAAATCTTACTTATCCACGGCATCATCTGAAGTCTCTGCTTTATTTTGACTATCATATACTACCATGAATTGCTTTGCCTTATGTCAGGTAGTGAGTTTGGTGTGATTCCTTTGCTATTGTTCCTTCCCAAATATGTTCCAAGAGCCACTTGGAAAGACAAAGAACCTCTTTAAAAGCCCCGCTGTAGAAAACAAAGACACCAAGAGGCCATTATGGAGGCAAGGTCTGATGTGGTCCAAAGAACTTCAATTGTGAGCAATTGATCAGGCTCCTCTACACTCTACCTGGAGAGCACTGACAACAAAGGTAATCTTGCCATGGCCTGCAGGTGGCTCTGGGCCCCAGCACACAGCAGCTCTCACAGCCAAGAGTTCTCTCCTTTTACAGCCCAATGGTCCAGGCTTCTCCAGTTCAGGAAGGCAAAATGCTGGAAAGAGTCCAACATTACTCATGCTGGAGCAGAATAGGATTCTTAAGTGGAGAAATGAGACTTAATGCTAGAGGATCCAAAAGATGGAAACTGGTCAACCTTCCTCCAATTCTAGAACTTCAGGAACTAGATTGATTTCTGATTGAAAAACAATCTGATCGAAAAACAATCTCTCACACTTGACAGCATCTTGAAAGGGCCACTTATCTTTTTCTAGGATCCTCGAACTCGTTGTGGCTAAGAGTCAGGTGGATAAATAGAGATTTCCAAAATAGAGATTCTTGGGCCTCATCCCCAGAGACATTAGATGAGTGTGGCCTGGACAGAAAAGCATCTTTCTTTGTCTTTCTTTCTTTTCCTTTTTTAACGCCCTAGAAGTGGCTATTATATACTATTGACTGAGGAAATGTCTTAGGTAAAAGTGGGAAGCAAATAAGGGAGAAACAAAAGGGAAATCCTACTTTTTAAGAGCTAAGGCAGTGTTTCTCAACCTTGGCTGTACTGGCATTTCAAAACACACCATTATTTGTGGTGGGGGCTCTCCTGTGCGTTGTTGGGCGATTAGCAGCATCCCTGGACCCTACCCACTAAACGCCAGTAGCATGCCCCAGCTGTGACAATAAAATGTCCCCAGGCGTTGCCAAAAGTCCTCTGGACAGGGGTAGGGGGGTGCAAAATTGTCCCCAGTTCAGAATCCCTGGCTTAGACAGACCCAGAGGCTTTTCAGCCTAGGCATGTTAAAGAAATGAATGACATTTTTACTGAATGACAGCAAGAAACCACTGCCAAGTCTCCAATGGCTTATTGCTGTGAGCGTGTCCTTTGGGATTATAATTCCTGCAACAAAATCCTATTCGAGTGCTTTTGTTGTTGTTGTTACAAGAAGCACTCTTTTAAGAACCTGGCATCTTGCATCAACCCTTTTCCAGGCTTCACTGGCAGGAGCATCCTCAGCCACACCCTCCCAGGTTCACACAGGAGCAGGAGGGGAAGCATACTGGAGCCACAAGGCCACGCCCTTCATGAGCTCCCCTGGCACAACCTGTCCATGGGCACCCTGTTCTCATTCCATTTGGAACTGACCAGAAAATGAAAGCTGCTCTTTTATTAACAAAGGGAGGGTTGAGGCTTAAGGGAGCAGAAAGATGAAAATCCTTTAGAGATTTCTGTTAGCAGGATAGAGCCCCCTTTCTCTTTCTTCTTCTTTCCTTTCCATCTTGTCTTCACTCTCCCCTCCTATTTCTCTGGCTTCTCTTTCTCTTCCCTCTTTCTCCTTTTTTCCCTCCTCTCTTCCCTCTCATCTTCTCCATCCCCTCTCTTTCTCATTTTATTCAATCGGCTTGCCTGGCAACCTTACAGAAAGTTTTCTTAAGAGCAGGCCTATTGCGCCTCGCTCTCAAATTGCCCCCAGAGCCCACTGGATATTCCTTCAGATGTCTAACAAGCGTTGAACACAACTGAGGTTTAGAGAGACACAGAAATCAATACTGCGGCTTCCACCAGTCACGCTGAGGGATTAGCTGTCCCAAGGAAAAGCACAGACAGTTGAATAAGAGAATCATGACTCCGAATACCCTAACAGGTTTATGAACTAGAAAGCAGCCTCTGGCCTTGATAACCTCCAGGTGGCCTGCAGAAAAAGGCGACTGTGAAAACATTCACTTAGCTTTCTCCCCTTTTGTATTAATGAGGTCAAGCGTTGGACCTCAGGGGGTCAACAGTGGTACACGGAGGAGCGACTGTTTAGGCCAATGGGCAAGGATGGTCATCTGAACAGTGGCGCTCAGAGGCTCTGAGTGGTCTCCTGGATTTCATGAAGTCAATGGTCACATCCCTCAGGACAGAGCCTGCAAGGATGCTAGATCTGGAATCCAAGTAGAAGAATAGCAGTGCCTCAGACTATCATCTGCTGTGAGCAGGCAATGTTAAACAGTGGCAGGGATTTATATTTTAAAGATTGTGGATGAGAGATGTGAGATTGGCAGAATGTGCAAATGATGGGGAGCCTCTAAATGGATTCTGAAAGAACAAAAAGCAATGGATAAATTTTAATAGATTCTCCTCTTCTCATCTCAGTAAGTAGAAAAACTTTCGTGCTCCTATATCCACACTTTAAATTCTAGAGGCCGACCTCAGGAAGCAAGATGGATGGCCCAAATGCTTCATATGTAAGATATAAGGGACAAGTGGTTGCAAGTAACAGTTCAAAACAGGTGGAGGCAAAAATCTAAATGATGTCAGTTTCAACAAAAGAAGAAAGTGTCCCTTTTCGATGGGACATACAGGATTGAGTGAAGTGAAGAATTAAGGCTATTATCTGTATAATTCAAACCAAAATCTACCTTTCTGTGAATTTATAGGACAATTTAGGTCCTAGCTGAATAATTCAGAAAAAGATAATCACCTCAATTATTTAGATGGCCAGCTCATCCCCTTATATAGGCCATCTCTCTAACTCAGATGTGGAAAGTTGACAGCAATTACGTCTCTTAACCAAGCCGCCTACAGAAAGCCAAGGACTTTGGCTACAAATGTGGTGGCCCTGAAACACTGTCAGTAGAAACTGACCCAGATAAACAAATTCATATTGAAGACACTCACCCTGAATCAGTAAGTGGTGTTTACTCATCTGATTGAAAGTCCAAGACCCTGGATTCTGGAAAAGGCAAGGAGGTCATTTCCTCATGGCTTAATATTCTCTTGGCCTGCTTGGATGTCCCTCATTCCAGAAAAGAGGAATCAGCACCCTTCTCTGGGGGCTTTCCATCAGTCCAGGCCCCATTGAGCTTGCACAAGGGTCTCATTTCTGGGCTGCGTCTGGGTGAAGGGTGTGGACTGGGAATTTGTGCATCTGAGGCTGGTGAGTGAGCAGCATAGGGAATGACATGGTTTAAATAGTACTGATGGAGAGCATGTGAGGCACTTGGTCTAGTTGGCAAGGGTCATGGGGAAAGCAGCTCCTTCCCCTGGCCACTCCAGGACAATGAGGAGGTCACCCTGGCTAGCCTGGCTGTGGTTCTTTCTGTCTGGGTGGTACCTCCAGGTCCCCGCATATCTCCATGTGTTTGTGTGCACACGGCTTTATGTGGATAGAGGCAGGGTGTCTGCCATGTCCAGGTTGGTGGGTTCAGCTTTCCTTTGTGCGGACGTTAATCTGCCTGGTCCCATCCCCCATCCTTTTCCCGCACATTAACCTAAAATATGAGCGCATGCTCAGGTCTTGCCTGTGCTGGCTGCTCCTGCGCCCACAGCATCCCTGCCCCCTTCCTCCAGCCCTCTTATCTAAAGCAGCGTGTCACTGCAATTTTATGGTCAACATTACAGACTCAAGCCCTCCTTTGAACCAATCAAACTACACTGAATATGTTAAGGGAATCCAGGCTTTCTGGAAGGAGCCTCGTCCTGAGCTGTACCGCCTGACCTCTCTAAGAGCAGCCCCCATAAATCTGCCTCACGTGATGGGAGATGGGCTTTTCAGGATCTCTCAGGGTGCTTTGAGGTAGCACTTCTATGAACTCCTTGCCACAATAAATAATGCTACCTGCAATATGTCTTTGGGAATGTGTCAGCAGCTGCTGTGCTGCCATGAATTTTTATTCTTGTGTCGTCTGGAAGATAGATTCCAGATTCAGCATTTCCCCGCACTTAGTGTCAGATCTCTTTACCCCCTTGCCCCAGCAGAATGACAGAGACCACAAATAAAATAAAATAAAATAAAATTAAAAAAAAAGCAGCCTAGGAAAAATGGCCCAAGACCAGAGGGAAAGAGCCATGCTTACCTCACAACAGCGGAGGGAGAGGCCAACATGACCACAGTGACCAGGTGGGAGGAAGGAGGAATAAGACAGGCAATTCAGAGTCTTCAAGAAGGAAGCAATTCACCAGGGGTGGGTGGAAAAAGGGGTTTCTACCAGGTAAAGCTGTGGGATGAGAGCACAGCCCATTCGGAGTCAATAATCCATTGCAAGGGAGAGCAATGAAAATCAGTTTTTGAGCCTCAGTTAGGTGGTCATTGCCCTGGTCAGATTGTAGGTGATTGGTTCATGAAAAGAGGACAATGGATTCAGAAACAGCCTAGAGATGACATCTCAGATGAGTTGTTGTGGTTTGAAAGCTAAAGATAAGGAAGAAAGACATGACTATAGCTTAGGAATTAGAATCAGTTGACTCCCAGGTTTCACTGACTTGCATGTCTCTGTTGATCCAGAAATGAGCGTGCATATATATAGCTGGGTAAGTTTTATCATCTCTGCAACTTGAGACCTTCTCGTAGTGCTGAAGCCAAAATTCACCACCACAATGCCCAAGAATTTCTGTTCCTGTTAAAAGTCCCATGTCCCAGGAAGCTTCTGCATTAGTAACATGCCAGCCATATCCATTACAGTGGGGGAACAGCACAGGGAAAGAAGAAAGAAAATATGACTTTGAAATGTTAACATCTCACAATGGTAGATTATTTCATTTCAAATGCTGCTTCCTCTTCAGAGACGGTAAAATTTAGTTAGCATCCTGGCAGGAATAATGCATAGTTCTAGCTTCTATATACATTGAAATCCGCATAATCTGAGTCTTGTAACTGAACTCAAACTTTGGCAGACTTCTAGATCAAAACTTTACCAAATGTGAAGTACATAGGAATTACTTAGAGATCTTAATATGCAGATTCTGGTTCAGTAAGTCTGGGGGGCCTGAGAGTCTGCATTTCTAACAAGTTCTCAGGTGCTACTGACACTGCTAGACTACATGCTGAAGAACAAAGTTTTGGGTTCTACCAAGTTTTTGGGTGTACAGTATTGCTCTCCTTCCCTAAAGTGTATATGCAAGCTCCAAACCCAGGAGAGAGCCCATCTGTTCCTTTGTTCCCATATATTTTGTTCTTGGTTCTTCATATATTTTTTTAAAAATTAATTTCAACATAGAGCTTCAAAAATTGTGGTAGTTTGAATATTCACATTTAATAAATTAATACTTCTAAAATATTCTCCAAAATGAAATGATCATCTGATTTGGAGATAATAACAAGAATCTATATTTGAGACTCTTTGTTAGGGTAAGATCTGGAACGATTGAACTTCAAGGCCCAGCAGTGATAGGCTGCAAGGTGTCATCCAAAGAGACTCTGACTCTTTATGTGGAATACTGGTCTGGAGTGGTAACCCCCTGAATAGTGTCCTACACAGCCAGAGTCAATGCTGCAGTCATCTCTAGCCTCCCAAGGCAATGTGATCAATTTCTTAGGACACTACTGAGAGAATGAGGTAGAGCTAGGTGGGAACTAAATGGAAACTTTGCTGATTAAGTTATCAATGGCCAATTGATGTGTGACTATGGGTTCGTTCAATGGTTTCTCTTCAACACAACAAGAACAGCAAAGTCATAAAATTGGCAACCTAAAATGGAGGCCCTTAACAAAGGTCAGTTACAAATGCATTTTTTGACTAGAAATTAAAGTTTCGTGTGGTTAATATAGTCTTAATGTAATAATTATGGAAGTATTCTTGTATAACCCAACGCCTAGCTGCAAACATGGCAGTCCCTGTCAGTCAAGTCATCTGAGGCCAAACATGATCACTCATTTGTAAACTGGGCTTTCTGCCTTCTGAATACCTTTCAAAAACAGAAGCTCTCTCCTAATTGCCTGGGTTGACCTATATTTAGAAACCTGAAATGTGCTGGTGTAGTGGAGAAGCCAGAAAAATGTTGGAGTTAATCACTAAATCAATCTGGGCTGACCCCAAGAGAACAGTGAGCACTGAAGGTTGTTGGTCAAGGAGCTTTTGGAGGCTGGACTTAAAAGAACTCTCTTGTTTCTCTGAAACTGGAAAATCTGCTTCTTTCTGCAAAAACGTATCCTCAGAATAGAATTTGGTCTGTTCTAGGACAGCCCTTTGATTTTCTCATGCCAGTAACCAAGTCAAGGTTAACTTCATTTTGTTCTGGTGTACTCTCCGGGCTCTCCCTTTGACTCACAATGGCAGTGGGAACTACAGATGGATAGACAAAAGCAAACTGCTGACTATCAAATGAAACCTAGCTACAGGATTTTTCTTTTTTCCTTTCTCACCTTGGTTTTCTTTCCTCCTCCTACAGCATCCTTTTGGTTTCTTAGTATTCTGGGATGTTAAAATTTAGAGTTTAAATTTTCCTTAAATTTTTTTTTACTCCGTATGTGATGATGATAATTTCCTAAAAGTTCAGAGTTTGAAAAATTGGGAGAAATGACAAGAAGTATTAGGTGTTATTTTCATTTAAAATGAACTGTGGGATGACATTTGGAAATGGGTACCAGGTACCCAGAAGGTTAGTAATTACCTTTACAGGACCATTAAACAGAAAGTTTAGGAAGTTTCTTGATTCTGTAGAGCCAGCACTCTTACCAGCAAAGTTGCCAGCTCCCATGATTTCTGCAACCCATGCTAAATGGTGGTTTGATTTTGAACACTGAAGGATAGAAACAACTAAAGGGGCTGGTTGTTGGTGGTGGGGGGAGCTAGGACTATTAGAGATTGTTATGGATCATTTGATTCCTGCAGAAAATACTTGTTAGATACATAAATGATGAGAAAACCTAGTACATTTTTTGAAATTTAGGTTTGGATATCTAGGTAGTTAATTTTAAGGTTAAATTAAGATAACTGAATGCACACACATATATTTTTAGTTCTTGAACTGAATGCTATAAAGCTAAGCTAGGAAATGAGGAAGTTAGGTAATGTTGGAACAGAACAAATTATACATCATCATAGGCTATTTATTGAATATTTACAGACTTGTTTTTGAGAAGATTTTCAAGCATAAAATGTCTTTTCCTTTCAGAAATGTATGTTACAGTTGTTGAGACAAGACTGTAACAAAAATAATTAGAAGTACATAGATAGGTAAGTTAAGTGCCAAAGGATACTACATAGTATGATAGGATAGGATAGGATAGGATACAGATCACATTATAAAGAGCTTAGAGAAGCAGTATATCAATGAGACATTTAGAATCCAAGAAAGGTTTCCTGTGAATAGGGTTTATATAGGAAATAGGAAGGGCATTCTAAGGGAGTGGAACAACATATGCAAAGCCATGAAGACGTGTGTATACTTGTGGGGCAGCAAGGAGACAGGTTCCATGCAGCAGACATGGCCTGTCGGTGGCTTGCGGGAAATCAAGTTTGATGGTCTGTGAAGGAGCAGGTTAGAGTAGTATTCACATTAGATTAGCAGAAAATAGACACTGAAAATCATCTTTAAACAGAGGAGTATTATAATGAAAACATATTTTGACAAACTAGGGAAGGTACCCTAAACCCTCCAGCATATGTTCCCAGGATCAAGAAGATAACACACCAGAAAAGAAGAAGGAGTTAGGCTCCTTGAACTTGATCAAGTAAGAAAACAGCACTTAACAGAGGGATAAGATGTAATAGCAAGTATCTCCTGGCTCTGTCCCCAGTGGGTCTGAGATCTGTGACAAGACAGTTGTAA
This sequence comes from Paguma larvata, assembly GCA_030068075.1. NCBI lineage: Eukaryota > Metazoa > Chordata > Mammalia > Carnivora > Viverridae > Paguma > Paguma larvata. The sequence goes on from CM057841.1 coordinate 43,991,177, forward strand.
GCAAAAAAGTAGATGAAATTCACCCAGAAAGCTGTGTTGTTAAAATTTTATACAACTTTGGGGGAAGATAAACAGTGTGCTTTGGAGCTTTTTTAAAGTTTATTTATCCTGGGAGAGACAGAGACAGCATGAGTGGGGGAGGGGCAGAGAGAGAGAGAGAGAGACAGAGAATCCCAAGTAGGCTCAACATTGTCAGCACAAAGCCCAACATAGGGCTTGAACTCACGAAACCATGAGATCATGTCCTGAGATGAAACTAAGAGTTGGACGCTTAACTGCCTGAGCCACCCAGACGCCCCAGGACTGTTTTTTAAAGGGACAATGGCAAAACCACTGGAAGTGGTGATGATGGAAGTGAATAATGATTGTACCTATCAGGAGCATTCTATCTTGGGAGGAAGGAGCATTCTATCCTGGGAGGAAGGAGAATTTCATTGTTGACATTATTGGCATATTATGATAATAAAATATGGGCCAATTTTCAGTTGGTTTTATTAATTGTTTTTAAATGTTCTATTGACAACACACTCCCTCACTTTTTGCAGTTGGGATAGACTGTACTGTCCTCCTTCCCCCTCATCCAGCTGAAGAGACAAAAACCAGTAGTTCTCTATGGGGGGGGCAATTTTAGCTCTAAGGGAATCTTGGCAATGTCTGGAGACATTTTTGGACATTATGACTCGGTGGGAAGGTGAATGTACTACTAGCATCTAGTAGGTAGGGGCCAGAGATGCTGCTGAACATCCTACAAGGCACAGAGCAGCCCCCACAACAGAGAATTATTCAGCCCTCAAAAGTCAACTGTGCTGAGGTTGAGTGAGAAACTCTGATATAGACAAAGATGCTCCCTGAAGCATTATTTCTAAATAATCTTTATTCCCAACAATACATTATGGAATATCCATATGTCCACAGGATGTACTTTCCAGTCAAATTTCCACACATAATTTAATTATGTAGGAAATCTCTCATAGTTTAACATTAAATGACAAAAGTAAGGTATCCAAACTTTATATACAATGGGATCCCAATTCTCTAATGACAAATGCACACATACACATGACACATAATACAACATAAGAGACAGGTCTGCAAAGTCACCAGAATGCCAACAATAGTCATTGGTGATGATGATAAATGAATGATGTTTATTTTCTTCTTTGTACTTTTTCATATCTCCCAAATATCTTACAGTAAACATGAAATAATTTTCTAATAAAAATATAATAATTATTCTGTCAAAATATCTCAGTAGTTGGAAACACAGGCCAAACTTAACAAGATGAAATATAACTGGACTGTGAGACATGTACACACAGGTTCAAAGCTTCAATTGTCAAAAGCAAGAAGAGGCTGGTCTTGCTTATGACCAGTCCACATATAAAGGGTATGAGTCAAGTGAAGCTTAAAATAAAACTGGAGAGGCTGGATGGGATTGCTAAAAGAGCTACTGCAAACCCTTGATATCTTAATAAATTAAGATTGTATCAGGATGAGGTAGGTAGCAGTTCTCTGTGGGGCAAGAGTGCCCAGCAGGAGGGTTGAATGCAGTCCTTATGACATATCTTAGGGTGACCACTGAAAACCTGGAGTAGATCCAGATGAGAGCAATCAATAAAGTGAGGGGTTTGGGAATTGTGTTATGTGACAAAAGGGTGAAAGAGATAGAGATGTTTAGTCTGATGACAATAACAGTTAGGAGAAAAGTGAGTGCTGTCTTCAAATATTTGGCAGGCTGTCACATGGAAGGGGGACAAATGTGCTCTGCATGGGCCCAGACCACAGAGCTCTCACTAACCACTGAGATTAAGTGAGAACTTATCTTCTTCCACATAATTTCCAAACAAGAAATGAAAACTCTTCTAAATGTAAGAGTCGTATGAAAATAGGGCGGCTAACTTGGGACATCATATGGTCTCCATCACTGACTTAACGGCAGTGTGTTAGAGTTGCAATCGAGTGAACAGAAAGCTAAGAAAATAAGACAGTAGCATTGCTACTAATGTGTTCCTAGTGCCTAGTGCTTGATGCATGAAGAAATGCATAGTGGTCAACATTCACTGAGTGCTTTCCATGGGCCATGGGTCTGGAATGGTGCCAACTGCTTCACATGCTCTAACTTGTTCCTTTCAACTTAACACTATTTCCCAAATGCAGACTGGGGGGAAGTGGTTCTATAGTAATGCCAAGTTCTATAGTAATGCCAATAATGACAATACTCATTATCATCATCATAACTGCAGTAACAAACACTTGCATAATGTTTACTATAACTAAACATAGTTTAAAATGCTATACCTGCATCCCCATTTTATAGATGAGCTTTGAGGGGGTGGGAATCTTTTCCAAGGGCAGAAATGTGTCAGATTCTGTAGCAATACTAATTGTGGAAATATTCATCAGCACTGTTCTATTACTGTAGCTGCAAATACTCAGGTAGAGCTGTGTGTCAAACACAGTTCCAAATGTTCTACCTATTTAAACTTATTTAATACAACTTCCTCTTTTGTATTCTCATTTTACAGATGAGGAAGTTTACACGTGGGGAGGTTGAAGACCCTGCTCAAGGTCGCACAACTTGTACGTGGTGAATCTGGACTTTGAAACCTGATATATTAGATTCCATAATGGTATCAGTAACGATGCTCCTAATAATTCTCATTGTCTTCACTGGCATAGTAGTAATGGCACAAACACTTATATAGCATGTGCTATGTGTCTGGAAAACACAAAAACCCTATGAGGTGGTGTGCTGATTAATTTTATGTGTCAGCTTGGAGGGCGATGTTGGATGAGATTAACACTTAAATCAGTAGACTGTGAAAAAGCAGATTGCTCTCCATAATGTGAGTGAGCTGTACCAAATCAGTTGAAGACCTGAGAGAACCAAAATACTGGCCTCCCCAGGCAAGAAGGAATTCTCAAGCAGACTGTGTTTGGACTTTATCTGCACCACTGGCTCTTCTAGGTATCCACTTGCTGGTGTTTGGACTGGAATTATATTCTTGTCTCTCCTGGGTCTCAAGCATGCTGCCTCACATTGCATATTTTGGACCCATTTGCTTTTACAATCATATGAGCCAGTTGTTTATAATAAACCTCCTTCTACACACACACACACACACACACACACACACACACACACACACACCCTAGTAGTTCTGTTTCTTTGAAGAACCCTCACTAATGCAGGTAGGTACAATCATTATCTTCATTTTAAAATGAGAAAACAGAGATGTGGATATCATAAAACTTGCTTAAAGCCACATGACTAATAAATGGTCAAACCAGCATGGAAACTCTGACCATCTGGCTATATAGTCTGAGTTCCTATGTGAAGTTCTCTGGAGCTATCTGCTTTATCAGTTGTAGCATGTTTTCCTCACTGGATGGCATAAAATTAGGAGATTAGTAGAGGAAATCTCCTGAAGCAGGAAAAGGAAAAGCTGCCTGGGCAGAAAAGATGTCACCCCTTGGCTCCTCCCTCTATCAAATGACCTTGTCACCACCTCCAGATAGCCTCTATCACTTTAGGACATTTTTCAATAATTGATAGATCAAAGACAAAAGATCCAATACCTTTGCTTCCCCCATTATCATTCATTTCAGCCGAAAAAGAATTCACTGAATACTTTATGCTTTCCAATAAGAGGAAATAGTATTGCCACCCCTACTTTCCATACTCACTGGAGAATTTGTGTTTCAAACACAGAATGTTTGAAATAATCCAACTACATGAACTTTCCTCTCAGCTTCTCCTACCCGGTGAAAAACAGAAGCATGTGCACCATTGTTTTTCCAAAGGTTTTTGAGTCTTCCCGGATTTCAGCAATTCCTGTGATAACATTTCTATCTTTTGGTTTACTAAGCCTTTCATTGAGAGAAAAAAACTCTCTTGATATCCTCATTTTAAATTTCACTTTTGCCAAATTTCTGTTAATACCAGTATTTCTTTGGACCATCCAAAGTGTATTCTCTTTTGGTGGCTCATCTTTAACGTAACTTCCAAACAAAAAGACAATACAGACAAAAGCAGCATAAAAACATGCCATGGGACCAGGTATTGAAAAAAAAAAAAAGGCCTTGAAACAGACCCAAACAGAAATACAATGGTTTTATTATATGAGCCTTCAGCAGTAAAGAAGAAAGAAAAAAGCAAGGTTAGCAAAAGAAGGAAGGAAAGCAAAATGGCTAACAAATGCCAAGTGCCTAAGGAAATGGTATTTTCTTTGTCTGCATCAACATATGCTCAAAGAATATTTCCCTATGAGGATGTCATTGCCCGCTCACTTCCCGTTTACAGTTATATGTAAGAGAAGCTTTTAAATCCATTTGCAGCCCTCCTGGGAGTTGCAAGGAGGAAGGTGTTGCCGCTAAAGTAGGAGATGCTGAGCCTGAAAGTCAAAGATATGTGAGACACAGCTTCATCCACCATCCAAAGCCGTTGCCCAGGCTGCCCCTGCCCGGTCCAGCCCCAGAGAGGGCCATGCACAGTTGGCCCACACTGGCTGGCCCACTGTGAGAGGCTCCCAGAGGCTGATCTCTCCTTCTCTTGGGTGCTTCGTCACAAAGAGAGTGGATATGAAGAGGAAAACAAATTGAGGAGCTTCTGATCCGATGCAAACCCGAGGTGTTCCATCAGAGACAGCGGGGTTCTCACCCCCGGGCCAGGTTTCCGTTGTGAACCTATTTCCCATTGCTGGGTACCCTTGAGGATCGGTGAATACCATCTAGGGGAGCCAAAACGGAATATGTGGAAAGTGTGGGGTCTTAAGCAATTGAATCTAAAGGCAATGGGACACTGGGCTTTTTATATAGACACATAGCATTCTTGCAATGCTCCCTCCCTATATCTGTCCCCGTGCCCTAGCTCCCCCCTTTACTGTCCACCCACCTCAAGGGGCACTCTGTGGGCACAGGGTGTCCTTGCTGTACCCAATCCACAAGGAGCTGTTTTTCCTCTGATCTCGATGATTTAGGTAATCCCTACTCTCCAACCTGATACTCAAATGGTTCCTTCTTGCTATTTGGTATTCTTCTCAAGTGGTTCATGTGTATAGGCTCTTTTCTACCAAATAATGCTCGATATGCCTTGAAAGAAAGGATCTTGTCCTATACTTGTTGGAGATTCCCCATCCTCACTAGATCTATCACTTGGGTGACCTCAGTAAATGCTTGCTGATAAACCGTTTAATTTGTATCACCTCTGTGTCTTTACTTCCGAATAGTGCAATGCATAGGCTTCCGCTTGCACGCTGCCTTCCTGCCAATAAATACAAACACCCAAGTCATCATCTCACATAAAAATGACGGTATGGGTGGGAAAAGGCAGTGCCATTGCTAAAGATTCTTTGTGTTTTGGGCTAAGAATAGGGAAAGGCTTGCAAGGCTTTCCTGACCGCCTTTGGCATCAGGCGCTCGGTCCTTTTATCAGAAGAGCACAGACATTTCACTCAATCTGTGAGAATCTCTCACACAGACAGAGGAACCTTGAGATGAGCCAGGCCCCTTTTTAATAAACACAGGAGTTGTGGGATGAGCAGGTCCAGGGTCAGGGAAGAGGTGATATTGAATTTCATTTCTCAGCTATATGTTAGGGAATAAAGAGTATTCTTGTGGGGGGAGTATCTGGAAACAACATCCACCATGATATTGATGGTTGGGGGGGATCTGATCGTTTAACTACTGCTGTTGCTTTTCCTTTAAACAGAAGCTGGGGCAGGGTGGTTCGGTGGGTGGGTATTGTTCTGGCTTCTGCGTTAATCCTGCTTTCTTGCCACTTGCACCTGTCTATGCTACCTGGCAGAGTCACAGCCATCACTGAGCCCCTTCCCCCCTCCAAGTTTATTTATTGTGGCTATTTTACCAGCTATTGGCTCAACACACTCCACTCAAATATTCATCATTTAGCTCTCTGGGTAAATCGTATTTAATCAGCACAGGAGAGAAAATAGCATAATTATAGATGCCGGATGCCATTACACTCAGAAGAAATTAAACCCCGTCTCAAGCCGACCAGTGGGCGCTGTGATTGCATCACCACTGGGGTTACCGAGAGGTTAGTGGCCATTCGGGGCCAGCGGTACCTTGTAGGATGCCTGACCCAGAAGAGCCGTAAGGAGACACACCCGTGTGCACACAGATTCACGGCATCAAAAACTCATCAAATGGCAGCCAGTAAATTAATCTTTTATTGTTCTGAGAATGTGATGAATGAGAGGGTAATAAAGCAAGGCCCATACATGGAGATGGAGAGATTCTAGATAAATGGGCTCAGAGAACTCCAGTCCTTAAAGCTGATATGGGGAATTCCTATTCCCCATCTTTTCCAGGGTACTTTCTGCCAAAAGCCAGGGTTGATACTGACAATTAAAGAAAAGGAGGCAGGAAACCTTTTCAGTGAAGCAAAAGCATCCATTTGGGGCATGTGGGTCCTTACAGGAAATACCCCCATCCATGGAAGATGTAACAGAAAAGGCCAAACCAGAATCACATTAGTCCTGGTCACAAGCATAAGCAGACCTGTCTTTTCTCACAAGCAAACGTTTTCAGGTCAGTATTGCTAATGAAGTGTTTTGTTTGGGGAAATCAATAGGGGAAAAGTTGTTAAAGAAAAACCGAACAATAATATTAACATCAGAGCCCTACCTGCTTTTTGCCTGCTGAAACGGGCTTCTGGAAAAGGCCTTGGGGTCAGCTTCTGGCCATTCACACCCAGCCTCTTCCCACACATATCCAGGGCCACCAGCCCCCATGCGAGTTACAGAATAAGAGTCACCTTTAATCTCACAGTAAGGTTTTCTCTCCCCTGGCCCTCAGCTCTGGGTCGGCAGCCCTATCTACCACGGAGCGCTGTTTGTAAAAATTCAGAAACGTCCAAAGATGCAATTAGGCTTTACTTATTACCATTGGGTGATTGTTTTTGCCTTTCCCACCTCCCTCCCCTTATTCTTTTTTCTTTTGGCTAATAATGCTTCTGAGGTTTGGATAAGTAACTAAGAGGAAGGAGATCTCCTTCTAGTCCATCCTGCTGCCGACAATTAAGAAACCTCAAAGTAATTTTTGAAAATGTCAGCGTCTCATTTAGCAACAGGATAAATAATAAATGAAGCGTAATCACCGTCCTGTGCTGGTGGTACAGCTTCGCGGCGTCATTCGGAAACTAACGGTATCATATCTTTGTGTCACAGTTTAATTATATCTTGTAATTAGTTTCAGCAATGGATTGCATAGAGTCAGGCCCCCTGAGCTAAACAAAAGGTAATAGAACTTTCAGCGCCCCTGCATAAATCAATTATGAAAGTGTCCTGCGTTATTTGAAGCTTGTTTGCTGCAATTTTATGCACAGAGCTGAACTAGTCCTTCTTGCCCATGGAGGGCCGTTCGCTCCACCCAGCAACCAAGGCTCGCTGGCAGCTGAGCCTGCTCTCGGACCCACACGCAGCACACGCTCAGCAGGAAACGCCGTGGAAGGGGCGAGGAGCAGAAGGGGAGGGGGTGCTGTGTTGCTGTGGGGGGGGGAGGGGATGAGATGCAGGAGGACTGGAGCAGGTAATAGATGCACCACGCACAAGAGAGCAGGGGATAAAATGGGAAAAGATGTGAGGCCCTGGAAGAATGATTCTTTATGCTTCCCCGAACAAAGACGAGAAGGTTAGGAGCATCAGAGGCCAAGCAACGTTGATGAATATGGGCAGGCGGACACGACACACGTCCCTTTATCATTTGTCCTTTCAACATCCCTGCGCTCCCCACGCGGTTGGAATTGGAACCAGCACAGGTTACTTGGCAATAGGAAACGGAGAAGGAGAATCCACGTCTTTAATTGGGTCTAATTCGGGTCCTACCGAGCTCAGAAACTGTAAAGGGCTTCGGAGCGTAGTTGAGGGCTTAGCGATGGTCACCAGGCCTGCGCGGGAGAGTCACGGAGTCCCTGCTGGGGGAAGCTAAGAAGAAACTCAGGGGCGGGGGGTTGGTTAAGTCCAAATGCCACCAATACGTGTGATCGTCCCTTTTTTGATCAAACTGCAAGGCATGGCAGAGAGTGGGGGTGGGGTCCACATTCAAAGTCCTCATCAAGTCGTCTTTGAAAGTAAGTCTAGTGCCACGCTGGCCTTTCTGTTTATACAACAATTTACAGGTTTAAACGAAACCCCGCTTGAAAAAGCAGACTGAATCTTCCTATTGTGAGCACTTCAGCAAATTTAACAAAAGAAAGAGCCCAGGCGAGGAAGAGAAAGGGGGGGCGGTGGTGGTGGTGGAAAAGGTCCAGTCCTCAGACTGGTGTGCTGCAATCTGGCTGGTTGCTATGGTGACGTGATGGCTTGTTCACATGGCAACATACCTTAGGTCCACTATTAAAATGATGAGAGTGAACTCAGTTGCATTAAGGAGAGCGCGCTGTATGCTAAAGCGAGTCTTTATCTCCAGAGAGAGCTGGACAGAGACTAGCAACCAGTACAAATGAGGGAGAAAAGAAGGAGGAGGAAAAGGTTGGAGGTCTGGAAGAGGGAAAAACCACAGGGATACAATAACTGAAAAGAAAGATCCTCAGTTCTGGGTCTAAATTGAGGGCCTGAGATCCAGAAGACAGACACGGAGTCTTGTTTGATATGGAATTCATCGTCCAAATCAGCCCATCGGGCTAATGACTCCTTATTTAAAAAACACATTCCAAATGCGACTGCAGTACCTTGGCTCCAGAAAACGTCAACAGTGAACTGAACCAAACCCATGAGCTGCTGCCGTAGCGAACAGCTCAGCTATTGCCACTTAAATAAAATACTCTAATAACGACAAAGGTGGAAAATTACACGGCATTTATTTATTGAATATAAAAGTCCATTGACAGCCACAGATCCACATCATATCACTTCAGAGTTAGTGGGGAGCATTTCCCTGGGAAATCTGGTTTCATGTTTCCTTTAATGTACTGACAATTTTTCCCCTGCTGACGTTGAGGGGTGGTGATAATTCTACGGATATTATCCCAACAACCTTACCTACCTACCCATGCTTGATTTCTGTCTGCTGTTTAGCAAGCACTTCTATGGCATACAGAAGAGGAAGCCAGGAATTATAGGGCTATGTAATCCCACCGTGGGCTCCAAGTGATATCATAAGCCATCTGCAAGATGCCCAAACTCCTCCCCCCACCCCAACAACTCCCTGCTCCCCTCACTTATTCTGCCCTCCTTCCCACCTCTCTATGGTTGGCCATGCTTTATTTAAAGAGCTTATTACCATTGTGGCCTCACCAGCTTTGGAAATCTCCTGCTATGGAAACACGACACGGCAGAAGGTGAGCTTGGTATTGTCACTTTTTTTTTTTTTAATGACGATGGCCTTACTGTCAGTCAGAGGATTCATTTCTACATGTCGGCCACTGACCTGGTACCTACTTTATGCCGATGTTCTAGATGCACGGGCGCCAGCAGAGGGGAGCTGGGCCCCAGGAGCTCTTGGGCTGGCAGAGGGGAGGGGACATGGAGCTCTGACATCAGCAGACAGGGACAAATACTAGGACAGAGAGCAAAGCAAAAGACCACTTGTAAATTTCCTTCTCTCCACTCCAAACACCACGTTTTTCCCTGAGTCTTAGGATGAAGAACATCATTTTTTAATATTTCTTACAGTTTCATAACATGTTTTGGCTTCCTCATAAACCTATATAAACAAACCAAGCGTGGAGAGGCAGGACAACTCAGGGGTAAAGACCCTGATTTGTCACTGGCTAGCTGGGTGATCTCTCTAAGCCTTAGTTTTCTGATTTGAAAAGTGGGAGCATAACAGAATCCAACTTTCTCACATTGCTGGTAGAATTACATGAGGTAATAGTTGTAAATGGATATGCTCGATCCAGGGCATTTACATTTTATTTATTGTTGTTATTCCCTGTTGCCCTAGACAGTCTGTGACAGGCAGCGTTAATCCATTGCTACCTTAGCAACAGAGAAAAGCATAATTTTCAGAGTGATAAGCTCTTAACCAATAGGCCAATAGCTTTTTTTTTTTTTTTAAGCCTGTTTTGGAAGAGTCCAGGGCAGACACAGTTTGGATATATTTGTCCCAGAACTTTCTTTCCTAGATGCCTCCAGGGAAGCAGGCCTGGCAGGCAGCTCAACTTGCCTTCCTCTGCTAGACACCTTTCATTTTGTTTTGTATTTTAACTACTGACAAAATAGCAGCTTTGTCCCTCTCCCCAAAATGGTGGGTAAGCATCTCCTCATGAGCATGGTAAACTGTATGCAAAAAAAAAAAAAAAAGAGAAGAGAGAAACCTTCTGGTGTCTATCAACTTTCCATGACAGCTACACTCACATTCCCTTCTGAGGACCAAAATAACTACAAAGTGTACGAAATTGTTAAGCACATAAAAACCCCAGAGGTAGAGGCTGGAAATAAAACTCATGATTTCCCAACCAAAAGGCATCAAAGTCCAGCCCTCATAGTTCATTTGCTTCCCTTAACTCGGTGCTGGCAGATCTGCCTCTACTCAGTAAGCAGGCAGCATTGGCCATGTGCACACGGCTCGAAGGAGAGAGGCCAGAGACCTGCCGGTGGACCAGCATGGCACGCATAATAAAGACACAGAGGCGTACGGGGAGCCCAGACACAGATGAAATCCGTCAAAAAGCACTGAAAGAGAGAGGATAGCTGAATCCTCGTGACTATTTTTTGGAGCTTATGATATAGTTTTCACACGTTTAATGGCGAGGCAGCTAGGTTTAAAGGAACTTTCCCATTTAAATGTGCAATAACAGAATAATAAGATTATGCAGCATGTCTAGATGTACGGCTTCATCAGGTAGGATGGGGAAAGGAAGATGCCGTGGTTCCAAAAGGAACCCCAGGAACAGGAAATTTGGAAAGCAATGTCCCCCTGCCACTACAGAGCAAACCTGGGAATGTTGTGTGGCTTCGGGGCGTGTAGGGAGAGTTGCTCTTGGTGTCCAATCTTTTTCAAGAGGCCTTGATTTGGGGAGGGTTTTTTAGGAGGGATGACAACAGACAATACTGAACTCTTAATGTGTTCTGGGAGCTCTGCTGGGCGCTCCAACCACATAGCTCCCAGGGGTATTGGCCACTCATTCCCTCTCTTTACTGAATACTTACCAGTGCTTACAGAGTTTTGCTAAGTGGATTTCAACATACTCTTAGTATGAAAAAGAGTTTTTACCTCCAAGAACTTTACAATTTAGTTGGATGATAAAATGTTGATATGTGCAAAGTAATGTGCTATTTAAAAAAATTAAGGCTAAAAATTTAAGCTAGATCAGGGATTGGCAGATTACAGCCTGTGGATCCAAACTGGACTGCTACCTGTGTCTGTAAATAAAGCTTTATCGGGGGGGTGCCTGGGTGGCTCAGTCGGTTAAGTGTCTGACTCTTGATTTCGACTCAGGTCATGATCTCGCAGTTTGGGGGAATGAGCCCATGTGGGGCTCTACACTGACAGATTGGAGTTTGCTTGAGATTCTCTCCCTCTCCTTCTCTCTGCTCCTCCTCTGCTTGCATGAGCATGCGCATACTCTTTCCGTCTCTCAAAATAAATAAATAAATAAAATAAATTTTATTGGACACAGTCATTTTCTTTCATTTACATTTTGTCTATGGATGCATTCTCCTTACAATGGCAGATATGACAGATTCTAGAGACACTGTATGGTCCATCTAAAATAATTCACCATCTGGTCTTTTACCAAGAGAGTTAGGCAACCCCTGGTCTAGCTATTCTAGGTTCAGAGGAGGAGTGATCACAGTGGCTGGGAGTAAAGAATTAGTGGGAAGAATGGACCTTCATAGGGCCTGGTGAGAACTAGAGAGCCTGAAAGGAGTAGAGAAGCCATTCTTGCTGGGGAGAACAGTGAGGCCAAATATTCAGAGAAAAAAAGCAGCATTGTTGTTTGAGGGGCAGAAAGTGAGCCATCTGTTTAGAGTGGATTAGAATTTCATTCTGGAGCAGCAAACAGAAAGGATGGTTGGAGAGATGGGAGCTGAGTCAGCAAAACGTGGGATTCCCAAAGTGAAGGAGAAGGTGGGTTTGCAGGAAGTGAGGATATACAAGGCCCTGGCTATCTTCCAGCAGAATCCAAGTGCGGAAGGCAGAGGAGTAAAAGGAAAATAAAGGACTGGAAGCAGTGAGTATGGGTCACCTGCTCAGGAAGTTTGACCAAGAAATGAAGGAGGATACAGGTGGTAGTTTCAATAAAAGGCAAAATTGGAGAATTTGGAAAGTTAGGGGAAACTCTGTATGTCTTGTGGTAAAAGAGGAAGCAGCATAGAGAAGGGGATTGAGGAGGTTGGAAGCTGAGAAATGAAGAGTGTGAAGAAGGTGGGAGTGGAGAGGGGTGGATAAGCTGAGCGATGCTTCCTGATGGTCTCCCTCACAAAGTGAGGGACATCAGCAGATAGCAGAGATGGGCCAGCCTGGGGCTAAGAAGATGAGGAAAGTGAATTCAAGATCTTTTAAGGAGCTACAAAGTCTCCTTGAAATATCACAGCATCTTGCTGTGGGAGGCCACATTCACTTGCTTTGATGACTTCTCTTAGCAGGGTTCTATGGCTTGAGTCCAAGTGTATGGTAGAATGGTTCAGTTGATATTGGTCCAGGAGAAAGTCCAATGGATGGGAACATCTTTGACATGAATGAAAAGGGACTAGAGTGGCTGACAAGAACATTTGGACTGGGCAGGCAGTCAAATGTATACAGACTGGACCTAATGGACTAGGACAACAGTAGGTGATTAATATGCATGGAAGCAACTGAGTTGGAGGGTTCTGAAATTCAACAAGAAACCAGGTCTTGATATTATTAGATTGATTTTTCCTGAAGCATCAACATCATTCTTGGAGGGCAAAAGGCTCAGCCCATTTTTTAATCATCATAGACAAGTTGACAGTGTTCCGTTTTCTGCTCTAGGTTGTAGGATTGATCTTTGAGTATGGTAGGCATTACTACGATTCACCAAAATCCAGTCTCCTCTTTTTATGGGCACTTAAAGTTTGTACTTCCCACCTACCCTGAAGTAAGGCATGACTATGTGATGTGATGTGGCCAACGAAATGGGAATAGATGTGATTCATATCCCTCCTTGGTTGGATCATTTAATTTTCAGTGTGAGATACTCTAGAACTTTTTAACACTTCTGTGGCAATCATGAAAGAGGCCCTGTATTAAAATGGTAGGAGCATGGATTTCTAAGAATGGAGGACAGCAACAGCCACAGAGAGTTATCTAGACCTTCAACAGACTTTGATCGAGGGAGATGCTGTGAGCTGAATTATGTTTCTGAAATTCATGTATTGAACCCCTAACCTCAGAACCTCAGAATTTGGCTATTTGGAGACAGGGCCCTTAAAGAGGTGATTAAGGTAAAATGAGCCCATTGCGGTGGGCTCTAATCCAATGTGACAGGTGTCTTTGTAAGAAAGGAGATTTGGACACGCAAACGGATATGGACATTGGGGATATGTGTGCACAAAAGATAGACCATGTGAGGGCACAGTGAAAAGATATCCTCAGACCAAAGAGAGAGGACTTAAGACAAACCAATACTTAACAACACCTTGATTTTTGACTTCTAGTCTCTGGAATTGTGAGAAAAGAAAGTTCTGCTGTTTAAGCTACCCAGCCTGGGGTATTTTGTTTTGGCAGCCCAAGTAAAATAATACAAGAGACAAATCTTTTTTTTTTTTTTTCTGTTAGAAAGCTTGTTACCACAGCAAAACCTTTCTCAGCCTGATTAATACAGTGGGATACTTTAGGTTGGGTGGCAGAAAAAGGCTCCCTGAGGAGATGGCATATAATTTGAGAAATGAATGAAAGCAGGAGCTGGCTGTGGGAGAGACTGAAAGAAGAACATTCCAAGCTTAAGGAACAGACAATACAAAGTACTGGGTTTGCCTGTGGTGGGGAAGAGAGGAGAAAGACAAGGGGGTCTTTCTGGGGATCAAGGCCAGATCACAGAGAGGTCATAGGTTATGTTAGGGAGTCTGAACTCACATTTATATGGGAAAACTCTATGGGATTTTAAGCAAGGAAGTGATGTGATAGATCTGATTCATTTTTTTTAAATTTTGTTTTAAGAAGATCTTTCAGAATTCTGTATGGAGAATGAGCCATAGGAGTGAAGAATGGAAACAGGAAGACTTCTGTAGTGGTCCAGTCACAAGATATAACAGTGCCTTAATCTAAGATGGAGAGAAGCAGATGGATTTGGGCATTTTAATTTCAGCAGCTTCTTTTTGGGGTAGTTATAAAGGTTGGAGTCACAGTGGACTGGCGATTTCATACTTCCATTTACAGTGTTTATTATTAGAAGACACCAAAATTTTTGGCAGAAGAAAGAATAAGTTCAATTTTATGGGAAGAACACAGATGCAAGAAGTTACGGAGTAGTTACCAAAAAGGAAACTAAGTAACTAAAAAACAGACTTAGGAGCACAGCAGAATGGAGAAAGAGAGAGAAGAGAATACAATGACAAAAGAGGGCAGAAGGAAAGCGTCCTACTGATTTGGAATAGATGTGACATTGGCCACTACACTCAACATGACACACAGTAGAAGAAGCCACTGGTAGGAGTGGGGGAGGCTTTACCTGAACTCTGTGATTTCAGGGTCAATGGCAGGAACTATAGAATTTCTAGAGTGGATACCAGTGAAGACCAAAAGGGTGAAGTTAGTTTCCAGGCTCTGGGGGTGGAGCACAGGCTTGAGAAAACAATCATGCATCCTTTAGTCCTCAGCCCCGGTTTTGTGACAGCTCAAAATGCTTCCAATTATCTTAAAGAATGCAACATTTACCTTTAATCACTTCTATTCTAAATATCAGAATTGGAAAGGCATTAAATTAAACAATTAAAAACCTTGTATGTGTATAGTGCTTTTCGAATTTGCAAACCTCTTCCATGTGTATTAGGTCTCGATGGACTCTTACACCTCTCAGACTTCTGGGTAGAGAATGAGTTCTAAGGAAGAAGGAGAAGAGGGTACTCTGGAGTAGTCAAGGCAGAGGCAATATGGTAATTTAGTCTAGGAATGTGACATGAAGATGGAGAGAAGTGGATGATTCACTTAAGGTCATTTCTCTCAAATTCATTAATTTATAAATGTTTATAAAGAAGTCTACAATAGCTCAGACATAGTGATAGGGTTTGGGTACTTAGAGATGCTGTTTGTGAAGACTGCCTAAGATTTGATATGGGAGGTTCTGGGGCAGATGTGGAAACAAATAATTATGGCACAATAGGATAATGACTCCAACTGAAGTATGAACAAAGTGCCTTAGGATCTGGGGGTAATTCTGATAACTCTGCCTGTGGAATTTAGAGAAGCCTTCTATAGAGGAGTGGAGAACCTGAGTAGGGTCTGGAAGGATGGGAGAGGAGTTTTCTGGAAAGGGAAGGCAGGAAGGGATGCCAGGTGAGTGACTAGCATAGAGAGAGGTGCACATATGCCAATACTAAGGAGTGTGGCCCAAATCTGTGAGTTACAGGAGAGATGGTGCCGAAGACATAAGTTGAGATCATATCATGAGACACTCAGGTAATTATGCTAAGAAGTTGGCATTTGATTCTCAAGCAGTGGGAGTGCCAGTGAAGATTTGAAGCCTGGAAGAGGTATGGTCATTTTACAGATGGGGACACAGAAGTTAAGAGACCATGATCTCAAGGTCTGCAGTGGTGGGAGCAGTAGTGAGGTACAAATCACCTCCCTTCTGACTCTGAGCTCTTCTTGTTTCATACCTAGCTCCTCCTTAAAGTCTCATTGCATTTATATAATGTGTGGTCATTTCTCCTCCAAGCAATTTTCCATGAAAAAAAAAATTCACAAAATACAGAATGTTGGGATTAGCCAATATTATTTTCATAAAGTATTTTTTCAATGACACTTTATATTTCCTAACATAAATAAATCATAAAGAACAATATCTCATATTATATGCAGGGGCCATATAAGAATTTGATAATCTGGAAGGAATCTACATGGCAGACCAGAAGAAACTGAATCATATTATCTTAAGTTCAATAACGGGCTAGTGTCCAACATTTAGCAAGTGAACACATCTATTATACTGAAAATATTCTCAACTTAGAATGTGGTGATGACTGCACCACTCTGTGAGTATACTAACCACTCTTAAGTATATAATTGAAATTAAAAAGTTGTTAAAAAAACTGAAGGGGCTACAGTCTTCATTTGGATCTTTAGCATATTAATTAACCTATTAAAACACCTTACACCAATCTACCTTGGAGACAATGCAATTGATCCCTCTGTCAAACTCATCGAACTTCATGTTTTGACATCTTAGATAGTTTTCCACATGTGTTTGTGGTTTTAAAGAACTGTAGCAGTTCTTTAAACATTTATAAGGAAAGGAGAAGTTTCACTCCTGAGAAAACCATATCCCACAAAGGCTTTTTGAAAGGCACTGTCTAAGTAACATGAAACAGAACATTTGGCTAGAATGAAACCTGGAGAAATGGTTTTGGGTCTTAATGTTCAAATTACGTTTGGTGTTGATTAGATGGCATGGTAGTTTTCTGACAGGCCTTATGGCTTACTTGTTCTTGAGTTCCATGTATGCCCTACGTTACTTGTATTCACTTCAAACAGGGAGAAGCAATCTACAGCATATGAGCAGATTTTAAGACATGAGTAGACCCTTTGCTATTGCTATGTCCTACCCACCACTATAATGACTGCTGTTCAATGTCTCAGTTACTCCATGAGACCAGATATGGTGACTCATCCCCCAACCTCTTCCCCATGCCTCAAAGAGTCAGTGTTCAGCCAAACAACCTTCTTTTATTTCCTCCCCCAACTTCTCCAGAAGGAGATCTGGGGCAACTATTTTTAAAACACTGACGACACATACTTAGATCAAACCACAAATCTCTTCTCCAATAATAGCCATCTGTACTAACATGCTTCCTTCCAAAGATGGCCCCTTGCAGGTGAATGAATGATGCTCCAAGGAGAACCTAGATTGTACTTTTGCTTTTAGAAGGCCCGAAAGAGAGTGTCTTGCCTTGTTACTCAAAAATACTGTCTTTATGTCAAGCTTAGATCTGGTAGGCTGGTGTGTCAAGTGTTGAATTGTCCTGAAATGGAATCCTTGTGATTGATTGCTACTTGCATTCTTACACACTGTCCATATGTGGTTTAAGTGAATTTTGTGCACCATGGACAGTTCGCTTTCTGTCATTGCCCCTGGGGGACTCTAAGGACCCTTATGACCTTGCTGATGTGGAATATCCCAATCCTCCATGGATTTATAACATCTAAGAGAATGCGCCATGCAAGGGCAGAGACAGCATAGATACTAGCATTTAACTTCCTTTCCTGGTCATCAACCTTTCAGCTAAGAATGAAGGAGGAAGACCAGGAGGAATGCTTTATCATTTTAATATCCCTTCCCACCCTTTTTAAAGCAGAGTGCCTCAGGGTCTTTTTAACAATGGTATCTTAATAAATTATTTAAAAAAGAAAATAGAGCCTCAGGTCCATCGGTAGTGCATGTTATTATTGAAGGTACCAGATCTCTGATGGGGAGTAGAGAAGTAGAAACTGGAGAGGTAGTGGTTGCACAGTAATATATTTTAAACGCCTTCTTTAAATCCTTACTGCTATAGGTAGGTAAATCTAGTCAATTACGGAAACAGGTATTCCCTGTATGTGGTCAGTAAAACATCAACACTTGACAAGAATGCGTTCCACAAAACATTAATAGTAGCCATCATTTTTGAGTCTCCAGTATATGCTATGGATTTGATGTGGATTAATCAATCTTCACAAAATGTTGGTGAGGTAGGTATTTATTCTTACTCCTGTTTCAGAGATAGGGAAAAGGAGATTCAGAGAAGTCCCATAAGTTGCCTAAAACCACATATTTTGAAATGAGTGAAGCTGGGATAAGAGTCCAGATGTGTCTGAATCCCGAGTCCTTACTCTTAGCCATTTTTCTATCCTGCCTCCCAGGCAAATATACAGGCAAACCAAACACAATGAGAGTGAAAATAAGAGGAACTTGCAACAGAATTAAAGATAAGTGCTCAGAAGAATAAAACTGGGGTTACTGCTACAACTGCTATTCGTTATGAAAATATTCCATTTGTTTCCTTATGGAAATACACTAATAAAAGGTAGGCTGAAAGCAAACATGAGCTGGCAGATACTTCATCTTTCTGATCTATGCAAAGCCCATCCCAAGTGGACAGTGTGAATCCATGCTGCTTTTCCCTTCTCCTCTTCAACCAATTAGCACACTGACGGACCACTCTGGCCTCCTGATATTTGCAAAGCTGCATTAGCTTGTTCTTTTCCTCCAAGACTGCTGGTAACAGGTACATTCAGACTTTACTACCCATCTCTGCTGGCATCCTTCCTTCTTGAAATCTGCCGCATCAGTAGTTTGCAATCAAGTGTATAGTTAAAATAAAACCTTTTCAAAGGGCAGAAGAGTAGGTTTTGCTCTGCTGTTTTGATTTCTAAATTTAAGGGTGATGAACTAGATTCACCTCCAGTGTTTCATTGTGGATTTCACAATTCATCATGCCTTTAGCTACTGGTTGTGCTTCACACGGGGGGAGGGATGAAGGGGGCAGGATTTCAAGGGTTTTAGGTAGAGTGGGTGGTGATGATGAAATATCTTCCTACCTTTTCCACCTTCTTGCTTGTGTTGACTATATTTTTGAGTTTCACTCAATGATGGAGTTGTTCCTTAGCGTCTTGTGTGCTTAGCCATTTAATTAAAGCAATCCATATTGAATTCATGTCCAGATGCCTTGACCGGCGGAGCCAGATCCTCATTGGCATGCCAGCTGCTCAAAGAGGAACACGGCCCCTTGCATACTAATCAGGAGAGGAGGCAGTGATTCATCAGCCCATGATACTGCTCCAGCATCTACAAGCACTTATGACATGTAATTGGTGGTGCATAAGCAAGCCAGGCCACATTAAAAACCCTACAGATAGTCAGAGATAAAAATTAATGACTTTTGCTTTGTGTAATCCTGCATGCATTGGTGGGAAAGGGAGGGGGATTGGGATTAATGGGCAAATCTAAGTAGGCACCAAGGAACAAAGGCTTTCCCAGCCTTGTTTACATATCGAACAATAAAAAACACAAGTGACAAGTTATGGGAAAGGCGAGTGTGAATTTTCGGCACGAGTGAGTTGAAAGACTGCTTGCAGTTTATTATGGATTCTAAATTTCCATATTCATTATTCCAAAACAAACGTCCTCAGTGGGCTCTTCTGGGACTGGCTAGAGCAGTTGTTATTATTCATCTTTCACTGGGGCTGAGGTTGTCATGATTAGGGCTGGACCATGCTCACTCTTCATGGCAAGCCCTAGCTACTCAGGGACACAATGCAAACCTTTGACAAGCCCAGAGGAAGGTAACAGGGATCAAGTAGGGTCACCCTAAGTGCTTCCCTAAAAGCAGGAACTGCACACTTAGGGCATGAAGGGGGAAAGAGATAGGAGACTCTTGAGCCACCTACTGAAAGGAAAGAGAAAGAGCCCAGGTGGCCCAGGTGGCCCAGGTAGACTCTAATGACCAGGAAGTGGAAAGAGAAAAGGAAAGTGGCAGCAGTGAATGAATTGGATTTATAATTAATCTGGGCAGGTTAAGTGATAGAGTTATTAGGGTGTTGCCATTCAGGCTCTAGTTAATATAGATATTAAAAAGGGGAGTGATTGTAGGTGTGGTGAAAGTAGAGCATGTTTGCCAATAGATAAAACAAAGTGGAGGCAAGCAATGCATGTATGTGTTGGGAGATAGTCTATTACATTGAATATCACATGGAGAATGTGATAGAGACAAATGTCAGTCAGTGTTCTGTAGTCAAAAAGCGCCTTGATTGTTATTTAAGGGCTTTCTTTAAGACACAGCTGGCCTGGGTGAATTTTGAAAACAGGCTTGAGTGGGGATGATCGTGCTGGCTCATAGTTAGATGTGGATATGTTTAGGTAATGTGACCACTGAATAAAGGGGTGGTGAGGATATGTCCTGGGGAAGATGAATCATTGTGATTTGATGATAGGGAGGGAGAGACCTAAAAGAAAGATGCCAAGACAGTAGGCTTAAGACACCATGGTTTTCCCTATTATCTGGCTTTGTCTCTTCTGAAAGGAAGAGTAGCAACCAACCCATACCCATTTGTGGTTCCTTTCTCTTCACATTGGTCTTATTCTGATGAATTCTATACTTCTGTTTTTCTTGCTGATCACAGATTATCTCAGTTATCCTTGATGGAAAAGTCATGGGCAGCATGTGTAGAAAGGGCATTCCAAGAGCAGGAAATGTATAAGAGAGATGATTGGAAAGAATGTGTTCAGCATCCCCTGGTGTGACAAGAGCAGTACTTTGGGTTGGGCCAACCCTGGCCTTTTGCCTGGAGTCCTTTGTTCTTTTGTTGCCGCAGAATAAAACCATGTTATCTGGTCTGTACAGAGGGTGCATCTACAACTTTGATCTCATGAGTGTCATGATCTGCCCATGAGATGTAGTTAAGAGGAGTAATTCTGTGACTTATCTCAATGGTGAGAATACCCAGAAGTGTTGGCACTTTCTGTGGAAAAACATGGACTGTTATAGTCTATTAGAATAACAAATACTCAAGTTCTGCTACATTCACAAAGTGATTTGACACTTAAGTCTAGTGTAGAGAAGATGTACAAATTTAAGAACAATATGGGGGAGAGAACAAATTTTAAGCCTCGACATTTCTATTCAGTAACTTGTATCTGGGACCTAATCTCAGTAGTGTTACCTTTGGCCTGGAAGAGACAAACCAAGATTACATTGGAGTAGAGTTGGTTAGTCAGTAGTTAAAGGTATTGCATCATACATCAGAAGAAAGAGCAAGGCAGAAGTGAGCAATGAAATCTGCTGTTCCCTTACCCACATTCAACTCTGTCTTATGGTAAGTGGCTTAGGACAAGATGCACTTTAAAGAGCCCAAACAGTCAAAAATGTATCTCAATTCTCTCTTTCCCATAGTTCCTTCCCAAGGAAGGGCTGGTTGGGAGATACTTTTGGTATCCTGAAAAAGTTGGCTACATAATAAAGTCAGAGGATACAACTAGAATTTGAGGAAAATTAGGAAAATTGGAGCTGTTAAATAAATAGGAAGTCATTTCCAGGAGATGAGGATTTTATAGGAGAATTACATATGGGGAGAAGGAAATCATATAACCAACTCGATCTACTGTCGAGGGATAGAAAGGAACCCAAACTTGTTCATGGGTGATGAAATCACTTAGATTAGCTTGAAGCCCTAAGCTGCCCTTTCTTCCCAGAAGGATGGACCAGCAAACTTGGCTTGGCATTCTCACCGGCTGCAAATGCTCTAGAGTATCTGGAGTCACAAAGGCCCCTGGTTAAACTACTACCCCAGAGGAAAACCTACTAATTTTCTTTTTTGCCTCTTTCCACTACATTTACTGAACAAATCTTCTTTAAAGTTCTCTCAAAACTTTTATCTTGTTAGGAGGAGAAATGAAATATTTTTCTGGTGTTTAAGAGTATTAACCCCACAGGATGGAAGAAATCCATGTGACCAGCAACACTTACTTTGGGCTGGGACTAATCAAAACCACAAACAAAGGTGAAGAGGCAATGGTTTTAATAAATAGACAGTGATCTCTTCCTATGAGGGCTCACAGAACCCTTGAGGTAGTCAGTAAAAAATATATTCTAAGCAATAAGATTGGTGGCAAGGGTTTTCACAATTTCCAAGAGGGAAACTGAGGCATAAGAATGGTCAGTGATTTTTCCAGAGGCGAAATTAGCAACAAACTTAGAAATAAATCTATGGCTGCTGTTTTGAAGTTCCTTCCTTCCTTCCTTCCTTCCTCCCTCCCTTCTTCCACATTTATTTGCCAGATATTTTTAGGGGAGAAACGGGTTAAATATATATATATATATATATATATATATATATAGAGAGAGAGAGAGAGAGAGAGAGAGAGTACCTGCTGACATCCTGATCATGGTCTTATTTTAGGAATATTAATTGGATGGTAGGGTACAGGATGAGTTGACATGGAGCAATGATGAAGGCGAATGTGGAGGGGCATGATCAGAAGGCATTTTGATTTTCCAGGGATAATGAGGGCCCCGAACTAGAAGCAAATGGCAAAAGGGCATGGGAAAGGAGGGGATGAATGAGAGAGCTTCTTAAAATAGAAACAAATTTGGCAACAAATTTGGTGTGGAATGAGAGAGAACAGGAAGTCAAAGGAGATTATTTTTTTATCCTGAGTGACAAAAACCCACAATGGAACCTTCTGGACAAGAGAGAAGGTATACAAGAGTTGGGGCACGTTAAGGACAGCCTGCTGGCTTCCGCCTTATATCCAGTGAGTTTAAGGTCCCGACACACATGCAGGTGAATTGTTTAGAAAGTGAAGTCTCAGATAAATTGGGTCTGGAGATGCAGACTTGAGAATGGATGATGCACTCAGAAATAAATGGGGGAGAGAGAGAAGAGGAAGGGACTAACGACACATCATTGAGGGCGGATCTTATGCTCTGAAGGTGAAAGAGAAAAGAAGAGACAGGTTAACACCAAAGGCAGCAGAATAGGAGGATAGAGTCTCCGGGGCTGGAGTGGGAGAGAGCTCTGGGGAAACAGAGAGTACAGGGAGAGCCATCAGCTTCACCTCTGCCTCTGTGCTGAGGATAATCTGCACAGGGTAAGAAGGGAAAAGAGGCTGTTGAGTTTATTAACCCGTGGTGGGGAGAGAGGACAGACCGCTGGGTGTCATGGAGTGAGGGAGTGGTGAGGGCAGAAAGTCAGTAAGGGCAAAAAACTCATTAACTATCCTAAATGCTGAGGACAAACAGAATAATAAACTTCCAAACCAGAATGAAATACAGCCTTGCCTCCAGGAGACCACTTCAGTTCTCAGAACTGAAGGATGTGGCACTTGGTTCCTTTACCGCTGTCAACCTTCTGCCCCCTTCAGCCCTGGAGGGTGGCAGAGGGCCCATTGTCTGCCTGCTCCTCCAAGGACCACCGGCCAAGTGGCCACTCACGGTTGCTCTCCTTTGTGCTTGGAGAGATTAGAACCAAGTTGCTGAAGGCTCAAGAGGCTCCAAGACAGAAGCAAGGGGCAAGTGCATAGCTTCAGAGTTCCCGCCCAGTTTGAACCTGGCCTCTCCTCCCCTCAGCCCTAAGAGCTTACATTAAATTGGATAAGGGGATCCCTTTTCCTCCTTTTCTTTCTCATTCCTGTTTGGAAAATTAATGCTTTCTGAATCTGCTTGACTTAAGAACTCTCTTTGTTTCACTCTAATGTTGGTGACTTGTTTTGTTCTTGAGTTTGCCCGCTTCTCACAGAGGGGGGAAAACCAAACCAAACCAAACCAAACCAAACCAAACCACACCACACCTGAATTTGGCAGCTCTGTTCACAACAAAGTTTAAAACACTTAAAGGTAAATTCAACTAGCAAATGTGGGACCAACTATTAAGTGACAAAACCATGGTCAAATATCCCAAATGTGATTATTTTTCAAATATCCAGAATATGATTATTTTTCAGGAAAGCCAAGAAATACATAATGTTTCATTTTCCTAGATTAATAAAGTAAATTTAATAAAGGGATGCCAAACTATTGTAGGGATAACAGTAATAATGATAATGTTTACCAAGTATTAAGTGTGAGGTCCCGTGTTTTTTTTTATCCACCAGAAAACAAAGAAATCAACCAAACAAATGAAGATAAGTTCCTTTTCCTGGGGACTTCAAAATTCCCAGAAATTTAAAAACTCTGAATTCAATAAACACTGGAGTGGATTGGAGATGAAAAAATAAAGTGATAAAGAACTCCTAAAAAGGCTTATCTTTTACTTCATAGCTTTTCTTAATCTATCTAATATATCTGGGAGCCAAGCATCAGCTACAGAATATTTTTCTCATTTAATTAATGTAGTTAAGGTACAGATGTAACTGTCTATAACTTTATAGTTAAAGCAATCAAAACAAACTCAAATACAATTCTGACAGCTATTTCTACTGTTGGTTGCCAGTGAAGGCTCAAGATCAAGGTATTGATTGCATTTGTTCTGCCTAAATTTCATGCACTTATAATGTCCCTAATATACCAAAGGTTTTGCCATTCGAGTCTCCCAACAGCTGGGCTCAACATCACGAGCTTTTGCAACTGCCTTGAAATGTTTGGGCCACATTTCTACAAAACTGCACATTACAGATTCCTTTTCTTCTAATTCAATGCCCAGTTCTGCCTCCAGCCATCTGTAGCAGTGCATGTGTTTTAAGTTGTTTTAACAGCTGGAGATGGATCTATACCAATCCATATCCACACTCCTATTATTCCTGTGGGGTCCACCTGCATGCGTCTGCAGGGGAAGTTGGCGGCCATGGAAGGTGGTGAGGAGGGAGGGAACTAACCCTATTCACCTACTAAGTACCAGGGACTGTAGTTATCTGACGGATGGAAGTTATCTCATTTAACCCTCCGCATAATCCTGTGCTCAAAACTCCCACTCACTAAAGCTGAATCCATTCTCTGCCATCTTGGTGACCTAATCTCCCCTACTCTCAAGGGTCACCGGCTTCATCAAATGTACACCAGCCACAATTTCCAATGTCCTTGTCATCTTCCTTTTCCGACCCCCTCCCAGAACCCCCCACTGTTTCTCCTTAAGAGCTCCCTTTCCAGTTATAATGTTACCATAGAGATTGAAGGCAGGCCCACAGGGTTCCCTGGCCTCCTATTCTGACCACCTTCTACTTCCTAGCACCACCATCTGCCTAAGAGAAATCCCAAGAATGAGGTGTAATTCAGAATTTTCCCTTAAAAGACCGAAAGGTTCAATACTATCATGTTTTACGTCTCTGCTTACCTCAGTTTAAGTCCAAGACTCCAAGTCATCCCTATTATCCCCAGATGGTTGCCCTCCATGGCTGTGCATTTCTAATCTGACCCAATCTTCCATCTACCCCTAATCGACCCTACATCTTTATACCATCTTCTCTGGAATTCAGGGTCTGTTACCACCCAAATCCCCTAACACTCAAGCCTCTCCTGTACAAGTTTCTTTTAACATTTTAGAACAGTGTTCTCTGGAAATCACTATTTTCCCTATGTCCCCTTAAGTGGTAACTTTTTGCCTCCCACATCCCATATACCAAGAGGTTGCTGGGTGTCTTCACAGCCCCTCATTGTTACTTCTGGGATAATTTTACTTCCTTCTCCAAAACCTCCTTTGAGGAACATGCTACTGCATGGTACTGCCCAATACCCCTCCTCCCTGTAGTCACTGATCACCTTTCACAGCATATCCTGTGATTCACTGAATCTTTCCATGCCTGGCTCAACTGTCTTTGTCTCTCTTGCTTCACATCATTATTCACAATGACTTCAATATCCACATAGACAATCTATCTAAAACTCTGGCCTCTCAAGTGCTTGGCCCGTTTGCTTCTAATGCTATTTTTCTGTGCCTTACTGAGGTCATAGCCACGCTTTAGACCTTGTCATTACCAGCAACTCCATCGCTTCTACCACCCTCTATTTGAAGCATCCCACTTGTTTTAAGCTTCCCACCCTATCCTTTCTGGTATTCCAGCTTCACCAAATCTTCAATCCTGTTGGGGGCTTCTTCTATGTCTATCATCTGCCTCAGGCTTCACTTCCTTCTTTATTCATTTTTGATTCCAGAGTTTATAATGAGATCCCTCTTTTGTCATCATACCCTCAGCCTCCTTGTGACCCTCTTACCTTCCACTGTCCTTGCCTGTCAAACCCTTACTCTGCTTAAACCTAAATCTTAAAAAAAAATCCTTCCCTGCAGGTAAGCAGCAGAATCTACAGAGGAAAACCAATACAGCCAGGATGACTGATCTTACTTTAAATTTACAACCACAAGTGTCATGGGGACCTCACCACTGGACTTCACCAGCAACCCCAGCACACATGGCTAATCGGTACACTCACTCAGCACTCTTGTAGCCTCCTCCTTCTCCTCAAAGTCAGGCACCTCCCCTCTATCCTAACTCTCAGCTTGCCCCTCATTTCACTAAGAAAATGATGACAATAAGAACTTCCTCATTTTTCTACTGCCAAATCTACGGATTTTGCATCTCGGTCCTTCCATCTCTGTCCTTCATTAAGCGGGCAAAAGGTTCAAGTTCCTATCTTGGTCCAACAACCCCATTGAGCTCTCAATCCCATCTCCTCTGCCCTACTTACTAACCATCATGTTCTCCCTCATTTTGATCATTATCTTCAGCCCTTCTTAGACTCCACATCCAAACACATCCCCACCCACATACCATTCTGTTTTCCTATTCTACTTTATTGCAAATATCCTAAGAAGAATAGTCCATATTGTCTGTTTCCATTCCTTACCCTCCATTCTATCCTCAGATTTTTTTTTCCTACACCACACCACTAAAACTGCCTGGGTAAGGTCACCAACATCTCCTTCTTACTAATTTTCTTGTCAATTCTCTGTCCTCATATTTTGTGACCTCTCAGCAGCAAGGACACAGCTGGCCAGCACCTCTTCTTTAAAATGTTTCTATCACAGGGCTTCCCGGTCACTGCACTCCCCTGGTTCTCCTCTCTCATGGGCCCCTCCTTCCAAGTCTCCTTTTCTGGCTCTTCCTTCCCTTGTTATCCGATCATCAGAGAGGCAATCATCAATGTCCTCATTTTTCCTGTCTACATCCATCCCCTGGGTGTCTCACTCAGGTTCAGCACTTCGAATGCATCTATATGCTGGTGACTGTCAAATTTAGATCCCCAGCCTCAACTTCTCCTGTGAGCTCTAGGCTCCTGTACCTCATTTGCTACTTGTTCTCTCTACTTCAGAGTCTTCTGGGCATATCAAACTTTCCAAATCAGAAACTTGATTCTTTACACAAATCCTCCTCTTTCCTGTGACTTGGAAATGGCGGTCATCCTTTACTCCTCTTTCTCGCTTACACTGTGTTCTAATTCCTTGGCAATTTCTGTTGGCTGTAATGTCAATGATATCCAGAATCTGATCACTTCTCACCAACCCCACCACATTAGTTCTCTTCCTTCCTTGTCCTTTTATAGTCAATTTCCCACATAGGAGCTACAGAAACTTTAAAAAGTTATCTCTTCAAACTCAAAACCTGGCATGTTCAAAATAAAATCAAACTCCTGGACAAGAGCATGTATTACATGTCTTACTCATTTCACTACTTCTCGAGTCAGTCCAACTGTCCTGGCCTAATAGCTGATCCTTAAATGCTCCAAGCTTGAACCTGTTTCAAGGACTATTCTCATTGTTCTTTCTCCTTGGGACTCTTTTTCTCCAGGTCTTCTCAAGCTCCCTCCCTTACATCATTCAAGTCTTTGCTCTAGTATCATCTTCTGCAACAGTCCTTCCCTGAGTATCCTTTGGGGACACACTTTTCCCACTCTCCATGGCTCTGTTACCTTGAATAATGCTTCCTTATAGTGCTTCCCACTCTCTACCATTACATCATATATTAATTTATATATTCATTGCCTGTCTTATTGCATTAATAATGTGTACCTCTCTTTTTCTTTATTTTTATTTAAAAAATGTTTATTTATTTATTTTAAGAGAGAGGGGAAGAGCAGAGAGAGAGAGAAAGAGAGAGAGAGAGAGAGAGAAGGAATTCCAAGCAGGCTCTGTGCTGTCAGTGTACAGCCCCAGATGGGGCTCAATCTCACATACCATGAGATCAAGATCTGAGATGAAATCAAGAGTTGGATGCTTAACCAACTGAGCCACTGAGGCACCCCATCCTCTTCTCTTGTTGTCCACTGTTTCTCCAGCACCTAGAACATTGCTAATCTATGTTTTGTGCTCAGTGAATACTTGTGGAATGAATGGATGAATATATGGAGATCACTGGGAACCTCATAGTTCTGATTTGGCACGTTGGAGATTTTTGGTTGGCTTTTTCTATCTTGCCTTTGCTTTGATTCAGTCACAATGTCTGGTGTGAATTCCATTTCTGGAATGGACTGCACTTCCATCCTTCCTATTCACAATCACAGGTCCTCATTTGCCTTTTAGTTCCTAGAACCTCTAAGTAGTCTCCTCATTCACACTCCCTCCTCTCTGCAGCCCACCATGTACACCACTGCCAGAATTATCCTTCTGAAACATGGCTCTATTCTCAGAGCTTTCCCAACTAGGAGGCTGAGCACATAATCGGGACCTAACAAATATTTCATAAATAATTAATTAAATGAATCTCACTAAAAAAAGTTCAAATTCTTCAACTTAATTCTCAAAACCTATACAACCTAGTGTCCCATGTAGGATCTCTTCACTCCTACGGATTAGTCTGTTGGTTCTACTAGATTTACAACCAGTCTACAGTGTTCTAACATGTGATGTATTAGATTGAATCACGTCCGTTTGACCATATATGACTGATTTGACCTGCAAACAGTGACTTCATATGGCTTCATTCAATATAAGTTTTTTTGCCTTTGTAATTTTGCTCAAGCCATTCTAAAATTTTTTTTTTTAGCGTTTTTATTTTATTTTTTGAGAGACATAGAGACAGAGTGTGAGCAAGGGAAAGGCAGAGAGAAAGGGGGACACAGAATCCAAAGCAGGCTCCAGGCTCTGAGCCATCAGCACAGAGCCCAACGCAGGGCTCGAACTCACAGAGGGTAAGATCATGACCTGAGCTGAAGTCGGCCGCTCAACCGACTGAGCCACCCAGGCGCCCCTGCTCAAGCCATTCTAAATGCCAGATTATCTTACCAGGTCATCCAACTTATTTGTCAGGGTTCAACTTTAAGTTTCATCTCTTTCAAAGTGGCCCCAGAATGAATAGCTTTTCTCCTACCTTCCCATAGGACTTTGTAACTTTTCTCTTTTCATTTGTTCTCATTTGCCTTGTAATGACATTGTTTGTACTGATTTCTCTTTCTTCCCATTATCTCCTTCAGTTGTGAGTGAATTCCTGGAGAGCAGGATCTTGTCTTACCCATTTTTGAGTTTTTCACAGTTTCTACTAGAGTGCTTTACATAGACCAGTTGCTCACCCGATATTTGTTGAATGGACTCAAATAATGGTTAATTGTCCCAAGCATATAACCTTATACTCTCCTCTATAACAATGAGAAAAATAGGTTTACAGAGTCGACAACAATTTGTTTTTTAAAAAACAATTATTTCTTAAGCATAAGTATATTTTCAATTAGGAATTTTGCTCTCACACCAAGAGCAAGAAAAAAAGTTAATCTGGGGTGGTTGTAGAGGACTGTTTATCCATCTCTCTGTGAGATATGTCAACTCTTTGATTACAAAGAGTAGGTGGTGTATGACAACCATTCTCCTGGCCTATGTGACACCCTTAAGACATGAATGACCTACAGGGGCTTATGACTTTGGACACTCTACAGATAAAGCTTCTGTTCTGAACATCAGCAGTTACTTCATTTGCTCTAAACAACAGCTGAAGGAAGGGAAGCAGTTGATGCTTCTGTTGATGATGATGATGACAAAAACGATAATGGCGTTTACATGATTCTGCAGTGCTCGACAAACTCAGCAAATTACTTGTAAAGTCGGCAGTCAGAGCTGTCAATGAGGGAGAGTCACCTCTGGGCCAGAAGGCAGTGACCACATTTACATAAAAGGAGAGAGCTCATAGCACTGACAATTCAGGGAGAGGTTAACAAAGGGAGCCCTATATTCATGGGAACTCACAGAAGAAATGTGTTTAAGCTGCAGTAGAAGATGCAAGCTCAGATACAGGGAAGAACTTCCAGAGAGCAAGGGTCTTAGCAAAAGAACTGGTGCCCGGGGGAGGTCATCAAACTTATTCATAAGAAGTGAGACAGTATGGTGATGGTGTCTGAATAAACAGACAGACCCCTGGAGTGAAATAGAAAGTCTGGAAAAGATCCAAGCATATATGAAAACTTAGGAAATACTAAATATAAAGGTGGTACTAGAAATCACTAGGTTGCCGACAATCTTTTTATTATTTTTATTCTTATTTTTATTTTTAAAAAAAGTTTTTAGTGTTTATTTATTTTGGAGAGAAAAAGTGAGAGAGACAGAGCACGAGCAGGAAGGGGCAGAGAGAGGGTAACACAGAATCCGAGGCAGGCTCCAGGTTTTGAGCTGTCAGCACAGAACCGGATGCAGGGCTTGAACCCACAAACCATAAGATCATGACCTGAACTGAAGTCAGACACTCAACTGACTGAGCCACCCATGCACCCCCAGATAATCTTTCTAATACATGATGCTAGGACAACTGGGTAGCCAGTTAGTAGAATTAGTAAAGTTAGATTTATACCTCCAATCACACACAAGAATATACTCTGAAACGGATCACTGAGCTATAGGAAAAACCGAAACCTACAAGTACTGGAAGAAAACATGGGTGATTTCCTAGGTGTGGAGAAAGGATTTATAACTTGAATCAATGTTCAAAGACAATAAAAGAAAAGAATGATAAATTTCATAGCAGGAAAAAAATCTTTTTTAAGTTTGTATGGTAAAACATACTGTAACCAAAATCAAAATAAAAACAACAAAGGGAGAAAATGTTTGCAATATGTATCACAGATAAAAGGCTAATGTTTGCAATATACATAGACCTCTTTAAAAATTGAAGGGAAAAAAAAAATCAACAACCCAACAGGAAAATGGGCAAGGGAAATGAACAGACGATATGCAAAAATAAATAAAAATCACCTTTTAAATATAAGAAAAAATGCTCAATTTCACACATAAGTGAAATAGTCTAAACACAATGAAACAGTCTGTCAGTCTCTCAAGCAATTACACCTAGAGTTACCATAAGACCCAGCAGTTCCATTTCTAGGTATATATACCCAAGAGAAATAAAAACATACGTTCACATGAAAAAACTAATACATGAATGTTCATAGCAGGATTGCTTTTAATAGCCAAATGTCTATTAAACATTTGTTTAATTGTAGAAACAACCCAAATGTCTATCAATAAATGAATAAACAAAAGAGAATATTACTTGACCATGCAATGTAACATTATTTGGTCATAGAAAGGAACGGTGTGCTGATACATGCCATAACATGAACGAGCTTTGAAAACAGGAGAGAAGCTAATCACAAAAGGCCACATATTGTTTGATACCATTGACACGAAATTTCTTCAACAGGCAAATCTAGGAATAGAAAGTAATTGCTTAGGCCTAGGAGCATAGAGAGCTAAAAGAGTGGTACCTGAAGGGTAATGGGTTTCTAAACTTAACTGTGGTGATGGCTGCAGATATCTATGAATAAACTAAAATGTACTGAATTGTACACTTTAAGTGGGTGAATGGTGTGGTATATAAATTATATCTCAATAAAGCTGGTTTAAAGGCTGGCATTGAAATACTATTGCTCACCTATCAGACTGGTGGTAAATATTCGAAAGCTTAATACATTCTGCTTGTGACACCAAAGGAAAACAAACAGACATTCTCATACTTCATCTGAGGGAAGACAAGTTGGTATGGACGTTAAGGAAGGGGGTTTTGCAATATCTAGCAGAACTATATATTTGTATTCCTAGCAGTCGGCAGTCTCACTTCTAGGAATTTACCCTGAAGATGCTGTCCAACTATATGAAAATACTATATACAAGCTTGTATACTAAAGCATTGTTTGTAACTGCAAGATATTGGAAACAATTAAATCCCCACCAATAAAAGACCTGCTGGATAAACTACGGTATGCTCAGCGCAATACTACTCAGCCAGAAAAGAATATACAAGAGCTCTATGAGCTGATGGGAATGAGTTCCAGGATGCATTGTTAAGGGACAAAAGCAAAGTGCAAAAGTCCATTTATAGTATGATTTCTTCTTTTATAACAAAGAAGAAGGGACCCCTGTGTGGCTGTTGCTTAAGCATTTGACTTTGACTCAGGTCATGATCTCGTGGTTCATGGGTTCAAACCCCGCATCGGGCTCTATGCTGAGAGCTCAGAGCCTAGAGCCTGCTTCCGATTCTGTGTCTTCTTCTGTCTCTGTACCTCCCTTGCTCACGCTCTGTCTCCCTCTCAAAAATAAATAAAAATGCTAAAAAAAAGAAGATGGAACAAACTGTACATATATTTAATTATTTTAGCAAAAAGAAACATAAGGGAGAATACCAGAAATGATGATTGGTCCCCTGCAAAGGGTACATGGCCACAGGGAGGTAGGGTTAGGGGGAGTGACACCTCTCTGGATAAGCTCTTTTTCAAATTTAGTTTTGATGTTTATAGTCATATTAGTGTTTTATACACTCAAACAATCCACAAGGATGGGGAGAAAGCCCTTAACAGAACAAATGAACCAAATTATATTTCAAATGAATGGCATAACCACGCTGAACAAAGGGTGGAGGGAGAATTATTTGAAGTAACTTCTGAAGACAGTGTTTTGACTACATATCCTCAGTCTAAAGACAAAAAGGAGCATAGAGAAATATTGAACTCTAATTAGTGGTTTTGTTTTTTACAGTGGTATGAGTGAACAATTCAAAAACTACTTTATATGTATTCTAGGATCAAGCAAAGGAATAAATATATTGGGGGAAAAAAATGGGAGCTACATGTCTCACTACTGGAGTAGTATTTTTTTTCCAAACATATAAGAAAGGAAAATCCTGAATGGTGTGAGATTGGAACTGAAAGGGTCAGTATGTTTTTAAAACAGAGATCTTAGCTCTGTCCTTTGAGAGGGCCTAGAAACAATGAGACCCCAGTAGCCCCCATGCTCAGAACCTGATGTTCACACCATGGCTTTTAAAATTTCATTCTCCACTAAAAGGATTTAGGATCTATAGGCAAGACGGCTGATTCCAGGGCAGGTAAAGTACAAGATGAGCATGAACATCTTGTTCCAGAAAGCACTAAAAAAAAAAAAATGAAATCGACATGCCAAAAGGACAGAGAGGAATCCCACTGTTCATTCTGAGACGATTTGGATGTGAAAATAGATAGTAGCAGTAACGGATGACAACCCATTGAATTATGCACAACATTCCATGAATTGATACGGATATAAACGAATCAATAAACAAACAGATAAATGTGAGATAGGGAAGACCCTTTGTTGGTAGAATGGAATTAATAAATGTGGGATGATGCAATGAGAAAAAAATCACCATTTAGCAAGTATCGTAAATAATAACTGATCCAGGCAAGAATCATCAATGGATATTAGAACTGGTGGGTGAAGATTTGATGAAGATTGAATATTTACATAGATTCAGAATATCTCTCATAAATTTCTTATTTATCACAAAGGGGAAATAGCACTTTTCTAGTGGAGAAACGTGATGCACACCACCTCGGCCAACTAATCCCAGATAACATCACCAATAATGACACCAACCCAACAACACATCCCTCTGGCTGGATGTGCCAAAGGAGACACAACATTACTTCTGGGGTGTTTCTGCCCAAAATTCATCACCCAGATCTAATCACAAGGAAACATCAGACAAACCCAAATCGAGTAACCTTCTACAAAATAAATGATCTGTACTTTTCAAAAATGTCAAGGTTAGAGAAAGAGAAAGAACAGGTAAAGATAAAGAATGACGGGGAAAAGTCCTAGTTCAAAAGAAACTGAAGACATGTGACAAATGAAGGCAGTACGCACGTAGTCCTGGGTAAAGCACATTATTGGAAAAACGGATAAAATTTGAATTTGGACTCCAGATTAGTTGATGATACTTTACAAATGTTCAATTTCCTAATTTAGATAAACTGTATTGTGATTGTATAAAATAATGTCCCTGTTTTTAGGAAATACACACTGTCGTGCTAAGGGGTAAAGGGGCACAACATCGGCAACTTATTCTCACGTGATTGCAAAAATTACATAGATAACTGCTACCTCTCAGGGTAAACATTTGCATAGCAACTCACGGGCTGTGGAGACAAGCTGGGTCCCTGGGGTCTCTTGCTGAACCAACCCTCCTTGAGTATTCTGTCCAGTTTGTGGAATTTCTCAGCCACACTCCCAGCTTACATGGTGTGAATATGATCAGTTTAGGGAAAACAAAAAAATGTCTTCCCAGTTAACAGCATTTTTTTTTTATAGCCCAGGACTTAAATCCTTTTTATTGTTTTAAAAGATATTATCCAACTAGACCCAGCTATTTTCAAATGTGATGTGAATCTGTGAGTGAAAAGTCTCAAAAGCTGCTCTGAAGCTGTTGTGTCCCCTCAACAACTCTAGCTCAGGGCCCTGTCAACCTTTGGGGCACAGATGTGTTGCAGCTTCAGCTGTGGCAGGGATTTGGAACATATTGGCTTGAGCTGTGAAGCGGAGCCATAATAAACCCAGATTCTCTACTGAGATACTTCTGCGCTCTGCTTTAGTTCTTGGGGGCGTCTCCCAGGCCGGGATAAAAGCATGCCACCTCTTCTTTCCCTGAAGCCTCCAGGAGCCTGCAGCACAGAGTGGGTATATTGATCTGATTGATTTCCTTTCTGTCCAACTTTTGAAACTTTTTCAGCCTTCAGGTAGATACCTGTCCCTCACAGGCCACTGACACCTGGCTTTGAAAACCTCACATACCCACAACCCTCTGTATTCTCCTGCTATCTACCAGCCTGCCCCAACTGTATGCCCCCCGTGTTTGGTCGAGTGCAGCAGAGGAGACGCAGCTTACTGCTTCCTCAGCCAAGCCCTGTGGTATCTGAAGCAGAGAGGAACCACTGATTGGCTGAACCTCCTACAGAGAGGGATAGAGTCATGGAATGAGACTACCCTGGTTATCATGAGTTTTTTGATGTTAGAAATGGGGACCACAGCCTTAGCCAAAAAGACCGATGGTTTAAAAAGCATAAGGCAGAGAGAGGGGCCTCTTCTCCTCCCTATATCACGAAGTTAAACGCTTGCTATTGCAATAATAATAATAATCATCATCATCATCACAATAACAACAACAATAATAAAAAATAATTCCTTTAAGAATTATAATGAGTTTTCCAATTAATCCTCATGCTTATCAATTGGAAGGAGGTATGATCATTCCCATTTTATAGGGGAAGGAAAGGGGAGGTCGGTGAGTTAAAATAACCCAAATCCCACAGCTGCTAGATGCAAGAATCTGGTTTCAACTCTGGGTATCTGTGACACCAAGTCACAGAGAGGCGACTTGCTCTAGTGTTTGCTCTTTCACATAACAGCAAAATTCAAGTTTCCCAGTTAAGTTACTCACTGCAGGTCATCCCTCACAACCCTCTGCTGAAGGCACATGCTTGATATCCTGCTTCCATTTTACTTCCTAGGAGAGCAGGACTCACAACTGTAATTGTTCCTTTCACCTGGAGCAAACTCAACTCCAAGGGAATCACCTCCTTTCCTTGATTTCACGCTGCTCCCCTCTCCAGACCTCGATGCCTAGAACTAGGTACCCCTGCAACCCCCCAGGGCACCCGCAGCCCCAATGTAGAATAATGCAACACACATGAGCACACCAGCATCTGCCCTGTGCAGGAGCACTGGTGATCCAGCCTGTTCCTCACACATAACCTCCTGCCTCTGTGGGGATTTCTGTGCCATTCTTACCTGCCTCACAGGTAGGTGCCAGAATCCAGGTACACCGGGGCTCAGTGGAGACAGAAAGTCATCGGCAGGTGGCCGAGTGTCAACTTGGAGCTGTTGATTGTGTTTCGGCATGACCACCGTGTAAAACATTTGCTCTGAGCACTGCACTCTCCATTTATCTGTTACAGTAGTTAATTTCATCTGTTTTGCAGAAATATTTACTGAGGGTGAGTGATGGAGGCAGGCAGCGGTGGCTGCATCCACTGCAACCATATGGTTTATTTACAACCAAGGCTCTGTGATGCAGATAGTATAAAGAGGATTAAATCAGACTTCCTAGATTAAAGTCCTGAACACTATAAAACTCATAAGCTTTTGTATGCTAAGCAAGAACTTTGACTCCCATTGGGTTTTAAGCTGATGTTTTGCACACACAGAAAAGAGTGAAAAATTTTGATATTTAAGTATTTCTTAAAAAGCTGGCAGAATATCAGGCTTGTTCCTTAGGCATCCACTGGTGAAGGGTGGGGGATGAAAAAAAAAAAAGCAGCTTCACAAATACCTTTTAAGGGGCCAGTGCGGCCAGCTTCATTGTCACTATAAACAAGGACTCTCTATCTGTTTACTAATCTCCTTGAACTTGGAAAGGCAGCCTGCTGAAAAGGAAACTGCCCCCAACCTACTAAAGCCTACTCAAGGCATACCCCATGTAATTACAACCCTGGCACCGCAACACTCCAAGTTTGATGACGGTTAGAAAATAGGTCTTAAGGAGACGCTCAGTATTGTCCCCTTCTTCCTGGAAATGGGAGCGGCCAGTGAGTCTTCTGCAACGTGTGGTTAATCACCCCTCAGGAAAGGGTCCTTCACCCTCAGGGTGTGTCGTTTCTCCCCCTCCCAGCCCCTAACCCGGGGCCTCCGTCCTCTTCAGACCCTGAAAGAATTCGGTTCAATTTAGCCTTCTCCTTGATCTTTAAAGTTGTGCTCTCAGTCACTTTCCACTTGAAGCCGCGTTTGATGTTTCCATGGGTGTTTCTACTGATGGGCTTCACCCAGAGAGCTTTGTCGTTGACTTTGAGAGTCTGGTGTTCAGAGGATGGACTGATCTTTGCAGGTGTTATTTTCTGCACACAGTGCAATTAGTCACACAAGCCAAATTGGCACAAGCAGCGCCCTCAAATCTCTTCTCATTGAACCCTTGGTGCTCATTGGGAGGCTCTTGAGGGACCCAGGTTCCTGTTTAAGGATGGGAAAATTCCCTTGTGGATGACTGGCCCTCACCAAGGCCGGCATGGAGCATTGCCCGCCAAGTGAGCTGCCAGATATCCAGGGGAGTCTCAGTAGTTGCAAGTGAGGCTGATGTTTATGTAGGGAATCAGATATTTTCTTGTGGCAATAAAATTGGTTAAATGGAGAAGCAAGGATTTCCTTAAAACACAGTGGGAAGTAATACTTTTTTAAAAAATCTGGAGCAATAATCTGGAGATGGTTTCATTATACTGTCTGGGGGTCCAAAGGATCTTGCATTTCTTGGTCTTCCTTTTGGGGCATCAACAACACAGATCAAAGCATAAAAGATTCCAAGGGAGCATTTTTTAAAATACTTTTCCACCCACGAATTTCCCAAGGGAGTCCTCACAGCTCCCCAGTGCCTCCACGCCTTTGTTCTGCTTCAGCAATGGTACTAGAAATCTTAAACTCTGTAAAGGATGCAGGAGAGGGACGGGAGACGCTCTGATGTCAATGCTGTCAACAACACTTCCTTGGAATTCCCCTAGATGCTCTGTCCGCACCCTTCCCCTCTCCCTCGCCCTGGAGTCTGGAGTCATCCTGGCACCTGTTGGAGAACTAACTGATGAGAAGAATTACCATGAGCCAAGTGCCCAGTCATCATCACTGAACAGGATCTGTGAGCTGCTGTACACTGGTTAGTGCTACTCCTAAGACGTGGGTTTGCAGCCACATTAATAAAAGGAGATCACATTGTAACTTTTACCGCAGGATCTTGTTCATTTTCCGTCAAGAGATAAGGAGCACAGATATTATTCTTCGGTTTTTCTATGTGAGGAAGCTTAGGTAGAGTGTGATTTATCTATCTTTCTTCAACTTTCCCTCTCCCTCTTCCCTTCTTTCCTTTCTTCCTTTTTCTCTTTTTTTCTTCCTTCCTTTCTTTCCTTCCTTCTTTCCTTCTCTTCTTTCTTCCTTCCTCAATTTTTCCTCCATTCTTCCTTTCTCTATTTTCCTCCTCTATTCCTTCGTTCCTTCTTTCCTTCCTTTCTTTATTTTTCTCCTCCATTCCTTCCTTCCTCCCTTCCTCCCTTCTTCCATCTTTCTTTCCCTTCTTCCCTCCAGTCTTTCTGCCTTCCTCTGTCTCTCCATCTCTTCCACCCTCCTTCCCCTCCCTTCTCCTCTCCTCTCCTCTCATTTCAGTGGAACCTTGAGAGCTCAGATCTGATATCCATGCTTTCTGCCTTCCCAGCTATTTATTTCAGAAACCATGTTGCCTTTCTCTATACAGAAAAGCCTACTTTTTTTTTTTTAAGTACAACAGTAAGAATGGAAGGCTGAGACTCCATCAGCCCAGATTCCAATTATAGTGGACCCATAGCAAGCTGTGCCGAAATCACATCTGATTTATTCAAAGCCTTTCCCCTGATGATTACCTTTTCCATTCAGGACAAGAATATCTGCTCTTTCTGGGTGAGGGAGCAGCCTGATTATAGCTTCATTAGAAAATGGTGCCGCTTGCTCTTGCAGTCTAATTGGTTGACAGGGTTTGGGATACGGAAATGTAAATCACTGACAGTGTGCGTGGCCCTACTTTTATCACAGTGAAATCCTCAGCTGTCAAAGTGAATGGATACGTGAAGCGGTTAATTTTATGTGTCATTAAAGGAACCATAATTGTAGCAATAAGTCTTTCTTGGATCCTTTCAAGAGGTGTGTGTGGGATTCCCCAGGCTTCTCAATGTCTTATTGACACCCTACACCACTTCAGGTGTTGTGGCAACTGTTGGCCCTCTCAGTAGAGAGGACTCCATTGAGAGTTGGGTCCATGCTTGGCTCCTCTGGATTCTCAGAGGCACCACCTTCAGTGAGCATTTCTCCTGTACCCTTGTCTTCCATCAAGGGTGCTAATGCTCCAAAGGGCTGTGGGCAGCTGCCATATATGGTTCTGGTGGCCTGGTGGCACCCCCACTCAAGGGACACTGGTTAGTGAGCAGGCTCGAGAGTTCTCAAGTCAAGGGGAGCATCTTGGGAGTAATTCCTTTGGAGGGAATTGGCATGTTTGAGGGCAAGTCTGTGTTATCTCTGGGTTTATGTTCTGTTCCCTGATAAGTGAATCGTGAGCTTGCCAACTCTGAACTCTTTAAGAATACACAGGCCATCTCACCTGGATTCCAGCCCACTCATCGGTCTACCCAATGACCGGAAAAATGAAGGCATCAGCATCCAATGACCTTCCCCACATAGGAGAGGGATGTGACACCAGAGGCATTAGGCATTAACTGTCCACGAATACATAAGGATGGCAAGTTAAACAGTAATCACTAGGTAACCATCTCAGACAGATAGAAAGAGAGGGGAAAAAACCCAAGAGTAGCAATCTTTAAAGAGAACAAGCAGATCTGAGTAATCCAATTTAGGGGAGATAAGGGCCTGCTGCTAGTACTGTCCTTTAACTGGACAAACGCCTTCGTTCAAGTGTCAACCCCAATCCGGAAGAGGTCACCGCACTGGGCCTGCAGCCTAATATACTCCTGAATTGGCTGAGTGGCTTTCCGAACAAACACACTGGTCCAACAGAATTGATTTTCAACAGGCCGTATTGGTCCCTAACGTAATTATCCAGCAGTGAGTCAGTTCACAGCAGCCCCTGCATTTAAACGCTGCTGGTCAGCCCCGGATAGGGGATGGCCAGCACTGAGGCGCCTTCTCTGAACACCGCTTGGGAAACCTTTCTGTTTTCATTCCAGCGACTTTTCCCTCCCTTTGCTAAATAATTTAATGAGCAAATGGAGATTTTGCACAGCTCCACTTTAAGTGGGCATGGTCTCGCTCCTGTTTCCAGGGAGTTGCGAGACATTGGTCTCACGTGCCAATGAATACCAAGTGCGGGCTGTGCGGTAGGTGAATTCAATTTGCAACAAAGCATCACACAGAATCCTTTTAGAACACTACCGTGTTTAGCCTCTTCCCTTCTATGCTGGCTTCTCAACAGCACACCCCCTCTTATTTCCATGTTTCCAGTTTGCCAGGGGTGGGTCGGTGGGGGTGACTTCCCAGCATAGTGCGCTTTTCCAAAAGACCCTCACTCAAATCACTCAGTCCCAATTTCAGTTGGTCAAACGCGGCACGATCTTTGAAATTCCAGTTGAATATTACAAAAATCTTTGAACTCTCAAAGGGTTCCCAAAGCTGGAAGGCATGTTAAATGCAGCATGGTAAGCTTTACACCCCTGCCAGGATGTCCAAATGAAATACCTTCTCCCTGGCCATGGGAAGAGTGGCAAGCCTAAAGACCTTTTCCTTTCCACTCATGACTTTCTCATCACTTCGGAAACTGATATATTTCTCAGTCTGAACAATGACCACACTGGCAATACCTTACACACGTTTGTTTAGTTCATGCCTCTAGCTCACAGAAAGGGCAGGAGTGGGGTCTAAGGCGTCCTTGGGCACCTAGCCCCTGGTGCACTGCAGTGTCTAACCTAGGACTCAGCAACTATTTGTGGAGTCCCATTTAAATAATCTGTAATGACAAAAGGGCCACTCAACAGCTGTGAGAACTTGGGCAATAGCTTACCCTCTCTGTTCCCGTATTTCTTCATCCGCGCAATGGGAGTGATAACAGTACCTGCTGCGTTAGGTTGTTATAAGGATAAACTAAGTCAACATGTGCTGAGCTTCTGGGACCAAGCCTGTCACATATAAAAGTGCTAAGGCATGATTAGCTACTTGCAGGGTAGTATGAGCAGAGTACAACAGAATCAGCCTGCCCGAATCTCTTCCTCATCTGAGACCTCATCTACTACGAAATCCACACCCTACTGATCAATTACAAGTGCTATCTAGCCTGGCCTCCCTAAATTGGCTTGGTTCAGGGAAAGGGGCCCCAGCCTGTGCATGTGCCTGGCTGGGCTGTTTTCCCAGAAGCTGTGTAGTGTAGGGGCTGAGCACGACACAGAAAAAAAGAGCCTCTGCTTGCCCCTGCCCTCACTCCCCGGGGAACCCACACTGGCTGTGGCAAGGAGGTCTTGGTGGCCGTTGGGGAAATTGATCATATAAATTCTCAAAAAACACTGTTCAATCACAATCGACCTGCTGGGAGCCTCTGCTCTGGCAAATGGTAATCCACAGTTAGAAACCATACGCAGATCCAAGAAGAATGTTCTCACTTACTTCAAACACTGACACCACCCATGGGCCTGTCTCACCCAAGGCTGAGTTCTGGTTTCACTCACCTCTGAGCTCCTCTGGCCACAGAACTTCAAAAACCAAAGATGGGACCCACATCCATTTACTTGCTCCCTCGGGACAAACCAGCATTCAGCTTGGCTCGAGCACTCTCACTGAAATAGATGAACATTTACCGCATTATTCCTGGGGCAACCCAAACTAACACATATGTGTTGTTATGAATCATTGTAATAAAGGATGGATGCCATTTCAAGTGTTCTCCTTATATGAGTTCATTTAATCTGACAAATCACATTATTGTCATTTCACATGAGGAAACGGAGTCATGGAGTAGTAAAAGGGCATGGCCAAGATCATAGAATTAGCACCTTGAGCCAGCTTGTGGCCACTCCCTCATCCTGCTCCTGTACAGAAGAGAAAATGGACAGAGAAACTGAAGTTTACAACATAATATAATCGTTGGTGGTGCAGACCTCATTCACAGTGAAAAATGCAAGGGAGGGAGAAGAGCCAGGAAGAGAAAGAGAAGAAAAGAGGCTGGAGATATAGGACAGGAGGAGATGGGAAAAAGGGAAACACCTTTTTAACACTTAAGATTATCATTTGTATTTATCAAATCAATGTTTACTATAATCATAGGTAACGTTTGCAGAGAAGAGAAAATGTGCCGGGCACCACACCGTCTGCAGCAATCACATTCATTTACTTCATATAATATTCATAATGAAACAGTCAAGTTACTCCTACGAGAAGCCAAATACACAGAGAAGGAAACTGAGACTCAGAGGCTCGAACTCGGTAAGCGGAGAAACCAGACTTCCACGAGAGTAAGGCTGCAGGGTTCGGCACATAAAATTACAGGACAGACAGTTAAATATGAATTTCAAAGAAACCCCTAATCATTTAGGACATAGTTTTACAAAAGCAACAAATAATTTAGGACATACTTATACTAAATAAATACTCGTTTATCTGAAACTCACACTGCACAGGGCATCCTGTGTTTTATCTGGCAACCCTAAACAGAAGTCTTATTAGATTGTCTCAAGACTTCATAGTTTCAAGCTGGCATAAACTTTTAATTTAAGGTGCCACATGTATTTGGTCAGATTCTTTCAGAGCATCTATGCCAGCAAGATCTAAATTCTTGACTGACTTCAAATGCACATTTCAAGTGCTTGAATAGAATCTCGGGGGTCCACAATGGCCAGCTCTGTGCCTTGTGGCATGCCCACACTGGAGCCCCCGTGTCATAGGGGCTCCATGCCTCAGTCACCTGCTGACTTCCACACTGACTTCCTGACCACGTGCATTCTGCCTCCTGCCCAGTTCTACATCTGCTTGTGATCAAGCCTCTTCTGCCCCCAAACAGGATGCCTAGGCTTTCTCCACTTCCAGTGAGTGTGCACAGCTGCCTGGCAGATAAAGACAGCTTCGGCGTCCAACCTTCTTCCTGCCTGTCCTTCCCCTAAAGTACTCCTGAATAGGGTCAGGTTCTGGCTGTATTTTTCAGTCTCTAATTAGCAGATTCCAATTCATCACTCTGAGTATCTCCTGGCATCAGCCCCGAGATTCCCTCCTCTCGCCTGGTGAATCGGTCTTCATTTAAAACCCTCTCTCTTAGCCCTAAATGGAAATCAATTCTGCAAGTTTAGCAAATAGTTAATTACTCCACAAAGGGGATTGATTGGCCTTTGATCACCAGAAAGCTCTGCAGTGCTATTAGTCTCTTTCATCTGTGATTAAACCACAGAGAGAAAGAAACAAAAACTAAATTAGGCTTCTCCTGTTATCCTACAAATATTTAATGACGGGCTAATCTCCTAGAGGTGTGTTCAGGGGATACGCGTTCCATCAGGAGCCGGCTTCCATTCAACCTTGAACCCAGATTCCATCTTTGTGGAGAGCGCCGCAAAGAACTTGACAGAGGAACAGAGCTGGGCTCAAAGAAACCCTTTGTAGGACACACTCTTGTCTGCCTTTTCTTCTCTCCTCTTCTTATGTATGTTTTAATGCAGATAAAGATTTTCCCAGTGGACTCCTGGCATGAATAATAATAATAAAAAGGAAACCTGGCTTAAAATATTCCATTTGGGTTCTGCTAACTCTCTGGCCAGAACCAGATGGGGTCCCAGTGATTTACAGGTGATGAGGGGCACCTTCTCGCAACTAATAGCCTCCTTCACTTGGTGCAGAAAAGGCACCAAGAGGAGTGTTCTGGGGTCCCCTCTTTCTGAAAGGGGTGCCGAATAGCAGGGCAGGAGCTGGGGCACTCTGCTGCATTGATAATCTACATCAATGTGTACAGAAAATTATACTTTAAAAAAGGCACTTCGTATGCATTTGATAAGTAGATCTATAAAGCACAGAAGGGGGGTACCTGAGTGTCTCTGTCGGTTAAGTGTCCAACTTTGACTCAGGTCATGATCTCATGGTTCATGAGTTCAAGCCCTGCGTCAGGCTCTGTGCTGACAGCTCAGAGTCCAGAGCCTGCTTCAGATTCTGTGTCTCCCTCTGTCTCTCTCCCCATCCCTGGCTCATGTTCTGTCTGTCTGTCTGTCTGTCTGTCTCTCTCTCTCTCAAAAAGGAATAAATATTTTAAAAAATTTTTAAAAAAAGCACAGAAGGAAACTGGTACAGCAGGGAGGAAAGAGCAAGGATGTCAGAGTCAGGCAGAATTGAGTTGAAATGCTTCTCACTTTGATGGCTGGGTGACCTTGGGCCAGCTGTATAATGCCTCAGACTTTGTACAAAGGAGATGATAAAGTCTACTGTACAGGACCTTTGTGCTGATGAATGGGCATCATGAACAGGCAGCAAGGACACTGCCTGACCCACAGCAGAGGTACCAGCTGCCAGGTTCACCCTCCTTCTTTCTTACTCAGGGAGGTGCCCCTGGTTACCCAGAGATCTGAGCCTAGAACCACTGTCCCTCTCAACTCCAAGGGTTTTTTCTCCCCTGCATTCACTTTGCCCCTCCAAAATCTTTCTGTTCCATGTTTCTGTTCTGCTTAGAATCTACCCTAGGGGTGCCTGGGTGGCTCTGTTGTTTAAGCATCTGACTCTTGGTTTCAGCTGAGGTCAGGATCTTTCGGTTCATGGGATCGGACCCCACGTTGGGCTCTGTGTTTACAGTGCAGGCCCTGCTTGGGATTATCTGTCTTCCTCTCTCTCTAACCCTCCCCAGCTCAGGCTCTTTTTCTTGAAAAATAAATAAATAAACTTAAAAAAAAAAAGAATCTACCCTAGAGTCCCACATTTCTGAAAGACATCAAATCGCCAAGACAAAAGTTTATGGACAACAAGAGATTCAGCCAAGGAACCAAGCAGGTTTACTTAGAAAGGCCCCTCTGAGTGGTGCATTTTTTCCGGACAAGCAATGGGATAAGTTAGCTTGGTCTCCAGAAGCAAAGATGAGGTAGTGCCTGAACGATTCTTTCAATGTGGTCCTTTTGGCTCTATGCGCTCAGCATGTACCTTTCTCACCCTCCTTTGTTCTCCCTGGATTCTCCTGTACCTCCCCAGAGGTCACCCTGGTCTTTTCCTCTTTATAATTTTATCAGACAAACTCTGCTAATTGGGCTGACCCAGGGCAAGATGGCAATGTTGCTAAGTCAGTCCTCTGTAATACCTGTTCCACCTTTATCCTCAACTCGTCTCCACAGCTGAGGCAGGACCCCTCACTGCAGTGACATGTTCCTTGTTCTACAGCCTAAAGACCAGTGGACTCCACGCCGATGACCTGGTGGGAGTTCTAGCTCTGACATTTACAAGCTGGATGACCTTGGACAACACAGGGGCAACACTAACAAGTATAATTAACATTTGCTGAGCACCCTCATGTGTCAAGGACTAAGATAGCATGTCTATGAGGATGAACTAGACTAATTATATGAAAATATGTTAGCTATTATTACTACATTCAGTTTGTTAAGTCCTTCTCATGCCCTCTCAACACACCTCCACATCAAGGCTGTTGGCAGCAAACATGGTGACTCCCCTCTAGGAC
This sequence comes from Paguma larvata, assembly GCA_030068075.1. Lineage (NCBI taxonomy): Eukaryota > Metazoa > Chordata > Mammalia > Carnivora > Viverridae > Paguma > Paguma larvata. The sequence continues at coordinate 44,036,151 of CM057841.1, forward strand.
CTTTCTTTCCTGGCCATGAGAGTCTCCAGACCTGTGCTGGGATGAGCCACGGAACCAACAGAGTGGGAAGCAACCAAGCTGTGATGGATCGGGGTTCCTCGCCCCTTGGGTGGGACAATTATGAGTGTGTGTTCTCACTGTCCCTGAAGCAGCCCTGCAGGGCAAAATTCCGACTGTCCACAGTATTAATACGCTCAAAAATTCTCACATTATGGGTTTATTTCCCTTCCCCGCTCTTCTGCTAGGGTTTCCTGGGATCACCTCAAACAGATAATTTCTCAAGTTTTTATCTCTGGTTCTATTTCTGAGAAAACTCCAAGTAAGTCTTAAGTGTTAACGATACTACTAATGATAAACATTGAGAAAGAGAGGACACAGGAATGTGAAGACAATGGTGATGTCTTCTGGAAGGGAGCAAATGGTGAGGGAAATAGCCTGGGGTATTGCAGATGGCAAGTAAAAAGGGTAGAGGGAAGGCCAGATCTTTCTAGAAGAGAGACACAGACAGAGGAACTAGAGAGACCCACAGAGGCACAGTAGCCTGGAGAATACACACAGCTCTATCCCAGATAAACTACCTCAACGGCAGGGCGGTCCTACCAGGAAACAAGAGGATTTACCCTAAAAGGATCCTTTTCTTGAGATTCTAAACAGAGCCCCAGGATGACAGTTTTATCTAGGACCCACAGACAGAAGTTTGGAAGCAGTCAGTTCTCATCCAGTAGGAACTTTTTAGCACTCGGGAATTTGAACAGTCCTTTGCCTTGGACAGCAGGTCAATTGAGTTGATCCTTCACCCAAATTATATCATATCTTCCTCTACTGCCCATTGCCCTCTACCACTTCCGTCTTCTCTTCCACATTCTCCATACTTAGATGCCACTCCTGAGAATCCTTCAGGGACTTCTCACTGCTCTCAGAAGATGGAAGAAGATTCCAGACATGCCCATGGGCTTGCCTCAGCTTTATCTTGGGTCCCTGTCCCTGTCCCCCTGCCACTCCAGTCTCATGGAGTATCATGGTGTCCCTTGAACAAGACCAGATCCTCTCAGCGCCTCCCCAGATCTCTTCCTTCTCACCCCATGCATGCATCTTATTTCTCTGTCAGGGGTCAACTTGAGTGCTCCTTCCTCAGACAGGCCTCCCCTAACTGCTTTCGTGGATTTGTGGTAGGCAGTTTCTGAAGTGCCTTCTAATGATTTCCACTTCCTGGTCTTTGCAACCCTGTGGGACACCCTCCCCTTGGGTGGAGGGACTTGCTTCTAATGAACAGACTACGGCAAAAGTGTTGGGATATCACTTCCAGAAGTAAGTTTCAAAGACTGTGACTTCTGTCTTAGTTGCACTCCATCTCACTCCTTGGCATGCTTTGATGAAGAGAACTGCCCTCTTGTGAGCCATCCTGGGGAGAGTCTGTACATGGCAGGGCACCGGGGGCAGCCTCCAGCAGGGAGCTCAAGAGGAACTGGACCTTGCCAACAATCTGGTGAGTAAGCTGGAAGCAAACCCTTCCCTAGTTAAGCCTTGAGATGACTGACACTTTGGCTGCAGGTTTGTGAGAGACCCAGAGGCAGAGGCATCCAGCTGATCTCTGCCAGGATTTCTGACCCAAAGAAGCTAAGATGACAAACACTGTTTTAAGCAACCATATTTAGGGGAAAATTTGCAATGCAAAAATAGAGTGACAAACTCAGGTTATATTTCATCATTATATGTGGTTACTCCATAGAGTCAGTGACAGTGTATGCTTTAGGGGACAATTTCACAACAGGTATTGATTGTAAAACAATTCCGTGTTAACTACAGGAAGCCTAGTGGCTAAGAGCACCTGCTCTGATACAACTCTAGGGATTCAAATTCTGGGCTCTATCACTTGCCACCTTGATGACTTGGTGCTGGTTATCTGACCACCAGCTTTGGTTCTTCATCTTCAAAAACTCAGGTAATAATGTCACCTTAAAAATGAGCTGTGAGGACTAAACAAGAAAATGCTTGTAAACTGCTTAAAACACTAGCTGGTACCTAGTAAGCACTTAACAAATGCTATCTATTACTAGTTTATGAAGATTATAAAAGAAGGTATAATATAATTTTTGGAAATTGAGGATCTTGCTTCCTGCCCAGGGAGATGCCACAGCTCAAAAAGAGAGACAACACAAGGTAACAGACAATTGCTAAACCATGTTCTTTAGACTCAAAATATTGAAGGGGTTTAGAAGAGGTAAAGAAAAAAATTGGCTGGGCTCTTCTCTAACGTTTTGTGGTGAAGCTTTAACAAGGCATGAAAGATTTATCAGACTCAAAGTGGGCATAAAAAAAGGAATGGGGAATTGCAGCAAGGACCCCTGGCGTGAGCACAGAGCATGAGGTCGGAGCAAAACAGGAGACCGGTAGTGCAAGGGACTTGGCTGGAGTGGAAGAGAGTACTGGGAAGGAGTGACACTAATTAATGCGGAAACTTCTAGAGCAGTGACAGTGTTAGACTAGAGCCTATAGGATGGGGGTTGGAGGACAAGTTTCTGGCTTGCTAAGTACTTGGGAAAAGTGCTGAGGACAGGAGGGCTTAGGGAAGGGAGACCCTGGAGCCCAAGAGGCCTCCTATTATTACAGCTGAGTTTAGGACAAAGTAGAGACCATGGGCTGCCTGGCTGTGCACTGTGCACCCAGGGACATTTGGAGACACCCAGGTCCTGGAAGAAGGGACAGAAAGGCCTGTTGATGGAGAGGCCATGACTGCGGGGCTCACTCGGGCCTGTGGTGGCACAGCACATCCGGAACTGCATCTCAGGGCGTTGAAATGGATGTCTCTGACAGTGGCTCCCTTCACCCACAAGCCACGGAAGCCCTGAGGCACAGTGTTTGCAAGTTAGTGTGTGTTTAAAGTCAAGAGAACATTTATTTCCCTTCTGAGTTGTGGTAGAAACTGCTAATTTGATAAGACAGAGCATTAAAGATTCAGTGCAGATGGGTATTGATCATAGGGCAGGTCTTATTAGATTTTTTTTAATGATCAAACAACTATTGGTAAAAAACTAAATTAAGATTACCCACCAGAACCCACCTTGCCTGAGGGGCTGTAAACCTGAGTAAGATATCATGTAGTGATTGACTGCATAGTTTAGAAGCCAGACAGAGAGTGGTTTGAATCGTGGGTTTACCACTTATTAGCTGTGTGGCTTTGGGTAAGTTATTCAACTTCTCTGTGCCACAGGCTCCTGATAGGTACAATGAGAGAGATAATACGTACAACTTGAAGTTAGGAGAACTAAGCAAGACACAAGGGGTGACAATAACGATGATGGTAACTATAACAACAATAACAGTGGATCATCTTGAGCTAATGGACTAATTTAATCCTTACAACTACCCAGTGAAAAAACAGGCACAGAACCTTGCCCAAAGTTACACAATGTGGAGTCAGCATTTACAGCTAGTAATCCATGCCCAGAGCTGGCATTCTGAACCCGAGAACATAGCCTTAATGTATGTATGGCAGTGTCTGGTGTAAAGATGCCGAGAGCCCTATTGTTGATGAGAGGACCTAGAAGTCCATGCTGCCCCTTTTACTAACTCTTTGCAAGCTGCTGGTCACTTTTTCTATTTTCCTGTTGGGGCAGTTCAGGGAAAAATGCAAAAGAAAGTAATGAAAGGCCATGAACCTCTCTCCCCTACCCCCAACGATACTGGAGGAGGGAGGAAAGTAGAGAAAGGAACAGAGAATGAAAAAGAAAAAAAAAAGTTTAAAAGCACATGAGGAAAGGTAAGGAGTTTTAGAATTTTGAGTTTGAGATTTAGGAGGACTCATCTAAGCTTGGAAAGCATCAGCAACTGCCATATTAAATGTCCGCGCCCTGTCTCCAAGAGAATCGTGTGATCTGGAATAACTAAAGGATTATGATGGACTGTTACGCTGGTGGCCCCCAATGAACCACACCTTCCAGGATTCACGCCATTGTCTGCCCCTCCCACAGTGACTCCACTGATGTCATGTGATTGCTTTGGTCAATGGACATCAGCCTTCCACTCGAGTAGTGTTTGCACTTGGGCTTGTCCCCTTAGAAGCCAGCAACTCTTCTGCAAAGAAACTTGGACTGAAGTGAAGAGAGAGAGAATGCGGATAGAAAGCCTGGGCTCCATCCTATTTCACAGTTTAGTGCAGCTGCGCGGTGACCCCAGCGAATACACGTGGAGTAGAACTGCTCAGCTGCAGTTCTGAGAAATAATACATTGTTGTGGGTTTAAGCCACTAGGTCTTGATGTCTCTGGTTCTACAGAAATAGGTAACAGAAGGGACTTTCCTTATTTTTTCTTTCAAATTTAAATTGTCATTACGAAAGATACATAGAAATCCATTCTTCTTTTTTTAAAAATTGACTATTGGCAACAGTGTGACCAACAAGTGAGGAGGGGTGGATTTCCATCCTTAAACAATGACTAAAAAAAAAATCAACTTGTGTCTAACCACACAGTTAATTCTTCTACCTCTGTGCTTATAATCAACCTAAATCAATGTACTGATATGCTTTCTAAGCTTCCTCAGAGAAGGACATGCACCCAGAGGAACTTAGTAAGCAACTTTCATTTCTCATAGCCTCATGGAGGGGAAATCCCTCTGAGGCAAAGTATTCCAACATGATTTGGGACAATTATGGTAGTCAAAATGGTTTGGCTTTCCACCCTGGGGTACATGCCTTCTTGCCTTCCTTGACTTCCCAGGATCTCTGTTTCTCCCTACAGTCACTACCTAAGGAATATTTGCATCCAAGGAGAAAAATCAGCGAAAGCTCAGATCTCTGAGAGCTCTGTGTTTTGTCAGTTTGCAAACAGGATGCAGGAGCTGTTACGGTTCCCTACTGTTTTACCTATATCTTTGGGCAGCTGAGGTCAGGCATGCTGCCTGGAGGCCCGGACTGCCATGGGATGACCCAGGAACAGAGTCAGGAGGCCAGAGGAACAGTCAAAAACATCTCTATCTAATTCACACCTTGGCACCAGCGCATGGGGCCTGGTGCATTCAATTTACAGCAGTAGTGTCTAAAGGGTGTCAGGTCTCACCAGACACAGACAGCACACTTCACAGAGAGTTCCAAAGAATCCCACAAATAAGCTACAAAGAAACATCCAGAAGTATGGACGAATTCATCTATTATTGCAGTACCTGGAATATGACAGATGGGTGGCTTGACACAAGACATTGCAGGACAAACAGGGCCCTTGAACACCAGCCAGTGATACCGCCCCCATCTGTTTACAGGGATGAAGCTGTCTTTGTCTCCTGGAGGTGAAATGAGTAACAACATCCCCCGAATATAGGTTTAAGGGGAGGGCAGAGAGGCTTTTAGAATTAAGGGATCTAAAATAGTTAACAGAAGTTGTCAAATAAAATTCCTGGCAGCTCTGTATCTCTGCAAGTATCATGCTTAGTTTATATACAAGTGAGAAGTTGTAAAGTAAGATAAAAAAGACTTAAAACAGGTTTTGGTGAGTATGTTGAGGTAGTCTAAAAGAACTGAAAGTAGGAACTCAAAGAAGTATTAATATACCCACGTTTATTATTCACAAAAGCCAAAATGTGAAAGCAACCCAAGTTGCTTTAATAGATGAACGGATAAGTAAAAGGTAGTATGTATAGACAATGGAATATGATTCCGTCTTTTAAAGGAAGGAAATTCTGATAAATGCTATAACATGGATGGACCTAAGGACATTTATGCTAAGTGAAATAAGCCAATCACAAAAAGGACAAATACAGTATGATTCACTTATATGAGTAGTTTATAGAGGACATAGCGACAGAAAGTAGAATAGTAGTTTCCAGGGGTTAAGGGGAGAAGAGGTTGTAAAGTTACTGTTTAATGGGTAGAGTTTCAGTTTTACAAGATGAAAAGTGTTCTGGAGATGGGTGTTGGTGATGGTTGCACAACATTATTGATATATTTAATACCACTGAACTGTACACTAAAAAATAGTTAAGATGTTAAATTTTATGCTACGGTTATTTTATCATGATAAAAATATTATGTTGTGGAAGAGGCACCTGGATGGCTCAGTCAGTTAAGCATTCAACTCCTGATTTTGGCTCAAAATCTCAAGGTTCATGAGCTCGAGTTCTGCATAAGTCTCTGCACTGTCAGTGCAGAGTCAGCTTGATATTCTCTCTCTCAATCTCTCTCTCTCTGCCCCTCCTCCACTTGCTCTTACTCTCTCTCTCTCAAAATAAATAAATACAAACTTAACAACTTTTATGTTGTCGTAGATTTTTAAAAATGACCACAATACTTTGTAACGCATTCTATCAAAAGGTAGAATCTATTTCTCTACCACTTGGATCTGGTCTGGCCTTGTGCCTTTCTTTGACTAAAGACAATGCAGCAGGAGTGACACTGTGTAGAGTTCTGGCAGCCAGGCCTTCAGTGACTTTGCAACCTCCACTCGTAAGCTCTTGGAACTCTGAGACTTCCATGTGAATAAGTCTCAGCTAGCATGCTGGATGAAGAGGCTACTAAGGCACCCCAGATGACATTCAGCCACCCCTAGCCAACCTCACAGCTCATTGTAGATATTCCAATGAGCCCCAGCCAAGATCAGCTAAGTCTGACCTGGGTCAGCAGAACTGCACAGACGAACCCAGATCAAATTACTAACATGACTAAGCTGAGTCACAAATTAAGTGGTCGTTGTTTTAAAGTACAAAGATTTGGGGGGAGGGGTTGTTATGCAGCAAAAGCTAACTGTTACATATTTTAAACACCACTTCAAATTCTATTGATTTGGTTGGCCATCATGTTTTCAATACTGGAAGATCTATGAAGAAAGACACTGTGAACTGTCTTTTCTCCCATTAAATCGTCACCAAACCCTATGTATAGCTTCAGGTAGGCATTTGATAAATATTTGTTAAGTAAAAGAAAAGTGTGAAATAGACTTATTTTGCTGGTACCTCAATTTTTTTTTTCTAAATGAGGTAGGGAGTAATGATAAATACAAGATCAATAAATAAAATGTAAAGAGAAAAACTCAAATAGAGTGTGTCTTAATTATCCAATATTCTTAATTAGTGGGGCAGGGATTGATGAATTTTAAAGCATCTGCAGGCTCCTTCCATCCACCTTTCAACAAATATTTATTTAGTATATAATTTGCACTATGTACTCTCCTAACCTCTAGGATACAATGGATAAGCAGGATGGATAGCAAGGCTGACCTTACGGAGCTGTAGAAATTTATACCATAAATTCTGTATAACAAGGAAGTAGCTAATTTCATTTTACAAATGTAGGTCGAAATTATAAGTAAGGCTATGGTTTAGGTGTATCCAGAACAAATGGCATCGCATCCTGGGACAAGGTGTTTATTTTCCTGTGACTTGATTTTTGTTGGCTTATTTTTTCCTATTCATTTAAAATTTATAATTCATCCATCCCTTCAACAAATATTTCTTGAGTGCTGTATACTTGGTAATGAAGATAAAAACACACACGCACACACACACACACATACACAGGAAACTAGACAAAAGTACTCTCTGACCTCACAGAGCTTCCAGTTTGGTCAAGGAGACTATATGTGTAATTATAGGTATAATCATGCTAATCAGCAAATAATACAAATCAGTCAAGTGTCACAAAAGAAAAGCACAGATTCTATCACAGGGAAGCACGATTTAGACTGGGGTGAGTCAAGGCTGGGGAACTCCTGGGCATAGCAAACAGCTTGGCACAACATCACCCTAGCCTAAGTTGGTGAATTACAGGGTATTCTTATTCTGTGTAGTTTCAAAGCCTTGGGATTGAGTTTTAAGGAGTATGGACTTGAACTGTTAACTGTGAGGTCTTACCTCCTTCCTTCTCCTATCTTGCAGTTGCCACTGGGGGGACATTTTTCCATTCATGAGAGGGGCAGAGACAAAGCCCAGACCTTGGGGCTGCAGCTACATCCATGAGCCCCACCCAAAATCAGTTGAGACTGACCCAGGCCCATAGAACTGCCCAGATGTGCCAAGACCAAAAAGGGATCCTAAATTTGCTGTGTCCCACAGTGGTTGAGCTGTTGAAAACTCTCTCTTCCATCTTTCCACCTGTAGGATGTGGATATGAGCCTCCTCCACAACGCCTATCCTTTCTCATCATCTACCCTCCTTTTCTTATGCGCGCAGGGCATACGGCAAGTGTATGGCACTTTCATCCCCTGGGAGGCATGTGGCGGTGAACCCTGAAATGATGTCCGTGAAGAGCCATGTGTTCCAAGGAGAGAGCACTCCGCAGAAGGAACATAAGGGATTGCAATTTTTACTGCACCTCTGTGGAGAGGCCACGGGCACTTGGCATGGTGCCACCACCTTCTCTGGAGGCAGCTCCTGCCTGGCCGCATGTGCACTCACAATCACAGACTTTTCTGCTTCACATAGAGATCACCCTGGGCTGCAGCAGGCACTGCCTGTTCATCTACCCAGCCTTTGACAAGCAAGGAAGCAGATGAGGGCCAATGCCAACACCTTGGAGCTATCAGTCAATGTTTATTCATTCAACAAATATTTATTAAGTGTCTACTCTGAGCCAAGCATAAGGCTAGACACTGCTGGCATATGAAGGCTTGTAATAGAGGAGAGAAACCATTTATGAAACACTACTGAAGGGTCTCAATACCAGGCCAAATAATATCTCATTAATCCTTTTACAGATGAAAAAAAAAAAACTTGTGTTTAGCAACATATGTAGGGTCACGGACTTAGTAAATGGCCGAGCCGAGACATGATTTAATGTCAGCCCAATTCTAAACACTGTCTTCTTTCCAGTACACTGTTCTGCTTCAGGAACTTACAAAAATTCCTAAGATCTCCACCTCTGCAGAGACTGAAATCCTTAAACATGGGCACATAGCCACATCAGCCCTCTGGACCCCAACTTACCATAATCTACAGTCCTCACCAAAAGTTACATTCTCCCCTTCCTGCTCTGGCGTCAACTTGTTAAGCAACATCTCTCCTCAGTCTTTTGCTTAGTAGAGATTCCCAGGTGCAGGTGGGAGGAAAGAGTATTCCAAGCAGAGGAACCAATACCTTCAGATTTCACGGAGGCAAGAGAGATGTGTCTAGACAAAAAGGATCTGGCATGCTTGGTGAAAGGAAACAACTAAAGATATAATAGAAATAGAAGAGTAACCGGTGGTGGCAAGATGGGATAGAATCAAGCCTCCAGTTGAAGTGGTACAAAAGAAAGGCACCACACTGCGGTTGAGCAGGAAGAACAGATACAGGTACATGTGAATCAAGTAAATGGAAATGATGACCACCAATATACTTCAAGAAAACGAAAAAGGTTTGGTAGTTTGAGTGGGGCATGAGCAATACTGGGGGCAAATCGTTTGCTGAAATTTTAAGTTAAAATGGCAAAAAAAAAAATAGAAACTATGGTAGTGTCCACCAGTAATAGGGTGCTAAGAAATTCTGAGATGGCCATTGGACAGGATATTTTGTCGCCATGAGAAATGGTCATTATGAAGATTTTGTAGCAACATGGAAAAGGACTTATAACACTGTGAAAAAAAAAACTATAGAAAATAAAATTCTGCCCTATATTGACCCATAAGTGGAACAAGTAACAGAAAGCAATGGATGGAAAGAGAAAGACATTGGTTTTGGAGACAGTCTTGAGACAGGAAAGAAAAGCCATGGAGCAGTGGTTTTATAGAGGAATTCACAGATTTCACAAATCACTTGATACTGCTTAGAAAAGTGTGTGTGTGTGTGTGTGTATTACATGCATGAACGTTTTTCAGGATGAGGTGCTAGCTCCAAGATTTCATCATTTCTCAGAGGGCTCTATGACCATGTTCGGGCTACAGGGCATTGTTCAAATCACCGTATTGCAAACTGTCTTCTGTTGTGGTTGGGATTCTAAAGTTCTCTGAGAGAGCTGAAGACGGTTCTTGTCTAACAACTAACTATCACTAACATTCTAAAGACCCAGCTAGGGAACCCACATCATGAACGCTTTGCCTGCGGGGCCCATGCCCTCCCTCTGCTGGACTCAGCACTGAATGTGAGTGTGTGGATACACACGTGCACACACTTTCTCTGTCACTCATGGAACAATTTTCATCTAGTCTCCCAGAACCCAAGGTGGCTCACCAGGAAACTCTCTTAAAGAGCAAAAGTATTTCTTTGTTTTCAGTGACTTCACAAGCCTTTACAAAATATTAAATTATCTCCCAGGAAATGGTCGCTGGGAGAATGAAACTCCATGGCTGTAGGGTCAAGTCCTAGATGCACAAGACAGAAACAGATCCTACGAGACCGTTGAACAAAGATGGCTAAATTCCCAGAAGAACACGAGCCCTTAAATCAAGTTGGTTCTCTTCGTGGTGTGAAGGAGGAAGAATGGTGTGCATTAAGAAAACTGGCTGCTTAGAACAACAAATATTTCATAGCTTTTGAATAATTCAGAAAAATGGTATATATATCCAACTAAGTCACATGTTGACACCCATTCACAAAGTCACTGAAACCTGGTGTTATTCTATACAGCTCACATTCCTTAATTCACTAAGTCTTTACTGACCACCTTCCTTATGCTGTCCTCTTCCATCTCATCAAAGAGCACAAAGAAAATATAGCTTGGGAATGGAAAGAATGAAAGGGACTTGAGGAGCACAGGGTCTGGCCAGCCCACTCTGGGTTTGAACCCTCCACCACCACGCACATTAGTTCCATCCACTGAGCCTCGGTTTCCTCATCCATAGAATGGGTGATGTTACTCATCAGCTTCCTCATCTATAGAATGGGTGGTATTACCTATCACGTAGGCTGTATGAGAACTCTGAGTGAACATGCATACAGCACTTGATATAGGATAGAGGCATATAGTAGTTATACTCAGATGGGCATGTATGGAGGAGATCATTAAAAAAGGTCTTAACGTTATATCCTCTTTCAACCACACAGGTTGTTGGGTGGATCAAATGAGCGTATGAAGTATAGAAGAACTACAAAAAAAAAAATCTCTGTAAAATGTCATTGAGATATCATTATTATGAGTAAGCCCCCAGCCTATGCCTTTTCCTCATCTGAGAAGCCGGCTGCCTGGTTTCTCCCAAAGGTCATGGCTCTCCATTTTACTTATGGTCTTTTCTTCTGTCCAAAGAGCATGTGAGTTCAGTTGCTCTGGTGAGCCTTTTGCTAAGCTCTAGCTGAGCTTTGGATGAGCTTTACCACGCTAAGGGTCAATGTGTCCCCAGACAGAATAGTATTTTAATTCAACAGCATTCAGTAGTTATTAAACTATGATAAATGCTAAAGTGGGAAAGATTACACTTAGACATAAGAAGTGTCACTTGAATCACTTAAAAATATTATAATGTATGGCTAATTGCACCTTGACTATATTATCCAGTGCTATGAAAACACTTCAGATCCTTAAGTAAGGTACCATTTAAATACCTATTTCGGTATGTAATGGGTAATATTCTTGAGTGCAAAGGTTGTTAAAGGCCCCAGTATTCCTTGAGTATCTGTGTGCTGGCCACTCTGTCCATATTAATTCATTTAATCCTCAGAACAATTCTCTGAAGCAATTATTATCACCCCCATTTTACTGGGTGTGGAAATTGAAATTCAGAGATGTCAAGTAACTTGCCTAAAGTCACACAGCTGATAAATGGTAGAGGTGATATTTGAGTTCAGAATCACTGTCATCATAGACATATACAATCATATAAACAGGATCTCTGTTTTTATACTTAATTTCTCCATGTCTCAATTTCCTTACTTGGAAATTGTTATGGTGACAATAATAATACTGACTTGTTGGGAAGATAAGGTGATAAAATTTATGAAACGCTTGTAACTCAGTAACTCAGTAAATGGAACTATTTTCATATATTGTATTATTTTTCTCTAGGCTGCCATTCTAGTACACTTAAGCTAAGGACTCCAGAAGAGATTCACTTTGGAGAGAAACACTGCCCACCCCCCAGCATGGATTTAACACAGTTGAAGCAACATGGCACAATGGGTCTACACAGCAGGACTGGCTACATAATGTGTGTGGCCGAGTGCAAAATGAAAAGGTGGTGCCCTTGTTCAAAAATTATTAAGATTTCAAGATGGCAGCTGCAGAGATTTAAATGAAGCCTGGGGCTCCTAAGTGCCAGATCCTGTGCGGCTACACAGGTCCCACGAACATAGTGCAAGTAGCAGGAGTCCGGGTGCCTCGGCTGCTTATGACCTCTGTGGCTTGAGTAAAACTCTGGAGCTTTTTGAGTTGCTCCCTGATTTCTCATCAATAACATAGAAAGAAAGCATCCCTGCCTCATAGGTTGTAGGGAGAAGCAATTGCAATGGGTGAAAAGTTCTGGCTTAACCATAAAGCACCTTGCTGGAGGTGGCCAGTCCTGACTTGCAGCGCAACTACCTGTGAGCCTGTTAAAAAGGTGGATGCTAGCTTCTCTTGAAGATTCAGATTCGGGAACTTTGGTCTGTGCATCTGTATTATAATCGAGCTCCGGGCGACGTGGATGCAGATAGGATCACACAGCAATGTATTACCAAGCAAAAGATATTATATACTCTAGAAACATTCAGCTTAATTACTTAGAATTAGGATGCTCCCTCCTTCGTTTTGAGATTACAGTCAGGGCCCATTGGAAGCTGCGAGTTCCTGGAAACCTGCCCTATGGAAGCGTTGCAATGTATCCCTTGGTGATACACCTGGTGATGTGGCTCTAGGACACACAAAAGATTTCTTTTATACCATTAGGCAAGGAATTATTCCTCACTTGAAGCTGTAATTTCAAGGCCAAAGTTTTCGCACTGAGCTCCCAGCTTCCCACCCCCAACACTCTCTGGCTTCTGGTTGCCACGTAACCAGAGAAGACCAATGCAGTGAGAACAGACATATACCAGCAGCCTTTCTTTGGAAATACTTCAAATCCAGGCAGAAAACTGATTGTATGGTGATAGCTTTCATGCCACCTGGCACATGTCACTGTAACTCAGCTGCATTCTCACCTGGGTGTCTGTTTCTGAGAACCATAGAATGGCTACATTTGACAAGTTGCACGCATCCTCTCATCAAAGCCTTTTGATTTTTTTTAACAGGTTGTATTCTGCCTGAATGGAAGAGTATTAATTAAGGTTCTATTATATGGGAAGGCAGGTTGGGGGGAGTTAAGAGCTGCAGGGCAGTGGTGACAAGGCAAAGCCCATGCATGTGTGCAGCCATTAACGGGGTGTTAATTGGGTGGTACATGAACATGAATGGGAAGCTCAGAGGTGCCTGGAGTGGTTAGCCGGTGTACAGTAAAGCCCATGTGCTAACCCCATAATATGGTGTAGGCTCAACTCAAATTTCCTGGCTGTAATTTTTCCTCCTATATATTTATGGTAGGGCTGTCGGTGTGATTACCATGTTATTAGGGTCAACTGGGAGAGGCTTCTATTCCAGTATCGACACGCATAGCATACTACCCCGGTTCAGGCAAGGGGCAATCTTGGGCTAGGGTGGAGACTGATGCTTCTTCACTTCTTTTCCCCTAGTATTGGTTGCTTTGAAACTCACCCTCTCTACACCTCCCCAGCCAAAGATCAAGTCATTATTCTTCTCTTCATCCGGCTGTCTTATACTTGATGGGTCTTTTGCTGTTTTCTGGACACTCTACGGTGGATACATGGATGGCTGGCTACCCAGAGCTGCAAGATGCTTAGGAATGAAAAGAAGAAAAGAGCTCTTGGGGATAATGCTCTAATACTGGACAGCTTTTAAAAGCCAAACTCTATCCTCTTATACATCATCGTCAAATTGTAGAATGCTACATAGGGAATGGTCTTTAAAGTTAGCCATTCTAACCTCCAACATTATGGGTGATGAAAATGGAGCCCAAAGAAGTTAAATGAGTTTCCCAAGGTCACATAATGAGAAGTGCCATAGGCAGAACCGGAAGCTCCATCTGCCAGCAGAAACCAGGCAGGCTTTTTGTAACCCTGCATTGCCCATCTTGGTTTGCTCTAGCAGACACTAGTGAGGTTCACAGTTTCTCCAAAACAGTAGTTATCCTTTATCATCTTCCTTTAAATATGGTTTCTTCATTCTCATGCTGAGCCCATTTTCCATACCCTGCTCCAGTTCTTGGATTATTGCTTTCTGGTTTGGGGCTCTGAAGTCAATGTCACTGGCAAACAGTTCAAAGACTCTCTCACTGATCTTGATGCCCTTTCCCTCCCATTCAAGGTCTCAGCCCAGCCCCTGTGGGCAAGCAGTTAAGATTTTCAGTGGCTAAGAGCCCCCTTCCCAGACCTCTTCACTCTTTTTCAAGCCTAAACATCAGTGCTACGTTCACATGCACAAGTCACACAAATTTTTCTACTCTTTCCACTTCCAACATAGCTTCTATTTCCAAGGAGTCAAAGGGCTTTTCAGAGTCCATAAAAGTCTATGTACACAATGGCATTTTATACTCAGCAGTCTTCCCTGGGACTTTTCATTTTCTGCAGGTGATCCTGAGTTGAGAAATGACTTCTAAATCCTGCTACTCTCGTGGCTGATTAAAGTCGAGAAGTCCCTGTAGTCTGCCCAACAGTACTTTTGTGAAGATTTTGCATAACTACTGAAAACAGTTTAAAAGATCATGTCTGTGATCTATTAAACAAGACTTTTTTTTAAGGGAGATAAAGGGTTTAAAAAGAACACATGAAACAGAAATGGCTGGGTTCGGCTTATTACACATTAGAAATTATAAGAATAACACACTTACCGCTAATTAAGCAAGTCATTTATCATGAAGCACTTGCCAGAAAACATATTTGAATTCCTCCAAATTCAAATAAAGAATTAATGGGTAAATAATTTATGTTCAAGTAATTATTTGCAAGACTTTATTTAAACTGGAATTTAGTGAAAGTAATTCAGAAATTTTATTCCTTGAATCATGTAATAAACTTGTTGTTCCATTAGGATGACAACCTGTTCCTCTAGGTGAAAGGATGGGGACATCTAAAATTCAGAGATGATTCTCCAGGGCTGCTCAAAATGATCTGGTCAAAATGGTTCAGAGGAAGGACAACACTTTGGATGATTCCAATAACATAGGAAGAAAGCACAGAACTGCTAGATGAATAAACTCAGGGGCTTAGGGGCATTTCTCCAGTAGGAACAACGCAAAACAAAAAAAGTGATGAAACCTGCAAAAAACTCACACCCATTCCTAACACACACAAACTCAGTGACACCTACATCTGAAACATACACCCTCGCATGCAGACACCTTCACACACACCTCTTCCCGGCTAAAATAAATACCAGTGCCAGTCCCACCCCTAATGACAAAACACGTCCCAGATGCTGTCAAATTGCTTTCACAGAGTTTAATGAGTTGAGCATCCAGAGACACACTTGTGGTTGCCGCCTGTCCTGAGGCATCTAAGTTTTCCAGGGTGAAGAATAAGAGCACTTGGGCCCGGGGACTTAAATGTGGGGGCTGGGAGGTTTCCAAAGTCTCCAGATTCATTTTCTTTAATTTAAGAGACAGAAATTGTCAGACTGCTTCCATGCTTCCATTTCTCACCAGTTGGGTGAGTATTTACTCCATGGCCCCTTGCCTTGGCTGTACTGTCTTTTATGATGCATTGCTCTTGAGTCAGGAATTTTGGGTGAGATGGGTTACAAGGGCAGAATCATGGTGCCCTCAGTGACCTAGGAGCTACAGAGGCCAGTGCTGGCAGCACGGAAGAGCCTCTTACTACTGGCCTGTCCAAGTGAGATTCCTTGATGGGTCGACCCCCAAGAGTCTAAGCGGAACAGGGCATGGAGACAACATGGGGTTTTGTCCCTTTTGCCTCTCTGTTCAATTCCTGTCAGCCATAAAATCAAGCCAGTCCAGCTGGAGAGGTAATGGTAAAACAAAAGCAAAAAGTATGGGTTCTACTAGAGACGGGTGCACAAGATGATCCTTGTTCAAAGAACAAAACGAAGCAGTACATGATAAAATTCTCCTTCCATGCCTCAGGCCATGCCTCTGAATACATCTTTGGTGTAGAAATTTACAAAGAGAGCTTCATAGACTCCCCTTCTCTGTCATTACTACAGTATACGATTTCCCCATACAATACAATAAAGTGTAAGTGAAAATTTCAAGCTAACCCTTCAGACTATTAATGATTGTGTAAACTTGGGGCTGCAGTGACTTACAAAGCTACTGAAAAAAGTGCTGCTGCTAAAATAAACTCTACATTCTATTATTGCACATAAGGTTGATGGGATCTCCATGCACTCCTGAGATGAACAATGGGGAGGGAATATAGCATGCACAAGGCAAGCTGGGATAAAGCAGCTTAGCCAGATCCGCCAGCCCTTCTGGTGGACCATCAACTCACCTTTGGCAGAAGCAAGGAAAGCAATTAATGGAGAAGATAAGGGAACTGACAGAGGGACAAAGTGTGAAGCACATGAGGGTGGGGTAGGCTATTTCTCAAAGAATGGCATGTTTTGAATATTATATATATATGTAACATAAAATTATGTAGATTATGTCTCTTGAAAACTTTTTGTAATGTAAAAGAATAAACCACCATGTTCCTATCACTTAGCTTCAACAATGATCAGCTCATGTCTAGTCTTGGTTCATCTAGTACTCCTAGATGTGTGTGATTCTAAAGCCAGCCTCGGATATACTTCATCTTTAACTACTGCACTATGCATCTCCAAAAGATAGTAAGATATTTTAAAAACATAACCATAATACCATTATCACACCCAAGATTTTTCCTTAAGAGCATCAGATATCCAGTCACTATTCAAATTTCCCAATTGTCCCATGAATTTCACCTTTTGAAAGTCTGAATCAGGATCCCATAAGTTCTGTACTTTGCAAAGGATTTACAGGTGTTAAATCTCTCTAATCAATAGGTTCCCTTTTAAACTCTTTTTGTCCTTGTAAATTTTTTGTTGTGGTGGCTGAAGAAATTGGGCCATCTGTCCTGTAAAGTTTCAAATGGTCTTATATTTGCGGATTGTATTCTGATGGTGATGTTTACATGTTCTGCTGTACCCTTCATCTCTGGTAAATTGGCATTTGGATCAAGAGGCTTCCTTAGATTCACTTCTTTGGAAAGACTACTTCATAGGTGGTGTTGTTTGTGTCTCATCAGAAGGGGTTTAATATTTGACTAGCTCTCTTTTCCTGATGTGAATAGTCAGTAATGATCATTGCCTGGGTCCATTATAGATCACAAAATGGTCATCTTTTAATTCTATCATCCCAACCTCCTACTCCTCCTCTTCCTACCCCTCACAACTTTTTCTAGTAAAGCTGGAATACTTCCAAAGAAAAGAATTTCCCCTAATTTGGTTACCTTGAGTCATTGGGTTTTGTTTGGTTGGTTGTTCTGAAAAATCATGAACTCATATGTCTAAGTTCATACTGATACTTTCTAATCAACTTCAGAATTATAAGGTTTTTATTTAACTTCTTGATCCTTTAGCTCTATTTCCTTTTACCCATGCTAAAAATCTCAGTTCTCAATGATGCTAATCTACATACTTGCTTTTTCCCACCCGATACGCCCACTGGTCTTAGAATAACAATGACACTATAACTATCTGCAATGTCATTACTGAAAACAGCTTAATATTTTTTGTAGTTCTTTTTATCCTTAATGATGTACACCAAATTACTATGTTTTAAATTCATTTAGACAAGTCCATCCCTGTAGTCATGTCACTCACTGAACACAAAGTTGGGCCCATTTATTTCATCCTGATTTTGATTTTAAGGATGGCTTTTAAAATTTTACTTTTGTTTTATAATATGTGAATCTTTACACAGTTCCAAGGCCAAATGTACAAAACAAAGTATATTCCAACAAGGTTAACTCTTGATTTTCATCATGGTCCTCTTCATTGTGTTTCCTTCTTTCAATTATCGGTAACTTTAAAAAAAATTATAGTTGATTATTCATTGGGTTTCTTTTAAAGATATAAATAGCTGCCTTTTACTTTAACACATATATATATTTAGTATAGAACCAATGAGTCCTCCATGCTATTAATGGATCATAATTATTGAAATTACAGTTTTAAATCCTAGAACATTTGAAATTTAAGAAGGTCATTACTGATTTGTTGTAATTATTTAATATTGTAGAAAACTCCCCAAAAATTATTTCAGGTCTTGGACCATTTTCTCTCCCTGACCTTCAGTCAGCTCTTCCATAGAATTTTTCAGACATGTCAGCAAGGCTTTCACCACCTACTTACTTGCTAACCTTTAATTCATTTCATTTCCATGGAAAGAAGGAAACCCCTTAACATCATGTATTAGTTCTTCTTAAAAAGCAAAACCACTTGGGATCTTAATGTTTGTTGTATGAGTGACAATATTGCACTTCTTTCACTCTTGACTCAAGTCAATGTTGAAGTCTTAATTCACGGTGTTTATAATGACAATGACTTATAGGAGACAATTCACACTTTCTGGAAACTGCAGTTGAAAGACCAATGGAATGTGATAATTGGGGAAAGACTACACTCCTCCTCTGTATCTAGATGCATACATGGAAGCAATGGTGGGTGATCTAGGGGACATAGAACCTTAAATTCAACATTCTGCTTAGCAACTGATTTCTCTTCTTTCATAATTTTAAAACTGGTTTGACAAGAGAGGAGTTTGTTCCAGGATCTAAGATATTTCACTGAGCTGCCAATATATGGAATAAGAAGTTCTTATTATTGTCCTTTAATAACCTGGGCTTTGTAGAGCATTAGAGTAACCCCAATTGTTTTAAAGAACATTTCCACCGCCACTTCTACTCCCAATTATTCCAACAGTGCCCCACTTGGTCACCCTGCTTTAACTTTGTCTCTCCATACAAATCTATTCTTCACATAGCAGCCAGAGTCAGGGGAATTAGATATACTAGTTTCAGACTTACAAAACTATAGTTTAAGACAGTGTGGTATCATCAAGAGACCAATAGAACAGAACAGTAAGCCCAGAAACAGACCCCTGCAGACTAACGTGCTTGCTTTATGACAGAGGTGGTTCTGGACACCAAAAGGAAACGATGAACACACTGTCTTATGAACGTATTTTCATTTCAACTGCTACAGTCATCATCTTTAATAGCTACAGGGTATTGCACTACACGAATACACCATTTACTTAACATAGCACCTCACCCTTAATAGTGAAGTTGCTCCTACTTTTTGCTATTAAAAACAGTGCTGCAATGGAGATTTTTATATCTAAATTTTTTTTAAGTTTATTCATTTTTGAGAGAGAGAGAGAGCATGACTGAGTGGGGAAGGAACAGAGAGAGAGGGATACACAGAATCTGAAGCAGGCTCCAGGCTCTGAGCTGTCAGCGCAGAGCCCAACTCAGGGCTCGAACTCACAAACCACGAGATCATGACCTGAGCCAAAGTTGGAGGCTTAAACGACTGAGCCATTCAGGTGCCCTTGTATCTAAAATGTTAAACACAGACTTGTTTCCTCATGATTGTGATTTCTTTATGATTAATCTTCACATAGAAAAATAGGTCAAAGGCTTTGTGATGTTTTAGGAAATCTTGGTCCAAATGTCCAAATTCTTTCCTGAAATGTCTTATATGCCCAATAGTAGCATATGAAAGACTTAAAGTCACTTTCTCTGATAACACTGACTATAATATTTTAAAATACTTTTGCGTTTTTTGGGTGAAGAGAGCTACCTGATAGTTGTTTTATTGTGTGTTTACTTAATAATGTGTGAAGTTGTTATTTTTTTTCCCAAATTAAAAAAATTATTGGCCCTTTAAAGTTTTCCTTTTTGTGAAATGTTTGTTTCATTCTTGTACTAGTTACTAAGCCGCTCTCTTTCTCACACCACTCCAGCCCACTATGTATAACCATTGTGAAACTAATGGCTCTAAGCAACTATTGTGTACCTACTACCTCTGTTCCAATACTTTCATATGCTTCTTTCTCCCTACAATATAAGATTCAGAGTCTTTTCTCCAAGCACGATCTGTACCAAAATAATCCAGCTTTACCTTTCACTGTAACTCTTCTCACGAACTTTCATCCCTGACCAACGGGGTCTGCTCCCCATTCCTTCCCAGGGTCACATATATCCCGCTCCATGCTTTTGCTCTCATTGTTCCCATCTTACTATCTCCTTCTTTTCACTTGTTAATTTCTTTTCTCCTTTTATGCCTAGCTCAAGTGCACTATCCCCTTAAATCTTTCCTTCAGAGAACATCAACTCTGACTTTCTGAGACACTTTAGCACCTCCCTGTGCTCTGTGCCATATACCTTTTAAAAACTTTTGAGAGGGGCACTTGGGTGGCTCTGTTGGTTGAGCTTCCGACTTCGGCTCAGGTCATGATCTCACGGTTCGTGAGTTCAAGCCCCATGTCGGCCTCTGTGCTGGCAGATCAGAGCCTGAAGCCTGCTTCGGATTCTGTGTCTCCCTCTCTCTGCCTCTCTCCTGCTCACACTCTGTCTCTGTCTCTCTCAAAAATAAACAAACATTTAAAAAATTTTAAAAAAACCTTTTGAGAGCACAAGTCCTAACTCAAATGTAAAACTTTCAGGGAAGAAGACAGCATATCTTGCAGTTCTTTTATACCAATGTCTTGTGTAAAGTCCCAGGAACACAGTGTGTAGGTGATTCCCATGATCCTATGCAGGGGAATTTGTCAATGGCAAGTTAGGGGAGATCCATTTCTTTATATTTTTATATCTGCACAACACTAAAATAAACCTTGTAATTAAAGACTTTTACTGAACTTTCAGATTTTAATGATAATATCTGATTTCTGAACCGTAAGGGAGTAAAGGTGTTCAGCTCAACTAGATGTTACAATGGTATTAGTACCAATCTGCTGAAGTTGGTGAAATGTCATTATTGGGTCAATCTGGAATACTTTCACTTTCTGCCTCTATGACCTCACAGTCCCAATCTCAGCCCGAGATAGAGTTATATTGTGGGCTGATGGACTTGAAGGGAGAAGTAATGTATGGAGTAAAACAAAACAAATCTCAAGTTCTATCTTTGCTGTTTATAGATTGATGTTTCCATAAACATGCTACCTAATGCACTTCAACTATATAACAGGGATAGTAATATATTCCCCCAAATTACTCTGAGGACTAAGTACGATAATGTGTATAGAGTAGGAGAAGTGCCTACTGTACAGCCAGACTCAATACAAGAAAGTCACTGTTATTATAAGCAGAAAATAAGAGTATCTTGCTGGTCATTTGGGTCTTGCATGAATGAAGGGGCTGGATCAACATGAGCAAAAATAAAATCGGGCATGTCCAGGGTGGTCAGGAACAAAGGTGCTGGGGTCTTGTTTGGCTATTGCTAAAATAGTTACTCTTATCTTAGTTGGTAGGGTACTAGTTTCACTGTCATTTTAGGGGTGAAATGATATGGAAAGAGCAGAGTGTATATGCAATGCTTACTTCCGACTGCAGGTAATATCGAGGGTTACTGACACTCACTGGAAACAACAACCAGAGGCACTGGAGTGTAAAAACACAGTAACTGTGAAAACTTCTAGAGAAATTCAAGAGTGGTAACTATACTATTTGGCTTTATAATGAGAAACTGAGAAAGGAGAGTTGAAATAGAAAATATAAAGAGTAACAAGGCAAAAAAAAAAAAAGAAAAGATAAAAAGAAAAGAAAGCAAGGAACAACAGCAATATGGATTTCAGAAAAGGTGGAATTTAAGGTTGAAGGTACTGAAAAGAATGAAGGATGACAGTATACTGTTAAAAAGCACAGTTTACAAGGGAGATACAATATCAGTAAACCTCTATGCACCATACAATGTAACAGCTAAATATATAAAGTAAAAAGCTATTAAACATACAAGATTTTCATTAAAAGAAAATGAGGTGGTGATATTTATATACATCTTCCTGACTTGGACATATCTAGGAGAAAAAACTAAGTAAGGACAGGGAATTAAGTACTTAAAAAAAACTCAGTAGAATAAAGTGCTAAAGTTAACATTATGGGATAAACTAGTAAATGCACTGAGGCAAAAAAATGAAATCATTGGTATCAATATTCAGAAAAATAGATAAAATTACCTCTTTTGTGCTGATATGTTTGAATACCTAGATAACCCAAGAGACTCCAGCAAAATACTAGTCAAATAAGTGAGACGATTTAGTAGAGATAGTAAAGATAAATAGAAAAAAATCAATAACTTCACTCTCTACTAGCAGTAAGTGCCTAGAAATGAGAATAAGAAAAATTACTATAGATTAAAAAAAAAACTATAAAAACACATAGGGACAAATTTAGTATAAAATAATTTGAGTCCAGGCTGCCTTTTCCTGTGGCAGCTACACCTTCTCCAGTGATGTCTGAATTTTAGCCTCATGTTTGGGCAGGGGGGTGGTGATGGTGAGGGGGTCCCTCTTCCAAGTTCTTTGTTCCATCCTTGTGTTCTTTATTTCAGTCCCACAAATAATAGCTGCTTCCTGCATTTGCTATTCCTATATTCCTTAGAGTCTTCTTCTAACTCTTTTAGAAGTTAATTACCTTTCACTAGTTAATAAGTCTTTATATACATTTTCCATGTTCGAATCACTGGTGTGGTTTCTGTCTATGACCAGACCTTGACTAAACCAGATCTATATGAATAAAACTGTAAAATTTGGTTAAAAAAAAAAACCCAAATGAGAACTGAAAAGACAGAAAAGTATTTTCTTCAAGAGGAAAACCATCCATTCTTCCATGTATGTATATATGTATGCATGTATATATATTTTTAATGTTATATATATATTCAGTGCAAATATAACTAGAATTCTAACAAAAGTTTTCTTTTTTTTGAAGTGGATACAAATATTTTAAATTCTAATGAAAGAGTAATGACATGAGAACAGTCAAAATAAAACACAAGAAATAATTGTAAAAAAGTATATCCCTTGTCAGATATAATGTCACAGTAATCAAATCTAAGTGATACTGGCAGAGAGAGAGAGAGAGAGAGAGAGAGAGAGTGAGAAAGAGATCAGTGGAACAGAATGGAAAAATCCAGGAAAAAATCCTAAGACACATTAGAATTTAATATATGACAAAGACAATTTCACTTCAGAGGACAGAGGTGGTTTATTTAACAAATTGTACTGGCACAAATCGCTAGCCATCTAGAGCAGTGGTAGTCAAGCTTTTTCTGTAAAGAGAGAGTAAATATTTTAGGTAATGTGGGCCTTATGGTCTCTGTTACAGTTTCACAGCTCTGTCATTATAGTGTAAGAACAGAAAAGGCAATATGTAAATGGATGGCCAGGATTGTAAAAAGATAAAACTTTACTTATAAACATAAGCACTGGCCTGTGGGCCACAGTTCGTCAATCTCTGGTCCAGATGAAAATAAAATTAGCATCCTCCCTGCTCCCTCCGGTTCTCCTCATCTATGACCAAATACAAAAGTAAAACCAATGGAGTGAAGACTTAAATATAAAATATAAATCACAAAAGCCTCTTAGAAGAAAAATCTAGGTGGACTAGAAGTACATTCATGTTAAGAAGGGCATCCATCTTAATTAAGTCAAGAAACCAGAAGCCATAAAAGAAAAGTTGGACATATTTGACTATATAAAAATGTAAAACTTTTATATGACAAAAGATGTCATAAACAGACTAAAGACAAAACAATAGATTTAAGGGAAATGTTTGTACCTCAGGTGACTGATGTATCTAATCTTCAAATAGCTCTTACCAATCAGCAAGAAAAAGACCAAAAGCCCAACAGAAAAATGGGCAAAGGGTATGGATTTTAGTTTAAGTGCAATTGGAAGCCTTTGGAGGTTTTGAGCAGGGGAGTAATAATGATTTATGTTTTAAAAAGACTACTCAGGCTTCTGTGTAGAGAATGGATTGTCGGGGGCAGGGGGCAATCATAGAACCAGGGAGGCCAGCCAAGATGTTTTTGCAGACTCCCTAGAGAGGGCTTAATAGATGTTCAATAAACATGGGCTGGTTTTGATGAAAACGTCTATGCCATGCTCCCTATGGCTTCTTGGCCAAGGGTTCCTGGGCTGACTCCTTGATCTTTTATTTGAGGGGGGGCAAAGCTAAGAATACAGCATGACTGTTTTAAGTTTTTCCATGTAAGTAAATGTGGGTCACTGGTCCTTTGAACCCAAGAGCTTGCTCTGGTCAAGGGTGAGCTCTGAGATAATCCTACCTTACTGGCCCATGTGGTTCAGTCTGATTGTCCTTCTTGGCTCTGGTTATGGAAAAGGGGTGGGGAAGCAAGAAGACTTACTGCAATCTTGAGGTATTAGTGAATTTTTGCCCTAATGAGGCCAGGAATGGAAAGAAGGGGATGAGACTGAGAAGGAAGGGGCAACACAGACAAACACAGAAGGGGATGGGCAGGTGCCTGCAGTCCCTGGCTGAGAATGACTGCACTGAATAATTTCTTCTCTGCTCTTGAGCTGTGAGGGCCCAACTAGCTGGTTGTGAGTCGTTCTTTCCACATATGAAGCCAAGAGTTTTCTCCTGGTAAATGGTCAGAGTGAAGTAACAACTCGCCTCTCCTCATCCAGAAATGGTTCTACCCACCTCGCAGCTGGACCAGCAGCTGGAGTGACAGCACAAAGGAGGGCTCCCCCTCTCCATGCAAGGTGTAAGAGGCAGAGGCAAAAATTCAAGGCGGCACAGCAGCGTTGGGCCTAGAGTTGGTAACTCAGGCTCTGAGCAGAGCCTCTGCTTTTTCAAATGTAAAATAAAAAACATCCTGGACAGGAGGGATCTCTAGAGAAAAATGAAAGAACACACACAGACGTGAGATGCTGGGGAGAGGCAGCAGAGCTGACATTTGCTGCAAAGGGAAGAGAATAGCATCTCCACGGAGGGACCCTGCAGCCTGCCATTGAGCTCTGTGCAGCTTATCTTTGTGGGGGCCTCTCTGTTGTCTGCAATCCCTTGTGGAGCAGGCAAAGGAAAGTGGATCCGAAGGAACTGGGGGGGTGGGGCTGGACACTGTTAGCTCTCTGCATATCTGCATTTCACAGCTGCATATGGCCAAGCTGCAGATGTTTTATTCTCCATGACGGAGCCTAGGTCTGGTTCCCTAGGGAGACGGGCACAAACAGCCACCCTTGCCAAACTTGCTGGTCTTTGACAGCAGTGCCTTGAACTGTGCACATGCACACATTTCTGCATACTGACAAGAGCGTGTGCCTTCTGGAGAGTACTATCACGTTGTAGGTGCTCGGGAAATTCTGGATCCGTCCAATCATTTTTGTATTGCTGAAATGGCTCCCAAATAATTGTTAGGCAACACGCTCTGAATAAACAGATGAATGAGTAGCTTATTTTAGAGTTATGTTCTAATAATGCATCTGGATGGATATGTAAATATCCAAAGTAGAGGTGAGAGTAGGTGACATTAATTTCTGCCATGATATCTAATCCACTAGGCCAGGGATTGGCAAACTATAGTCTGTGGGCCAAATCTGTCTTGCAGTCTGCAGTCTGTTTGTTTTAAATAAAGATTTATTGGAACACAGCCAGAACTATTCATTTACATATTCTTTGTGGGCTGCTTTTGAGCTCTATCAGCATGGACACTTGAGTAACCACAAGAGGGATCATAAGACCTGCAAAACTGAAATATTTACCATTTGGCCCCTTACAGAAAAATTTGCTGACCCATGCTCCAGGCCACTGTCTAGATTTGGCAGGTCTGAAGTGGGGCCAAAGATTCTGGATTTCTATGAAGCTTCTAGGTGACACTGCTGCAGATAGGCTGTGAACTGCTCTTTGAGCAGCAAAGTTCTAGGATATTCTTTTCCAAAACAAAATAAAGGTAGGATGACCTAATAAGTCTCAAGTACCAACCATGTACAAGGTATGAATTTGGTGCTGCAGCTTCACAAAGCTTGGGTAAGTTACTATCAAATAAAGTCTTGGGCTTCCTTTTCCTTGCTTCATTGGCTTTACTTTTAATACAAGCCTAACAGCACTCACCGAAGGAAGGGAAAGGGTGGGAATGTCCTACTTAGTTCATCCACATGTTCGAGAATATCCAAAAAGCTAGACAGATCTGGCCTTCTGACATTCCGCATCCATCATTCTTTTACTGATAGTAGCCATATTGAGGTATATCTTTCCTCCCATTCCAATTCCAGTGGTTCAGTGGGAAATAACACCACAGATACTGCATCTGATGCAGGCCTAACCCAATCAGCATGCTGCATTTCCCCTGGGCCACCCTGAATGGTTGAGGGATGGCTATGTGAACCAGTAGGTTTCCATGAGACTTTGGTGGGAACTTCTATGGAAAATATGTTCCCTCTCACCTAGATATCTGTAAGGGAGAATGTAGGCCTATAGAGGGCTGCCGTAGCCAATTAAGACCCTGAGAGGAAACCTTCAGAGAAAGGAACCAGTATGGAGGAGACAGCTCCAAGTGACAGAGAAAGAAAAGAAAGGTGGTGGCCTCATTTTAGTCTCTAATCAAACTTTACCTCTGACCTGGCTGCCAATTCAAATGGACCTTACTCTAAGTTTTTCACTTATGTGGGCTCATACATCCTCTTCTGCTTCTACCATTTGGAAATGGGGTATATGTGCCTTGGAATTGAAAGAAATATATATCCCAATAGGAAAAGTTACTAAAACTTTCCATATGACTGTGATTGAACATCCAAGTCCAGGTGCACTCCTGCCATTCATGGAGACTCCTGGATGTTTGAACACCTTTTGGCACATTTGCACAAGAGCATCTGAAAAAGAACTGTTGCCTGGCCATCACCAAAGTTGCTTCTGCTTACTGACCCTGGCATTTCCAAATCTCTCTAACCGCAACCAGTTCATGTCACAACATTCCCAGTTTCCAGAAAAAAGATTCTGGCCAAAGGGCTCATGAGTTCTGTCTTAAGTCAACTGAGAAAAGAACTACCAAAGGGCAGGTCACCCCAGGCGAAACTATAGCAGATAATGTATTCTTTAGTACTATTCCAGGTTTTCATAACATCGTCTCAACCTTAAATTAACCAACATGTGTTCCCTCTCTCTGTCTCTGTCTCTCTCTCTCTTAGTAAACAGATTAGAGAGTATAGGAATCAAGTATCCTAGTTTTCAAATCAGATCTGAATTTGATTCCCAGGCCCACCACTTTCTGTGTGTGTGAGTATGGTAAATTTAAACTCCTTGAATCTCAGTTTCCTTATTTTTAACATATTTACCTTGCTGGGTTACCATAATGAGATGAGATAATGCATACAGTGGTTAGTTTTAAGACTATTACTACATAGTAAAAATCACATTACAGTCATAATATTAATATTGTTTTAGTTCCTCATAGAGAACAGTTCCTTCCTCAACTCAACATTAGGAATTTCTTGCTGAAATTTCAGTCACAACGACAGAGCTATTCCTAGGATTATGTCTGGAAAATGGGCCACTTAATGAAGGGACACAGGAGGTCTGCACAGTCCTTAGATAATGACCTTGAGAATCAAAACACTGGCCCTATGGGTAGAAGTCAAAAGCAGGATTCCAGAGTTAGGAGGGGCCAATGGGTAACACTCAGGCCTTAAAATACATAGGTCTTAGAGGTCATTACCATCGCTGATTTCTGATGGACCATCCTAGGATTGGTTTAGGGTTGGACAGCCATGGGCTTCCTACTACATAGGAGTTCCTTCTCTTTGATCAAAGTGGTATCAACCAGTAAGTCTATAAATGCTCTCCCTTGCATAAAGTAAAGATACCCTCAGAATCCAATGTTCCAGTAGCTCAGAGAAAGAACTCAGGGGCAAAGGGAAGCAGTTCTTTCACTCCAAGAGCAGTCATCCCAGGATTCTTGCTTAACTGACAAAACAGAGGGAAGTACAGGCGGTCAGCACATCCATGGTCTTTCCAACTCATCTGACAGTGGAGACTGTGTGAGCCCTGTGTCCTTGGTATACTAATAACCCATGGTATGTGCATTATTTGAGCAAATGACAAGGTCCTGAAGTTAAGACTCATTTACACTAAATGTGGTACCCACTGGATTTGTGCCAGGCAAGCAAATCCTTATCATTTCCCACTTTGGAAATTTCACATTTCATTTTGCTTCACGAATCCCACAACTCCATGGTAATGTAGATTAACATTTTGAAAAAAAAAAATAAGATTCTGCTTGGGAGAAAAATCAGACATTAGGCTTCTGATAAGAAAAGAGGGGTAATGTTGAAGGCTTCAGGATAACCTATTACCTTGGAGAATAAAAAGCCATTCATTGTTTTCATTTCCCAAGTCTGAGGGAAGAATTATTTAAAGATTATTTTCATAATTTTGAATACAGTTAATTTCTACAAAACCCATGGACAATTTTCTTATTTTCAATGATTTTCCCTCCCATCTTTTCCCCCAAGAGCCTATGAATTGGACAAAAAATTTTTTTTTAATTAAAAAAAAATTGAACGGATGTGCCTCATGAGGGCTGGCAGTATTTTCAAGAACTGGTAATAATTTATTCAGGTCCGTATAAAGTAATATAATACATCTTTACACACGTGGCACAGAAACACGCTGCAAACACCCACTGCTCTTCCGTGCAGTACCGTTTCTCGGCAGAACACACAGGAAACTTCCATATATCAGAGATCACTTATGACAGCCCTATCTTCTGTATAAAAGGTCATCTCCCAGCAGAAGAATAGCTCGCCTAGTTAAAGGGATACCAATTTTTAAGCGCTCTGCCAAGCTGAAGACGGAGTGAATGAGGGAGAGAGGGAGATGTCAGATTTCAAATGCAGGGCACGCTCGTTGCGCGCTCGGGTGCTGAGCTGGTAGGAGGGGGAGAGAAACCTCTATTTAGAGATGATTGGAAAAAAAAAAAATCAGCGCTACACAGTGCACTTCACACGGAACGGCAGAGGCTGTGCTTTCCCTCTCATCAGATGTAACAAAATGGCCGCCGTGGAAACGCAAGGCAGCAGCAAATGGCGGCAGAGGGGCTTCCGGGTAGCCAGAGGGGATGTGTGTATCTGCCTGGGGCCGGTGGGAGGCCTGGGGTGCAACCTGGGTAGGAAGTTTGTACGGTTCAGATATAGAAAAGCGGTGCATGTAGAAAGAAGGGGCAATCGACAAGGAAATGGTCAGAAAACAGCAAAGGTGGTTTGGGAGAAACAACACTCCAAGAAAGTACGATGACCACAAGACACTTGGAATCTGCAGTATTTTAGCCACCTTCAACTATAATCATACCAGATCAAGGGCTCAAAAAGGTCTCTGCAAATGCTCATCAGCTGCTTGGAAATATTTTGTTTAAAATGACCCCAAGACTGTCCCAGGTGAATGGACAGTGGGCTGGAGGCACAGAAGCAAGGTAATCCCTAAGCAAATCTGCCAAGCAGGCAATGCAAAGAAATCTCTGTCCTCCTCCTATTCCTCCTCCTCTTCCCCTGTTTTTGCTCCTTCACTACCTCCGTTCCAAGGAGTTGAGGACTTCCTTTCCATGCTTGGCTGCATCAGGCACCAGTCTGGCCTGAATTCCCTGTTTGAAGGCCTGTGTGACAACCGGCCGATCTGGGGAACAGTGTTTTCTCTCCTTCAGGACAAAGTTACATTTAGTTAGGCCTTTTTCCTCACAAGGCAGATGCCAAAAGCAAAGAGAATGAAGCAGTAGGAATTTCAGACACTGTGTACAACTCCCCTTGGGGTACCCCTGGGGTTGGAGCCTTTACATCACTATGACAGAGAACTGGTCCGCGAAGCCCAAGACCAGCACATCTTAGAGGCTTTATCTCTCTGTGTGCGATATGTGTTCCGTCAGTCTCTACTCATTATTTCCCAAGCTACACTTACACAAATATGCATTCGTCCACACAAATATGTACATATGTGTACTGTACATACTGTACATGAGTGGGACACTCACAAGCACACTGGTGGCATTAACATAGCCTTTTTATTCTTTGGGCTTCTCAGTATCCTCTAAAGCAGGGGTGATGGGCCAAATCCCACCCTGCTTGTTTGTCAATAAAGTTTTATTGGAACTCAGACACACTTATTTGTGTGTTGTCTACTTGTGTGCTGTCTTTTGCACAATAACAGGGTTGAACAGTTATAATAGAGATTATGTGGTCCAAAAAGTCTAAAATGTTTACTCTCTGGCCCTTTAAGAAAAACCTTACTACTGACCTTTACTTTAAAGTAGCACCTTATATCTGGAAAACCTTTTTCTTTTCTTTCATTGTTGAAAGGTCTCTCTCCCATCTAAAAGTAATTCGTAAACCTCCACTTCTTAGACTCATAGAACCCTCTAAGATGTATTTGAGATTATTAGTCCTACCGAAAGCCTGGTGTATGATTCTCCTACAGAGTATCTGTGGATGTCCCATCTCTCTGGACATTTCCAATAAACGGGAACACACAATTGCTCACAGGAAAGCCTGTAATGTTTCCCAAGAGCTGTTAGGAAGCTCTTCTAAGGGGGTGTCTGGGTGACTTTGTTGGTTAACCGTCCAACTTTGGCTCAGGTCATGAACTCAAAGCTCAGAGCCTGGTGCCCACTTAGGATTCTGTGTCTCCCTGTCCCTCTACCCCTCCACCATTCATGCTCTGTGTCCCTTCAAAAATAAACATACATTAAAAAAATTAACAGAAAGAAATCTCGTTTTAAGTTTAGGGTAAAAATCTTATTTTTTATAATTTCTACCTATTGGTTTCCATTCTGCCCATTGTGGCCAGTCAGGAAAAGGGGCACAATCCCCTTTATAAGATAACACATCAAGATTTGGAGACAATTGACCAGCCTTACCTTTGTATTTTCCTTCCCCGGATTAAATGGCCCAGTCCTGTATTGTTCCTTGTGTGGTGTAGAGTAAGCTCCCTGCCCTCTGTCACTGCTCCTGGATGTCACTGTCCTTTTTACACTTAAAAGGCTGTGAAAACATTGGGTGTCCCCTTAAGAAGGGCCTTTTACTTCCGTCAGCATAGTTCCGAAAGGTCAGCAGAGAAGCTTCCAGAGGGCAATTCTGGAGTCCCAGGCACAAGGTAACACCATGGTCTAATCAGGCTGTGTGGTGCCCTCTGAGAACAGTCATACCATGCCTTTGTGCCAGTGCTAGAGACCTCCAGAAAGCTGGTTCTACATACCGGTATATTTCGAATTAACCACTCAACAAATCATAAAATGGGATTGTCAGATTCATTATGGGAAAGGCTATGCTGAATATAATGCTTTAAGCACGTGTTGTGGCTGCTGAGGATACAACTGGCATTAGTGGCTTAAGGGGCTCAGGAAATTTCCCTGAGACCATAACAAAGGAACAGCCAGCGTTTGGTGAGAACAATGGAGGATGAACCCTTTTCCTTACATGGATGAAAGGAGATCTCTTTTATTATTTAAAAATTTGCCACTCCAAACATCCACATCCCCCCTGGTGCACCATGTCAGAGCTACTGAGGAGGAGGCACAAAAAAAAAAAAAAAAAAAAAAGGAAAAAATCATTAAACAACCCCCCAAAAAGAGGGCTCAATGAGGTCTCATTCTGTGGTAATGAGCTCCAATTTAACACGATCATTATTTCTGACATTAAAGGCCTGAGAATAGTGTCACATGCCCAGAAGCTATTTTTTTTACCCACTAATCCCAGAAATAAGAAGCTGCCATTAGGGACAGTGAGTCAGGGGCTGTAAAAGTGCTTTGAAATAGGGATGTTACAATAGAAGTCCTGAACATGGGAAGCACAGTCCACACAAGACCCTTAGCCACCTGTGAGTGCCCCCAGCTTCAGCCCCTAGCCACCTCAAGACTGTCGGACACGTAATGTGACTGCTCAGTGAGAAGCTGAGGGCACAAGTTTGGTGTCAGATGGATTCTGGATTTGAGGCCTGGGTGTGCCGTTTGTGCCCATACCACATGCCTTCAGGAAATCTTATTTAAGTTCCCCATGCCTTGGCTTACTCATCTGCAAAATAGAACTAATTAACAGTGACTCCTACTGGGTGGGGATGAAATGAAATGGGATGCAGGAAACAGATTCCAATATATTACAGAGAGGAAAAAAGTCCCTGGATGATGGGAACATCAGATTTACGGATCACCAATCTTAATGCAAGCAGGTCAGAAAACTCTGGGAGGACTTTTATAAGGTCCTCAGTGGGTTAAGTGTCCAAATGTGGCTCAGATCATGGTCTCACGGTTTATGAGTTCAAGCCCTGCATTGGCTCTCTGATGTCAGTGCGAAGTCCACATAAGATCCTCTGTCCTCCTCTCTCTCTGCCCCTTCCCCACTTGTACTCTCTCTTTCACAAGTAAACAAACGAAACATGAAAAAAAGGTGAAATCGACAGAACACCCAATATATTTGAATATATTGAGAGGAGATGTATACAAATGGGGGAGAGTTTATACATATGTCTGTGATTACTACACAGAAAACTAGGGAAAGCAAAAATAGAACCAATGAAAATGGAGTCAGGAAGGAAAAGAAAAAGGAGTAATTATAGTATACTATGTGGCTCAGGTAGGCCTAATATTGATCTGATGAAAATTACAATATCACAAAATTAGGAGGATGGGAATTTTATGTGGTTTTTTGAAAGGGGATTTAAAAGACAGATGGGTCTCATTTTCCACAGTGGGAAGTCAATAAATAACGCCTAGAAGTAAAAATTAAGAAAAGGGATTTTTTTAAATTTATAATAGTTTATCTTCAAATAGAAATGGGAATTTTTAAAAATGTTATTTAGATACATGGGGATAAATTCCTAAGAATTAGTTAAAAGAACTGAAAGAGTTTGTCTCTGGAATGAAGGCACTGAGTGGGAGACTTTTGGGGGAAAGTATGTATCTAAAACCTATGTGTATGAATAACTGATAAAGTTAAGATTAAAGTTAAAAAATTAAAACTCATATTGAAATATATCCCACCAATTGATTTTAATACTAGTTATTCTAGATTTATTAGAATTAAGTCCAGAATTGGCAGTTACTCTTTTGTCTTTACCTTCAAATAGATGAAATGTTGAACAAGGGAGGTCAAGAATGTTTCATGAAGTCCATTTTTTTTTAAGATCTTATTTTTAGGTGATCTCTACACCCAACGTGGGGCCTGAACTCACAACCCCAAGGAAAAGAGTTGCATGCTCCACCATCCAGGTGCCTGGGAAGTGAATTTTTAACAGAAGGAGATAGGTAGCAGATGTGGAAGGGTGCATTTTGCATATGTGAAGTTCACAGTCATGGATAATGAAACATGAGCAAAGTGATCTGTTTGACTAGGTGGTCCGAAGTAGAATGATAAAATATCACTTCCTGTAAGGATATCACTTCCATTTCTTTCTCTGTTTATCCATAGGTACACATTTTCCACCACATTTCAAGCGTCCAGCTCAATTAAACCTTCCTGTTTAATTTTCAGGTCTCACAGAGCATCTTCACACGTGCATTAAACTTTCAAGTTTGCTTTGTTTTTTAGTTATATAAAGTATGCTGGGATACAGAAAACTGGGGCATAAAGACTGTTTCTGATTATCATTCTTGTATTTTTTCCTTTAAAGTATCAGGGGGGCGCCTGGGTGGCTCAGTCAGTTAAGCATCCAACTTCGGCTCAGGTCACGATCTCACTCTTCCTGAGTTCGAGCCCCGCGTCGGGCTCTGTGCGGACAGCTCAGAGCCTGGAGCGTGTTTCAGATTCTGTGTCTCCCTCTCTGTCTGTGCCCCTCCCCCGCTCATGCTCTGTCTCTCTCTCTCTCTGTTTCTCTCCCTCTCTCAAAAATAAATAAACGTTAAAAAAAATTTAAAGTATCAGAAAAGTTCTATAGTTCTTTTGGTATCTTTTCATAATCTTCTACCACATATAATTTTTTAAAAAATAATTTGCTTTATATTTTTCCCACTATCCCCTCAATTTAAACTTCACATTTCCTTGATGAAATCAACACGTCACTTGTCAATATATTCTTCTCAGTCCCAACAGTCTGATGATTGGCCTTAACAGTCACCCCCACAATTGTTATAGTATTTCGCCATCCTGATACTGCAATTCCTGGTCTTCTCCTTTCTCTCATACAAACTTTACATTCAGTGCTACAGAATTCCTTTGTTACCAAAGTTATGATCTTGAATTTGAAGGAAAGATGAACAGATACCTAAAGTAGTTGGAGGTGTTCACAAATTTAAAGTCATTGGAGATAAACTCCAGTTCCTACTGGAGCACCCGTTCGTCCTCACATCAATCTTCGCTCTGACACTCTGTGCTACTTCCCAGCTCCGATCACAGTGAATAAATTAACAAAAGTTGGGACCGGATTTCTGGAAAAAGGACAGTGATATCTGCAGGAAAACATATTCTCTTGGGAGCCACCACAACATCCAGTGGGCCAAAGAGCTGTGGCAAAGGAAAGTGCTAGAAAATACTGAATTATTAATTAAGAACAAGAACTTGTTAGCCGTTTGCATATCCATGCCACCAACTCTACTAATGTCCTATTTAATATTTCAAAGAACTCTATACAAACGGAGACACAAACAGATCTACTTACAAGGGTACACAAAACCTGCTGAAATCCTTAAAACTGGCAATGATAAATGACTGTCTGGATTTTATACTAAGTGAAACTTTTACATGGTTCCAGAGCAAATGAAACTTCATACTCTTTCGGTAACATTTCCAGAAGCCTATTTTGAAGCGCCAAACACCGACCTCAGTATCTTATATTCATGATCTCATGCCATCCTCTTATAAAACCATTAGACAGATCAGGAAACCAAGGTCCAGAAAGGTAGAGAAATTTCCCTAGGGTTTTAAAGCTAACAGTTGGTGGAGCCAGGACTTGAACTCAGATCTGATCCCAAAGGCCACGCATTTCCTCACCACAGCACTAGTTCTCAATAATGGTAATTTTATCCTTACGGGACATTGGCAATGTCTGAAGACATTTTCACTTGTCACACCTGGGGATAGCAGTCCTACTGGCATCTAGTGGGTAGGGGCCAAGGATACAGCAAAACATCCTACGATGCACAGGACAGCCCCCACAGCAAAGAACCATCTGGCCCCAAATGCAAACAGGATCAAGGCTGAGATCCTGCACTGTGCTCTACGAGTTTTTCTTTAAGAAATTCTGAATTAATTGCACACTGCATTATTGCCAGTACCTAGTATATAGTCACTGTTAATGGTCTTACAACTATTACCAAACAGATAATTTTTCTGAAGTTATTAAACCATCCATACTGCTATATAAAGAACACTAATTGTTTTTCCTTCACAAGTGATTATGTGATTAATACTTTAAATAGGTCTCCAGACTGGACTTCACTGCAGAAGAGGGGCCCTGATGTGCAAACGTCACTATGGAAGAGTACAGACATCCCACTAATAAACCAAAGTTTACTAAGTGCAGACCTTAAGTGCAGACCTACAAGACATCTACCCATTTGTTCCTGTGTATACCAGCTGCCCCACAGGACTCTGTTAAATGTGTTCACATGAGCATCTTAGGTAGAGTTACACTTTTGACAAAGTTTGGAGGAAAAGAGCAGCTTACGATGAGACTCCTGTTTTTCTCCTTTGTTCTCTCATGATCATCACCCTAGCTGAAATAAATGGGACAGGGCCTTAGAGGGATGCAGTATTCTGTTGAAGTTGGGGAAAAGTGGCTGAGAGGTTTCAGAAGGTAAGGAGTTCCAAAGTGGGAAAGACACAGTTTTCTCTATCAGCCTCCCAGTGGGCATCTTTCTCCATTCCTTTCTAGTTTCTAAGATGAGTATAAGCTTATAGGGAGGAGAGGATGGAAAATGCGTCCATCCCATGATATCTGAAACTTGGTCTACTTATGAATACCTTCCATGGTGCAAGTAGGCCACATAGGATTGAACTGGGGAGAGCTATAGTGTACTTTCCAAACCTCTCTGCAGCATTGACAGTTCTAGACCAGAAGGAACTAAAATGTTTACCTGCTAAACCAGAAAATTCTTTGTTGTTGTCCATTCATTCAATGTATTTTAAGTGTCTGGGTATCCTTCCAAGCCATGGAAAGGCTATGTTGCCCAGCCTCATACGTACTTGTGAGTGGTCACCTGGAGGAGTCTCACCACTAGCAGGAGGGTGGAAGAGATGTGAGCCATGTCTATGCCTAGACCTTAAGACATTGGGTATGCTGTCTCCTGTTTGGTCCCTTTCCCATTGTGTGGCACCTGTAGGGACCCAGCTTTGATTGCAGACAGCAGAGCGCCATGAAGGGAGGAAATTGAACAGCTGTCTTGTGAGCAAGCAATTAACTTCATTGTCTTTTGGCTGCTCTCTCATCAGACCACTTCTCCATCTAGCTTTTGTTAGGTACGCCAGATACTGGTCCTTTGGCCCCACGGAACTTACATTCTAAACAGATACTACGTACTGGAGGTGATGAGGGAAGGTGTCTCTGAGGAAGTAATGTTTACAATGAGGCCTAAATGGTAAGGACAGTCAGCCATGCAAAGACTTGGGGACTCAAGAAGATGGAAAACTGAATGCCAAGGTAGAAAATACCTTGTGTGTGAGGAATAGAAGGGGAGAATAATGTGGCTGGAGTATAGTGATTAGAGTAACAATACTGGGTGAAGATGGAGAGTAAGAAGGAATCTGGAGGCAATTCTAAATGGAATCTTGAACTCGGTATAGGTGGTGAGTATGGTAGATAGAGGGAAAGACAGAAAAAGATACCATTTGATTGAAGATTGGTGATAACTTTGGCTATGATCAGATTGTAGGGGTTGAGAACGAATGAAGAAGAACACTGAAGATACTAGTGCAGTGGTTCAGTTATCAATGACGGTCACTTGGGCCAGGATGTTAGTAGTGGGGGTGGGAGAAAGGGCTGGACTCAGGATGTGTTTTGGAGATAAAGTCAACAGGTCTGACTGACAGAATGGATATGGACAGTGAAGGAGAGCTCTTATCTTGAGCAAGAAAGCAGCAGGGTCATTTACTGAGTCAGGCAAGACTGGCAGAGAAGATTTTGGGGGACGGACATCGAGAGTCCTGTTGTAAAAGCGCTAACTTTGAGATGCCTGTTAGAGCATGAATGGAAAAGTCTGGGGCTCAGGGAGATAATTGAGGGAGTCTTCAGCAAATAAATGGAATTTAAAGTCATGCGCCTAGATTTGTCCTTTTAGGGAAGAGAAATGGAGAGATGAAAACGAGTCCAGGAAAAGGGAGAATTGGCTAAGCAGACCATTGAGCATTTGCCAACTAATGTCTGGAATAAACAACCCATCAGATTTCAAGGGGAAGGAAGAAGACCATGCCACTGCTGGTAATTCTAATTAGCATTATCAGAATCCCTTTTAGTAGGATGCTAGGGATGGCCCGTGGCTCATAAGAGTTGGTGGTTATACTTTTAGGAGGTGTGTGAGGCAGTTGTTACCTGTAGCCATTATTGTGGGAGTCACAATAGGAGCATTTATGCTGCAGAAATCAGCAAATGCTCTAAACTGAGGACTTTTTGTAAAATTTGAGCAACAGCGTATCAGAACAGCACTGACCCCTTCCCACTTTAGGGAGACATGGGACTCAGCCTTACCAGAGGAGCACGACGGGATCTCCGGATGCCATCGGTACACACTTACAGGACCTCATTCGTACACGAGCGGACCCATACAGCACACAGCGGCACAGCCCCATCATCCAGGAACTCCTGCAACCTTCCAAGCTTAAACCAGCATTGAACCTTGGCCATCACAACACAGATGATAACCAGACGTGGGTCTTAAGCAGCTCTGGGGAAAAAGTCAAAGGGAAGCCTTGGAATCTGAGGAACCAGCTTTGTGTAGAATACGTCCTTAGAAAGGGAAGAGAGTACTGTTTCTACTAAACAATAGCTGCAGAACAACAGGGGCCTTGGGAAATTTCTTCCCTCTGGGACATTGGTGGAAATATCAAGGGGGACTCATGGCCCTGGAGCAAGAAGGCAGAGGGAACTCCAGTCTCCTGTATCCCTGAGACGTCTCTCCAGCCTTGCCCCAAGCAACTAGACACACAACACTTCTCTTGCTTTTGGAAAAGCTGCAAGTTTTTTTTCTTTGTAACCCATTTCCTTCTTTTTCCTCATTGGTATTGTCACTACCACACCTATTTCATTGACTCTAAGATACGTCTTCTTGAAGGTGCAAATGGGTTGATTAGTTTATTCAGAAGTATTGACATGCTACGGTGCGCTGGAGCGTACAGCCAATCTCTCTGCACGCTTGAGTGGGCCGTGGTTACCTCAACTGCTTCCAACACGAATCGAGTGCTGGTTTGCACTCACGTTCGGGGCTTGAGAGATGTGTCATTCCAGCCTCCCTCTAATTATGATTTTCAGAAGATGTAGCTGTCTGGATATAACGGGGCCATCAAAAGCGCACAGAAGGCAGGGGGAGGGGGGAACTGAGAGAGCACATTCATGGAGGTTGAGCTTGGGAGAGAACAAAATGGAGACCTTGCATTATCTGCTGCCCATAGCTGGGATATGCGTGCACACGCTCGCACACACACACATGAGTCTTCCTGAATGAGGCTTTCATTTAGAAATGGATTCACTAAACAGAGAATGTGGAGTCTAGAAGGAATCAAAAAGTCATCAAAACCAAAGCTTCATTTTTTTCTCAAATGAGGAAACTAAAGTCCAGAGAAGTTAAGTGATTTCTGTGAGGCCACGGAGTTATTCCAAGTAGAGGTGAATCCCTGCTTTCCAGGACTCCAATTCTTAAGCCCTTTATCCCCATCTACGTAAAGTTCTAAAACCCTGACTCCACTCTGTGTGTGTGTGTGTGTGTGTGTGTGTGTGTGCGCGCGCACACGTGCGTGCGAGCACATACACTTGCTTATATGTAGAACTGTTGGTATGTGATGGGGTTTGCAGGGATATTCTCTCCTTGCTTCATGTTTTCACATCTCCCACAAGACAGGAATTAAAAGGAAGGAATAGCTGAACTGTTCCCTCAGGCAAGTAGATCTGTGGAAAAACAAAGAGTCAGTAGCTTGGTCTCCAAGGGGTCAGTCCGACTTCCTTCTTTCAGAGCATCAAGGGCTACTTTTTCATCTCAACCATGTTCCAATCTTGCATAATCTATAATAATGTGATTCTGAATGCATTTTAGCAAATGCAAGACGGAATGGGACACTCTCAGCTCCTACCGAGCGTTGGATCTGTGAAACTCATAAGGAGCTGCCGTGAAAAGTTCACTACAAGGAAAAATGGACAGCTGCCTGCATCCAGGTCAGGGGAATGGTTCTTCCAAATCGGAGGCTCGTGGTCAGGTTTGTTGTTGTTGTTGTTGTTGTTGTTAAAAAAGAGATGGCATCACGGAGTTAGAGGCTCACCTTTTGCTCTTGTGTTTAATTGCTGCAAAAGCCATTTATTGCCTTGTGTTCTTCCCCAGAGGAAACATTATCCTCTACAGCAGCCAGGCCTGGCTCTGTCTGGCTCATCTAACTGCCTCAGAAATGATCCCATCACCTCTGCGTAATTCTGCGTCTGCTCTATCGCCACATCTGTCCGTCTCCGGTTCAAGGAAGGCCCCCATGAAAGGAAGAAGGGCAGGAGCTGGGGTTTCTCTCCTTCTTGGAATTTTGCATCGAACTCCTGCCCAGCCCACATAATGAGAAAACATCAATCTCCCACATTTCCCCAGGAATGTCGGAGGCCATCCTGTGCCTCTTCACTGTCCTGCTCATCTGTACACAGGCAGGGCTTGTGAAATTGCTTTCCTTCAGAAAAATATGTGCATTTCACCTTCCTTGGATGGCTCTCGCAAATGAAAGTGCTTTGTCATTTTTAATGCCTGGTGTTCCCTTTTCCCCGCTGCCTCTAGTCACAGGCCAGCCAATAACACCCACAGGTATTTGGTTTGAAAAAGAAACCCCCCAAAACCCAGAGGATGGTTGGAATCTACCAGTGTCCCCCTTGTAGGCTCTCCTTGAATTATACAATGTGCAAATGATGAAAAGGAGAGGTCCTTCCCATTTCTGTGGAATCTCCCTGGGCCTTGGACACCATTTGGATAGACATCGAGAGAGAGCGGCATGGATGAGCTCTAGGTGACAGATGCCTGCCTCAACGTGGAGGTAAAATACTCTGCCTGATTTCCCTTGCTGCCCAGCTCTGAGCATCAAGGGAATTAAGAGAGGTACACTTGCTTCGTTAATGGTAAAGTATACTAAAAATGCAAGTTATTATTATTTCTAAAATGTCTCCAGTCTACAATCTGTCATAGGCACCTATCTTTCTACTTGGGTAATTGTTCCTCATGCCAGAGGGAAGAAGTCTCGCTTTGAAATGTTTGTACATCTCTGTGGAGGCTGAGGCTTATAGAACCCTGTAATAACAAGGTTTGGACTCCATGGAGATTTGTAGATACCAAAGGACTAACAATAGCCTCCTCTGAAAAACAAAAGCCTCAAGCTGGTAACACACAAGTTAGTTAAGATAACCTGATTTCAGCATTATAAAAGAGTCACCTCTAGAATATGGATATAGGCTCACCATTCTAGGATCCATGTACCATTACATCATAGGTTTATTTCCCAAAAGGTATTTCTAAACAGAAGCATTGTTACATACCATCGTTTCCCAGATGCCTATATTAACCCCAGACTATGTTTATCTTCATTTCTTTGGAATCTCTTTAGAAATATCCGAGCTTTAACTTTTTCTGCCCTTTCTTGATCACACCATCCCCTCAAACAGTTAAAGATCTGTATGCCAACGTTGAATTGCACCAAAATAATCTAATCATTCAAAGGGACCCCTTGTTGGTTTAAGTAAACCTGAACATCTTTACGATGATCAAGAAGCCGCTTCTCAGATTATTTGTGGTGAAGAACACCTTTCTGTCATTGTTACTGTTAACGTCCAGTCCTCTCTGGACTAACGGGTTGTAAATATATATATAAAACAAATTACTAGGAACATAAAATGTGGCTTGAATGTTGCAGCAACGGCAGATTGCTACAAAAGTTTCTAAATTCTTACTCTAAATTTCTGTGCTCAATTAGTCGAGGACTTCTAACAAATAGTTCGCAAACTAGGGGTGGCCTATGGACTATATTTTAGTGGCACTGGTGTAGATGCAATTAACTGCCTTGCCATCTGACTTCCAATGGCTCGAATCCCAACTATGCAACTCCGCACTCCTTATAAGAGTTTGTAATTCCAATATTTTAATAATAGTTGTATATGAACAGGAATAGCTTTTATACAATGCCTCTAAGCTAAGTAATCAATTGATAACTAAGGTGGATTTAATACCAATAGGAGCTACATGAGGCATTGTCCAAGAATAAATCAGAAACGTTACCCTAAGCTACGATGGAAGGAGGGGAAGTTTTATATGGGACTGGCCGCTATATATATATAAAAAAAAAAGAAAATGAAAAAATTAAAGAAAAGTGATTCTTCATTTGTATTCCATGTGACGGTAGATTAAGTGGCTAGAAAGATGCCTAAACCGATGCTGGATCAAAGAGCAGGGGGTGTGTAGAGGATGCGAGACAGAGAGTATACCTGAGTATATCTACGCATGCAAAGGGACGTGC
Source organism: Paguma larvata (assembly GCA_030068075.1). Taxonomy (NCBI): domain Eukaryota; kingdom Metazoa; phylum Chordata; class Mammalia; order Carnivora; family Viverridae; genus Paguma; species Paguma larvata. The sequence continues at coordinate 44,077,665 of CM057841.1, forward strand.
ATATGTGGGTGCGTGTGTGCGTGAGTGTGCATGTGTGTACATACAGTCCACCAGGTGGGCAGGCTGATGGGAGCTGAGTAAGGAAGGACAGAAAAAAGGTTGAGGGAGCATTTTCAGAAAAGGGGTCCAATTTATATCCGTTGCTGTAATTGGTTTGTTTGTGTAGAGCAGAGAGAAGGGGGCAGTGGGGGGACGTGATGGAGTGAAACAGTGAGGGCTGTGATTCCCCTGCCTGATGAATTGGAGAGAAATTGTTAGTAACCAAGGCTGGTCCCGCAGGGGTTCATTAAGTGACTGGCCCTCCACAATATCCTGTCATTTCCAACCTGGATGCATCAACATTAGCCGGCTTTGCGGTATGCGATCGTGTGTCTGCAAGGGGGTGCGAAGACACAGGAGCATCTCCTGGCTGCATGTGTGTGCGTGTGTGTGCCTTTTCTTAGGGATACACTTAAGTCTTCTGTGGGAATTAGAATCACGAGGGTCACATGCAATTAAAAAAAAAAAAAAGCAAAAAGCAAAAGGTGCTTTCTTACTGGAAACACAAATTTGCTTTGACACTTTAAAAAGTACCGTGGAGTCGAACAATAGGGAAACCAAGAAAGGATCTGAACTGGGTGGGCGGGGGTGCTGGGGAGCTGAAAGGAAGCCAGTGGTGAACACATCCAAATGGTAACTTCTTAAACCGCCTGTGAAAAGAAGAGCCTGCAGCATTTATCTCCAGATTGTGAGGCCTGTCAGCCGCTGGGAAGCGGGGCCCAGAAACCACAGCTGCAGGGGGAGGGCGAGGAAGAGATGAAGGGTGAATAAGCCAGACGAACAGACTGCCCCACATGTCCTGGTGTGGGTGGCACTGGGAGTCACGGTTGCTTTGGCTTTGGATATCGGATGTTACTTTCCAGGCAAAGGTGGAGGAAAAACTCCAATAAGGAGTTTTAAGGGAGTAGGAGTCCTTCTGCGAACCCCACAATGGAGATCTTAGAGAGCACTAAGAAAAAAAAAAAAAGCAAAAACTAAAAACGAAATGCTCCCTGCATCCGGGGAACTTTCAGGATCCAGTCTCGGAAGCTCTCTACCCCTGTAGGGAGCGGCCAAGGACCCAGTGTCAGTGTTGTCAAGCGCTGGGGAAAAGCTAACCCCATCTGAGGAAAACCCCCATCCTCCTACCTCCCCACCCCAACTCCCTCTCATCTTGCTTTGGACCAAGCCAGTCTTTAGTCTCTAGATAGAGGGTCCTCCACCAGGCACAAAAGAAGGCTTGAATTCAACCTACATCCTGTGGTTTGTAACGGTTTTTGTGGAACTAACTATCAAAATTCAGGCCTGCAAGTCATGAAAACAGCTGTCCTTTACCCCTTCCCCTAGCTCCTAAACCATGTGTTCACTATATCCACAGGGAAGAATCTTGGGATCTTAGAATCTCCTAGGATGAATCTTGGCTCAAACTTAGTGCTGCAGGTCTGAAGAGTTCATCATTAGCTAACTGTAAGTAGAAGGCCCACAAAGTGACTATTAAATCACCTAACCTGAGGGTTTGCAAATTACAGGACTGATTTCTGGTATTGCTGTTGTCGTTAAGTACTTGACGCTTAATACACACTAGCTCCTCGCCAACCTCATAATAACTACATAAGAGATAAAGAAGGTATTATTACCACCTTTTTTCCAGCTTGATCCAGATTCAATTGACATAGAAAGTCCTGTAAGTTTAAGGTGTACAATGTGTTGATTTGATACATTTATATGTTGCAAAATGATCGCCGCCATCACTTTAACAGCTCCATCACGTCGTATAATTACAATTCTTTTTTTGTGGTGAAAATATTTAAGATCTACTCCTTCAGCAACTATGTCCCTCATTTTGCACAAAAGGAAACTAGGTTTCTGAGTTTAGGAATGTCCCGCCTGGCCCCAGAGTCCGTGAGCCCACAGCCATGCTCCTGGCTGCTGTGCTTTACTGCCCCTCCAAATCCTAACAGTTGCCATTTCCTAAGTGTCTCCCAGGTGCATGGCCATCCTAAGCACATTACATACATTATCTAATTATCTCACTTGGTCCTCAGAGCCACAAATCAAGGTAAGCAGACACTGCCCAACCTCTAAGCACTTATAAGCTGGCTGCTCCCACAGAGTCACATCATCCTCAGCCCATTGGAAACGGTCCACGGTGGCAAAGAAATCACTTCTGATCATAAACGTGGTCATTACAGGTGGCCGTGATGGGATCTGGGGCTCGTACACCTGAAGGGAGACAGGAGGCTCCAGATAACACAGGAAGGAAACTTCTGACTTGTCATCCCTCCCGTGTATGCTGTTCTCAGCACCAGTGACCACACAGATAGGAAATAAGGAGACACTTCCAGAGTAATGTTCATTTTGCATTAACAGAAGGCAAATGGGGCTCTCCCGATGTTTTTTAACTTTAGGGGCTGGAATTAAAACAAACGCTGGTATTTTCATTCAAATATTCTATTTTTTTTCTACGTCTACCAAGAAGGACAAGGCTTAGCTGTATTCCTTTGTACACTCCTGGGTGACTTTTTTTTTTTCCAAAAAGCAACATTAAAAAAAAAAAAAAAAAGACAGGGGTGCCCTTCAAATAGAACCCAGTTTTAATGAGAGGATTTTGGAGTTGCTTATATACCATGTCTCTTTATGTGTATAACGCAGAGAACCTCTCCAGGTATTTTCAGTTGATTGATCTCATCGAGCAGGAGATTTATTAAAAAGAAATACACATGGAAGGAAACAGGCCACTGTAATTATACATTAGTATTTTTTTTAAATAAAAATGGACTCCAAGTTTTCTAGTCATTGAAATGGGCCCTGCACATCATGTATGTGATGTAATGACAGCTTCAGACTGGGGATGCTTTTGATGCATTATTAACCATAAAAAAGACATTAAATACCAGACTTGAATGCCATGGGGATGCATATTTCACTAGGAATTATTTTTCAATGTATGCTTAAAGTTTATTTTGGTAAACAGATGACTGGAGGCTGTCAGAGCTGGGGCGAGATTTATGTTCATTTGGAATCTTCTTGAAAGGAGAGGAAATGACTGGGACCTGTTGAACAAGGACGGCAAAATGTAAATCTTTTCTTGGCTCCAGGGGAGGTTGGAAAGCGCCATACAAACAATTCCTCCCAGGAATGTGGTTTCCTAGAGGCAGCCAGTGTAGATGCCTATAGGGGTGCAAGCTATAGGGCATGGGGGATGGGGGCTACATTCCATGTCCTCTAGGAAGAGGCAGCAAAGTAAAAACATCTGGATTGGCAAGCCGGCCCTGGGATGCCCTGTCGGATGCCTTGTTGAGTGTCAGCTACAAAGAGCATCCTGAATAATTCCTCCATCCCGGAGTCAACCCCAAGAGCCATTCCTTTCTGTTTTGACAATTGCTAGTGATTCCAGCTGGGGATTCAAAACTTACCTACTATGTGGGTCCTCTGATTTTTGGTAAATGTCAGAAGCATCACTGTATTCATCTGGAACACCCTGCCTTGGGGTCTCTGAGACCAGAGCAGCTAACACAGAATTACCATTAAGGAGGACCACTTGGGACCTTGCTAGACTTAAAGACAATTTCAGATGACCACAGATAATAGAGTCTACTGTTAGGACCTGTTCCTGCCTTTTTACTATTTGATATTTAAGAAGTCTCATCCTCAAGACATATCCATTTTGGCAGATACCAACAGCTAATGTAGCTGCTCCAAGCTCATATGTTCATATAGAAAGCAATAAATTCTGTTTAATACTTGTTACATAGACACTTAACGATGGGTCCAGAGCCAGACGGGCATGCCTGGACTGTATGTATCTGTAAAACACTTTACTGCTCCCATCTCGCCCGTGCCTGAACAACTGAGTGCCCAGAAGGGCTGTGGGATGGTCTCTTCCTTGGGTCCATGATCCATGATTTGAACCAAACAGGACAGAGAGGCATAAAGAAAACCTGCAAAATAAAGATAATGACTTGGGTATGTACTTTCTTTTTGCAGCCTTAGCTTTCTTGAAATATTGCTGAAATTGGTTTATATTGTCTGGTGATATGTCAGTTCCTGAATAAGGCACTCCATCAGCCGAGGACCAGGTTTTTGATGGTATCCTCCAGGAGGGGCTGATTCTAAGGCAGTGGTCCTCAACTGAGGGAGATTTTGTCCTGCAGGGGATATCTAGCAAAGTTTGAGGCATTTCTGGTTGTCACAATGTGGGGCATGCTATGGGCATCTAGTGGTTACAGGGCCAGAGATGCCATGAAACACCCAACGATGCACAGCAATGCTGTCCCTCTGCCACAAAAATGTGCTAGCCCCGAAACGACAGTTGGGCCGAGGCTAGGAATCCTGTTCTAAGGGATGACAAAAGGTGGCTACTATGCTTGGTGACTAGAAGCATATGGGATTATACTTTCGGACCACCCCAAAATCGATTTCATTTTAAAATGAGGGTGGGGCTAAATGCTGATCTTTCCAGGGAGGGGTAATTCACGCTTTGTGGGCTGTGTCCAACGGTCAGGGCTGTAATGATGTCATCAACACTCTCAGACCCAAAGACTGGGGCAGAGGACACGTCAGGAGATCACAGAGGCATCAAAATACTCATTCTATGGTTGGCAAAATGGAGGCACAGCTCAGTTCAAGGACTTGCCAGAGGTCACTGCATGAAGGAGCGGCAGGTCAGAAAGAGATCGCCTTTAGTCTCCCATCTCCTCATCTGGTCTTAGAACCAGGACATCATGCCAAACACACACACACTCCCTCCCTCCTTTCCTCTCCTGTATATAGAGATATAGCAAAATGCAGGTTAAGTTGCCTTTAATCTTTAATTCATACACAAGGACGTGCTGTGCAGAGTGAAATAAAGAGTAAACTCCAGAGGCAGCAAGTTCTGTAGGTTTGGCCAGATCTTCCTTTTCAAAGACAGACAGCCTGGGGAATCGTACGGATGGCCTTCCATTGCCCTCTTAGATTCTTTTTATGGCAAAATGCTCGCTTTTATCAATTCCTACCCCAACCTCTGATTCCCACAGGCAGGGGGAAAGCAAACAGCAGTTGAGGGAAGTGCACCTACTCTTTCCTCTGATGGAAACAGGAGACTCGGGCCACTGGGGAGGCGGCCAAGGATGGGGGTGGGGGGACAGGGGGGAAGAAGCTCTGGTTGCAGAAGCCTGTGGAGTTGCTTTATCCACTTGGGTGGAGGGGTTTGGCCCTAAAAGGCTGGTTGTTCATTCCCAGGTCCCTGGAGGCATTTCTGCATTAAGTAATATCGGAACAGATACAGAGGAAAGAGAAGTCATTTGTTGTTATCCACCATCAAAATACATGTCTGGAGACGAAGATCTTGGAACAGAATTGACAAGAGAGGGAGAACTCAGGGGGAAGAACAGGACAAGCCTGAGTCCCTGACAGGGACTGGAGGGCTAAAGCCAATGGGGTGACAGAAAAAGGGATTTGGATGCCAGTAACTCTAACCAGTAGCAGATGCGGCTGCTACTGGTTCCTCATTGACACATCTGCCCTTCCTTTTCATCCCCAGCGCGGTCTGGCCAAGAAATAAAGGCAATTCGGAATCCTAACAGCTGGAAGGGCTGCGGTTCAACGTGTGGTGTCTGGGAGCCTCGGGGCTGGGAATACTCTCTCCTTTGGGAATGAAGGAGCACAAGCAGAGCAGAGCTTTGGAAATTTGGTTTCCAACTGACCTTGGGGCCCTTTATGCTTGAAGTCAGTACAGCAGTAGCCTTGACAGTCCCATTGGGTAGACCAAAAGGTCAGGCCTTTGGCCAAGATGCTGTCATATGTCAGTGTCTAAAGAAACAGCTCAGCCTCTGCTCAGAAGGGAAACAGGTATAGCCTTATGTGGGGCCCATGTGCTGTCCTAACTGCCCCTTGGGAGAGGATGAACAAGCTGCATCCAATTCCAGCCAAGACAACCAGAGCTATCCTCGTCTGCCAGACAGGATCAAACTTTATGGACATGAGCTCTAGGGATTCCCAAAAAAGGTTGGCTCTCTCCCCATTCATTTCAACATGGCTTTTTGCAAGGGATTCCCGCTGTTCATTTCAACAGTTTCTCCCTGCATTCAGTACAAGGATTCATTCATTTGGTCACAGCCAGCTTTGGTGAAATGAAAGTATTAATTCATCCATCCCCCAGATGAATATTTCACTCAAAATGAGTAGTTTCCTTGCTATGAAAGTAACTTATTAGTACCTTTTTGTTTATAGTGTCAAGATAGGCATTACAGACAGCAAAACAGAAGAACATACTCTGTCCTTTAAAAGCTTCCTGTTCCCTGGACAACCTGACGATGTATCTGAGCATAACGAAGACACACTGTGGCTGAATCATCAACCTTGAATAGCCCAGAGACAAGAAAAAATAGTTACACTTGGTCTGGAGACAACGAGGCCCTGTATAAAGTGGTATAAAGTGGTAAGAAATCTTGACTTACAGAATGTCTCTCATTTTAAGGACAAATGTCTTTGGTTTGTACCCAAAGCACAGTTGAGTGCTGATCTATCTTCTGCTCCTCAACCAATGTGATCTGAAGGAAGAATAGTGGGCAAATGGAGAGAGAACCAAACAGGAGAGGCCACATTGTCTGATGATGCTAATGATAGTACTAAGAATGAACGATCACAATGGTTACCATCCACCGAGGACAAAATTATGTGCTGTGCATGAGCATGATCCCATCTTATTCCCACAATAATCCATGGGATATGTACATTTTGGCCACATGGATGCTAAAGCACAGAGAGTGTAAGTGACCTGCCCATACGCATGGTGGCAGCTCTAGAACCAGAATCCAGCACCTAAATTCAGATGCCAAGCTTTTGACTTCCAGGTGCCCCCCCCACAGAGCATAGAGGTCTGCCATGTGGGATGGATATGGCCATTCTCTTTGATCGTGCTGCCAGTAGTCTTCTAAATACATCTTTGACGACCACCAACATAACAAGGGTCATGCTTAGGAGACGCTATCAGAGGGTGGAAGGCCCCTGGTGATAGTGACCACTGTAAAAAGCCTGAGGGTTAAAGACATGGTCCTGTGATCTAGACCCTGCAGGGAAAGGGAATGGTCACATGCTGGGGTGACTTCTGAAACAATGACACGAGTCTCTATCCAAAAGTATTCCACTCCTTCATTGAAACTTTCCTCAGTTTTCCGAGTTATTTTACCCTGGGTTTTGGAGGAGTTAGCAATTAAATGTAACAGAGATTGGCGCATTATTGTTAAAATTTTATCAGAAATGGACAACTGCCCCTTGAAATATGTACATCAACACCTCCCTGAAGTATGATTTTCAAGTGTATTGTTGAATAGAAATCTTTTTCTGAGGGAAAATGTCTCTGAAATGTTAATGTCCATCGAAGGGGAATATTGGATTCTATGTACATAATTCTATTTGTAATTCTCCTCCTCCAGGAGCATATTAAGTGAAATATAACCCTGTACAGCAAGGATGTCATGAGTGGGGCCCAAAAATCGGTGTGTATGTATATATGTTTGCTTTACATGATGGTTAAAATTTTTTAAATTAACTGTCAACATATAAAATCCAGGGGATAGGATATAAAAAGTCGGACTGACGGCTTCTTTGGAAAACGCTGAGTATTTTGAACACTGAGTGAACACCCGGCTGAAGCGAAAGAGAACCTGCTTCTTTTAGATGGAGCATGCACGCTGCTCACTGCCAGAGTGCCCAGCATCCTAACTCCTCCTCTGCATCTTGCATTTCCATGGCCTGCCTGGCCCCTTAGGCATTTAAGTTTGTAGATTCCAGTCTACACCACAGTAGGTGCCTCCCCATGCTGAAATAAGTCTTTCCTTGGTTTCTTTGCTGATGTACTTAGTTTCTCCTGAAACTTGACGAAGAATCATCAAAGTCTCCAAGACAGGCATAGGCAGGCAGTCTTCCAATGGCCTTCTAATAAAAGTAAATGTCAGAGAATGTATTTATCCCTTGGAGCCCCATGCACTTTGCTCACATTGTACCTGTTACACAAGAAGGGCTATCACAGACTGGATGCCCTCGCTTGGTTTCTCACGGCCACTTTCCTTCTGCTTTCCTCCGTCCTGCTCACGGTAGACCTCGCCTCCTGTCTTCCCTCCTTCCCCTCCATCATCACAGCTGTTAGAGGTTGTGCCCCTTATCCCATTCCATCTCCGCTTCATACTTAGCCTCAGGGCAAGGTCTGTAGTGTTAAGACTGGCAATGGCCTGAGAGAAGAGGCCAATGAACCCCTGGGGCTGCTATTAGTATCGGACTTTAGACACATTACAAGTTAAATAGGCTTTTGTGGGCCAGGTGGGAGACACAACCACTGTGCATAATACTGTTTCTAAGGGAAAATTTAACCCAGATTCTGAAAAAGAGACTTACAAATAAATTTCTGCCACGCAGCCCATTAGTAAATTTGATGTTTCTAAGCTCTAGAAGATAATTGGGCTTCCCATTTGGAACTTAAGCTTCCTTAAGGCAAGACCGGTGTCTCTCTGCTGCTCTACTGAAAAGCAGTAATAATATCAACACACTTATGGATCTTACTTAAGAGGAATGCTCAACTCATATATTAGCTGAAGTCTGACTGTCTGTAAGGAGCTATACTAGGGAATGGAAACAAAACAAAACAAAAGAGTAAAACGCTGCCACATAGGAGTTCACAATTCAGTGTGTGTGTGTTTGTGGGGTAGTAATGGGATGGGAGAGAAAAGAGACAAACAGAACTGAATACTAGGTACTTAAGAGTGATATAAGAGAATGCCATGGTGATTCAGAAGATAGGAGGACTTGAGATATTCTAATGTCGGAGGTGGTCCGAAATAAAAACAAAAAAAAAAGAGGTAATATTTTACAAATGATGTGGGATTCCCCAGGCATTCTGGACAAAGGAAACAGCGCAGATGACAGCATGGGGTGAGAAAGTTCTGAGCGTACTCAGAGGGAAAGGCTAGTTTGGATGGAACGTGGCCCATACACAAGGGGGTGACAGGAGATTAGGCTGGTGGGTGAATCGGGGTCATTTTGTAGGAGGCATTGGGCACCAAGTTGAGGATGGTCATGTGTCTGGCTGACTAACACAGACATGCCAGGGCTTGGGCATGAGGGGATGACAGCAAGACCAGATGTGGAAGGACTAGTTAAAAAGGTACTGGAATTAGCAAAAGTTAAGTAGTTTTATGCTGGGGGTAAGGGAGTAGAGGGCATGGCAGTGGGAACGGCAAGAAAGGGTTACATGCAAGAATATCTATGGTTTTTTAAAATTCTAACAACTCTCTTAGATATGGGTAATGATGATGTTACCTCTGTATCATTTATCTAGCAATATTATTCTGATATAACCACTAATCCACTCATTCATTCACTGAACAAGTGGAGTGCTAAGGGCAGGTTTCATTTATGCATTTGATTCACACGTGAGTAACTAATCCAAAGTCAAAGATAGGAGAAAAGAAACGTTCTAGAATGATATATGCAAATAAAATGCTCTGTATACTATTGATGTTTCTCAAACCACTCATTTGGTCATTACATGAAAGATGCTAAAAAAAAAAAGATTCAGAAGATTGATGTTTTACAGTCCCCTTGGGGAGTCTCAACACCCATTCAAGGTATCAAAGGTTCTGGTAAGTCCTGAAGTTTAATCTTCACTGTCCAAACTTTGACAAAGAAGCTTTTTAAAAAATTATTATTACTAAGTAGTATCTATGAACTTTCCAAAAATGCATTTGGAAAAATAATGTTATAAAGTATTATATAAATACAAAGTATACCCCACAATGTACAATTATTCTTCTTAGACTGCCTCCCACCTACAATTCTCACCTCGAAGATAAATTAAAGGGACTATATCAGAGTGTCATTCATACAAAGGTAATTTCTAGAATGCATCATTTATTCATGTATCAGGGATTTATTGAGCACCTATCATGTACCAAGCACTGTAGTTGGCATTAGAGATACAGCAGTAACTAACAAGTATGTCTTCCCGTCTGTAAGGAACTAAACTCATGTTTAATCAGTAACACAGAATCTTCACAATAATTAGCACCAAATTGGATACTCATGCTCCCAATCTCACTTTCCCTGTGATCTTCGAAAGCATATTTACGGACGGCAATTTTACAGCGAAATTTCAAACATTCCTTATTAAAAATGGAGAATTAAGAGGGAAGATTCCCAAATGAGTATACTCCTCTATGTGCTAGCAGATCTGAGAGGAGATTATTTGGGAAAATGAGCTTAACAAGTACTGGCTGCAATAAAAACAGGTGAGGACTAATTGTGTTCTATCTCCGGAGCACTCTCTCTCCATAGTGGAGAAGTCTAGGGATTACTCCTGAGTACTTTGCCCCATTTGGTTGCCACAGCTAACACGGGGAGCCAGCCCCCGCCCCCCTTCATGACCACAAATGTTTTGCCCTCAGTCTTTTTTTTTTTTAATGATGACTGAGGCCTAACATTTTTAAATGATTCTAATGTCTGACATATCTAAAAGAGAGGCAAAATAAACTGTAATCTCTAATTGTACATTTAAAATATCAATAAAAATCAGCTCTTGGGGCACCTGGGTGGCTCAGTCAGTTGAGCCTCCAACTCTTGATTTCAGCTCAGGTCATGATCCCAGAGTTACGGGATGGGGCCCTGCGTTGGGCTCGATGCTGAGTGAGTAGCCTGCTTAAGATTCTCTCTTTTTCTCCCTTTCTCTCTCTCTCTCTGTCTCTCTCCCTCCCTCTGCTCCTCTCCCCCTCTCCCCGGCTCAAGCTCTCTCTCTCTCTCTCTCCCTCTCAAAAAATTAAAAATTAAATTGAAAAAGTCGGCTCTGCATTGGAAATCAGTAGAAACAGATTTAGCTTACAAGGGATGAAGAGAATGTTTTTAGTCTTGAGGCTTGGATGTTTTGAGAGCTTTATACAGAGGATAAGAGTAAAACTTCAGCTCTTTAACTATCCTGTTAAAGACGATATTTTACATGCAATGTAATTCTGCAGCCATTAAGCCTTAAATGGGTATTAAGCCTGATGCAAAGTAATGAAATTGACAGGGGAAACACACAGTGTGGATTCTTCAATCTGAGGAGAAAGGGCTGATTCATCTGTTTCAAGGGCCAGGCAAAGATAAAAGACCTCATCCCAAATGGGGCTGCCTCCTCCCCAAACCTTGGCATTCCCCTCCACTGTGGGTCTCGGTGGAAAGTATTATTAATGTCAGTATCACTAGTGCTTGTAAAAGATTCATGGACCATTTCTTCTCCTTCTCGCTGAATTCCCGTCTTTGGCTGCTGCTGTTTTGTGTGCGTCTTACTGTTGGGCAGTTTGGTGCCACCAGCTGCAGATTCTGTCACAACTCACTCCCCTGTCATAGAATCAGAGCATTTTAGAGCTGGAAGGGGCTGAGTGATGGCGCTTTAAGAAGAAAAAATCTGAGGCTCATAGAAGGACAGTGACTTGTTTAAAGTCACAGAGTGAGCCCAGATTAGAGGTTCTTTTATTTCTTTGCTTTTTTTTTCTCTTCTTCCTTTCCATTTTTCAAAATATCTATAAAGCCCTTTTTTAGGGACCTGAGTGCAAGGCTAAGGAAAATCCTATAAGGTAAGGATACAAATTTTGTGGAGAGCCAGGCAAAAGATTTTTGGGAATTCTCATCAACAACTGTGGAAGGAATGAGAGAAGGAGAAAATTGCTATTAGGACACCACAGCGATAACTGTTTCAGGCAAGATGCAGCTACCAAACATGTCAACACCAGAGAATGAAAGTTGGAGGAGAAACATGGTCCCAAAGTATTTCCCCCAAGATATTTATTAACTACAAAGGGAAAAATAATAACCTTGTGCTGAGAAAACTCGATAGACACCATCTTAGCCACATGACCAAAGTTAATATCAATAATAACACAGAGCAGCGGCACCTGGGTGGCTGAGTTAAGCGTCTGAATCAATTTCGGCTCAGGTCATGACCTCAAGGTTCAAGAGTTCGAGCCCCACATTAGGCTCTGTGCTGACAGTGCAGAACCCGCTTGGGATTCTCTCTCTCTCCCTCTCTCTCTGTCCCTTCCCCATTTGTTTGCTCCCCCACTCTCAAATTAAATAAACTTAAAAAAAGAAAAAGATAGTAACAGAGCCATCATGCACCTCTGATAGCACACAAAGAGAAGAGCATACCCCTTCTGAGGAATTCTTGCACAAAATGCATATCTTCATTCTAATCATGAGAAATACCAGATACACAGGAATAGAGGGACATTCTATAAATAACTGATCAGTGCTTTTCAAAAGTGGCAAGGTCATGAAAGACAAGGGAAGACAGAACTGTCAGAGACTGGAGGAGACTGAGGACATGTGACAATTAAATGCAATTTTGGATCCTGGAACAGGAACAGGCCATTAGTGGAAAAACAGATGCAAACCAAAAAAGACTGTAGTTTAGTTAATAATACTGTACTGATACTAACTTCTTAGTTTAGATCACTGTACTATGGTTAGATGCGATGTTACCATTAGGGGAAGCTGGGCAAAGAGTTTATGGAAACTCTCTGAACTATTTTTGTAACTTTTCTATTAAGTCTAAAATGATTTCAAAATACATTTTTCTAAAAAGAGAGAAAAGCAAAGGCTGTGGAGGCAAAGGGAGGATAGAGAGTGGATAATGGGATAGAGATGTAGCCTAGCCGCTTGACTATTCCTTCTAGAACCATCTAGAACCTTCCACTGGGAATTTGTATTTCCTCTTGGGTTAATCTGAACTTGTATGTTATTATAGTCATAATATACACAGGTTACGTCTGAGAATGAGTCCCTGGGCGTGGAAGGGATTAATGAAGTTCTGATTTCCTCAGCTGCAGTCGTGGCCAGTGGTGCAGGGAGGGATGTCAAGTGTCTTCAGGGCTGGCTGGGGTCTGAGACCAGTCTCTCTGAAGACACTCTCACAGGCTCACTTGGCTTAACTTGGAATGGAGAATCCCATTATCACAAGACATGCCAAGGGTTGGGGGCCATATCTTTGTCTATGATGTCTACTACATTATGTATATACATTTCTGACAATGAAATGTGTTCTTGGAAACATCTTCCTCATTTTTACATATATCACTGAAGAGTGTGTGTGAGAGAGAAAGAGACATGTCAGGATCCCAAAGAAAACAGCTTAGCTCTGCATTCCATTATATATACAAAGCTTACTGATAAATTTGCAGAAGGGGTGGGAATGTGGTTTTGTTGGTATTTCCAAATGCAAAACAGGTCTCCCTTCTCCTCTATTGGATTGTCCCTGTTTTCCAAGAGAATGAAAACATGGGCATTTAGACTTGTTGCCAGAAACTTGCTTGGCAAAACACTTCAATTCCTTTGCAGAGAAAATAAGCATTTCTTCCAATGGGTGCGTTTCCATGCTGCCCCTGATTCCCATGATGATAATTGCCACATTTGGCTCGAGATCAGTGGACGTGGTGGAGAAAGCCACCTCCAGATTCCATATCCTAAAATCTCATGGAAGATTAACATGGACGTCAAACTGACATTACCAATTTAAGGGATTTAAACTCTCAGCTTTAGAATAAACAAAATTCAGTGGCAAGGTTTGGACAACTTCAGTGACATTCAACGATACAACCCAGATGTGGGAGAACGTAGACCTCATAAATGTATGTTTTCCGTTGCAACTTTGTGAGAAAAATATAAGTTGCACGTAGTGGCTAATGAAAGAAAGAAAAACTCATTATTGGGTGACTTTAATGGGGTAGATTTAGGCCAGGTGCTTTATATACAATGTCTCATTTAAAATTTTCAATGAGGTAACTATTATTATTTCCATCTTATAGATAAGAACAGGAGGCCCAGAAATCTGCAATTTGCCTAGGTAATCCACTGGTGAGTGGCAAAGTCAGGATTTTATCTGTGTGGGTGTTACTTTAAAACCTTTGCTCTTCTAAAAGTCGACACTGACCATATTATAACACACTCTTGCTGAAAACCTTCCTATTGCTCACAGTGCCACTGGGTCAACTAATGTCTTAGCCGACTTTAGATGTCTCAGCAGTGGTAACTGTTCTGCTATCTGGCTTGCATTCTGCCACACAGAACTAAAAGTAAGTTACCCAAGGCTAGGGCTGTCTCACAAAAGCACCTCCCCAATCTGCCAGCATTCATTCAGTGTCCTGTGATTCTCCATCCATGGGTCTGTCCACTGCTCCTTGTTGACCGTGTTGATATTCCGTTTCTGCCAATACCCTACGCTCAGTGCTTAATACCTGCTTGCCAGATGAATGAATGGACAAATGAATGAATGGATGAGAAAGAACAGGACGTTCCAAATACTTAAGGTAGTATTTTTCAAAATTTTATGCACACCCTATGTGAGTGCTATGAATGTTATAAGTCTTTGTGAATAATTCACTAAAGCAAGATTCCCATAGATCCATATTGGATAATATTCAACGACTTTACTTCAGTGGTTCTCAACCAGGGTGATTTTGTTCCTCTCACTCAGAGGACATCTGGCAATGTCTGGAGACATTCTGGTAGTCACAGTTGGGGGCAGAGGGATGGTACTGGGATCTAGTGGGTAGAATCCAGGAATGCTGGTAAACATCTTACAATGCAAGACAGTCCCCCCAAACCTCAGAAAGAATGTGACTAGTGCCAAGTTTGGGAAACACTGTTTTATTTGATTTAATGACATACACTTGAAAGCAATCAATCTATAACTTGTTTTTTTTGCTTTTTGGGTTTTGTTTGTTTGTTTGTTTGTTTGTTTGTTTTATCTGCTTTAGTTCAGATTTCTGGCTATCCAGATAAGTTTTCGTTGCCTCAATTTGTCTGAATTACCAAGAAATGTTGAAATTTTCCTGGGAAATGCTTCTGGAAAGGTCGGAAACACTTTGGTTATCTTGACTCCTTTGCTTAGTAGCAAGTATTTTCTTGCACATTCATTGACTATCAACTGGCTGTTGTCTACAACCCAAACTACATAATGAATCCAGCACATAAATTATTTACTGAGATTTAATTCCAGGGACGATTATCTGTGTATTTTTCCCTTTGCCAGCTAATCTGGTTCACTGCATTGGAATTTTGGTCATGCCCGGTTCTCCTTCTGCACTAAATTATCTCTATAACGTAGGATAAACAGAACAAGCCTGTGTGTGATATGCTTAACTGTTAATTTACGTAATTAAACTAATTCAATTAAATCATTTACATCTTTTTGGTACCACGCCAGTTGATACCACCGCAGAAGTGAGATGTTTTAGAAGATTATTGTTCAGCAAATGAATGGGGAAAAATAACGGAGCACAAAATGAAGCACAAGTCCAAATCTCTTGGCTTGAAAATGAATTGATGCTAAAAGGATGCTGCTTGCGCAGGATACTGTGATTAGCTATTTTTCTTAAATCCATTTTCTCTAGAAATTGGTATTTTAACATGGGGATCATAATTTATTGTGTAAGAGAGAATTTAAACACTATTTATATGTTCACATCTTTGGTATGTTTAAGTAATGTGTGCTCATTCCCACATTAGGGTGTGATTAGCAAGATGGCTTGTGGGGCTGGCAAGACATGAAATGAGCAAATTCTTTCCAAAGAACCTGAAAAATAATTTTGCTAAATTACATAAACATCTTTAGGATGCATACATACTTAATTTACAAGTCATCATGCAAACTTCGCTGTCATAGTGATAAGTGGGCAAAAGTAAATGTAAAACATTTGATGCCAATAAAAATCAAGAGAAAAAAAAGACAAGAAATTCTAGACAGGACAGCTTAAATAAATTGTCATCTTTGTAGATCTGTCATAAATCCCTGTTTTGGAGTTGGCTGATACGGAATCTGCATTTACAGTGGGGCTTTAGATGCCCTAGGTTATTAATGGATGGGCCACCAGAGTTATGTCTCTCGGACTTCAGATCGGCAGGGGAGGGATGAAAGGTAGGATTTGGTCCTCTCTCTCCAGGAGCACACACACCCAGGGCGAGACTTGAGGCAATGCTCTGCCTTGATTTTCTGAATAATTAAAGCCCTAGGTTTGGTAGAACTTCAAAAAAGACGCAAATGAAACTAACCCATATTCCTTTGACGGGAGCAATCTTCTGAAGTCTACCAGGGAAACCTGGAAGATCCCATGATGAAGCACAGATATGCAGCAAGACCCACAACCTGCCCTGAGTTTCCTCATCAGAGAAGTCTACTTGCTCTGCCATGCTTGAGGAGCAAATAGCCAATATATTTGGTCTCCCAGAAGTCCTTGCCTTCTCCCTTTAATTTCTACTTTAAATTCAAGCACCTTTTCTCCACTCCTTCCCTCCATTTATGAAGCATAAGGAGATCATTTATGGAAGGCAAACTGAATATTTTAAGAAGATTTTTTTTTCCTATTTGGGAGGTGAGCTCTGTAGATGTTTTCCTCTGCTCCACCCTTGGATGGGGCCATCCATCTTTACAAATTGTAAATACCAGCATATCATAAGCTTTCTCACGAGAGAGTTTTAGAGGTTGGCAATCAGATTCCTGATGCTAACGTTCCTCCCACCACTGAGCTAAACTCACTTTTTCTGGGTAAATACCAGTTTCCTGAAGCCGAGGGCCACACTGTCTATCTGTCTTCATTGTCCTGTCATAATTACTGGCAGACAGAAGCACCTAAATCATTTATTTCATAGTTACTTTATATAAAGAGACCATTCCCCAAATTAAACTCATCTTTTCACCCAAAGTAACTTTTTCTTTCAAGTTCACAGTAGGTCGGTGGTGGGTTCCAGGCACCCAGGCTTGGGTCTGAACTTCCTGCCTGATGGATCAACCTGCCGAACGAAGTACATCCATATGTCCTATCAAGTACTCACATGCAGTGCGTCCTCTGTGCCTTCCCTCTATTTCTTAGCAGCCATCCTTCCCATTCTGTAGACCTTCCCTGTCATCCCCAGTCTGCGATGAATACTACTGGTTGGGAGGAAAACTAGCAAACTGCCATTCCTCCTGTATTTTTTTTTAATTTTTTTTCTTTTTAACGTTTATTTATTGTTGAGAGACATAGAGACAGAGTATGACCAAGGGAAGGGCAGAGAGAGAGGGAGATACAGAATCTGAAGCAGGCTCCAGGCTCTGAGCCACCAGCACAGAGCCCGACGCGGGGCTCGAACTCACAGACCGTGAGATCATGACCTGAGCCGAAGTCGGCCGCTTAACCAACTGAGCCACCCAGGCGCCCCCATTCCTCCTGCATTAATCTGCCAGGGCTGCCGGAGGAGAGCAGCACAGAATGGGTAGCCAAAGATGGCCGTCTTCTCCCCATGTCATCACATGGCCTTTCCTCTGTGTGTGCGCCTGTGTCCTAACCTCCTCTGACCAGTCTGGACTGTCCCAGTCATTCCTTTCACCTCTCAACGACTGGTTTAAATCTGGTCATGTGATGCAAATCTGGCCTAAGCAAGAGGAAGGAATGTCTGCTGGGGACTTGTGGGCAACGGTTTGCGCTTAAGAAACCTAGAAACTGATGCCTCCCTTTTCCCTCTGGATCGTATTGGGTGTCAGGGTGACACCTGGAATTTCTGTGCCTCTGCTGCAATCTCCAGGGGACCTGAAGTAAGGGCACGTGAACACAAGGACAGTGTTACTTAGAAATGTTTGAAAAAGCCCAGTCTTTGATGATACTGAACCATGAAACTCACCCACCCTGGAGAGCCTGCCATACCACTAAATAGTTGTTAGGGGAGATGGGTACTTTTTGTCTGGTTATTTAAGACAGTTTGAAATAGAATTTTACCACTTTCATCTAAAATCAACCTAACTAGTAGAACGGCTTCAGGCCACTTATTAGTCACTCACTAGTGACTCTTAGTGCCTCAGTTCCCTGATTTGTAAAATAGTGATAATAATAGTTATATCCCAATGTTACTGTATAACTTCAGCGAGGTCAGTCACCTAAAGCACGCAGTGCATCATCTCATACCTAGCGGGTGCACAAAAACAAAGCCATTATGACCTTTCGTTCTTCTGGGGACTTTTGGTACCTTGGAAATCATTCTTCTTGTACCTCTCACGTATATGTTCATAAACAGGGTGGCCTAATGACTCGGACTCTGGATATTTTTGCATGCAGAGTTAAAATCTAGGCTTGCTAGTTCAAGGAACTCTGCAAGCAGCTCATTTGTCAAGTAACATAAACTAGTGACCTAAAATTCAATCATCTTTTTTTCTTTAGCAAAAATGTGTACTATCCTATAGGAATCTCCCTTTTTTGAAATTGTTCACTGGGCTGCACTTTCTTATGTGGAGCTTTCTGAAGCAGGACACATCTGTATGGTGGTCTCATGACTGGGGTCTCGTAACTATTCCCACCCTCTCCTGTACTTTTTTGTTTCTCTCACTGCTTGGTTCTCTGCACCCTACCTGCCCTGCCCCACGACTCCTAATACAATGCTTTCCAGGAGTAATTATCCACAAGAGCTTAGTGAACAAATGCTTGGCAGTAGGGATCACTGCAACAAAGGTTGGGGAGGACCGGTGATATAGGAGGATGGACAAGGAGAAGCCAGGGAAGCATATTTCTGGAAAGTGCTTTGTGGGGCATTTGTCCCTGTGTTCAACTCCCTGGCCAGACTGTGGCTCAGGATGCACGCCTATGCTGCGGCCACGTGGGGGCGCCCAGACGGCCCAGCCCAAAAAGAATGCTTATGTACAAATACATATGTACCTTACAGACCCAGCGATTTGCTAATCGCTTTATCTGTGCCAGACACAAAGCCCCAAGTTTTATTAGCTCACTTAATCACCACCATTCTAAGGATATGAAGCCCATTTTATAGATGGAGACACTGAGGATGCAAAATGTAAAGTGACTTGCCCAAGGCCCTGTAGCAGGTGCCTAAAAGAGTCAAAACTCAAACCAGAGTTCAAAGATGTTATATTCAGGAGCCAAAAGATTTGAGGACCGTACCCTGGTCAGAAGATGCTGTAGGACCCATGGGCATGGCAGAATGGAGTCATGCTGGGGGATGCCCTCTTGTGTGTGAGAAAGCAAAAGAAGCACTAGATGAAGGCATATAATGACCACTCTAAGCATGGCCCTGGGCAAATCGCAGAGACCGTGGCTCTGTGTACCCATCTGAAGAATTAGCAAATGAATATCGGCCATATCTTTCTCTTGAGATCATTGCAAAAAACAAGTGGGCAGAATCTATCAAAGTATTTCAAATAACATCAACAATCTAGCACCAGGCACATAGTAGGTGCTCAATAAATGTTTGAGAAGTCAATTAAAGCAAAACAGAGCCAATTTCTTTACCTTTTAAGAAAAGATTTCTATTTCTCATCTTTCGATTATGATCCTCTTTTTTCACTTTCTCTTCTTTCTTTCATTTTCCATGCCATCCTTGATTGCAGCCAGTCTATAGCATTCACCCTTGGTCCCCCCACTGGCCACACCTCAGTGGGTACTAAGTGACTAGTCCCAGCTGGTGTGCACTGGGCCGCCCACAAGCCCTGGGCAGCCTGCTTGGGCTGGGCTGGTGACAAATGGGCTCTCTGTGCCTGTGACCTGGTGGGGTCAATTAATCACCGGGAGGTGCTCTTTCTGCATATGTATGGCCAGGAGCACCCCTGACCTTCCACTAGAGACAGGGAGCCCAAAGCTTTGGGAGAGATTTTTTTTTTAAACTAGAGAGACAAGAAAGGAGGGAGGCAGTTTGAGAGAGACAGAGAAAGGACTCAAAGGAGAGAAAGGGAAAGGTCAGAAACTAAAATGGAGTATGAAGGCTGATGAATGGTCTCAGCCAGACGGTGGCTGTCCTGTCTGGCCTTAGGAAATCACATTAATAGGGATCAGTAAAGAATTTGGGTCAGAATTATGAAAGGAAACTCTTACAAGGAAAGAGTTCGACTCTAGTTCTACAGCCAGAATCACCCAAGAATATCTTCCATCATATTCATAGGATGTGTGTGTGTGTATGTGCCTGTGTGTGTGTGTGCGTGTGTGCCCAAGAGTGAGAGCCATTCATGTGCACCTGCACTGATGAAGAAATATGTGTGTGTGGAGTGCTTAATAGGAAAAAAAATATATGGCTGCGCTGCACAAGGTGCATATAAACCAACACACTATTGAGAGGCACTCATTATATCTGTTTTTATTACAAAGCGTAAACATGAAGAAAGAGGTCACAGAGTACTCAAAGATATACCTTGCAGATTCTCTCCATATCCTCAAAAAAAAAAACACACCAGAATCTGCTGCAGGGGAAATCTCAGAGAACTCCAAGGCAGCACCCTTCTTTCCCTTCCCCACGTTCTGTCCACATGCATAAAGATGTCAGCGTGTTGATTATTCTGATTAGACTTTTAGTGTAATTTACGGGGTCCAGCCATTGTGCCTGGGTGTCTGGCCTGCACTTGCTGCCCTGATGATGCCATTTTTAAAATGTCAGCTCAGCTGTGATTCATGGCTGATGCTGGTGACATTGCTGCTGACCTGAAAGAGTCAGGCAGCAATATTTAATTAAAGAAAAGAGGGAGAAAAAAAGAAAGAAAGGAAAGGAAGAAGAAGAACCACCAGCCTAAGGAAAGTCGAGGGCAAAATCAAAAAGAAACAAATTCATCTTTGGGACAATCGGCATCTCAAAATAAGGAAGAAGCACTGAGTGTCCGCTGTCTTTTCATTTATTCATGGTGCTGCATGTCCACCTGTCACGTGGACTCGGAAGGTCATCCTTAACGAGGGAGATGATCACTTAGATCCTGCTCACCACCATTCTGCTGGTTCCCATTCTGTCTCTGCAGGGATTTCCTGAGAGGCGGAGTAGCGCTTTCCCTAGCTTCAGCCCTTGCCATGCGAGGGTCAGCATGCCTGCGATCCAGCCCACTGACCACATAAGGGCTTGAGCTCTGGCCACCCATTCCCCCTCAGGTGACTCTTCCCACCTTGCACAAGGCCACCCTCGGTTCTGAGCTCCCAGCCCTGGAGGCCATGCGAGCTTCAGGGTGAAACAGACACTGTGGAAATGGACACGTGTTCTGCCTGTTGGGGGTAGATCCAGGCCCCACTACCACCACCACCAGGAGCCACATGCTAGCACTGAGAAGGAAGGACCTCCCCAGCTTTGTGAAGTTAGCAGTTTAAGTGAAAGAACAATCGTCCTCTAAAATGCATACATTTGCTCATACATAGACACATACATCCATTCACGGTAGCCAGGAGGCCTGATGATAAGTGGAAGGACAGAGGTGTCCAGAAGTGGAAGGACAGAGTTTCTCATTAATGAGAAGGTCGCAGAGAGCGAAGGTTTGAGAACTAGGGCCGGCCTTTGTCCAGGCCTGCGGGAGCCAGGCTATTGTCTTCCAGGCTCTCCTTTCCTGGTGACCCCAGGGTCAGGGGCACACATGCCGGCCTTGAACTCTCCGTCTGTCTCCCCCACCATATTAATTACTATTCCCCTTGGTCAGGCTAAGAAAACAGCCTTGACTGCATTAGTGCTAATTAAGAAGAGTGAGCTCGCCATCCTGGCAGCCTCAATCGGTCTGTTCAGGCCAGGAAGGGGCCCTGACAATCTTATTACTGGAGAAGAAAACACCTCCCTATGCTCCCTCCTGATCGGGTGAACACGGGATGCCCTCCCTCCAACCCCCAATGGTGAGTTCGTCTCTTCCATTATGAACGCATCTGCCCTCAGCAACCCGTGACCAGCAAGGACAGTATGGGTCAGTCAGACACACAGGGCAAGGGAATAGCTACATTTCCTTAAGCCAAGGGGAGTTAGCAGTGCAAATAGAGGATCGTGCCCATTTCTGACTCCATCTGTTGCCTTCTTCCTTCTTCATTTGCCATAAATAAATTATAGATAGACCAAGAGATTGAATGAATGCGGATCCCTACATGTCAACATCTCCTAAACCTATCATGCTCTCCACTTGAACTCACAAAGTACCAACTGGCTCACGAGGAGCATAAAACATTCTGGAAGCACGCAAGCCCTTGTACAAGAATCTGACGACAGACAATACTTACCTGGACTGTCCTCTGTATCCTGTCCCGTCACCCTCATCACCCTGACCTACTGCAGTGGCCTCTGTACTGGCTTCAGTCACTGTCTGCTCAATCCATCTTCCATGGGGTCACCAGAGTTACATTCTGAAGGACATGTGGGTATATACGCCACACACCTGGTTTACAGAACACCCTCTTGATCCCTCTATCTGTGGAGGAAAATTCCTTGGCTTGGTTTACAGGCACTTGACAGCCTACACAAGGCCTTCCTGGGGCGCCTGGGTGGCTCAGTCCGTTAAGTGGCTGACTTCGGCTCAGGTCATGATCTCACAGTCTGTGAGTTCAAGCCCTGAGTTGGGCTCTGTGCTGACGGCTCAGAGCCTGGAGCCTGCTTCAGATTCTGTGTCTCCCTCTCTCTTTGCCCTTCCCCTGCTCACTCTCTGTCTCTCAAAAATAAATAAACGTTAAAAAAAATAGACCAGTCCTCCCTTCCTTTTTCAATCTTTTCGGAACCACCACATACCAGGGCAGCAATTCCCCCCAGTCACCCCACACCAGGATAGCAATTCCCTTGGTACCTCACATTGGGAGAGCAGTTAATCCAACCACTGCTGGACAGGCATAGCAAACATGGAGGCTTGTGCGGTCCAAGAAGAGGGAATGTACGTCCCACGGAAGTGCTAGAAGCTTGAAGCTGAGGGAGGGCTCAGCCTCTCTTATCCCCCAAGGACAAAGGGGACAGCTACTCACCTACAGAGCAGTGCTATTTGGAAATAAATGCCCCTGGATTCCTACGCATGCAGTGTTCTCACAAGAAGCGTGCCCCCAACTCCAGTCCGGACGTATTGCCCACAGTTCACAGTTCTCTCAATAAGCCGGACGTCCTTACTGCTCCAAACCTTGCTCATGACTCTGCTTTGTCTGCCTTGTATAATTGGGCCTCCTCACCCACGATCAACCTAGCTCAGGACAGCCTGCCATCAGCTGCCACAGCTCAGAGTGGCCAGATGTACCAGGAGGCCCTGTATAATTTGAATTTCGGGTGACAAAGAATAATTTTTAAGCAGAAGTATGTCCTAAATTTTGCATGAGCTATACTTACACTAAAAAGTATCCATTGTTTACATGAAACTTAAATTCAACTGGGAGCCCTTTATTTTTTTTCCTGTCCACTGTCCATTCTTACCAGGCACTGTGACAGATGCTAGGGATACAGCATGAAATAGAGTGGACCAAAACAACCAAATCCAAAACAAAAAACCCTTTCCACGTGGAGCTATGGTCTGCAGGCAGAAGCAAGGGTTACCTCTTCTATTCCAACATCAGTTTGGCTCAAGAGTTATACTAGATACAAGTCAGTCTAGGCAAATAGGTCTTTGAGTCCCAGCTCTACTGCTGGCCAGCAAGCCCCCAAGGTGTCAGTGCCCTCAACTCAGAAGTGGGGAGATGGTGCCTGTGTCGCAGGCTGACCTGAACATATGAGGTAATATATTCAGGGACTGTCCTCCTAGGACAATGCCTGGGATGAAGCAGAGGATGGGAAAGCACTGTGACAGGTGACATCTAGTACTAACTGTTAATGTCTACATTTCTGAGTTCCCTAGTCCAAACATCCCTTCAAGGGAGGGATGACGTCCTAACTATCTTTATATTTCTGGTGCCTACCACAGTGCTGGCATGTGGCAGGACTCAAGGTACCAGCTCAGTGGGTCCAATTATAGTTGCTTTAGCACAAGACAAGACATGAGTTTTGCTTGCCACACAAAGAGAAATCAAAGTTTGAAGCAAGTTTCCTGATAAAGAAGGCCAAGCAACTAACTGCAGAGAAAGAGTGGTTTTCTGTTTAGTCTGAATAATGCAATTTACATATTAACTCCAAATGGATATTAACTCTAAATTCACTTAGCTTTCCCTTTATAGATGCTCTCTAAGGCAACTTGTTTGTAGGGACTTTGGTGATGAGGTACCCTTGAAAAGTAAAGGACCCTAATGTTTATGGGAACCTGAGTTTTATTTTTTTTTTGGAAACATGTTTTTGATTATAAAAGTAATTTGCAAAATAGAGAAAAGTTACAAAAGGCCCAAAACTCAGCCACAATCCCTACATTCAGGGATAGTCCTTTTCAATATTGGTGCATTCTTCTATACCTTTCTGTCACATGTATGTGTGTGTTTATATATATTTCTTCCCTTCAGGGATATGTCTACACATATAGACAATAATTTGTGGATCTATTTTATCTAATTTTGTGTGTTGTTTCTTTCACTTCTAGTCTTCAAAACATTAGTATTCTTAAGAAAGTAAGATTTTTATAAGCCTTACACTATTCCATTTATTTGTATATACACACACACCTATTTAAAATCCATGAATGTTCATTATTTATAAATTCAATTACTTATTATTAGACAATTAGTTAATCCCAACTTTTTAACTTATTATTTGCAATAATGATGTGATGAGCATCTTTTTATACATGATGCCTTCTTTTTTATGTAGGGTTCCACGATTTATCTCCTTGGGAGAGAAAATCCTAGGAGTCAAGTGAAGAGCATGCCCTTTGGTTAAGATCCTTGAAACATATAAAGCACCAGACCTCTAAGAATCATTACGACCCAGTGTAAAGAGACACCCAATGGCTTGCTGAGACAAAGTGAAACTTCCACTGGTGTCTGTCAAGGTGGGTTTCTACACAGGGAGAAGGAACTAGATCTTGGCACCCTCATGTCATCCCCAAGAGTCTCTCCATTTGGCAAGAGGAAGGTTGAGGTTTGATTTTTGAGAAGGCAGTCTGTTGGTTTCCTTACATCAATACGTTGTGGAGAACTCTTCAGCTGATAATGACTTAGCATGAGCATTTGTAAAATTCATCACTAAAATAAAAATGTATCGCTGCCTAGTTTCCAATAAAGATTCCTATTTAAATCCAAGAAGATAGAGCTTGATGGTCTTTAAACTTCTAAATATCCCAGAAATATTTATTTAAAAACAAAAATCGACACGGGGGATAGCAAATGCAAGGTTTATATGCCGTTACTACCCAGTCCTCTGCCTGGGGATTACAGGCTTCTTTTTCAAAGATCCTGGATTTGGCCTCAGGGTCGTCATCATAGCCAGCCAGGTAGCCTGGAGTAGTCGACTGGGGTTAGCACATAACTCTATCTTACAGTCTGGCTATCAAAACATGAATATAAAGCCAATCAGTTGGGGTAGACGGTTTTACAAAGGGGCAAGGAGTCCAGAGCCCAAACCACTGCCTTCCCCTCAGAAAAATACTTTTTACTGTTCTGTTTGATGGTCATTAATCCAGTCAATCTGTTTCGATCCCTCCAAATCCTAGCATTTCAAGATTCTCGTGTTAGTCACACAGCAAGAGGTCACCTTTCATAGAAAAGAGCTCACATGCCCCTGTTTGCCCTCTTTGCCCCATGACTCCTGGTCACTGGATCCCGTAGTAACCGGAAGCAGTTGGCATGTGGGAGACCCTACACTGCCTTCACAACAGCAATGGGGACTTAGCCACAACAATGCATTTTTGATACTAAGGTTGTCTGGGATGGAATCACTCTTTTGACTTTTTTCCAGTCTGGACTGTAAGAGGCTATAAGACGCTTTCGATAGGCACAGGTTTTATTTAGGACACCTTCAAGTTCCCTCCTCCCAGAAATCATCGAATTAAAAGTACAGACCACTGTGGCATCAGCACTAGTCCTGAGGACTGTCATTCCGCTAGTGCGGCTGAGATAATATCCTGCCGAGACTCCTATGTAGGCAAAGCATTAGGAGGCAGAGATGGGGGGGCCCTGCCACCACCCTAAGAGCCCTCTTGTATCCCTGGTCTGTCTTCTTCTGGCTGAATGGAAGGGAAAAGCAGGGCCATTTACCCAGCGCTGGGCCCTCCAAGGAGCAAAGCATCTAGGCAGGTCTGGGCCATTGCCATGGAGCTGCCACTGGGTATTACTATCACTCTAGACAGCAGCAATCCCCTGAAAAGAGAGATTTCAAACCCCACAAGCTTAGCCCTCCATCCCCTTGTTCTCCCAGCCTTATAAAAATAGAAAGAACACATGTTCCCATTAGTCACTTGCTTGAGGGTTGCTGTGGGGTATATGCAAGCAGCCTGTACACTGGAACCAAATTTGAATATCATTTGCATCTTCCAGGTAGACAATGGGTACTGCATCAAACACCCGGCCACAGTTACCCGCCTCTACGCCTCAGCAAGGCACCAAGCGAGGGAGACCAGATGACATTTCCTGGGAACAAGGCCTATCATTTGTATGCTTTCATGTCTACTTGATAAAGGTCCCTTCTGGTGACCGAGGCCCACCTCAGCTGGAGAGGTATTCTGAGAGGCTTTTAATTAAACTTCTGCCTGCCAGGAGTGGTTTGCTTATGCACAGGAGGGCTGGCACTCCAGGGGGAGCCCTAAAGGCAGCCACTTCCTTTGCTTCTATGTGTCCTTAACTCTCTGAGGTCACGGGCAGAGGCATGGCCAGTACTGGCAGCCCCTAGGAGAAGAGCATATGGGGGGGGATGCAGAGCCGGGCCCACGCTACCGTGGCACGATGCTTCCTTGCCTTGTTGGTCACTGGGACCCCCAGGGCAGCAGCTGCGTCCATGGAGATTGGTTCACAGCAGAGTCAGGAGGAGAAAGTCTGGAAAAGACTTCAGACCCAACAGGTGGCTTAGTTATCGACCTGCACGTCCCTTCTGGGAGGGCGGTGGGCTCCAGGAGCACTGTGTTCTTTGTGGCTCTGACCCGTCCTGACCCGACCTTTGTAACTCTATCAGGACTAGTGGTCAGTAGTTATCAACTGTCAATAAACCGCCGAAAAACACACACTTTAATTCAGAATACGTGGGAGGCCCATCTATTTGCTGATCGATCTTGGCCTTGCAAGTTGACAAAATGCAGAGTCCCTTGTCTTCTTATCATAATACTGAAAATATGTGCTGCGACACACTGAATGATCTACACCTCTTGCGCCCCCCTCCTGGGGCCCTTAGTAAACACAAGGCGACTGATTGGAATAAAAGGTGAATGGGAGGGCTGTGGTGTTCCTTTCAAGAAACCAATGTCACACAACAATGGACTAAAGGACTAATTAGTCCATCTCATTAGCGTATCTACTAAAACCCTCTAAAAACAGCAGGGCTACTGTGCCCCAGTTATCTGGGTAACTTACAAACAATCTGCATGTGTTTGAATAATTGAGGCAAAAACAGAGTTTAGAGGTGATCTATTTGAATAGACACTTGGAGTCACTGGATTCTTACCGACCCCTTTCTATGTGACCTTGTGCTGTGTTGATTTGTCTCTGGTTTTGTAATTTCTCCCCCTCACCCCGCAGAAAACAGTAATGAGTTTTGGGAGGTGGATCACCTAATCGGGGCTGCTCTCAGGATGCAGAGCAGGTATGTGGGAGTGCTGGGCCAGCCTTGTGCTCCTAGTTACTGTGACAGTGGTGGAGATGAGCAAGATCAATGACTTCAGAGGTCCCTTCTGCAAGGACTGTTTGCCCGAGCTGATCACTCAAATGGGTCAAACAAGCAATGTGGTTGATGCTTTCCAATACATTTCTTTCATCACTATTTAAATTGTCTATAAGCTGTGAATAAGAATCATACTGACTTTCCAGTGTTGTGACATGGAGTAAATGAGGGAATACCTGTGAAATGGTTAGAACATCCTAACAGGTAACAGATGAAACTCAATACATGTTAGCTATTATTACTGATAAGATTTATGTTACTATGATCAGAGAATCATCCTCATTGTTAAACTGGTTGGCCATATGGCACAGACTCGCGTTCTTGGTGTATGCAGATGGAATCTGTGTTTTCCTTTGTCACATCTGCATGAAGGGCCCTCAGTCTTAGTACTATTGATATTTTGGACCAGATAATTCTTTGTTGGGGGACCGTCCTGTGTACTGTAATATTTGTGTCCTCTACCTATTAGATACCAGTAGCACTCACTTCCTCAGTTTTAACAAACCGAAATGCCTGGCACTGTCAAATGTCCCCAAAGGGAAAAGTTGCCCTGGATGAGAACCACCAAGATACAGTCATGGTCATGAGTTCTATCTCTCAGGCTAGTGCCCTCATATTCTTCCATAGCCTCTGTTCAAGTGTCCCGCTCAATGGGTTGATTCCTACAGATACTCACGAATGAGTCACTGCAGCTACCTTAGAAAACTACTGTTTGTCTCTTGGGCAGTTCCAGCCCATTGGTCAACATCTGCTACTGAAGGCTGGGCCGACCTACAGACCCCGAGGGTACCTTCCCAGCACTGACGTCCATGCTAGAAACGTATCTGCTGATGCTCCCCAAATGAGTGGTGAGTCCTCCCTTGGCCCAGAGTACTGGCCAATGGCTATCCATCACCACTGCTACTGTGACTACCAGGGCCCCATATTCCTGGCTCACAGTGTTCTCTAAGACGAGCTATACAGTGAAACCAGGAGATATCCTGGCTGAAGTGGGAGGAATGGCTCTGGTTTGTTTTCATGTTCCAGAATATGGACACCAAAGAAATCCAACCTATTCTCTAGATATGGTACAGAGCTTCACCGAAAACAGGTCTTTGGATTCATACAAGAGTCTTAGGGAGGTTGACTCAAAGCACGCATCTGTGTCACTGGCTCTTTTGAGCTCCAAATCATGATTTTCTTTCCTCCAAAGATGACTTATAATTGATTCCAGCCAGCCTGGTTTCTCAGAGACAGAAACGTCCTCAGGTTCTTTTCCAAATAGCCTTTGGGAGGGCCCTGGAGCCTACCACTTGCCCGATGTGATCAGCTGAAACCACTTCTGCATAAGAATCACTTGACTTTTGGGGTATCTGGGTGGCTCAGGTGATGATCTTGTGGTTCTTGGATTTGAACCCCACATTAGGCTTTGTTGTGACAGCTGAGAGCCTGGAGCCTGCTTCGGATTCTGTGTTTCCCTCTCTCTCTGCCCCTCTCCTGTTTGTGATCTCTCTATCACTCTCTCAGAAATAAACATTAAAAAATTTTTTTAAAGAATCACTTGACTTCTCACAAATAGGAAAAATTTAACTTCGGAGAAATATCTTATTCTGCAGATGAAAAAACTTAGGGCCAGAGAGATTAAATGACTGGTTCGGGGTCACACAACTAAGAAGTAACAAAGGAAAGAATAAGATGTTCAGTTCCCTTCCTGGTGACTATCCTTAACCGGCAAACTACAAAAAGTGTTGCAGAAATTAAGGTATTAATTTTAGGAAAGGGGTCTTGCACAACAGTGCCTTTTTTAATGGCATGGGATTAAGGGATGTTCATGTATGAACACAGTGGAAAACTAAAGCTTATGCCTTCAGGCACCAAAACTTTGTTTTCACCTTAAATATTTTAGGGGCACCTAGGTGGCTCAGTCAGTAAAGCATCTGATTTTGGCTCAGGTCAACTCCTGCATCTGGCTCTGTGCTGACCGCTCAGAGCCTGGAGCGTGCTTCAGATTCTGTGTTTCCCTCTCTCTCTGCCCCTCCCCTGCTTGCACTCTGTCTGTCTCCCTCTCTCTCAAAAATAAATATTAAAACTTCTTAATAAATAAATACTTTAATAAAATATTCCTACAACACATTAAATATGAATATGTTAAAGTTTGTTTGTTTGTTTGTTTACCTAATCAGTGTATTTGGTGTCATATCATTTTTTTTGGTAGAAGGCTTTCTCCCGCTCTTTCTTAGTTTTTTATTTTGTTCTAAATAGTCACTAAGGCTGTATGTAATTTCTGAATAAATGAGATCATCTATTATTAACGTTTTCACTAACACACCTATGTTTACCAGTTTTTGGAGTATAAAACTGTTTCCAATTTGGAAATGTTAATCAAAAGAAAGTTATATCTCACTAGTTTCTAGGTACGCCCTATTTGCCATCTTTACCCACCAAGCGTTCATGCCTGTTATTTTTTCAAAGTATATGCAGACCAAAGGGGTCCTTGAAAATTCCTCTGTAGGAATTTAAACCAATGGGCACCAAAGAAAGCTCCAAGTAAAGGCAAAATTTTCTTTCAACACAGATGTTCAACTTTTTATTTGGTTTCCTTTTCTTGAGTCAGATGTTCTAACAGAGCTTGATTTGAATGACAAGTGCTCTAAACCTAAGAAATGACAAAGGTGGGTGCATCAATTTTATGTCTGAGGCAGGGGAATGTCAAAAGTGAATTTGCTTAATTCCATGGTCCCATTTTATCACTCTCTCCCATGCCTGCAACTCTCAGCTCCTGAGAACTTGAGCTCATCAAGAAAAAGTATAGTTAAGGCTTGATGACATTATCACAAAGTCAGATTAACAACAAATAGGGGAAACAAAAATTGGATCTTCCCTGGTAAAGATGTTTTCCCTGCAGAAGGGTAGATGCTGATAATTCGGTCCCTGGGATAAGTCCATCAATCATTATGAACTCGGTGGCTCAAAGGCAGTCATGGCCATTTGAACAAAGCCACAGAAATCATGAGCGAAGAGGTCGTGAAAGCAAATTACAAAATGCACATAGCTAGATGAAAGAAACAATCATCCAAATGTATTTTAAGTTCATGAACAATATTCTATGTTGACAGGAAAAAAATAATAAATATCAAATGTAAACTGTATTCATCTATACATTGCTTGCTTCTGGGTTCTACAAAATTCAGGAATTAAAAAGAAATGCTCAGTTATAAAGTAAAAAAAAAGTATTAATAATAATCCTTAATAATTATTGCTAAATTTACATCAAATGAGAATTTTCAGAACCTCAAACTCTTTCCTGATTTCCAGCTTCTTCTTGAGAATTGAAAATAAAACGTATGGTAATTACCACAAGAAGAGCAGGGCAAATGCCCCCTTTGTAAGAACTTCCCACTTGGCCAGACCGTGATGGTGTTTTCTACTCAAGAGGAAGTCGGGGTCACAAACAGCAAAGGAAATGGCAGCCACGATCGGAGACAAAGGTGACAAAGGCTCAGAGCAAGGAAGCCAGTGGCTTTGTTTGCTGAGGCGAGTGAAAATCTCTAAGTGATAAAATGCCAAAAAGGAAGGGCTGGGGATGTAGACAAGAGAAGCACGTGTATCTCATACCATCCTAGGATACGACCCAATGCGGGGGAGTTGCTCTCCGAGCAAAACCGAAGGAAATGAATAGAACCTAGCGTTCGCATCCTCGAAAAAGTCTCGGAGGGTCTAGTATCAGCAGTAGGAGCAGGATAAGAAATCCATCAGTTTCCTCACTTGCTGGAAAGTTTGAAAAGTCAGTCAGCAGAAGGACAATGCTGACCAGGCTCCTTGGTTCAATATACTGCTTGATGATTAAATGGGGTTTGGAATATTAAAACGGCCACCTGGGAGATGAATTAGTGGTTCTGTTTCTTGTGCCAGCTTTGTTCACCTTACTTTGCTACCTCTGAGCTCAGAGCGCTACTGCAACTGACCTTCATCCTGAGATGGTGAGTGACAGGCATTAGAATCCTCAAACCTGGTGCGTTTGGATTTTTACTCATGCCAGAGCGCAACAAAATGCAAACTGTTTATGCATGCAGGAGGGAAACACTGAGCTACTTCCTGGTGCTACATTCCTTCAATCTCTGTGTGATGTACAGAAAGCAACCTGCAATTATACAATTAGACTGAATATACACTTTCCCCATTAGTGTTTATTTTTGTCGCCAGTCACATTGCTTATTGGAAAATGAAAGCTGTTAGTCTATGTGGCTCATCTTTCCTTCTCCCTTTCAAGACATTTTGCTGATCTCCTTTGATTTCTTTTTAGCAGCCTGCTGATTCTTCTCTTTAAGGATGCTCCTTGGAGTTTGAGGGGCTCAGAGGTGTGTGGATTGCTGAAATTGGACTTACGTGGCATATTTACCTTGAAAAGCTGAGGCTTGTGTAAAGAGGCCCCTGGCAGTTGACTGTCAGTGGGGCAGGAAGAGGAAAGAAAAAAACCAAAGAGGAGGGATGATGCTTCAGAAAGAGGCTAACTCCTGGATGTGGGGCTGAGGGAGAGGAAGAAGGATGGCAGTTAGTCGTCAAATGTGTTGTCCCTGAATGGGTGGGCTCCGAGGGAGAGGGCACTGATGGGAATATGCTACACGATTCGGAGGAATAACTACAGAGTGTTTACTGAATTGCCAAACTGCCTGGCAGCAACCCATTTGACCATCCAATGAGCTTCCCAGCAGCACAAATCAGAAAGTCAATAAGACACCACCAGTTTCCAAATTCTATCTCATTGCACATAAACCGAAGGTCTCAACAATCAATAACATGTTACTGAATTACAATCGGAATTCAGTGTAGCAACACCTCAACGAGCAGGTGCCTCCAAGAGGCATTTGAGCCAATGAGTGAACTCTGAAAATTTTAAGTAAGATGAAGTGATCAGATCATAATTTCGGAAGCAATGTCTTAAAGGCAGCAGGTGGGGAATGTGCAAGTGAGAGAAAGTAAAAACGAGAAAGACTGCAGTTGATTTGCTTAAAAAAAAAAAAAAAAGGTCCAGTTCAGTACCAATTAGCCATTCCTGTCTGTGTACCGGCCATGGAAATCTCCAGCACCTACACGTTTCTGTTAATGTCTCACCTTCGTTTCCAACTGCTTAGGAGTTGAATTTGTAACTGCTACTGCTGATTCACAGTTGAGCCCCTACCTACCACAGCCATGGTTCCAAAGAGATCCGTGAGGCTAATTCGAACTCACTACTGCTTTGGTAGGGGATGCACATTTTCACCTAAGGAAACTATCAAGGCTAGCCTTTCAAATCGTTTTTTAAAAAAAATCATTAGTTTCTCAAAATCTGTTTAGCTGAACAAATTGTCACTGCTCCCATGTGTATAAACACCACCACTCCACTTTTTCTATCATCTGCCCCTTTCCCCTTTATTGCTCTCATATTAGTAGATTAAAAGATCAGAAGTGCCAGCTTTTAGCAAATAGATTCATCTTTAGTCACAGATTTCCATGAGAATGAATACAAAGTTATCAGAGGAGAGAGATAAATACATTACATATATTTTAAGCTTGCTGTCTGATTTCTGTCAGGCATGCCCTGATTTCTTTTAAGCACTGGGAACACGTTCATTTTCCAGTTTATATGGGGGATCTTACGTATCTAGAGTGCCATTTAGAGGATTACTAATTTACTAAATGGTACCCCAGTGCCCTGAAAGAGTTAATTCTCTTGCAAGAGATAAGCAATTTATTTTCTATTTAGCAGCAGGATAAGGCCCACTGCTTACAAATGACTATGAGCTAGAGAGAGAGAGAGAGAGAGACAGAGAGAGAGAGAGAGAGACAGAAAGAGAGAGAGAACACAGCATGCTATATAAATACAGGGCATAGTAATTATAATATAATGCCAATCCACGATATTATTTTTATACATACCCTTTCCTAACCTTTATCTAAAATGACCAAATCAATGTTGCAAGATCCCCGTCACTTTTGCATATGCCTTTGGAAAACTCAATGCCAAGAATTGTGCCAAATTTTCTGGTAAAAAAAAAAGTCCACTTAACCAATCAATCAACAAATGTTCCTCAAACACTATAACTAAACAGAAAGCACAGCCCAGAACCTGCCCCTCCAGAGCTTCCAATTTATTTGGGGTAATAATGATTCATGAGCAAACACCTCATCATTACCTCTCAGAAGGTAATGATGCATACTGAGACAAAGCTCACGAATGTCCAGTTTAGAGGAGAGAAGAGGCAGTTGCACTGGAAAACAGCTCCTCTGACCATCCTGCTTTGGGAACCTGTGACAATATTTATTTTCACCTTGGTTCAATTTCCAGCTCTACCATTTGCCAGCTGTGTGATTTCAATCAAGTTACTTAACCTCTCTGAATTTCAGGGTATTGAAGAACCACCTCCTTGAAAAGTGGGGAGGATTAAGCAATGTTTAATCCACAAAATACTTTGTAAACCATAATGTGCACACACAGATATAAAAGGTACTCTAAAAAATGTACACCTTTCCTAAAATGGAAATGAGGGAAGACAACATCTTCCCAAATGAGGGAAGGAAACTTGCTCAACAGTAAGAGTCTTGGGATTCACACTGTTTTCTCTCCTGACACGACTCCCGATCTAATCCTCCTTGATGGGGGCCTGGGTAGGGCAGAAAGGAAATGACGGCTCTGAGTGAAGATATGACACTAAAGACCTGAAGAAAGAAGGGTGGGGTATGTTTTAAGCATAACTAGAAGGAAAACCAATGTTAGCCTAAGTGTTCATCCAAGAGAAGGCAAAGGGAAGGGAGGGAAGATGAGAGGGGAAGGACATCCGTATGAGTTTGGTAGGACAGCTGTAGCACACCCTGGGGGGTTTAAACCATGGAAATGTATTGTGTCACAGTTATGGAAGCTAGAAGTCCAAGATCAAGGTATCAGCAAGGTTAGCAGTCTCCCAAGCCCTCTCTTCCTGCCTCGTAGATGGCCGTCTTCTACCTGTGCCTTTACATCATCTTCCCTCTGCACAAGTCATCTTCGACTAAAGCCCATTAGGGACCTCCTTTTCATTTAATTATCACTGTAAAACCCCATCTCCAGATACAGTCACCTTCTGAGTTACTAGGGAGTAGGACTTCAACAGGTGAATTTTTGGGAGGGACACAATTTAGCCCATATATTTGGAGCTAATGTGACAACAATACACCAAGAGTAGAAGAAGCGAATCTATAAGCATATGGAGCAGCCTAAGTGTTTAGTGACATAGCTATAAAGATTTGGAGACTAAGAAGTTTGGTGAAGCAAATGGTTTTGTGGATGGAAGTTACTGAGATATGCTTTTGTGTGTACATTTTCCTAAAACAATAGCTAATTCTCCTTTGCAGAATAATGAGAGCTTTCAGGCATTATTATAATAATGGTCAAATTCTGACATGGACCTTTCATAAAAGATTTTTGTGAAAGATGGTAGTTTCTGCTCTTTGTGGCGCCTGGGTGGCTGAGTTGGTTAAATGTCCAACTCTTGGTTTTGACTCAGGTTGTGATCTCGTGGTTCATGGGATTGATCCCTGCATCAGGCTCTGTGTTTGATAGCAAACAGCTTGCTTGGGATTCTCTCTCTCCCTCTCTATCTGCCCCCTCCCTCTCTTTCTCTCTCAAAATAAATAAATAAACTTTAAAAAAGATGATAGTTTCTTCTCTAAAAATCTTCAGAAGTGGGCACTCCACAAAATTCCTTAGAGATCTGCTCTGATGATCTATCTACTCTACCAAAATGCTGTTTCTTATGTCTGTCCAAAATCTCTTGCTAATGGAAGCCAAAATTCAGCATTTCGAGACTTTGTGACTTTGTGAATTCATTCTCTTTCACATTCCTTTGCTAGTATACCTTCAGTCTACCTTATACTCTGCTTCCTTTTTTCTTTTCCTCCCTCTCTCTATATATTTCATTACTCTGAAGGAATCACATAAGGTAGATGTGAGTAGTTAAGTTACCGCTTGGCTTTTTCTTCTGTTACAAGAGAAATAAATATACCAATATATGTAATAATTATACTATATTATATTGTATATAATAATATAAATAAATATCAAACATTCTCCCCTTTCCCACCTGGCATCCTATATTTAGTTTTTTCTCAGTAAAACATAGAAAGAACACTCACATTTTTAAAAATAAGTATTTCTAGTATGGACAATTTTGTCAAGCACTTCAAAGGAAGCAAGTTGGTATTTTTTATAACATGAATATATACACATTTCTAATCTCTTGGGTGGGACTTCTGAAGTATACGTGCCTTTGAAAACAGAATATTCTTTACATACATTTTATATGCAGAATAGCTGACTGGAATTCCTCAACTTGCTCTATTTAACATGATCATTTTCTCTCTTAATCAATAAGCTTGGATATCATTTTACTTTTTTCCTCTCAGGTTTAATGTAACTCACTACTTTTTAACTAGA
Source organism: Paguma larvata (assembly GCA_030068075.1). Classification (NCBI taxonomy): domain Eukaryota; kingdom Metazoa; phylum Chordata; class Mammalia; order Carnivora; family Viverridae; genus Paguma; species Paguma larvata. Next base: position 44,113,573 of record CM057841.1, read on the forward strand.
TAGGTTAGATAGCTCACACAGAAGGAAAGGGATGGATGTGTGGGTCTCCATTCTAACATATGATATGTAGAACAGTCAAGAGTAATGTCCCTTCTAAAAGTGAAATCAACACGATACCTTTATAAAAGGGATTATTTGAAGGTAGGATGGTGGATGAGTGTATTGATGTTGTGGCCTCCATAGGAACTATGTGATCCCTTCCCTGTAGGTCAGAACAGAACTGATGAGAATGCAATTCAACATCAGTCTTGATGCTCTCAGCTGAAGTGTCCATATAGCACCCATGCAACATACTGCATCATACACATTTATTTTGTGTGTATCACCTCACCTATACTCACTTCTTATAAAAATATTTTCATATATAATGGATATAATTCATGTGTATCTCTATTCATGTCATCATATATATAATTATAAAAACTGCCCATGGTTTTCCTAGCTGTATTAATTAAAATAGCTGCCCCTTACCTTTTGTTTTTTAGGCCTCTCAAGATACTTCTCCTGATTTTCTCTACAAGTGCATCCACTGAATTTGAAGAGATGGTATAACTATATTAACTAGAGGGGACCACTGCCTAAGATCTATACTTGGTACTAAGTAGGAAACCACCTAAATGATACCACTGAGCAGCCTTGGGAAGATCTCCTTCCTTCCCAGTCTTACTCTACCCAAGGGCCAAGATGCCTAAAATTCACAATTACACAGTATTCCTTGACCATATTCCTTGAATTTTGACCATTTCAAGGCATGAGAGCCCAATTTCCAACTTCTAGAGCCTTCTTGAGCTCTTTCTTTGGCCATCTGAGCCTGCTGCACTGCTTGTACATAAGGTAGGCAGAATCACCACCCCTGGGAGCAGGTCTCAACCAATGAATAACATGAGTTAGTACATAAATACACCAATTCCTTTTTCCCTCAGGTGAGATAATTGTGAAGGGTGTATTCTCTACTCTTCCCTGAGTTTTGTTAGTTAAGTGAAGCTTCCATTGTCCACACTGTCAACTTGCTTGCACATTCCAGTTCCTGAGATGATCCTACAGATAAGTTACTTTTACTTGGATACTTGTTTCAGGGTCTATTTATGAGAGTACCCAAACAAAGACATGTGGTCATTCTTTTGGGATAGCATCAATATTGCTAAGAGGTCTTTTCTTAAATGCAGAATCTTAGATTTGTGTGTGTGTGTGTGTGCATGTGTGTGTGTGTGTGTGTGTGTGTGTGTGTGTTGGGGTGGGGGGGGCAGTGGAGTGAATCTGGATCACAGAATCCCCCTGTTCCACTACCTAACAAAAGGAAGAAAAAGTAGTGAAAACCAGCAAAATGCTCACAAGTGATAGTCAAAGAAAACAGTATAACCTCAAGCTATAAACTTAAAAAAATCAGTTGAGAAGAGGAGAAAAAGTATTTTTATGTCTCAATGCTGCTTTCTTTCAACAATACCCTGAACCCTAGAATAAGTGAAAGAAATAGAGAAAATATTTAGAATTTTTCATGACTTCCTCACAGTTTGGAAACAAACTAAAGGTGTATGTAGGCATCTTGAGTTGTGTCAAGAAAGTAATTTCAAGGATAGTTTCAGAGAGGGAGGCAAACCATAAGAGACTCTTAAATACAGAGAACAAAATGAGGGTTGATGGGGGATGGGGAAAGGGGGAAATGGATGATGGGTATTGAGGAGGGAACTTGTTAGGATTAGTACTGGGTGTTGTATGTAAGTGATGAATCATAGCAATCTACTCCCTAAGCCAAGAGCACACTGTATATACTATATGTTAGCTAACTTGACAATGAATTATATTATAGAAAAAAGAATAGAAGCCCTTTCATGATAAGACCTCAGTCTTATGAGGGACAGGAAAACTGCCTGGGCTCACTATTTTAGAGTGAGAACTTTAAGGTAATAAGGTATACCCCCAATTTGGTGAAGTGAACTCTGATGAATGGCATTTAATAAAATCTCAGGAGAAGAGCAGTGTCCTTTGTCCTCTGAAACAAAGCTCTTCAGAATAATCCCTCCTTCAAAATACTCTGGATATTGACAACAGGACAGAACACTAAGCTGTTGGTAGGAGGAAAAACAGGTCTCAGATAAAATAGTAAGGGGTCAGTAAGATTTACCCAGTGTCTATCAGTGCAAAAAGAAGTCCTCCACAGGGCTTCACAGACGAAGCAAGAACAGACAAATGAATAAATGATCGACTGACTGACTGAATGAATGAATGAATTTTTAAAAAAACATGAAGGAACCTCCATTTTCAGTAACAAACAAATGCTTTTAGACTAGAATCTTGCTGAATCCTGCTAAACACAACTTCGTATGCTAGATAAAATAGTAAAACATCTTAAAAGCTTTGAGGAGCTGATGAGAAATCAAGAAATTGGTCAAACTAAAGGGACTTCCAGAACTCTGAAAGGAATGTGGAGCACAAGAGCCCCTCTTTATCCCACAGACGTTTGGCAATGAGTGAAGATATTTGCCAAATGCTCAAATTTGGATTTTGATTTTGATATTTGCTATATGTGAGGTGGGAGAGATATGAGTATGTCCACAGCCTATCCAGGGTAATGAATCCAATAAGAGACCTCCCCACATTAGGCCAGGATCTCAAAAGATTACATGTTAAGGAACATTAAAAAGGAAATAAGACAGGCAAAAGACAGATGGAATACTCATCTGGAAGAAAATATAACCTAAGGTAAAACAAAATTTCCTTTTGACTGCTTCGTGCTGAAGAAACATTTAATATATCAGAAATTTACTAAAATAGTTGGTAACAGGTAGGCTATTAAAGTAGCAACATGATATCAAAAAAAGAGATTTGGGAGCTTTGGAGACAAATCATCATTATATAATGAATAAATAAATGAGCATAAGTAGAATATAATAAACATGACTGAAAAAAGAATTTGTGGCATAGGGGAAGGGCTTCAGGTAATCTAAGTGAATAAAAGGGAAAAGAGAAAAAGAAAAAATATCAATGGCCCTGGAACAGAGGATACAACAGATGAGACAAAAAAATCAGATGTATAAAGGGAAAAAAGTACCTTAAAAAAAGGAAGGATAGATATATCAATCCAAGGACACAGTATAGTCTAGGAAAAACTGATACTAATTACTTGATGCTAAACATATCCTAGTTTAGTTGCTGAGTTTAAAGGATAAAGAAAAAAGATTTTTAGTTATTCAGGTAAAAACTCAATTTCCTATAAAAAGAAAAATTAGATGGACCTTAGTCTTCTTGCATTTAATCCCAGAAGACAAGGAAGCAATATTTACAAGGTGCTAAAGAAAAATGTATTTTCTGTAGAATATCGTGTCCAGTCAAACTGATGTTCATATATAAGCACAACATTGAGACATTCTCGAATATGAAGGAACTTGGAGTATAAAATCCATGAGTCTATCTACCAATCAGAAATAAATAAATGACAACTCTGTGATTAAAGGACAGTATCCACTTCTAGGAGACAATGAACAAAGGTCTACAAAGTTCTGAGGAAAGAAAGCATGATGTGAAAATTTTATAGCCAGCTAAAATGTCCTTTCAATTATTCATTTATTTATTTTTATTTTACTTCCTAGCCTTCATAATACACCATGAGTATAAAAACAACAGACATTTTCAAGCATGCAAGAACTTAAAATATGGCATTTAAATATCTTCTAAAAGTCTACCTAAAAATTAAGTTCATCTATGGGGTGCCTGGGTGGCTCAGTCGGTTAAACATTCAACTCTTAGTTTCGGCTCAGTCTGTAATATCATGGTTTCATGGACTCAGGCCCCACGTTGAGCCCACTGAGCACACTGAGTCCACTGGCAGTGCGGAGCCTGCTTGGAATTCTCTCTCTCCCTCTCTCTCTCTGCCCCTCCTCCACTTGTGCTGTCTCTATCTCTTTCAAAACAAATAAATAAACTTAAAAAAAAGTTCATCCAACTAAAAAAGAAACAACATGTTAATAACAGAAGAACACAGGTCTCAAAACTTGAATTGAACACTATTTGAATACAGATGTATAAAAATATGACAAAATTAATGTGCTATTAATGGTTCAGAACAAGATGACAAATTTTACAGCTATGACAAAGTAAAGCAATAGCCAAATAAATATCAAGAAATGAGAAGGAAAGTGGGTGTCTGTATGCTAATTTTCTCATCTTTTAAGCAGGGAGTCAACTAGTACTATATAATACTGAAACATGAAGTTAAAAAAGAATAAGGAATCTGGACAAAGCATTTTCCTACTCTTTTTTCTTAATCATAGAATAATCATGTAAAAAGTATATTCTATTATCTTATGACTTCACTCATATGCAGAATTTAAGATACAAAACAGACAGAACATAAGGGAAGGGAAGCAAAAATAATAAAAAAAAACAAGGATGGGAACAAAACATAAAAGACTGAGAACAAACTGAGGGTTTCTGGAGGGGTTGTGCGTTGGGGGATGGGCTAAATGGGTAAGGCGGATTAAGGAAGACACTTGTTGGGATGAGCACTGGATGTTTGTTTTTTAGTTTTTATTATTATTTTTTAGTGTTCTTTTATTTATTTTTTTTTATTTTTGAAACAGAGAGAGACAGCATGAGCGGTGAAGGGGTAGAGACAGAGAAGGAGACACAGAATCCGAAGCAGCCTCCAGGCTCTGAGCTGATAGCACAGAGCCTGATGCAGGGCTGGAATTCATGAGCTGAAGTTGGACGCTTCACCGACTGAGCCACCCAGGCACCCCAGCACTGGGTGTTATACACAGGGGATGAATCACTGGAATCTACTCCTGAAATAATTATTGCACTATATGCTAACTAACTTGGATGTAAATTTAAATAAATAAATAGATAGATGGATAGATAGATAGATAGAAAGAAATATATTCTAATAAAAATATTTCTCCCTCCCAAGGATCAAAAATTTCTTCAAAATTTCTTCTGTTAAATTTTAATATAATAATTTAGCATCATTACATTTAATACTTGTTATTTTTTTCATATATAATCCCTTATTTAAAAATCTCAGTTTTTCTCAGTCTCTTTGAGCCTTTCATTTTGTCCCTCTCTTGCTTTTCTCTTTCTTTCATAGGCATGGTAAACGAATTCTTGTGGAAACGTTTATCAAATGAGAAAGATGACTATTACTGAGTGGTGAAATTTTGAGTGAGATTCTGCTTTCTTTTTTGTACTTAACCATTTTTAATTTTATAATGTGAACATATATAATGTTTACAAAAACAGTCATAGGCAGAACATCATCTTTATTTTCTTCATGTTTTTGCCTATGGTTTCAGATTAAAGTAGCTGTCATTTCAACTTTACTACATTGTTTATTCTGCTATTTTCTTCAGAATACCTAGCCTCTTAGGAAGTGTATGCTCCTTTTCTCTTAATGGTTACCAGATCCCTAAATCTGACTCTCTCAGATATTTTAATCCTCCAGGTTTCCTGATCATGTCAAAGGAGGCCTCACCAATGCCTGCACACATTTGCAGATTAACAGCTTCTTCCATTAGCAAATTGGAAATTCTTTCCCTTATCCCTCTTAGAGTGGAGTCTTTTTCTCTTAATAGTACTATGATTCCCATTTCTGCATCTTCTTTTATTAATCTAGTCTATAAAGCATTTCCATTGTTCTTGGATGCTTCAGCCTTCTGTTGAGTTAATGAGTGTTAAATGTAATGACTTATCTGAGGAAATAAAGACTCCACCTTCAACTAATGGGAACACTGATCCTTAATACATAAGCCAGACACTGACAGGTAACAATGCATGTGCCATTCTTTATGTTCCACTAAGTCATGGAGTTCTCTTGAAGTCACAGAGTAGATACCTGAGCAATAATGTTAGCACAGGGACGGGGGGGAGATGAGACCAGGAGACAGTTGGCAGCTTCTGTCTTAGGGGTCTGAAGTGGGATCCTCCAGAATGTGATCCAAATTTTCAACATAAACATTCTAGATTCACTAGGATACACTAGACCTTGAGAAGTAGAAAGAGGCACATTAGATCCATCACAGACTTTAGACCTGAAGACAACTAGGAGTTGGAAACCCCTACTATGCAATTCTTTTAGGTTACTTATTTAAATTCAGCTGGCTGTTAGTCGTACCAGTAATGAAAAGTAATGCTGCCTAGTAGTTTGCAAAATCTATGTCTTCTTTCAAATGCAGTACCTAATGGCGTCTAGTCACTGCACTATTAATAATGACCAAGCACCCTTATTTCTGATTATAAAATGAATATATAGAGGAATTCTGGTTAAAGGAAGCATCAGTATTTTTGTTTTTAATGAACAATTAACTTAGTTGAGGAATGAGCCTTATGCGATCTGGATGTTTTAAGCATTTAAGCATTTTCTAAATTATTATTACTCTTTGGGTAAGATTTTTTATTCCTTAAGTATTTTTCTGTGACTAAGATGATCCCAGATGGAAGATCCACTGGTTTTTGGCTATAAAAGCAACTTCAAAAAAAAGTTGGCAATTTTAAAACAGACCTAAATCCAAGAGAAAATGACAATTTATATATATGTGTGTATATATATATATATATATGGCTTGTGTGAGGACATTTTGATCATATTTTAGGAGAGAACTCTTTCATATGACAAACCCAACACCTTCATTTAAAAGCCAAACTCTCTGCTTGAAAAATATCAAAGCTTTCATTTAAGTTGCCATGGGGCAAACAGAGTTATGTACAAATCAGAATCATTTGCAGAGATGGGGGCGGTGCACACTGTATTTAACTTTCAAAACAGAGTGAGTAGAATGAACTCAATTCTATACAAAGAGCTCAGAGTTTCTGGGATAAACACATGGGAATCAGAGTTGGCATAAAAGGTAGAAAAAGGAAACTAAAGATTACAAAATTCAGTCACATTTCAAAATTTTCTGCTACAATAATTCACTTTATATAGAATTAATGTGGCTGATTGAACGTTTGTGCTGTAATTTACTTATAATTAACATTTTATGGTGAACAGATTTCACCATCTCCTTCATGCTGTGAACTCAAAGCCATAGGTCAAAAATAGAGATGAAACAGATAAGCACAAAATATTCTCACTGAAATATTAATGAGATTTTAATTTACTGCTTTAAAAACACATCTTTCATCAACGTCTATATATAAAAATCACTATTTTATTTAAATTTTTTAATCGCATTAAAAATATAATGAACTCTTCCAGCTGGCAGAAAGACACTGAAGAGTCCCATGCACGTAGGAAATCTGAGGTACGTAAAACATTTTTCTGAAGAGGTGCCAGTAATATGGTCACATGAAGACACAGAGGTTGAAACCAACATAGCCAAGAATCTCTTCTCATTTAGGGGTGCCTGGGTGGCTCAGTCAGTTGAGCGTCCGCCTTCGGCTCAGGTCGTGATCTCACGGTCCATGAGTTCAAGCCCTGAGTCGGACTCTGTGCTGACAGCTCAGAGCCTGGAGCCTGCTTCAGATTCTGTGTCTCCCTTTCTTTCTGCCCCTCCCCCACTCATGCTCTGTGTCTCTCTCTGTCTCAAAAATAAATAAACATTAAAAAAATTAAAAAAAAAAGAATCTCTTCTCATTTAATCAGCGTGGAGCCCTCAACACTGTGGAGCAGAAAGACAGCATCCCCAGGGCACCCTACCCAAATTCTTCACCCACAGAATCCATAAGCATAATAAATTCATTGTTGTTTTCCACCACTGCATTTTGAGGTGGTTTATAAAGCACCAATAGATACTGGAACATCCCAAGAGGCTTTAATGTGCTACTACGTCTTTACTGCCATCTCAGATCCCTGTTACTTTTATTCTAGAGAGAAAATCCAGACAACCTTATACGACCGGAAACTATTTTACAGATGATATAAAGATGGAGTGTTTTTGAAGCGAACAGCAGACAGTAAAGTTAGTCAGAATTCTGAAGCCAATGACAATCCAAGGAAATAAATATCTTATGAGGATTCCACATGTGTTCTTTGAAACCCTGAACACAGTATTGAGACCATTTTAGACCTACCAAACTCATCTGTTTCTCCAGATATTTTATTCAGGTTAGTTAGCAAAAACCAGGCCTCTCTCACCTCACCTCACACAACCAAATTTCTCAGAAGAGCCAATTCACATGTCTCAGTTTCTTTACCTTCTATTCATTCCTCAACCCACTCAAACCCTTCACAATTCCCAGTTCATTTTCCAAGTTAGAAAGTCATCCCCCAGAAAGGGGGTGTGCGGCTATAGGAGAGGACTGAGAAGTGACTACAAACACACCAGAAAAGATATATATGGTTTGCATAAGTAACATCCTATCCTTTCAGTCACAAATCTTCTATAATGTTATGCAAATATTCAAGATTTTTCCATCATTTATAATAACAGTGTTGGGAAAGCAAGGATATTAGAACATAAAGAAGTAACAACAACACCAACAACAACAAAAAAAAACTGCTATAGCAAACTAACCTGGGCCTCTATTTATCTTTGCCAAGGTCAGACCAAATAAGAATTAGACCTTTGATGCCAAGAACATGCTATTTATTTTTTTAAATGATTTAGAAATGGAAGCTTATCGTTATAAATTCCAACTTGACTGCCTTTTTAAAATCATTATGGTATTGTTTGATGCCCATCGCAGATGGGGTAGCTTATAAAATTATAGCATGGCCTATGGATAGGAAGCAAGATCTGCATAGGCCTGGTTTTCATGTCAGCCAACATTTGCTTTTAGAACACCAGTGAACTCATTTAGTCCATAAAAATAGCACCATTGATTTGAGAGGTGCAAATCCTTCCCAAGGACTTTATATTTGGAATTTTAGAGGAGAATTTCTTGGGACAGTGGAGAAAATGATTTGTCTAATTCATTTGCACATCATAGGAATATGCAAACCAAGGAGTGGAAATAGAGACCCAGGTGGCTGCCAAGATGGAAGATACATGACGGTTTTACACAGTCATCCCTCGACTCCTTATTTGCTTTCGTTGTCTATATCAACACAACATTCCATGGAAAGAACGGTGAGAGTGAAGAGAGTAGGACATCCATGAGGAAGCCAGTAAAACCACACAATTCAATGAAGACATTTCATTCCCTTTACTTTCTAACAAGCTCCAACCCATTCAAAGCACTTATTAGAATTTCAAATGAAAAGCTGAATACTATGAGCATTGTAAATCAGCTACAAACAGCTTTTAAAACTGTGTCAGGAGAAAATACACATGTAATTTTCTTCTTTTTTTAATATTGCATTTTTTTGCCCTCAAAGGGTTTGTTTGTTAAAAAGCAGGTACCCAATTTATTTTTACAGTGGGAATATGTTTGATTTGGGGAGGTGTGAGGGGGCACAACTGGAGAAATCGTTTAACCTAGGTTGGTAGGGGCTTCAGACACTACTTCCACTTGTGGCACATGCTCTCCCACCCAGGCGATGGGTGCCCTTTCCCAAGTCACATTACATTGTTTATTTTTTATTCTTTAGAATTCTTAGAATCTGAAGCAGAAGTTATCACTTACCTGGGGAAAACTAGTCAGACTTCTCAATGCAGGAAGCCATACTTGCTGACTGTGAACAGTCCAGAAAATATCGGCGGGCTAGAGGAGCCCTCCCATCAATGCAAGAAGTGGAAGGGGACAAAGGTCTCCTCAAGAGTCAGAAGCCTGTTGCCTCTTTTGCGAGGATGGCCTGTAACCTTCCATATGTTCATTTCCCTGAGAATCTGACAGGGTCATGAGACAGAGACACTTTATAGTTGCTCCTCATTTCCCTTTACAAGTCCCTGGAAAGAAAAGAAAGAACTTTCTCAGTTTGCTGAGTTCTAAAAGTAGCTAGAGACTGAGATCAGTTTCCAAATCAAAGAGATTGTTTCCTGGGGCGCCTGGGTGGCTCAGTCGGTTGAGCATCCGACTTTCAGCTCAGGTCATGATCTTGTCGTCTGTGAGTTCGAGCCCCGCATTGGGCTCTGTGCTGACAGCTCAGAGCCTGGAGCCTGCTTCACATTCTGTGTCTCCCTCTCTCTCTGCCCCTCCCCCACTCATGCTCTGTCTCTCTCTGTCTCAAAAATAAATAAACATTAAAAAAAAAAAGAGATTGTTTCCTTCCTTCCTTCCTTCCTTCCTTCCCTCCCTCCCTCCCTCTCCCTCCCTCATCTTCCGCAGCAAAGAGATGCCCAGTGCGGTTACACAGATCACTTTCCATACTACACAAAGCAAAAAGATAAAGACAAACCAAAGTGTCACAGGGACTACATCCTCTAGAAAATATCCACAACAATTGAATCTCCTGGGCAAATGTTACTTTTTTGACACAGAACACTTAGTGCTAAAAACTGTGAAAATGTAGGACAATATGTTCTGATAGAAAAGACAACAGTCAACTATGGTTAAAAAAACAAAAAAAAACAAAACAAAAGAAAAACAAGTGCCACTCAAATATCATAAGCTTTCATCTCTGCTGTTTCAGTTCTAAAAGTAGCTGCCTTGACATCAAAATGAAAATTACAACCTTGAAATGAATGAAGAGCTGCTCCAAGGCCTAGAGAATGGGATCCAGATGTCATTCTATGTTCTATCTCCATAGAAAGATTGAATCAAGCTGCGTCTGATAATTTATTTATTTAACAAAAAACTACTAACCATCAACTACTGAAAACCATATGCATACACTTTAAGTATTGATAATTCTCTGCCTACCTCTCTTTTAAATTTTGGGATAACATTTCAGGCAAAAGTTCTTGAATGGTCAGTCAGAGGATTGACCCATGAGTTCCCTTCGGTGCGGTGTAATGGAAGGATCCTGGGCTCTAGGATCTGACCGAGTAGAGGTAACACTCAGAAGGGAGGAAGTCCACTGATTGTTTTAGATTAGAAATGAAGAGGGACCACCACATATGGAGGGTGGCTTGTGTTTTTGAGTAGACTGGAAGATCCATTTCTTTCCCCTTCCTGTACCTCCCCCTCCTCCCCCCGATAATCAATATAGTCCTCTTCCAATGTGGGAGGAGTTTTATTGAGGAAACCAACAGTTTTCTTCCATGGGGTAGCATTTCCCTTGAAACCAGCCTGGTGGGTTAAGAGGTAATGACGAGACACCCCCCAGTGGGAGGCTAAATCATGATCATCAAATATGGAGGCAACGAGATCTGGCCTTTCCTTTCATAGAATGTTTCTCCCACCAGTAGCAGCTCTGAAGCACCTGGCTTTGATTGCACTGTGGGAGCTGGAAAGTTTCCTTCCATGTGGATCTGCTACTTATTAGCAGAATGACCTTGCAGGAGCTAGGTAACCTCTCTGAACCTCATTCCATCACCTATAAAATGAGAGAGTAATACCTGCTTCATGGAGATGCCAAAAAGAGATAATGCACGGACAGTTCTTTGCACACAGCCTAGCTCAGGACAGACATGTTAGCCTGGTTGAAGTTGCACTCCTTCTGGGAGGAAGGAACGCATTTCTATTAACTTCTGGGAACACTGTAACACTACCTGAAGAAGAGGGAGCTTGAGCTCTGTTGTTGAAAAGGTTCTTCTGTCATTTCTATGGGCTGGCTTCACAGAAAGGTGCCGGAACCATTTTGGCCTCCATCAGCACAACCCTTGCCCCCAGTAGTTTCCAATTGTGGTAATAGCTGTTGGTTTTCCTTTTTCTGTCCCCTCTTTAGTCGACTAGAAGATTTGTCCTTAAAGAAATCCTCTCCCTCCCTCATTCTAACTTCCTTGTCTTTCTTATTATTCCTCCTCTTTCTTCTTCTCTCTTCCTTTTAAAAATAATTTTCAGCCCCATGGTGGTTACGGGCTGCCTAAGACACACAAGCAAAATCCTCCTACCTGAGTTCTGAGCTTCTCTGACTCTTTTGGTTTTTGTCCTTATGCTGATCACCTCTCTCTCCCTACCGTAGTTTACTTCTCCCCGTTCCTCGCCCTAGCCTTTTTCCCTCAATCTTTTATAGGATATTTTTCCTTCTTTGTAAAAAAATTTAAGATGATTTTTTTATTTACTTTTGAGACAGAGAAAAAGAGAGAGAGAGGAAGAATGAATGGGGGAGGGAGATAGAGAGACAGATATACAGAATTGGAAGCAGGTTCCAGGCTCTGAGCTCAGCACAGAGCCTGCCTAAGGGCTTGAACTCACAAGCTCTGAGATCATGACCTGAGTTGAAGTCAAACACTTAACCAACTGAGCCATGCAGGCACCTCCAAATGATATCTGATCACCTGCTCCATAAAGTCTCTTCTCCCTGTATGAAATAATCAGGGACCCAACATAACTGAATCATGTCAATAAGCCTTCAATATTAGTAGCAACTGAAATCTGCCTACAATGACAAGTAGAATAAATATTCCAGTCTAGAGTATTCCAACTGACTGGTTTAAGAAGCTCATTTTCTTAATTACTGCTCTGTCTCTAAATAAATGAATAAATAAATAAGTAAAATAAACTTTAAAAAAGAGAAATCTTTCCTGATCCTAGATCCTAAATATTTTTTCTAATAGTTTTATGATTTATTTAACTCTGCAATCCACTTTGAATTAATTTTTGTATATTTTGTGAACTTAGGTTGAAGGTTAATTTTTGTTTGCCCATGGATACCCAATTGTGCCAGAACTATTTGCTGCAAGGCCATCTTTCTTCCACTGAGTTGCTTTTATATCTTTGTCAAAAATCATTTTAGCATATTTGTGTGGTTCTATTTCTGAGTACTCTGTTGTTCTCCATTGATGTGTGTGACAGTACACATGGCACTGATTACTGTAGCCAGATAAGAAGTCTTTAAATTGGGTAGATTTGTTTCCTCCCACATATTCACCCTTTTTCAAAATAGTTTGAGCTATTTTAGTTCCTTTGAATTTTTATATAAATTTTTGAATAATCCTGCCTCTATTTACAAAAGCATCCTGCTGGAATTTTTACAGGAATTACATTGAGAAATACTGACATCTTTACTATGTTGAAGGTTCCAAACCATGAACATAGTTCTTCTCTCCATTTATTTAAGGTCTTCTTTGATTTCTCTTATCAGCATTTGTAGTTTTCAACACACAAAACATACATGTTTTGTTAGATTTACACCTAAGCATTCTTTTTTAAGCTATTATAAATAGCATTGTATTTTTTATTTTCATTTTTATGTGTTCATCACTAGTATATAGAAATACAGTTGGTTCTTGCATGTATATCTTGTGTGCTACAACTCTGTTAAACTCGCTTATTCATTCTATTTTTTTCTTTTTTTTTTTTTAACATTTATTTATTTTTGAGAGACATAGAGACTGAGCATGAGCAGGGGAGGGGCAGAGAGAGAGGGAGACACAGAATCTGAGGCAGGCTCCAGGCTCTGAGCCGTCAGCACAGAGCCCGACGCGGGGCTGGAACTCACAGACCGTGAGATCACGACCTGAGCGAAGTCGGCCGCTTAACCGACTGAGCCACCCAGGCGCCCTGAACTCGCTTATTCATTCTAGAAGGTTTTATTATTAATTTTTCTAGAGTCCTAGGAATTTTGTATGTTAACAATCATATTTTATACAAATGAAGGTCATTTTATTTCTTCCTTTCCAATCTGTGTGCCTTTGATTTCTTTCATTGGCTTTATTGCACTGACTCAAACTTCCAGCATTGTCTGGAACAGGAATGGTGAGAGCGGACATCCTTGCCTTATTTTTCAGATTTGGGGGAAAACTTCAGTCTTTCATCCTTTATAAAGTTTGCTATAGGGTTTTTGCAGGTACTCTATAAAGTTGAGTAAGTTCCTCTCTATTCCTATTTTTCTGAGCATTTTTTATCATGATTGGGTATTGAATTTTGTCAAATGTTTTCTCTGCATTGATTGATATAATCATGCAATCCTTCTTTAGCCTGTTAGTATGGTGTATTATATTGTTTGGTTTTTGAATATATAAGTGGCTTTGCATTCCTAGAATAAACCCTGCTTGGTTATGGTATAAAATTCCTTTATGCAATGCTGAAATGTATTTGCCAACATTATGTTAAAGATTTTTGCATCTATGTTCATGAGGTATATGGGTCCATAGTTATCCTTTTTTGTTTTTGTTGTTTTTGTACTATATTAGACTAATGTTGGTATCAGGATACTATTAACTTCATAAAATAAATTGGGAAGTATTTCTTATTTTTCTTCTTTCTGGATGAAATTATGTAGAATTGGTATGAATTCTTTAAACACTTGGTAGAATTATTCAGTGAAACCACTAGGCCAGTGATTTTTCACTCTGTTTCTCTAACCCTCCATCCAGATCTCACTACCTCAGCTTGTTCCACAAGCATGCAATTTCTAATGCCTACAATAAATTCTTTATTTCATGACATTCGTATCTACTTCCCTGACTGGATCCTGAAATCTTAAGTAATTTGATATTAAACTGAAATAATGATAATAATAGTTACTATTTACTGAGTATTTAAAACATGCCAAGCACCTGCTATACACTTTACGTTTGTTATTTCACGTAAGCGAACCCCCTAAGGAAGGCTATATTATCATCCCAATTATACAGAAAAGAAACTGAAATGCAGAGAAGTAACCTATAAACAATCGCACAATAAAGATCAGAAGCAGGACGGAAATCAAACTCTTAGCCATGCTGTTCAACTAAGTTCCTTTTCTCGGTATCTAATATCTCTCTCAGAAGACCAGAGCATATGGTGCCGGCGAAAGGATCGATTTGAGTCTTAGTCACATCCATGGCTTCTGATATAACCTGGGCTTTTCATCTTGTTTACGTTCTCTTCACACCCACATCGTTTTGTTTTGTTTTGTTTTGTTTTGTTTTGTTTCTTTTCTCTGCCCTTTGAGGGTTTTACGTCTGGATGTTGCTCCATCTAAATACCCCCTCACCTCCGGATCACCTTTTATATAGTTGGAAAGTAAGCAATACCTTCCGGATTCACTGGACCTCACATAAGTAAAGCACAAACAGGAAAACAAGGGCAAACACTGGTCGGCGAGGTGGCAGGATGGACGTATGGGGCCAAGAGACGTAAGCCTGCTTAGAAGTATAAGAAAATGGCACATAGTTAGTCTGAGAAATCACCTCTCTTGTTCTGGCTTTTTCTTTGCCCACTTTGGGGTCAGTCCAGTTTTTAATTAAAATGTCTACCATGCCTTATGAAACTGCATTAGTTCACTAAAATAATACTTTGAACGCAGAAATGAACATTTAAGCAGATGCTGCCCGGATCCATTTCATTCTGCGTGTGCATGTGTGTGTATGTGCGTGTATTCTTTTTTTCTTTTCCCTGAGTGCCTTTGCTTGGTAAAAGCCATCAAATATCATTGGGAATTAGTACTAATTTTTTCAACAGCCCTGAAGAATTAAAGAGAGAGAGAGGAAGAGAGAAGGAATAAGAGGAAGAGAGAGAGAAAGGGAGAGGTTAAGCTCAAAGGCAGAGAGAGCGAAATGGACCAGATTATACAAAATTAAAAAGCAAATACGAGCAGACAATTTGTGCCGAGTGATTGCAAGCAATTACAGTCCGGCTTTTCTGGAGGGAAGATGGGGGTGGGGGTTATTTCAGCTTAAAAGGAGACTTTATTCATTCCTGATCAGCTTCTACCACCATTCTCTCTTTTATTCTTGGATATCAATTTAAAAAAAAAATCAGCTTTCAGATGTTCCCTGTCCACCCCTGCGAATCCACCCCTGGGCAGACAGTGAGAATTTAAGCTTCCAATCGGTTCTTTCTATAGCCCTGAAAACCAATTTGTTCATAAAGAATAAAATAAGGAGGGGGAGGGGGGAAACACAACAAGAGCATGTGTTTCTTTTAGAGGAGAGCTTCAATTTTACTATAATTGTCTAAAGACGGAGCTGCTTTGATCTGAAGAATTATTATTGTGCCTCAAATGCCGGCTGCTAATGTCACAGCTGTGCTGGGGCTCGGTCACGCCAAGGGGCTTGGGGACCAACTTAGTCCCTGACCTGCCTCTGGGTCCCTCTCTCCTTGTCTTTCCTTTGTCCACATGGGAAAGTTCGCTTTTTTGGCATGTCCCTTGACCAAAGAAGACCACAGCTCTGTTGGTTTTGTTCAGGTTCTTGGGGAGGTGGGCACATACCCGTGGTGACATAACGGGGGGCTGCTGAGGCTGTGCCAGAGTGGGGGCTCTTCCCTTGCTAGGGGCAGGCAGGGCTGGATGTGAACAAGCAAGAGGGCAGCACGGTCACTGGATCAGGGGACCCAGCTGCTCGTTGTTTCCCAGCACAGGCCAGAGCCGTAAGGAGAGTTCCAGGGCTTGCAAGAAACGTGGAGAAGTATTCAATGCATTCTCTGATTTCAATTCTCTGGGTTAATAGTTATTTTCTCTCTTTTCAACTTATGCTGCATTGAAGCAAAGGGCAGCTCAGAAAGCAGAATTAAACAATTTTCTTGCAGAAAAAGAGTGCCAAAAACTATATTTAAGGTCTGAAAGCAGAGGATCTTCCGTGCTTTCGTGCTCCTTCCCGCAGTTGCGGGGACAGAACCAGAGGGCCTCCTCTCCCACGTGGCTCCCGGGTGGCTAGATGTGTCCAGTTCAGGGTGGCTGGGACATCCCTGTCCACTCCTTACCTTACTTCCTTCCATATGGGAAGCCACCTTGCCTGTCTCCTCCGAGCTCCTCCTGTCTCCTCTGAGGCTCACTGGAGACTGTAACCTGAACAAGGTCCTCCTCATCCGTTCCCCCTCTAACTCCCCAGTGCCAACAGCATTGTCCAGACTTCAGAACTTGGCATTCAAGGCTCTACAGAGAAGATGCTCTCGTACCTCAATGCAGCTATTACCTTTTGCCCTGTAACCACAGGTGATAAGTTTCACCACTATTCCAAAATGCTCCAGCAAATTCCTGCCTCTGGGGCTTTGCTATGACTTGCCCCCCCCCCCCCCCCGCAACTTGGAATACAACCTCTCCTTTCTCTCCCCTTCTCTGAGACCTTCTCTCTTTTCTTGGCTCCACTTCTACCCCAACGGGCAGATGAGATGGGTAAGAAAATTACTCCAAATGGACTGCAAAACAAAGTTTAGGGACAGAGCTACTACATGGCCTGGGTTAAGTCTGGGGCCATGACAACAAGGAGAGACAGACTGGGAGAAAGAGATCACACCCCTGACCTCCAGGCCAGTGTTTCTCAAACTGGAAGAATACACAGAGCCCTTGGAAACAAAATGTAGTAAAACACAAGAATATTCACGAACCTTTGGGGTTTTAAGATTCTAGTTTGAAAAACATTGCCTTGAGAAACAAAAAAAAAAACCCTGTAATATGAAAAGATAAATGTAAGTGTAGCCCTCCAAGGCACTAGGCCCGAATTCCCCACAAAAATCATCCTTTCCTACTTGAGTTTCTCTGCTACAAGAAAAAAAAAAAAAAAACGAAAACCAAAACAAACTAAAAAACAAAACACACACATACACACATACACACAAAAACAAAACAAAACTTCTAGAACACTTTTATTAGCTGTGCAAGCATGGCTAGTTACTTAATTTCTCTGTGCCTCTTCATAAATAAAAGGAAGAAAAATAAAACTACATACCCAAAGTGTTATCGCTAGGATAAAATGAGATAATACGCATGCATGCAAAGTGCCCGGCACACTGAGTTCTCAATCAGAGTCAGCTTTTATCAAACTAGTCCTTCTAGGTACGGATCTTGTTACCAGAAAACTCTGAGAGCAAATCCTGAATTCCTCATTCCCACTTCAGCTCCAAGAGGTCTGATATTCTGGGGTTTCTGAAGAGTGGGAGGGAGGATGCTTAGGAGACCGAGGCTCCGATGAAGACTGAGTTGTGACCACAGGAAGCACTAAGATAGGAAGCACAGAGCAAAACATGGGCTTTGAGGAAAGGGGAGGTGAACTGATCTTCTAGAGTGACATGGGCAGGACCTGACAGCTACAGAACAATTGGGCAGTTACCCTGAGAATGGGACAAAGGGAGGCAGATTTCATTGCAGAGCTTATGGAGGAAGATCTAGTTGAAGAGAATGGAGAAGATTCTGGCTAAGAACGAATGATCTCTATACCTCAATAAGCCATGTACTAAATGGCAGGAGTCGGGCAAGAAGGGAGACCTACAGAACTCAAGGAAAACTAGAGAACAATCTCTGAGCAAATTTAAGAGTAGAGGCTGAGAAGGCAAGATATCTCCTGAAGGACAGCATCTCCGCCTTCCATTAACTGCCCTGTAACTTCAGGTGTTGGAAGAATGGAGAGGAACCTTCTACAGCTTTCCAGGTCATAATTCTTGGCTTTAGAGCTCCTGCCTTGTTTCCTTGCAGAGAAATGTGCTTGAACAGAAACAGAGAAAGTGTGAAAATAAACAAAATTTAGGTGAGAAGGAAGGAATTAAGAGAAAGTATACTGATGCTTGCAGCTTTCCTTGAAATAAAACAAACAAAAGAAGGATGGGCAAAGGGACAAATAGGTAGACAGATAAAACAAGCGTGTGTCAATGTTCACAGCTGAATATAGATGGTGAGTATATGAGTATTCACCATTAATGTTTTTTTTCAACTTTATGTGTTTGCAAATTTTAATAATAAAAAATTAGGGGAAAAAACAGGTAATGGTATCTAAGTGAATCAATTCATTTCTCAAGATATGTTGTCTCCAAGAGTAGTTGAAATAGTGAAAAGCTAAATTTCCTTCAACTGTTTACCCTTGCCTTTCAGCACCCCCACACTTTCCCAGCACTAGACAACCTGATAAGAATGTTGCTTGTAAAGATTTAAGTTATGAACCCATGCTATGGGCTCTATATTTTATCAGCTCTTTCCTCATGAGTAATACAAGTCTTTAACAATCAAAGAAATAAATCTTCAGATGTGGAATTTTGGCCAGTAGAGAAGAAACTGTAGGTGGTATATCAGTTGAGATTAGATTCAGGTGCAAATGTCAGACAGGAAAGAACAACTGTGGTAAACAAGATGAAAGTTCATTTCATGATCGCATGAATAAAATCCAAATGGAAGTAGCCCGTGACTCTGCACCTCAAACATTTCAAGAACGCTAGTCCTTTCCAGCTCACTGCTCCAACACCCCTAGGAGATAGTGCCCTCCTTTCAAGGTCCAAGGTGGCTAGACCTCTATTCCAAGCAGCCAGATGATGGGAGGAACAAAGATGAAGGAACACAGATGAAGGAACACAACAGCAGGCCCAAGCTAACTCTTAAGGAAGATTTCTGGAAACTGATATGCAAGCTTAGTCACAAGTTTACACTTAGCTGCAAGAATGATTAGGAAATGGAGTCCTAATTTTCAGCAGCAATGTGCCCAACAAGGACATTCTATTACTATGATAAAAGGCAGAAAGAATTTGTTAGGACATCTAATAGTGTCTCTCACAAGTGGGGAAAATGTTTCTCTAGAATGCTCCAATCACAAATCTCCAATTCTCTACTGTCTCTGCCTTCCCATAGGGTCAGCTCTAACCTTCTCAATTGACCTCCATGACAATGGTCTCCTTTCTGGCCTGATAATACAGTGATGAGGAGAAAAAAATAAGAAACTTTATAATAAATGCTATAGAATTTAATGACCAACGTGTGAGGTAGGTATTGCTACCATCATGTTAGAGATAAGAAATGCAGGTTAACATAAGTGTGAAAGACTGATGAAGGCTTCATCTCTAGGGCCACTGGCAAAGTGCACGGGGACACAGAGAAAGTTGGCCCAGTCTCTCCCACCACTCAGGTTCTCTACCTCCATCTGATAACTGAAACCTTGAAAAGCACAGAGGCAGCATTCTAGTAAAGGAGTTCTAAACAGGCGATCTCCCTGGGAGAGGAAAACAAGAATTTTAGTCAGTCTAGTGTCATAGTCTTCCTGATCAGAGTTCTCAAAGCTGACCACCCAATGAAATCACTTAGGGCTTCTGAAAACATACGAATGCCTAGTTCCAACCTCCAAGATTCTGACTTCATTAATATGGGGTAAAGCTCAGACACGGATTTTGCAAAACTCTCAATAGGATTCTGACATGCAGCAAAGAGAAGGAATCACTAGAATCTAGAGCAGAGGTCCTCAAACTTTAATGTGCATGTCTGTCCCCTTGGGATTATGTACAAATGCAAATTGTTCTTCACAAGGTCTAGGATAGCCCTGAGACCACATTTTAATAAGGTGATGATGGTGCCCATCTTTGGGGCACACTTGACTTTGAGTAGCGAGTTTGACTCTTGCATTACTCCTACAGATACTATGCATTTTTGCTATCTTCATGGGGGCCTTAATGCATTGCCTGCTTTTGCAAGGCTGTCTGGAGGCCAGAGGAGGTTTGCCCTTGTAACAAGACCCTTCCTGACAGGACTCCAGGCCTGTTTCTTGCTGGTTGGTCTACATCTGCCATCATGTCATTCCCTAAGCTGATGATCTAGAATGTCCCCTGTTGAACACAGCAGAGAGCAGGCTATGGGTGCTCAATACAGCTCTTATTAATATTAATAATTAATGCATAGTGCTACTAAGTAACCACTTATTAATAGCAATAATGACATCGAGAAAACAATGATAGTCCTACATGGTATAAACTCCTCTATATACCACCCCCCCTCAAATTATAGTTCTAAATGAGCTTCTAGAATCTTGTTTTGACAGGTACAACCTCACACACAGTCACTTAATAAGACAGCTCTATGGACCGAAATTCCACTTTCAACAGATGCATTTTCAGTGTGGCACACAGGAAATTAAATGTGAGAGTGTCATTAACATGGACGTTGTAAGTTTAATTCCCTACACAGGGGGCTGACAAACTGAGATTGTTTATCTATTTCTCATCATGGTTATGTGTTTCCTATGGGATCCAGTGAATTTCTCTGAATTCAAAGTCTTTGCCCCCTTTTTTGAATGAGTATATACTTGTAGTTTCAAATTCAATTCTCAAAAAGACATATTCTCAGAAGCCAAAGAAACTAACAGTGGCACATCAGTAAGAACATGATTCCACAGCATGGTTTCTGATGGTTAAGGGTGGTGTTCAGGTCCGATTCAGAACGTAGAACTGTGTGTGTGTGTGTAGTTTCCTTAAATATTTCTTCTTAGAGGAAGTAATGTAGCAACTAATGTCTAATGACATCAATCAGGAAGTTCATTAAAGAAAAACTGATAACAAGATATGTTATCATAGTCAACAATTAACTGGGCCATGTAGGAATCTTGATTGCTTTTTGGATGTGTAACTGGGGCTGCTTTTGGGGACTGTTCTTAAAAAGTGGTAGGTGTGGCACAGGTGCTTCCTTCTCAAGGCTCATTCTGACCACAGGGAAACCTGAAAGTCTGAATCACAGGTAAAGAGATAGGCCAAGGTAAGCTATTCATACCCTAGAGCTGTTACAGGTAGATAAGATAGATATCCACTTCATGACTGCCTTTCTAAATTTCCTTTGTCCTCAGGTTTACCCCTCACTACAGGTTCAACAGACTTGAGTAATGGTGGGAAAAGTTTCTGATAGCCCTGGGGACTCGGCTAGAAGGAATTAAAGGCATTTTGCTAGCAGTCTCCCTTGGCAGGAGCGCGCTTAAGGGAGACTCAAATGTCTCTGTCCTCCTGGGTGGAGAAGGGCAGAGTTAAGAAGTTGTCTGACTATGCTTAGCCTTGGCCTGGAAAAGACCCTGCAGCAAGCCGAGGTATCTGAGAGCATCTAGCCTTCTCAGCACGTGAGCTAGCCTACTTCTTGGTGAGAAATCACCTACCCACATTCTGAGTCCAACAATGTGATGCCCAACCAGACCAATGACCTAAGCATTTTAGAACCTCCTCTTGCTTCTTCATACGCTCATGTCTCAGGATGCTCAGACATGCTCCTACATACATGTATCATTCTTCCAAGTAGTCTGTTGGTTTTAATTTAAAGTCCTCCTAAATGTTAGAGGAAACAGAGGTTTAAGCCAGCTTTTAACTCAATTTCCTCATTTCACAGATGAGAAAACACCCAGAGCGGATTACCCACGGTCAACTGGAACACAAACCCAGGTTTTTTGACTCTTAATTCAGGATTCTATTTTTAAAATCTCTAAAAAATGGCAAACATAAAGACTCCAAGAAATAGCTCTTGGGCTATCTTGCCTATGGCACAATGTGAAGTCACCCTTAGCTGGCTTGTAGGCTGTTGTCCATACTATGCATTCAGATGGAGCTACAAAGACTCTAGTTTGCTGTCAGAAGCTCCGTCACATTGAAAGGGCACATTTTCTACTTCTGCCAGCAATGGGAGAAAGAGCATATGGTGTTTTAAACCAATCATAGTTGCCTGAGTCAAGAGGGTGCTCTTAAAGTAAGCGGTGTGCTGGTTATTCTGTTTGCCCCTCCAGACTCACCAACCATCCTCCCTCTCGCTGCACTCCATCTGTGTCCTGGGACACTGACCTCCACAGACTCGTCACCTGGATTGGCTTGTCCCCTAGCTCGCAGTTGTATTTAAATAATGGGAAGGCCCAGAAGGAGGTCAGAGGTCAGGGTATTGGTTATTCTGGTCCCCTCTCTGCCTCGCCATGGTTTTGGCAGTGGCTGCATCCCTCTACCTATGGCCATAGCTCCCTGCAGCCACAGGTCTCATCAGAGGCCGGAAATGCTGTTTCTTCTTGCCAGCTCAGTCCTCTGAGGTTCTCCATCATCCTTTGTCAGTTCCCTTTACCCTTTCACCTTTGCAAATAGTTCCATTATTAAACTCTTCATTAAATTAACATGTTGAGCAAGCTGTCTTTTCCTTGCCAGGACCCTGACCATGACAGGGGCCATCCCTGTGGGTTGGGGCACTCCTCAGCTCTCTTGGGTAGCCATGGGTGGAACTGTATCAGATAACAATATTCTACATTCGCTGACTTGGGTATGGGGTCACTTCTATTTGAATGGGGAGAAGAGCAAAAATAAGGTAGTGGATCTATGGGAAACCAATATGGCAGCTGGCAAAATGTTCTTCTGGTCTATCTTAGAACATTCTACTCGAGTGAAATGACTCCACAGCAGAATCATAGGATTCTACTCCTAGTGTCACCAGTGGTTTATTCCATGGAATTGGGCAGGTCTCTGCTTCTACTTCTCTAAATTGGTCACATGTTTCTGTTCCCTTGCATGCCTGCTAAATATAATGTGTTACTATCTGCAATGTCCAAACTCTACCAACTCATGGTAAGCTGTCTTAAATGCTAAAACAAACACAAATTGAACTAGTTTTCCCATCTGTTTCTTTAACAAATGGGAGCTTAAGCCCATAGGGAAACTGCGTGGGTCAGGGAAACATCAAATGAACACTTCTGAACAAAAACAAATGTTTCTGAAGATCTCAAGATATTTTAAACATAGCACTCCATTGGCCAGGCTTCCCCCCCTCCAACGCCTGCACAAGATCCTGATGACAGCATTATTTGCTTGAATTGGATTTGTTTCTGTGCCCAGAAACAACACACAAGGAACCTGGAACAGGAAACAGCTACTGGGTCCTAAAAGTTTTTCCAGGACATTGTCTGAGACTAGACAGGAATGAAACAACAGTTGGAAAGCACACCAAGGGAGCAAAGAGAATCATTCTTCGAGATCTGTGTTATTGCTCTTCTTTTACTATTAAAAATATCAAGAGCAAAGAGCAGTGTCTTACATTCTGCCTAAAACCCTGCCAGGTAAGACAACATGGGGTAGGAGGTTGGGGATGACGAGGGAGCAGAGGAGGAGGAAGAGAGGGAGGAGGAAGAAGCTTATTTTTAATTGGAGAAATTAGCATCGTCCCCCCTGATATACCCCTGTGGGCAGATGCTCTTTCTGGGTGCCCTGGAGGCCTCTGCCATGCCCTACTGTAGCCTGCAGCTTCCTTGACATTCTACGGAACTAAAATCTATGCACACCCTTGAGTTTTGCCTTGTTCCATGTTGTGCCCTACCAATGCCTAACAAAGTGCTTGGCACATTGTAAGTAATCAACAAATGCTTCTTGGTTGACTGAGTTAATGCATTAATGAATGGTTGAGATGAGTAAGAGATGAATCAGTGAATGGAAGAATAAACAATTGAGAGTACTATCTTTCTAACTGATAAATTATTTCTTTCTGAAAGAGGGATGGATATTTACCATCAGCGGGATCTATATCATGAAATCATGGGGCCATTTTCAGGCACTCGCTACTGACTCTTCTCTGTCGACCCTCATCTCAGGTGTATACACCCCGGTGTACCCAGCTCTCTTGGATACTCTTGGGGAAACTGTATTAGGTAACAGTAGCCTACGTTAGCTTACTTGTATATGGAGTCACTTCCATTTGAATGAGGGGAAAGGCATAAACAAGGCAGGACACATATGAAAAACCAATAGCAGTCAGCAACATCTGCCCAATACTTAAGACTCTCCTCATCTGTACAGTCCTTAGGAGGGATTTCCTCTTGAGAAATGTTCTATCTCCCAGTTCCCTTGGGGCTCCCCACATCCTTTCCTGTCTCCTTCCGTACCTCTCCTCTCCCATGGGTTTCTTTCCTGTGCTCCTTCTTCTACTCTCTAACTTCTTGATCCATTTCCTCTCTCTTCTTGGTGAGTATTTCTTCAACTTTTATTTCTATTATTATATTGGGGGGATCACATAATTTATCAACTGAATGAGGACATTTTTGAGAGTTAAAGGGAGTGCTAGGAATAATCAAAATTCTGTAAAATATTAAATTAAAATATTAATTTATTGATTTTATTTGTCTTGGTGGAATTATAAAATAGTCTTATTTAAAACCTATTTTAAAAAATGAGGGGCGCCTGGGTGGCTCAGTCGGTTGAGTGGCTGACTTCGGCTTAGGTCATGATCTCGCGGTCTGTGAGTTCGAGCCCCACATCGGGCTCTGTGCTGACGGCTCATCAGAGCCTGGAGCCTGCTTCAGATTCTGTGTCTCCCTCTCTCTCTGCCCTTCCCCTGCCCACGCTCTGTCTCTATGTCTCTCAAAAATAAATAAACGTTAAAAAAATTAAAAAAAATGAAATTATTGCCACCAAATAAATATATCTATGCTTATTAAAGCAAACTAGAAATAATTTATCTTGTTCAATCTATTATCAAAATATTAAACAATACCATTAGTAGAATAATGGTGCTTGGCATATATTCATATATTTTCATGTTTTTTTTTAGTCACATTTATTTCTAATATTATTATGTCATGTTATTTTCCTAAAGGATTTTTTTTAACTCAGATTTATTTTTTAATCTTTTTGTTTCATAAAATTGCATATAATGTTCAAACTTGCATTTTTCAAGCTTTTGAAGTACTACATAGTGGAAAGTACTAACATTGCATTTTATTGTTAATAAATTTGAAACTGATGACATCCTCAATTGAATCTTCTCCGTAGATTGTATTATCTTTTAATTGAGAAAAATACTTTTTCTCAAGTTACTAAGATGCCTTGTAACTTCAGAGCAATTTCTACTAGCAAATATTCCAATTCTATATTTTTAATATTAAAATGCATAAATATTTAGCCGAAATTTTTCTCAGATATTGTCTTTTACTCTCCCAAGTACTTTTCTTTCACAGCTATTTTTTGAGGGAAAAACTCTTCATATAAATTGTGTCTATGATTCCCAAGTGCAAGCTTTTCCATTTCCCTCCATCCAGCAAGAATATAACTTTATGCAATTAAAAATAAAAATAAAAATGTCATCAGGCACCAGAGCGACTCAGTGAAGTGTCCAACTTTGGCTCAGGTGATAATCTACGTTTTATGGGTTCGAGCCCTGCATCAGACTCTGTGCTGACAGCTCAGAGCCGGAGTCTGCTTCAGATTCTGTCTCCCTCCCTCTCTCTTTGCCTACCCCTGCCCCCAGCTCACCTTCTGTCTCTCTCAAAATAAAATAAACATTAAAAAAATTAAAATAAATAAAAATGTCATCAAAAGATTCTTCTAATAGATCAAGATATCCCAAGAGCAATTTTAATTTTACAACTGAAATCTTCTATACTTTTTGAGCGCTCCACATTTAATGTGTTTACTTTTTTCCTTTCTGTTATAGGAATAAATTTTGTTTTTCCTATTTGTAGGCATTGTTTTCAATAATCGCAATGGGTTAAAAGCTTTAAAATGGAATTTTTGAACACTCTCTTCTTGGGAAAACTAGCATCAAGTTATCCAACAGATGTCAAACAAAATGCAACCAAAACTTACAAATGTGTTAATAAAAGTTCAATACCACTGCAAAACATGTAGAATGATCTACAGAAGTAGTTCTTCAAGGGGGGCAAAATCTTTAACAAGGCAGCATAGATGATGGGCAGCAAAGACAAAGTACATAGTGAGACAGGAACTTTTTTTTTTTTTTCATATTCACCATCAGGTTCATCACAAAAATTCTGTGATTCAATTACTCTAACAGGATATACAAAAGTATTTGTAAATTAAAACCCCTGCAACTTTTATTTTAATTGATCTAACATTGCAACTCAGTGGAAGGAAAGTTTGGATTATATGAACACCAAAACCCATCTTGGACCTATTTCTGCACTGTAAGTTTCTTGTACTTCTCCAATAATGTTGCTTTTACCGAGAAGATGTGCTTCACCAAAATTTGAACGTATATAATCACTATACAAAAAACCTAAACATCTGGGGCACCTGTGTGACTCAGTCAGTTAGGTGGTAGACTTTGGCTCAGGTCATGGTCTCATGGTTCGTGGGTTCAAGACCCGCATTGGGTTCTGTGCTGACAGCTCAGAGCTTGAAGCCTGCTTCAGATTATGTGTCTCCCTCTCTCTCTCTGCCCCCCACCCCCTACTTGCAATCTCTCTCTCTCTCTCAAAAATAAATTTAAAAAAATTTAAAAACTAATCATTTACTTTTCACTGTTAGACTAAAGTTTATTTTTAAAAAATGAATTTGAGGGGTGCCTGAGTGGCTGAGTTGGTTAAGCGTCCGACTTTGGCTCAGGTCATGATCTCATAGTTCATGAGTTCGAGCCCCACATCGGGCTCTGTGCTGACAGCTCAGAGCCTGAAGCCTGGTTTGGAATCTGCGTCTCCCTCTGTCTCTGCCCCCCTGCTCACACTCTGTCTCTCTCTCTCATAAATAAACATTAAAAAAAAAAAAAAAGTAACTGCTTTGGGAAGACACACAAAAAAAAAATGAATTTGACATTAGTGTTAACAATAAGATCATATATTTCACCTTCTTCAGAATAAACTTCTAGAAACTTTATTTTTATTTCTTCCTTTAGAAGAAAAATTTGAACCAATTATCGGAATTAACTAAGTTTCTCACAGCACTAATAAAATTGATAGCTTTGAACTTTGCAGTTTTCCGTCTGCTGAAAGTGCTAACCTGTTAACTGCAAACACTTCAGTTTTCCCATGCATAAGAAGACTTGGAATTAAAATAAAATGCATGACATTTATTTTAAAAATCATTTGATGTAAATGAAAAATCACGCTTTGTGGAGGGATTTGTAAACCCACCTGCTGTAGATTCCTCAGCTACCATTCATCAGCTACTACTAATTTTTAAAATTTGATGCTGATGCTTTGTTAGCAAATTTTGTCTTCTGTTTTTCATGGAGGCATTTGCCACAGTGGATGGAAAATGTTGGTCAACTTTTGTGCCAGTTCACTAACGTTTGGTAAGAAACTGAGTCATGAGTTTTTCATTAAATACACACTTTTGTTTTTGGAGCTCACTGTTACCCAAAGAGTTTATCTTGAAATTAAAATGTTACTAAATAATAAAATTAATGTTGTGGGTTTAAATGGTAATAAATGAGAATACTGCTGTCGAAAGTGTTCCGCGTTCGGTGGCAGGGCTGCTCAGACTCTGTTTCCTGCATGGGACCCCGCTATTTTCCTATATGCAGACACTCTGGTGTTCCCAGAGAGCCTGCCAGCAGGCAACATGGTATAGCTTGCTGTACCCTGTGGGACCTAGGATTGGCCACGTACAGGTAGCCATAGGAGCGGCAGCACTGAGGCTCTCATGGCCACCAGAGACCAGAGCTCATGAACTCCAGCGCTCACAGCTGAGGATGCTGTCCACTGGCAGCAAGGTTGCTGCATGCCGCACTTGGGAAGGGGGTGGCAGTTACCTAGTATCTGGAACACAGTGGGAAAACAGAGACAGGTCACCCCCTGGGTAGCCCTTCAGCCTTAACCAAAAGTTACAGTGAGAATTCTGTTCACTGACCCTGCATCTCACACACACCTGTGGAAGACCTTGGCAGGAGTCACAACGAAACAAAACCAGGGGTCTACCAGCTCCTCTTGGTTTCTTTTAATCCAACAATTAATAATGACACTTTGTTCAAAATAATAATCAAAGGAAAATCTGGGACAATTAAGTTGCATGGGATGCCAAAATAATAGGCGTTTGCCAGGACTCCCTTGGGGAATATACGGTGTGTGGGCACCCTATGTCTTAGGACTCTTGGGTTTTATTTTCATTGCAGAAAAGCTCTAAATTTCTTATCCTTTTCTATGCTGAATGTATTTCTGTGTGCCAGTCCATCCCTCAAGACTCCTACGCCTTTCATAAAACAGAAGAGTGAGGGGCAAATATCTGATAGGGTGTGAAAGCGAGAGGAAGGCAAGTCTCATAGAGGTAATGATCAGAGACCACACAAGAGATAAATGCATTCCTTCCTATGTTGGAAAAGGCTGTGCTAGAGCCTGCTTGGTACCTATGCCAGGTCGTTAGTACTCTTCCTCCTCACCTGCAAGGGGAACTTGAAGATGAAAACCACCTGCTGAGGAAGGTGGCTTAGAAAATAAAAGGGTCCTGGGCTGCTGGTGACTTGGAACCTCCACAGTTATGAAGTGCCAACTTCCCGACCCACAAATGAATGCGATTTCTGACTTACCAAACGCTCACTGCTGTAGCCTCTGCTTTTCACCCTAGGCTCCTCTGTCTCCACTCTGCCCTCTGTGCCCCAAATCCTTTGCCACTCTTGTCCTTAAAACTCACCCCCCTCAAAAATAAATAAATAAAATAAAATGAAACTCACCCCCCTCATTCTTTGCATGTGCTATTCCCTTGGCTTAGATGCCTTTCCAGCCTGGATACTGAAACACTTCTGATGTTCTGCTAGAAATAAGCATAGTCATCACCTCCTCCAGGAAACCTCTCCAGGCCACACCTGCTAGCATAGTCCTTGCTTGTTTCTCTCAGAGCTGTGTTATATAGTCACCTGTTAACCCGTCTGGCTCCTTCGACCTGTGACAGGTTGGAAAGGAGGTGGGGGGACAGTGTGCTTCCCTCATTTTGTCATCATATACTGCTATGCTAGGTCCACTTCATGTGAAATGAATGAATATTGAAACTCGCTAAAAAGGGGAGTCCCCAAAGTTCTCTGGAAAGATACCTGCTCAACCTCTAGAGGCAGAGGTCACAAAATAGCAGTTACTCATTCTCCATCAATAGGATCTGAGCCATTATCCTATGATATCTCCTCGGGGACCTGGGGGGTGGGTAAGAGGACATGCCTATTAGCAACCCCAGTTTATAGTTGGGCAAATGGAGGCACGGGGAGGTTAAAAGCCCCAGGTCAACACAGGAGCTGGTTATGGACCTGTGATTGGTAATCAAGCCAGACCATGGGCACCTGATGGATGTCTGTCCTCCAAGCCCCACTACCTCCAAGAACTTGCTAGGGTTTCTTTGTTTTGTTTTGTTTTCTTTAAGTTGAATCCAAAAAATCCTCTCTCTGGATTAAGCCATCCTGGCCTCAAATATCTAAAACAGCTTTTTCTTCTTCTTCTTCTTCTTCACCATTTGAAATGTTTTTAAGAGTTTATTTCAAACACCCTTTTCTTTGCACTGATTGTTCAGAACTTTCATTCCACTTTGTCAGTGTTTTTTGTAGTTGGCTCTGATTTCTAAAAGGTTTTTATTTCTTTTCTATTAGCGGCCACCACCTGCTTACTGTTTGGATGGGGTTTGCTGTATTTTCTTTGCTTTCATCTGTTGAAATGGATGAGAAGGCCCTTAGGTAATGAATCTCGTTTCCACTTTTCCCCCTAACCTCCCCTATTTTTAACTCCCCCTGCCACTGTTGAGAAGGAGGAAAAGGATGGAAAATTCCTGGGGTGTTGATGAATCTATGGGAGTCTCTTCTTCTCCCGGAGAAGGAGGGGCAGACAGAAGAGGGCACAATTATGCCGGGAATGCTGCAGGTGTCTGGCTGCCTTCCACAGTTCCACTCTACTTAGCCACGGCAGGACCCACTCTTGGCCTTCCTAATGGCCTTCTTGGGGGGCAATGAAAGGTGTCTCTTTCTACATTCTAATGGCGACCCATTGGCTGCATCAGGGGATGCTGTTGTCAGTGGTCACTGCTAAGCCCCCCCTCCCCTTGACGGACACTAGCTTGTCCCATTTTGGGCTAATCTGCACACACTGGCTCCTATGGGAGCAGCCTCTCATATAAATATATAAATATTTTACCAGTCCATCCTGCCCTTGAGGTATCAAGTTTAATGAGCTAAACATCCTCCATTCATCACCCAGCAGAATGTTATTTACTCCATGTGAGAGGGCAAGTGGGCAGCTGCAAAGATGAGTCAAAGGCTCTGTGTGCTTATGTCATCCCTACAGGATCATCCCAAATCTTTCAGAACAAAGTCCTAAATCCAGGAGGTCCACGAGCCAAGTTGATGCCTCTCCCCTGCCCACTACTTTCTCCCACCACATTTCAGATATCAACTTCTCACCCACCTTTTGTCACCTTAAAACAAAAGACACTCTTCCCTCATATCTGCCCACTCTGGAAATGCAGGAGCATGGGATGTTTTGGCTCGGAAAGAGAGAAAGAGGTCTTGACTTCTTTTCCCCTGATGACTCCATCGCCAAGGTCAAGTAAGCTGTAACACTGAGAAAACGTAGCTGAATACCAAAGGCCCCTCGACATCTCAGAATATCTTTTGTGGGTACTATCGGTTGCTCTGCTCAGCTGCGACGACCACTCAACGCAAGTGTATGAAGTCTAGGAACAGCAGAAGGGAAGGGCAGAGGGAAGGTGTTGGAGGCAGGAGGTGGACTTGGGGAGTCAGTGAGGGAGAGGAAGGGCATGTTGAGCAGGGGTCTCCCATTCTCACATACCCCATGCTCTACCCCGACAGACATAGACAAAGATGAGGCCTGGAAGCTACCACCTCATCTGCTACTTATTAGGAACAGTGATCCACTGACATCTAAGGGGCCTAGGCGGGGAGCTGCCATCCCAGCACGGAAAATGATTTAAACCAGTCAGGGTCTGAAATGCCTTTTGCCCTTTGTCCCCATTCTTTCTCTCAGGGCTGATCAGCCCTCCCCCCCCACCTCCCCACTAGAGGGGCAGGGCCCCTCCCCCACATGTCCAGGCTTTCCGGAGCATCCTGCCTTTGGCCAGAGGTCTAGAGAAACCTCTCCCAGGCTGTGCAAGGCTTTAGCCCAACACTAATTAGTAATGCAATCCCGCAAAGAGTGAAGCTGCCTGCCACCTCCCCTCACTCATGGTGATTTATGTTCAATTTGTACAAATGGAGAAAATGAGATTTCAAATTTCAATGCCATTTCTGCAATGAGGTGATTAAAAGAGAGAGAGGTATCGCCTTCCACTGTATAGAATATTGATCCCCGTGCCATTTTCCTTTGCAATAACCATTAGCTCAGTATTATTTGCAAACCTCTAATGTGAACCTGGAGATGTAATTTACATTTGTGCCTCACTTATTTGCTTTAACAAAACAACACAAAAGCTTTGGGTCTTTCAATCTATCCATATTGTCAATAAAATTAGCAGCTTGAAGGGGGAAAAATTATATTCAAAACCATAACTTCCCATTAACTACCGCAAGACACGACACATTGTTCCAAAGGAGAGAGCGCAAGCCCCTCTCTTATTCTCTGCCTCCCCCCTGCCCTCCCCCTACTCCGTGGGGCTAAGATTCAAGAAGAAAACTTGGAAGTGAAGCATCCCCTCCTTCCAAGGCGGTGGATCAGCTTGGATGCTCTGGGCCTCTGGGCTGGCCGCGCGCGTACACGTGAGGCCTGATCCCTGAGGGCGCGGCCCCCATTGCCAAGTGCCGGCACACTCCGTGCCCAGAGGCCCCGGCCCCGCCAGGCCTATGCGCACACACAGACGCGTGTGGGGCCGGCGCGGACCCTCCAAGAGGCTTCCTGAAAGAGAGAGGAGAGCCAGGGCGGGGGCTGGCGGGCGGAAGAAAAGGAGGTAATCATGAATAAAAGCGCAGGGCCGCGTTAGCGCAATTCAAGAGGCAGTCCGTCAGCCTCAGACTCTTAACAAATAGGCCAGCAGCCCTGCTCTCTCATTTCTTGTCTCTGCAAATCCGTCAGCTGCCTACCACTGCCTACCAGACCCTGGAAGACGAGAACAAGAAAAGGCGAGGGGGGGGGGGGCAAGCTAATGACCCATAATTGCCGTGATAGTGGGAGAGGGGCCAGGCAGCTGTTTTACATTCCTGGTATGTATAGTATGCAAATATCGACAAAGCCTCGACACAGTTTCGCTATTGTGGATCCGGAGGGTAACCAAATTAGCCTTTGGCAGCCATGGTAATTGGGAGGTGCTGTTCCCATTAGGAGTCCTGCAAATTATGAAGAAAAATGGACGGAGGGCTTTGTCACAAATAATAATACCAAGAAGAAAAGAGCAGGCGGCTGTCTTTTCTTTTCTCCCCCCCTACTCCTCACCCTCTGCCTTTATTTTTTTTTTTAATTTCTGCATTGTGTTGTTAATACCTCTCCATTTAGTAATAAGAAAACAGTCTGAAATCCTCCCCCCCAAACCCCCCCAGCAAGACGTGCTAGACTTGAATGCAAGAATGTCAAGTTTGCCAGGGGAAGAACATGGATGAGGTGAGGAGTTTGTCTGCACTGGGGCCCAGGGTGTGCAGGTAAGAAAGGTGCAGAAGTCCTGGGGCAGATATTCCGACCTGGTGATGACGGAGGCTTTGGAAGCGATGTGTCAAAGGAAGCACCCTTTCCGGGAAGTGCTCTCTCCTTCTCCCAGTGGTCCGAGAACATCACTTCCTCGGTCAGAGCTGGGTTTTGTCTTCCATCTCACTCCCAAAGAGTCTTACGTTCTGGTTGTCTTGAATGTCTTAACCGTTCAGATACCCAGTGCGAACACCTCCAATCACGATGCATTAAGCCCCAAACTCTTGCAGAAAAGGCTCGGAGTCTTTCGCCCTGGGCATTCCCTTGAGATAGCCTAATTCCATGTTCCCAGGAGCTGGGTGCCTGCTGACCAGATGGGCCACTGGAATATCAGATGACGCTGTGATGAGCTCACCCCTTTGTGTGGCATGGGTGACTGAAGGGGAATGGTCAGCTCAGGGCCAAATCGCCCCAAATGAGACGCGTGGCATCAGAGGGGAAAAGCTAAAACTGTGCTCTGAAAGCTACCACGTGAAGAAAGGCACTCCCAAAAGCACTCTCTCCTTCAAAGCAATCAACTTCCAATTTCCCTTGTTTTAGCATCTGTTTGTTCTGCCAGAGGAATGCCTTGGATGAAAAAGACCTCCCTGGAAGTTTGTCTTTCATTTGTATTCTGCCAGGGGCATAGGGACATTTCATGCATTGCCTTGGCATTTTATTTTTGTTTTTCATTTCACAAAAATGTACAACGTTAGGACGTGGATGGAAATAGGAACCTTCCACTCGGATAACTGGAAAGATGTAGCCACACACACTCACCGTTAAAACCAGACAGCATTTCCCACAAGGAAAAAAAAAAGTTGTTGTGTAAGGTTTGAAGTATCCTCAGAGACTCCGCTGCAAAAGTATTCCACCCATTTTGTCCTCTGCAGGGGAGAGCAAGCACCGATGGCCAGTTGCGCAGATTTGGAAAATTAACAACATGAGAAAGACCGAAAATAGATCGGGTCATCACAAAGTCAAACAGAGGTTTGAATAATTCGCAAAAAGAAATGACAAATCGCTTGCCTGGTCTCACTGCCCATGAAACCAAAGGGCAATCTAGGAAATAGAGCCAGGTGGGGAGGTAGGGCCCACGAGGCCGGCTTCTTTTTGTTGCCTAGTGTTCGAACCCCACTCGGGCCACAGGGGAACAACTGGCCTCATGTTCCTCTCCACGGCTTTCCCTGATCCGTTCCATTCCCCGCTGATTTTAATAAAGAATGCTCAACTCCTAGGTGCCATCCCAGTTTCCAGGCTCTTTGGAGAGAAACTTGAGGTGGGGGGGGGGTGGGGGGGTGGTGGTTCTAGCATTCTTTTTCTTTTTTTTTTTTAATGTGGGTTTTAAAAAAAGGTTTGTTTATTTATTTTGAGAGAGCCAGCAAGCACAAGCAGGGGAGGGGCAGAGAGAGAGAGAGAGAGAGAGAGGAAGAGAGAGAATCCCAGGCAGGCTCTCAGCACAGAGCCCTACTTGGGGCTTGAACTCACAAACCTTGAAATCATGACTTAAGCCAAAAACAAGAGTCAGATGCTAAACTGACTGAGCCACCCATGCGCCCCCAAAAATGTTTCTGATTAAAAAAAATACCCTTCCATTTTGTGACTGTGTTTGTTTGGGCTTTTGTTCAAGCTCTGCCTCTTGGCAAGGCTGACAAGACCAGCCACACCCCAGCCCTCCAGCCTCCTTTTTCTCTCTTGCTCGCTAATAACTCCAACCACACAAAACAGGTTTCAGGGTCTTGAGCCCAGCATGCTCTCTCTCACCTCTCACACTTCCAACGCAAACCTACTCTCGGCCTACCAGGCTTTCCCTGTGCACTGCTTACTCAGTCACACAAGCACCTGACAACACACACATGGACACACACACACATTCAACACATATACCTGGCCTGACTCATCTGTGTCCTCTTCCTCAGCTCTCTGCTTAGATGCTACTTCCTCTGGCAGGCTTCTGTGAGCCCCCAAGGTAAGCTGTTTCCTGTGCACTCTCACAGTCCCCAGTGCTAGAATTTAATACAAAGTTCTCTAATTGTTCACTTTTCCGAGGCTGTAAGCTCCTTGAGAGCAGCGACTGTCTCCCTCCTGTCCTCCATTGTGCCCTCATTACCTAGCACAGCGCCTGACCCATAGTAGTTGAGCCATAAACGTGTATTAAATAAATGCCATCTGATTATCCACAAGCTTAATTGATTTCCAAAAGCTTAATTGAGGGCCTAACGTGTCACTTGATAACACTTCTCCATCACTCTTTTTGCATTGGGGAATTCTGCTTGCCAGCAAGTCTATCAATTCCAGAATCCCAGAAAGACCAGTGTGTATTCCAAATACCAAATTAACTCAATGGTGCTCGCTGACCTCATGCCTTTTGTCATGTCGCTTTCAGTCTAGCCCAGAACACTTCCCACTTCCTGATGAATCTAGGGCCTCTCTTCCTTATTTTTGTCTCTTCAGGAATGCAATTCATTGTTATCTACAAATGTTGCAAAGGCTCTATCCTTCTGGGTGCTGTGCCCTGCTCTGCAGGCTTCAGGATCTCAGGCTTTCCCCATAACCCAGAACAAGACCACTTCAGCCCTTGCAGGGGATTCACAAACACTGAGGCAAATTCCCTTCACCATAAGCCCAATTCAGCGCAGGTTACTGAGTGTTTGTGTCTTAGGTTATATGTGTGTTAAGAGCACAAAACCTCCTTGGAAAAATAAGGCTTATGAGATGATGGCAATAACAGAAATGAAATGATGGGAAATGGAAGTGGAGATTGGAGTTTGGTAGAAGAATAGTGTTCCTAAAGCTGAATAGCTTGCTATTTAGAAAGAGCAAGGGTTTGAGCTTGAGGAAATGGGAAGCAGACAGTGAATAGGGACAATGGCTGGGACACAGGATTCCTGAAGAGGTTGGTAAAAGGATGGTTTTGGAAAAGAGCCACATTGGTGAGAGCCTTGAATATCATACTGAAGATTTTAATTGATGATGCAGAGTTGGTGTATGGCATTATAGGGCAGAGTCACTCAAATGTCTTCTGAACCATTTCCAGAAAGACAGTGATTAAAGTCTAATATAGAAATGACTCAGTGAATCACATGTCTGTGTGATCTATGTGACTGCGTGGACCCTGTCACATTAAAGCTGTGCCTGACCACATGACTTGCTTTGGTCAATGGGACTTCAGCAAATGTGAAGTAAGTAGAAGTTTGAAAAGTGCTCCTGTACTGGAGTTTGTCTTCTCTTGCTGCTTGCTGGTACTTCTAGCTCCATGTGAAAAAGG
Organism: Paguma larvata; assembly: GCA_030068075.1. Taxonomy (NCBI): domain Eukaryota; kingdom Metazoa; phylum Chordata; class Mammalia; order Carnivora; family Viverridae; genus Paguma; species Paguma larvata. The sequence continues at coordinate 44,149,678 of CM057841.1, forward strand.
CGTAGGCTAGTCTTGAGAATGAGAGGTCAAACAAAGAGAGGCTCAACTGTAGTTGACCCAAGTGAGGTCCCAGAGCTCAGCTGACACTGTGTGGGGGCAGAAGTAGGTTGCCTTAGCTAAGCCCAGCCTAACTGGTCCACATACAGATGAGTGAGTTAAATAATAAAGCAGTTTTGTTTGAAGCTTCTAATTTGGGGGCGATTTGTTACTCAGCAATAGATAACTAATACAAGGTCCTCAAGAGAGGAGCCAAAAGAACTTGAGAGAACAGGACTACTCTTTTAGGAGCTGATAAACGGAGAGCAAGTACTCTGCTCTTTAGAAAGCTAAACGAATGGGGCCATCTTTTAGGGCTATCTGCTCAGAGTTCTAACAATACCATGGCTGGTTGAGGGCAGCAGTCAAGAGGTTGGCAAAGGAAGGAGGGCCAGCCCACTATGGTGGTAATGACAAAAGCAACATGGGCCAGCACTGGTTGGAGGGGGTTAAGGGAAGGCCAGAAGGATGAAAGAAATAACAGAGCCCACATCAGTAAGGATCTCGTGGCCAAATGGCAGGCCACAGCAAGATCCATGCTGGGGGAACCAAAGGGATAACAGAGCAGACGCTGATACTGAAATGTATGGATACAGCATGTTAAGGGCTTCCTCTTAGTATTGTGCTGGGATAAGAAAAATTGGTGGAGGGTGGGGGTTACTCACTGGGGAAAGCTTCACTGATGAAGTTTTCTCCATTTCAGGCAGCTGGCTGTGATTTAGGAAAACATGAGATGCCTAGAGAATAAAGCTGTATGACAGGGCATACAAGACCCACCAAAAGTTGTCTGTCAGCCTAGACATTATTTTTGTTTTTATTTTCATCATCCCATCTACTATTGGAGGTGACGTCCTATTGCATGCCCAGTTGTTAGGGGCCAGAGACGGAATGGTGATTAATAGCATCTGTTCTAGAATCGAATGCCAGCTTAACCACCTACTAGCTGATGACCCTGGTAAACTTACTTAATATCAGTTTCCTTATCTGTAAAACAGGGATAACAATAGTTCCTATCCCATATAGTTGCTGTGATGGTTTTAAAGAATCGTACATTCAAAGTGTTTAGCACAGTTTTCAGTACACAGCAAACTCTTTATGTTATCATTCTTTTCTCTTTTTTTTTTAATGTTTATTTACTTATTTTGAGATAGAGAGAGAGAATTCCAAGGAGGCTCCACACGGTCAGTGCAGACCCTGACATAGGGCTTGAACTCATGAACCGTGAGATGATGATATGAGCCAAAAATCAAGAGTCAGACACTTATGTGACTGAGCCACCCAGGTGCCCCATCACCATTTTCAATAGTTATTTAGTCCTCCGCATTTTCTCAAAATTCTGAGTAATTCATTTGGATCATCCACAAAGATCTCACCATGTGAATAGCATCGATATCTTCTCTGATACCTAAAATATATTAATTAGGGAAAAACGCCCTCTTGATCATGGCATTTGAAACTGGAAGGGAGAGAAGTAAAGTTCTGAATTTCCTTATGCTTGGGATTCTAATATATTCCTGATGAAAATCTACATGCACATTCAACTATATTTGATCTTTATTTCTATCCCATCTGGCCAGCAAGTTCTCATTAAGATATGATTTAAGAACTGAAAGTTCATTAAAAAGATCATTTTATGACAAAGTGAGACGAACAACGTAGAAATGATTCCACATCTTCTCCAGATCATCTCATTTAGGGCTTTTTTCCAACCGAATCCCGCATAATTCATACAAGCACTGAGATTTGCCTTTCCAAGCTCTGGAATCATTCAACAATTAACATCACACACCGTTGTTACCTGAGGCACTGAATCCAGATTACAACAAATACCACGGCTAGCAATTTTCTTCTATGACTTTTCTTAAACAGCATTATCTTAGAAATCTTCCTTTCTATTAAATGCATTCTAAGGGAAAATACTCACAAATAATTCTGGTTTCAATATAATTTCCCCTTTCTTAAGAATAGGATTATAGAGACAAATACTTTATAATGAGAACCAAAGTTCTGACTCAGAATGCCTCGAACAATTTTTTCAGATTATTTTTCAACTAAATAAAACAAAACTCATCATAATTGCAATATAAGCGTTCTTTTAAGAGCGGGGATCGGTATCTCCCTCTCTCTCTGCCCTTCCTCTGTTCACACTCTGTCTCTATGTCTCTCAAAAATAAATAAACGTTAAAAAAAATTTAAAAAGAGCGGGGATCAGTCACTTAAATCTTGTGCTCCCCAATGTCAAGATCTGTCTGATCTGTACTTCAGTACAATTATAAAATGATTAAAGCATCTCCACTCATGCTATATAAATATCGAAAACATCAAGGCAAGTATAGAAACTAAGGTATCATTTATGTAATTGTTACAGATTTCTGTGGTACAACCAATTCCCACAAAATTTCACTGCAGCTACTCAAACACTTGTGGGAGAGTCTCTTAAAACCTTTACACTCTCGCCTTAAAATTATTGAAAAGACTGTCGGTCAACATGCTAACAATTATGTCAATAATTCTACTGCCATTCAGAATGGAGGAGTAACTGAGAAGTCCAGTTTAAGAACCATCACATTAACTCCAGCGCTTCCACAGTGGATTTCGCAAAGATGGGATGTTTTTTGTGTTTTTTAAACAATACAGTTGCAAAGTTTTGCCCAATTCCTATTTGAAAGCTTTTTAAGCATATGGGGAGGGGGCGGCGTGGGGAAACCTAGGGGATTCCCTTATTGTTCAAACTAGCAAAATTTTTATTTTGGTTTAAGAAATGTGGAAATCAGTTTCAAGGTGCACAGGATACATGTGAAATCAAGACTGAATTGGTACGTTACATAATTCCATCTTTCGTGGACACAAGCTCTGTGTAACAGAATCATCTTGTGTTTAAAAATAAAATAAAAACTAACTCCACTGAAACCAGGAAACTAGAAGTGACTGCTAACTGATATCTCATTGAATCAATATATAGCATGATGTCAGATTTGTCATGGTGACTAACTTTTGTCATACTACTCTCTTAGGTATAGTTTTCACATGTGGTTGCCATGTTCCTGTAACATGGATATATATTTGGCAAACCCGCATTAAAATATTCTTGTTCCTCCTGCCTTTTATACGTATGAGATTTCTATCAGTGGGAGTAAAGCTAAGCTGTGCTGTGATAACAAGTAAACCCTTGAGTCTCAGAGGCTTGATGCATAATATCCACGTGAAGTCTGATACGGCTCAGGCAGTCCTTCTCCATCTTGAAGCTAAGTCATCTAGGATACGGCCTCTGGTGCCACTGTGTCAGGGGAAGAGAAATGGAAAAGGTACCTGGCTTTTATCTGTTTCAGCCCAGAAGTGATACATACCACTTTCCCTTTCTCGATCCATCATTGACTAGAACTAGTCACCTGGCTCTAACCCACCTGTCTCAGAAATGGAAGACAGCACATGGATGGTTAGGGAGTACCAACCGTCTTGGACACAGACACTAAAATAAAATTGTATAATAAAGTGAGCTTGAACAAGCCTCAAAAGGTTTCAAATTATAACCAAGTCACTGGAGCCGAAGCATTCAGAAATATGCAGCGTTCTGACCACTTCACATCAGAGTCATTTTTCATTGCATGTGCAATTACAAGGGTGACACTGAGTACTGATGACTGGAAACGTAGCATAGGTATATATAACATGTATAAAGAAGTTATATATCATGATATGCATACTTATAAATAGTCATATGGCCTAGAATGAACTTCTTTCAACTACCTTAGTGGCTTTCAACTGGGGGCAAATTTGTGCCCCAAAGAACATTGACGGTGCCCAAAGACATTTGTTGTAGCTAGAGGAGTTTTGCCACTGGCGTTTGGTGAGTAGAGTCCAGAGATTCTGCTAAACATCTTACCATGCACAAGACAGCCACCTCACAACCATGAATTATCTGGCCTAAATGGTCAATGGAGCTCAGTTTGAGAACCTCTGGTCTACCAGATGGCCCATGAAATGCATTTTTGCCCATTGTGCCCATTAACTGCTTTTAAACAACTGCTTGCTTTCAGCTATGTACAGTTGATTCCTTGGTCCCTTTGTTGATGATTCCCAAATCTGTATATCTAACTTTAATCTCACTCAAATGACATATACCCAACTATCTATCAGTTATATTTATCTGGATGTCCAACTATGTCCTTACATGACATCTGTTCAAAATGAAATTCATTTTGCCTTGTTTCCACCTTCTGTAATGTCACAGACCTCCCACATTTCCAGTCACCCCAGCCGGAAACTGTTAGGGCCCCTCCTGATTCCTTTCCCTTCATGATTCCACATGCCTACCAAATCCACAAATGACTCTGACAAGACTGCTGAATCAGACACTCTCTCCATCTCCCTTGCTTGTTATATGTTCTACATCTTGTAGGTTCACTGTTACTCCCGTAGAGTAATATTATTATTATCCCCCTAGTTGGTTTCCCTAACTCCAGTCTATCTTCATCCTGACTCGACATCCTCATTGCCACCAGGGAAGCTGCAGGGTAAAACAGAATGAGCAGAGGATCAGGGACGGGGGTGGGGTGGGGTCAGATATGCCCAAATTCAAACCCTAGGTCTTCCTCCATGATGTGTGGGATGAACCTTAACCTCTCCAAGCCACAGATATAAAATAAGGCTAAAAGCTTCTCCCTTATAAAGCAGTCACGAAGATTAAACGATGTAATATAGACATCTACCAGCACAATTCCTGGGTACATCGAGATGCACAATATGTTCCACGATCATGTGCTTTTGTTATTATTACATCCCTTTTAAAATCACCTTTAACATTAAATTATTTCAATTTGTAAGGATTAACCATTGCCAAATGCCTTAAGCCTTCAATAATCTGCTCACAATGTTATGCGAATGTAAACACTACTGGGTCACCAACCGTGTCTGTATTTTTCTCAGTGTATCCACAACGCTTTGACTACATAGTAGATGATTAATAAATACACAGTAAACAAATGAGTAATAAAACAAATATTAGATATATATAATAATACAAGATGATACAAGAAGTAAATATTTTTGTTTCTATTTAAACCAAGATTTTTCTATTTTTAAAGACTTGCCATTCTAATATAATCCTTCTTCTTCAAGTCCACTCCTATCCACCTCTCTCCCTGCAACTAATCTCTTTGCTCTGTTCTAACTTCTGGTCTTCCTTGACTCACCTACCATTTTACAGCTGTTAGTCTGGTCTGCTTCTAATAGACTATACATGCCTTTCTTGCCAGCATTCTATCTGGTTTACCTTTATCAATATCGTCCCCACCCCAATACACACACATATGCACACAGATTTTTCTCTTTTGTTCTTTTTTCCAGAAACTTCCATGGCTACATGTCCAACCTATCCCTCTAGTTGTACATCGAGCATTGAACTACATAATTTTTGAGGGAAAGCTTCATGCCACAACAAAAAAGTAGCACTCCTACTCACAGGGTGAACGGAAGAAAGCAAAAACTTTTACCCCAAAAAAGCAAGAAGCAGTTAATGCATTAACATTCAGATTGGGTGGAACATGCTTGCATGGTCCTCAGCCCCACCACACCACCCCCCTCACCCCCGCCACATACCAGCCTTGACCTCCCTGGGTCAGTGCTGTTCATTCTGTCTAAGGCTTTTGCCCAGTTCTACCCAGGTAATTTCCTGGCTACTGAGAAGACAATGAACTCAAAAGCCATTGTTCCTGGGTGCTTGGCAGCCCAGTGGGCAGATGGACATGCAGCTGACCCTGATCAGCTGAGATTTCTCTCTGATCACAGTTCAGTCGTCTCTGACACTCAGTTTTCCAGACCTCAGAGCCGCTGGACGGGAGGATAAAAAGCCAAATTAATGAAAGTTGTATCAGGTGCACCCTGGACTGAACTGTCCATGTGGTTTTTGAGACTTGCCTTACTTTCTGCCCTGACTGCCTTATTTCTTTCCACCTCGGGCTGTACTTCTTAAAACCTCCAGACTCACCGCCTCACCCCTAGGTCTGCATGCCTTCCTCCTGGGTTTCCCTCAGGGCCTCTTGAAGCTGGCAGCCGAAGAGTCACTTCCTGGTAGGTGTACTTGGCACGCCTGCAAGTGTACTTAAACTTTGTGTCTGATCAAGTTATGTGTATTGGATCTGAAACCAGTTAGTCAATTCGTTCAGGTCCCTAAGTGGCGATTTGTGGTAATGTCTACATCAATACTAACGGAGCGGTTTGCTAGCTGGTTTACGTAAAGCAAATGGCTACAGGAAAGAGGGCCTGCCTCCAGCGTTCTCTCTGCTAATGAAGATATGGCTTGAAAAGCAGGGAACTCGAATAGAAACAAAAGCAGACACCCATATGTGCATAAATGCCTAGGTGAAGTCCATTTTCTGGGCTGAATCCATTTGCATCTTCCATCCACCCTCAGTTTCCTCCTCCCCAAAGGCTGCTTTGGTTGATGCTTACATGTAATCATTAATATTATAATCATATTCTGTGTATTAAACCCCCAAATCCAGAGCCGATCTGTGTTTTCAAGAGGGAAACAGGGTTGCTGGTGTAAGCTGTACTCAGAGACTTACAGGAATGAATGAAACCCAGCAGGGTTGGGGGCAAAACCTGTGTGGTGTTGAGTTCCATCTCTCAATGTTTCTCTTTTGTATAAACAGTTTCTGCGTCTGTCTAGGCAGGGGAGGAAACTGCCAGTCTAAGAGGGAATTTATTTAGTGTGTGTCTGCATATTGGCTGTATCTCTTTACTACTGCAGAGTACATTGTTTCTAATAATTGTGATGGATTGATACTTATGACTGGCTGGCAGAATTCCTTTAGCATGTTAAAATACTACCTTTTATTCCTTGGTCTAATGCATAACCTGACGTTTCAGTTGGTTTTCATATGTAATAAACAAACTTGAAAAGCAAATACCCTTAAAGAAAAGGAAGACGCTCTGTGTCTGGGTGGATTCCGTTTGAAATCGCTGCCCTCTACCAGCCAAGGGAACCACTTAGCAGGCTTGCTCTTTAGTTCTCATACATCCCCACCTTCTCCAAGTCTGATACAGAGGGAAGAAATCTGTGTGCATATAATACACTAAAATCTGTATGACAAAAATGTTTGAGCTAAAACGGAGCTGCCGAAATCCACCTTACTCTGGTCCGCTAAGCTAGACATGAAAGAGCAAACTTCCTGACTCAATCCCAAGAAGCGCTTCCTTGAATCTTCTGTCTGGTGGTGGGAAATTTGGCCTCTGAAAGTGGGAGTTTTGCCCTCACAATCCCACCTCAGGGCGCTGGCCCCTAAGACCCCTCTGGAAATTCTGCCCCAGAAAAGACATTAAGGCGCAAAAGCTCACCACCATCACCTCTGATCCAGCAACAATCCTCAGGGCGTTGGCGGGAGGCATATTTGATGTGGCGAGGACAGGCTGAAAGGCTTAGCGGCCAAATGTCCAAACGCAGACTGAATACTTGATTCCCTTCCCCTAATCAATGCACATTTCTGAAATAAGTGGCTTTAAATTGCAGGTCACATGAATTTTTATTTCATTTTGTTTTCTTGCATTTTAATTTCCATTCTTTCTTATTGTTGGTTACATCACTTTTCATCATGGCCGTGCTGCGGAAACGTGCACCACGATTTATGGAGCCTTAACATAAATATGATGCTAGACAGAAAGAGAGCGACATATTAGTTTAGAATTTGCAGACTCTCACACACGGAGCGCATGAGGCTGATTTATGAAACTGAGATAGCCTGTAAATCCTAAAGTAAGGCTCTGCAACCATAAGGTCCCAAAGAGACAGAGCCCCTTAGCACAGGATGGTACTTGAAGTCCCCATGCCCTGAAAACAAAGACACACTGACTGTTTTTAGCCTTTGGCTTCCCTTAGAAACACATCTTAAAAAATTAACTCTACATCAAAGTGGTAGGAAGGTTATCTCTTCATCAGTTAATGAGGTATGGGAAATGAGGTATTGGTCACGGGCCACTGTGCTCTCAGATCCAACTCCCCCCCCGCCTTCCTCCGTTGGGTTCCACATCCCAGAGGACTCCCCTGTGCAAACTCTGTTTCCCAAGAGCTCCCTTGCCAAATGGCTTCTGGTGAGGATCAGCCAGTGGGAGGCTTTGGCAAGAACCTGGAGGATGAGAATAAGAGAGAAGCCAGATATTTCTCCCACTTGCTTTGGGTGGCCCCGCTGGATACTCCAGCATACTTCTCCTGCATACAGACAGTCTTCTTGTGGCTCCAGCTCCCTCCGGAGAGCTCCCTCCCCGGCTTCTGTACTACTCACTGCTCCATCTAGGCTGCGGGTAGTAACAGCTTCCCTCTGTCGCTAATCTCTTGATTGTCTCCCCCTGCCCTTCCAGCCCCTCTGAAACTAGACCCCACATTAACTTCCCTATATAAATGTACACAGGCCCTCTTCCTCTGGCTGGGACCTGCCCGATTCAGTGGGGGGACGCCTGGAGACTGTACCATCATCTCCAACCGATTGACATGTGGATGAGGAGGAAAGTCCAAACCTGCTTCCAGCCTCCACCCGACCTCAGCCACTCAGGGACTATCTGACGAATTTGCCGCGACTCCATCTATTCTGCAATACCTTTATCTCCTCCTCCCCCTGGAGAAAGAAAGCCTCAGCTATGGACCTCAGTACATTGCAAGATCCTCTGGGCATCCTGGCAACAGCACTGGAAGGACTAGGATTGGAGGTTGAAACACCCCAAAGGATACGGTGAGAAAAAGGCCACAAACTTCAATAGCACCGGGGAAAGAAGGGTTATAAGAATTACGAGGTGATACCTTATAAAATGTATGACTCCTTTAGAAAACAACAACAGCAAAAAAGGTGATCTATTCAAAACTTAAAGTGTTTATTCTAATTTAACTTCAAAATCCCAGTCTAATGACTCCTCCAACTCCAACCTAACCATCCTGCTAAGTTATAAATAACTTGACATCTTGGTTGTGTAGCATTTTACAACGATTTCTCTGCAAATTATGAATGCCTCCTCGGTTTTCCGTTCGTACAATATTAACAATGTCACTGCTTATACTTCTAAGCATTTGGTGTAAATACTGAGTTGTGAGTTTTCTCCTTGTGTGTGCTGCTTCCTAAGTATCTTTATGGCTTTTTAAGAAGCATAACAGAAATGGTGACTTCCACCAGTACTCAACAAATTCCGAAGACTGTAAGTGGAAGGTGGAACCTCAAAATGCACAAGATCATTGTTTTCACATTAATTTATGTGGGCAGAGGTTGGAACGGTATTGGCCTTTGGTGGAGGAATACTGGCTAGGGCGAATGAGGGAGCTTCCTGGGATACTAGAGGTGTTTGATATACTAATATGGGTTTAGTTACATCAGTGTGTGTGTGTGTGTGTGTGTGAGTGTGTGTGTGTGTATAAAAGCTGCACCCTTGAGACCTGTGCTCTTCATTAAATGTATGTACACACCAATAAAAAATGTGAAAATAATCATTTTCCAAAAGACCCACAACTTCAACCCCTGCACAGTGGAAGAAAGGAGTCCTTTCCTAAAACGTGATTGCTACACCATCATTTCAAAGGATGGGCATTTTCAAGAAATTTGGCACTTGCAACGGACACACAAGTTAGCCCAAGAAATAGCTACAGGTGAGCGAGGGACGGGGGGCCAGGTCCACTAGACTATGTCTCTCGGGTCTTAGGCTTGTCTAGGAATGCCTGGAATTGCCTCTCAGGCACCACATTGAAGGTCTTAATGGGAGTGGGTCTCAGGTATGGAGACTCTGTGAGGGGTATTTCTGTGTACAAAGTTTACTGAGCAGTGTGTTTGGGATGGACACTGTCTTTGGTGGGGTGAAGGAAGCAGGGTTAGGTTGAGGAAGAAGTTGAACGGTGATGCAGATAAAACCAAGGCCTCATCTGGGGCGGGGGGAGCTCCAGAAGGGGATGTAGTCTGCTTCTGGAGAAAGGAGTTTACTAACCTGGGGCAACCACCAGGGAGAGGACTCTGTGAAGAGCTGTTAGCTTCCAACTTTTCCAACTGCCAGGGGAACGAATGCTTCTGTGCTGAAACGGGGGATGGATCTGGATGGTGCTGGAAGATGCTACTAATAGGGCAGAGGCAAAATGGAGCAGGTACCACTTTACTCTAACAGTACCTCACCACCCAAAACGTGTGAGCTACGTGCTTATGAGACCTGGAGTGAAGGTTACGATCATGGGCAAAACTATGGTAGTTCATTAAGTAAGGATGTCATTTGGCATCGTAGGTAGCAGGATCCTGAGCCTGCAAATACCAGGTAGTGAAAAAGAGAATTCGATGGCCTGAGGGAGAAACTCAGGGGCACCTTCTAGTCCCTGGTGCCCATGATCTCCTCCGCTGGCTCGCAACCAAGAAAGACAACCAGAGCTGCCCGCTCATCTACCCAGGGGGCATTCCCCTGAGTGCCACCATCTTGGGGGGGAAAAAAGCATCTTTGTGCAGGCTGCAAATGAGTTTTCGTGAGGGGACATGAGTTAATTAGTGTGCTCAGGTTTGGGAAGTTGGTGACAAGCTGCCACTCTGCATTCAGCAGTTCCCTTTCTTAACAGGTGGCAACTGACTGACAGGCATTCTCTGAAGTGGAGGAGGACATCTGTGTTTTTCACACTGTAAAATACTGGATATTTCCAAGTCGCACATTTGGGAAAACAGCTGACTTGCCTTCTAAGCTCCTCATGTTATGGTACAAACATCCATCTGATGCACAAACATGTAAGAGGCATGTGGTGGGGGGGGGGGCGGTTTACGCTAGAACCAACTAGACCAAATCTGTGAAAATACAGATAAAAACTTAATGAGTGAAGACTATCAAGATCAGAAGAGGAGATCTCAGCAACTAAAAGAAAAAGATGTGGAAACAAAAATTATATATACAATGGTCACCAAAATCTACACTAAAAATTGTCCACGTTTTGTCTCTCCTGGCACACACCACGCACACCACTCACAATCTGAGATTCTGGAACAGACCTGCCTTCGCCATGAAATAAACCAACTGTTTCAGAAGAAAAGCGAACCCAGCAATTCACAAGAAGAAATTGTATCATGCACGAGTTCCAGAATTCTGGAATATTTAGCCGGCAGTCTCCCTCCCCCTTCTCTGAACTGTGTTGTGAGGGCTCATGATTTATAGACCACCATCGACAACCAAAGCCATTGTCGGATTGAAAATGACAATCAGATCAGGCATCTAAATTAAATGGGAACAGGAGTCTCTTTCAGAGGATCCATTACACTGAAGGAATTCTACTGAAGACACCACGACATTTACCGAGAACACCTCAGAGCAGGACTCAAACTGTGAACAAAATGGAAAATGTCTCAAAGAGCTCTCAAAATTAATTAGAAAAATTAAAAGAAACCTGAGAGAAAGCCGCCGTGTGGGGAGGATGGAAGTGGAGAGAGTCAGCCTGAGCCCACGTTTAGGACCACACCCAACGTCTCCCTCCGGGAAGCGAAGAGCCACTGAAGGTACTGGGGAGAGACTCCAAGGACAAAAGGTTTGGTTGCTGTTATGTAGGATTTAAAGAAAAAAAAAAAAACACCAAAGAGCCATTTATTTACTTTGATAAACTGTGTCTCCCACAAGCAGCAGGTTATCTCTCTTTTCTGTTTCTTTCTACCAGGAGGTAAAAACCCACTAGAAGTGGTTGAAGATACAGCATTAAAAGTCACTGATCGGGCAAAAAAAGGGACCATAGATCAAGAAACCTGTGGTTAGTCCATTTTGAATATAAATGGGAACCTCTAAAAGGCCATTAAGGAAAGCAGTCTGGAAAATGCACATTTTTTTTCTTGGTTTTCTTGGATAAAGCCTTCTGCCCAGTGCCAGTAAGACCTGCCAGGCAGTATTAAGTTGAGGAACCTGGGACATTTAATGGCCAAAGGTATTGACTGAGAAGCGGAGGGGCCCAGCAGGTTCACTTTTTGAAGGGGTCATCATGCCTCCTTTGTACCTTATGGCCCGAGTGATTGACCACGATTAAAAAGGTCGGAGATGGGCCCCTGATCCCGAGATAATCCTTGATATTTGGACAGTGGCCTAGGAAGCAGCCTTATCTAAGGGGCTGCTCTCCCCCACATGGAGACTAACCACTCATGGGGAGTGTGGATTTCAGATCTATCTAGATGGTAGAGGATGCAGCAGCTGAGAATCCCACAGAAAGAAGGTAGAAGCCATGAGCAAGGGAGAGGACAGAGAACTGGGGCCAGTGGGAGAAATAGAAACAGAAGCACAGAAGTAAATTAGTGGCTCTCTCAGACACTGGTCTGAGACTGCATGGATTTGGGAGAAGAGGAGGAAAGGGCATCAGTGGCTGGAAAAAGTGGTGACACTGGCTTGGTAACCCCATGAGACGAAGACCACTGGAGCCACTAAGCCCTGAGATGCTGGACCTTTAGAGCTACTGCCTGTCTCCACGTGGTGCTCCAGTTCTTCCCCGTCCTCAGCTGTGTACTCATGCAATGGCTTCCTTTTCTTCTCATTTCCTTGGCTATTATCAAAATAGACTTATTAAGTGCGGTACCCTCAGATGGTCTTGGCTCCTTGTAACTGCAAAGCACCTTCCTGACACACTAGCTCAGTAGTGTTACATGTGGCAGACACTGCTCATAGTGCATCCACGGATGTGTCCTGTGGCTCCATGGCCTAGTGTGGCCCAGTCCATTGTGTCGTACACACTTGGAACTGTTTATCCCCTTTCCCACTTTCTCAGGGGGCGGTGTGTTCTAATCAGAGCTAGATGATGTGCCCATAAAATGGGAGTCAGCATGCACAGCACAGGGCCTGTGGCCTGTAGAAATTCATGATTTCATCAGGGAGGTGTTTGTAGCCACGATGAGGAGCTAGAGGCACTTGTCTAGATATCCACACTTAGCTGTGTGTGCCTACTGTTCCAGGGTCTGGATGTTATAGTCTCTTAGGGACACAGCATTAGCCACCCCAGGTAAATCTCCAAGGCACCTTTGTGTCCGAGGATGTCTGGGACACTGGGCATATTGGCATCTGTAGGCTTCCTTTTGCTTCAAGTCATGACTGTTCACATATATGAGAGCTCACTGAGACATGGCTCATGGTGGACATGAGATCTGTCTGTAAAAGGCACTGACTTTGCAATGTCTGCTCTTGGTGGTGGTGGCTCCACAGTGGCACCCACTTCATGACATTGGCAGCTGCGTATCCATTCTCCTCCGCTTCCCAACCCAACTCCCTCAGCGATCAATTACCAACGTGTCAATTACAGGCACTGTTATGGTTTAACTGGACGCACTATTTCCTGAAAGGGGGAATGGAAGAAAAAGGAACAGGGAGCTGCCCTTGAAGAGTGAAGATACTAAATGCCTATCCACATGACACACATTATCCAAGAGAGATGGGGGGGTGCTTCCTCCATTTTGGAAAAATGTAGTCAACTGAATTGACCCAGTTTCAGACTAAAGCCAATGGATACACAATCAGTACTTTTTGTGATATTTTTTTAACCCGTTTCCTCCAAAAAGAGAAATAAATCCTGAAGGAATAAACTGGGGTTTATGCTCCTCAGAGTAAGAAATGAGGGTGATAGTCGTTCATTTCCTCATTAAAAAAAAATGCTGTTCTGATCTTGAAATTGCTCTTTCTTCCAAAACAACAAAAGGTAGAGAGGGGGGGTCAATGGGAAAATTGATTTATTATTTGAGTCAATGACAGGATTAATAAAAGTCTGATTAATAAATAAACAGAAATGGAAAAAAAATGTTACAATTTTCTTATAACCCACATTCCAACCATTTTTCTTCTTGTCCCCCTCATTTTCTTTTAAATATCCCCCCTCATTGACCTACCCTACTCCACTCCCAGCTTTGGGAAGAGAGTATTATTTTAATGTTAATGTTTTCTTTTAACAGCTATGAAATAATCCGTGGCAGGATGATAAACCAACCGAAGAGGAAAGAAACCACTGAACTCAATCAGAGAATTCATATCAGTTTTTTGAAAAGCGGGAAAAACGAAAATATCCATCTCAAATCTCAACCCCCTGTCTTCCTCAAAATGTCTTTCTTTGGATTTGCTCTTGCATAAAAGTCTTTCCCTAGGTTTGAAAACCAATTCTCTTTTTTTCCTAGAACCAACCAAATATTGAGTGTGTGTAAAAACCATGGTAGTTAAAAAAAAAAAAAAGATAATTATCAGAGGGAAGGAGGAGGAAAGAAGGAGAAAGAAAATAAAGAGATATGACACAAGGGAACTGGGCCGAATGAAGACAAAGCAATGCACTTAACCCACCTGGAGAGCAAATCGGACCAGCAAGGCGCTCTCAGCCAATCGCAGGGGTCTGCGGCGGGGAGGAGAGTCGGCATGGGTTCATTTGGCCGAGAAGTGTGTTTCATAAACCTTACGGTGCAGCTATGAAAGCTATCAGGATCTTCCCACGTTTCCTGTCATTCCGTGGAGATTGGCTGCTGGAGTGTTGGGTGGGGGGGGAGCGGTGGGGAGTGGAGGTGGAGGGGGAAAGAGGGTGGTTGGGTTGTGGAAGGGAGGACTGGCTCGGTGGGGAGTGGAATCACACAGGAATTTATTTTAGGTGCATATACATAACGCAAAGAGGGAAAAAAAAAACCCCAGTGTATTCCTTTTGGGTCATGTGAGGGAGCCACTGGCAAAGATAATAATATACGAGGGGGGGAGAGAGAGCGAGAGAGAGGCAAAAGGCTTTCTATTATTCGGGACACTGGTGAAGCACACTGAGGCAGCTGGAAGATTAAATTAAGTATTATATCTGCTGACCCTATTGCCATGGTTACCGGACAGCGGAAAATATTAATCAACCCAAGCCTTTTCAGATGAATGTGCTTGAAAAAATACAATAAATATAAATATATATGTATATCCTCCCTGCTCTGCTGTCTAAATGCAGAATGCCAGCCAGCGCACCACCTGATAGTGGAGATAAACAAATAAAAAAAAAAATTTCTTCCCTCTCTGGGAAGGCTTACGTCACCTAAGGGAGGCAGGGCCTGAACAGCGGGGCTGACCACTTGCTCACTTTCTCTTTAACTGATATTTTTCTCCTATCCCCCTCAATAATTAACTCTAATGCCTGGTTTGATTGTGAAGTCAAGAGGCTATCTCTGTCTCCATGTTCTGAGAGGAGACCTGTCTGCTAACTACTTGGCCAGTCACCCTGGTGCAATAACTAAACCTGAAGCACACGGGAGGGGAGAGAAAAAGCAAAAAGATACATATAGTAAAACCAAAAGTTCAATAAGTCAAGATACGATCCAAGAGATTTTTAGTCTGCTTGGCTGTGAGTCTAAAGGATCCTGTGCTTAATTGCTCCCCAGGCTGAAAACTTTGCTTCTTGTCCCAGCATTAAGTCTTCACAGCTGGGCGCGGTCATCACTGGTCCAAGATTTTGCTTCTCACTTTACCCCCAGCAGCCAACGCTGCCAGACTTCCCTGCCTGCCTTGAAATGTACTGTCACTGTTCCCACAATGGAAAGCTTGAGGAATTGCAGAGTGGAACCAAGGGACACGGCCGCGTTAATACCAATGAACTCAAAGGAGCAGAATCTCCTGCTCGATGCACCAGGAGATACTAAATGCTTTCTTCTTTTCCATTCAATATTTCCTGAGTTCCTACTATGTGTGAGGCATCCTGTTGGAGAGGGCATGTGAGATATGGCGAAAGTAGACTGAGGAGCTTAAATTACAGCAGGATTGGGATCAGGGAAGTGGGAGTCTTGAGGTTCGTCTTGTTCAAACTTCACCATTTTGCAGCTGAAGACCTAGAAGCCCCAAGTGGATAAAGGTTTGCTTCAGGTCCCCAGGTGCCTTGTTGTAGGGAGGATCTTGCAGAGAATCTCCTAAGCCCTGGGCCTGATCTGATCTGAGATGCCAAGAGTTTTTCACAGCAAGTTTATCTGTCTTTTTAATGAAGTGCTACTGGTTCCAACCCCCCACAGCACCACTCAACCTGCACCTGGCCCAGAAATTTAGGGATGGCTTAAGAAATCTAATGGACAAGTTCCCTCCCATTTTCTCTGTCCTAACCCTTTCTATAACCCATGGCTTCCTAACTCTGTTCTCCTTGAAATAAGTAGGATATTTTGAATATACAGACTCAGTTTCCAGATTTCTTTCCCCTGCTAAATACACACATCCTTACATTAACACAGAGTCTCAAAGAAATGCTCTAAAGTTTAGCACAGATCTGCTAACAGAATGCCCATGCATTTCATTCTTGATCCTAACTGTGAAACCAAAGACAGTCTGTCAGGCCTGGCTCTGACACCCCCTTGGCCAGGAGCCACAGGGGTTCGGATAGCTTTTCTCCTACTTAAGCCTTCGCTACATGTAGCCTTGGCCAAGACCAATCAGCCCTCTCTTTTTGCTGAGGTGCAATTTTACACAGTAGGTGACATTAACTCGGTAGCCGAGTCCCCACGTGCAGCCACGGCAACCGCAGGGTCCCAGCAGATGACAGGAGGCAGCGGGTTGTATGATCCTGTAAATTATTTCCCCATAGTAACGGCAAGATTACACACTTTAATATGCATGTGGCCTCAGAGAGCCTTCTCCTTGGCTGAACCAAGGCGATAATGTGTATTTTGTATCCAGAAATCCATTCTAAGCCATGCCGTGTGAAAGAGTCGACATTCCCTAAAGAGTTCCAACATGACTCTTTTCACCTGGCTCCTCCCACGGCCTTTCACACGGAGTGCTTCTTCCTCCTCAGCCTCCCCCTTTGCTTCTAGGTTCTCCAGTTTTGTAACAACCGCCTTGGGACAGATTCCATGCCCTTCCCAGTTTCAGTAAAGCTCTTTTGTTCTCATGTCTGCCTACAATTTTTCATCTCTTTAGACAAACACAACCTGATATGGATGTCCTCTTTTTTTTAAGGAGAAGAGCAATATTGTTTCAGTAAAGAAGGAGGGGGACTAAAATAAAAAACAAGGTGGTGTAGATGATCCAGAATAGATTGTGCCTACTGTATACACGATAATACGGGTTTCTGAGCTGAAAGCCATATTCCTTTAGTTCAATACAAAATACCTCCCACCCTATAGTGACTTTTCAAAAAAATTTTTAATGTCTTTTTTTTTTTTAAGAGAGAGAGAGATAGAGCATGAGCAGGAGAGGGGCAGAGAGTGGGAAGGAGATGCAGAATCCAAAGCAGGCTGCTGGCTCTGAGCTATTGGCACAGAGCCCAACATGGGTCTCCAACTCACAAACTGTGAAATCATGACCTGAGTCAAATTTGGATGCTTAGTCAGATGCTTAACCGACTAAGCCACCCAAACACCTCCTGTAGTAACTTTTAAAATAACTACTTAAACTAGGAAGTTCAGGGGCACCTGTG
Source organism: Paguma larvata (assembly GCA_030068075.1). NCBI lineage: Eukaryota > Metazoa > Chordata > Mammalia > Carnivora > Viverridae > Paguma > Paguma larvata. The sequence goes on from CM057841.1 coordinate 44,167,073, forward strand.
TGGCTCAGTCGGTTAACTGTCTGACTTCGGTTTGGGTCATGATCTCACAGTTCATGAGGTCAAGCCCCACGTCGGGCTCTGTGCTAACAGCTCAGAGCCTGGAGCCTGCTTCAGATTCTATGTCCCCCTCCCCTGCTCACGCTCTGTCTCTCTCTCTCTCTCTTAAAAATACATAAATATTTAAAAAAATTTAAACTAGAAAGTACATGGTGCCCAACCTACCATCAGATATGAGGGAAAGAACAGTAGTTTCAGTGCCAGAGAATGAGTATGAAATTCAGCTCTATAACTTTTTACCTGTAAGACTAGAGACAAGTTTTTAACCTGTGTAATCCACAGTCACCCTCTCAATAAAATGAGTAATTATAATGAGCATTCAAAATGTTTGTAAATTTAAATTAGATTACTGCCTAGATATAATAGATGCTCAACAAATATTAGGACCAAGGCAGAGGACAAGGATAATAATATATGCTGTCCTTTTGCCAAAGCCTAAGGATGGTAATTTGGTTTTGATATAAAGTCACTTTCCCCAAATGTCCATTGATCCTATTAGCTAACCAGACCCATTACAATCCACATGGTGCTCTGAGAATATCTACGCAAAGCCCGCAGAGAGAGGGATTAGAAGATTCATTCTGCTGCTAAGATGGTGAATTATTTTTCTCAGGCTTCAATTCCTTCATCTGTAAAATGGGAGAGATAGGCCATGTGGAAGTATTAAGGTTTAGTATAATTCTAAGAGCTTTGGAGGAAAATGTCAACATTTTATGAAAAGAAATTAGATTCCTCACTGAGGGCTATTTTTTGTTCTTTTGTTAACACAAAGGGATGGGAGGAAGGTGAAAAGCATGTTCCAGGGGAAAAGATTTGAGTATACTATCATGCAATACTCGACACAGGTAAAAGGATATTATGCTTGAAGTGCGGACATTCAGTTCCTCAGGACTGTCATTACACACATGTGAGTTAGGCAGAGTAGAGCATAGAAACAAAGCTTTCATTTTATCACATGGAACCTGTTAAGGGAAATAGCATGAGCTGAACTTTGGACAACCCTGAATCATACTCAATTTATTCTCCATCATCCAACAAGTCATCATCAAAAACAGGCAAAACACAGTCCAGGGGAATAGGACACAATGGAAATATACACAGATGTAATGGTACTTTATTGTCCAGACAAAAATGAAAACTGTGGCTTAGTGAGACTTATGCTTTAAATGGTAGAGATAGAAGCAGTATGTCTCTCTTCCTTTGTTAAAGGAGATTGTGTGTCTTTGACACTTCCACCAAAGTAAGAACTGTGCTGAAGGTCCGTGATGTCTTTTTCATAAATCTTGGAAAAAGATAACCCTGTGCCAAATCTATAAGGCTCAAACATGAACACTCAAGGCACCCTTTAGACTCTTTCTCAGAGAAATTCAGTGCCGAAGGGTCAAATCAATTCCGAAAGCAGTTTCACGGAGAAATACACATTCACATAGTTAATTCTAATTAATCAGATATTTTCAAGGTCTCATCTCTGGCATAGCTACTTTGACTTGACCTTGATTTTCATGGGCGCAAATTTGTCGTAACGGTAGCTACTAGAACTGAAAGTCTTCATTTGTCAGTTGTTTCTTCTTTTAAAAATACCCTTCCTCCTCTCCATCTGAAGAACTTCTACACACCCCCTAAAACCCAGATCCCTTTCTGTTTCTGTAAATGGCATGACCACACTACCATCACCCAGTTCTCAACTGTTCTTCACTGTGGTCTCCTTCTGCACCAATTCATCAGCCAATCCTTTCAATGCCCTTTTAGAATAAAAGTCACCCCACACAGTTCTGCATGATTTGGACTCTGACTACCTCTCCCACTTCATTTCCTGCTATTCCCATCTTGGTCTTGACAGTCTTGCTTTCTTTTCCTTTCTCAAGTGTGCCTAGAACACTTCTTTGAGACCGTTCTCTGTTCCCACTCTTATTGCTGATAGCCTATTAACCAGGGTTACACTTCAGGAGAATTCGAGAGGGAGGATAATGATCTGCTCTAGGAAGAAATAGCTTATTCACTGAAGGAACGGAAGTTTTCATAGCAGAATGTGGAGCATCCATGAGAATGAGTCTAAAGGGTGTTGAAACAGAAGGGTTGGAAAATAAGGCAAATAAAGGAAGAATGGAGTAGAATAAGAAGACTCTATTATGGTCTGGCAAAGAAACCTGGACCCAGTCCTAATACTTGCCTGGGCTAGTTCTTAAAAGCTTGGGCATGGTGATAGCCTATAGCAAATGGTAGAGAAGTAGAACTTCTCTGGCATTATATACAGGGAAGGGCCAAGAGGATCGGGAGGCAGCCATGTTAGAATAGACTTATTATCTGAGGCTATAGATGGGTATTCATCGCCTCCCCTCTGGTGGGCATAAACAAAATATCCACCTGCTTTGTAATGTGTCTGTCTCTAGAAAGACTCAGAGAACACTCCCGTGATTGAATCAGTAAAGAACACACTATTGAGACCAGCAGTGACATCCCTATGAAACTTATTAGTGGCTGTCCTCTCCAAGTCAGGGTAAACAAAAGAAAGTGCTATGTTGGAATAAGTCTCCCTAATTTCAATGAGGAATACAAGATTCTGGAATGGGAGAGGTCAGACAGTGGTACTTAACCACTCAAGGCAGGATGGTTATAAGTACTGTAATGGACAGCCAGGTTGAATGGGCAATCAGAGATCTGTGGAGATGGCTAAAAATCATGTTGTTCTGATGCGTGAGATAGATGCTCTTCGAAAAGCAGCCCCTGGTGTGTAACTGAGCCCAAGTAGTGACTGAGAATCTGGTCATGGAACTTGAAATAACTGTGACTGGAGTTGCCTTTCACGAGCTGGGTATTAGTAGAACCATTAGTCACAAGGTTGGATACGCAGACCACACATCATCATACAGTAGAAGTGGTAGGTATATTCAGGCATAAGAAGATCCAGAGTTACGTGAACAGATGGCCAAGATCCCCCAATGTCAACCAAATCAGTTACATTCACACCACCCCTCAGTGCATATCATTTGCTCATAGTAGGGATATTTCCTTAGGATCAGGTGATGCAGGAAGAAAGAACTTGAGATTGGTTCATGGATATGTTGACACATCACGTTAGTGTGAATGGTAAATGATCTGATAGCCTCATTTAAGAATGGCCTACAAGACAGTGGTGATGGGTCATTCTCCTGTAAACTGGGGCTCTGATTAGAATGTCCGGTCATAAATTTGGGGTAAAGATAAAATAATGGTTTGAATTAGGATATATAAACACTCATGAGCAGTGGCAAATGCTTGGTTGGTCAGGAACCTGGAAGGAGTAAGACTAGAAGATTGAAAACAAGGAGAGCTATGAAACAGACACATTACAAAGCAGGTGGATATTTTGTTCATGCCCACCAGAGGGGAGGCAATGAATAACCAGGAGGACACATCCTGCAGATATCAGTCATTCTAGTCTCTCTCCTCTACTAGGTCAGGTGACTTGTTCTGTGGAGGCAGGAGGCTGAACAATGGAAGGAAAAGCTTTCACAGAGGAAGTGATATTTTAGCCATAATGAAGAAGGAATCTGTATTTAGTAGGTGATTAATTCTACTACCACTACCACTACCATCATCACCACCACCACCACCATCACTACTACTGCTGCTGCTACTACTACTACTAACTAACATTTATGGATGGCCTATGATATGCCAAATACTATCCTGAGCATTTTGTACCCATTTTCCAACTTATCCATCACAATAACTATGAATTAGGTCCTGCTAATAAAATGCCAACGTTCTTGCACCACCTTAAGGATACTGCTGTCTCTACCTTCTCCTTCCTTCCGTTTCCTTTCTTCCACATATGTGATGATGATGACTAAGCTGCTCTTAGTCATCTTTACCATCTTGACATTTTATTCCAATTTCTTTTTATTCCTCAGAAATCAAAGGACTCATGTTTTAAGAAACAAATATACAAAAATAAAGAGAACTCCAGCATATTCATTGCAAGATATGTACCCCAAATGTTTTTCTAAGGCTTTTCCATGTTATTTCCCACAATGCTTTGAATCTCATACAGGCCAGGAAACCTGCTTTCTGAAGGCTTCCTTTCCACGCCTTTATCTACATAACTTTCATTGACCTAAATCGGATTTGTGTGTGCAGAAGGGCAGCACAATTGAGGCTCTGCAAGTCTTGTCGTCTTTTTGTTAAACTTCCCAGGCTGCCAATTACCAATTCTGTGCACTCAGGGATGTGCAGGACACAGCACATTAAATTGGAACAGAATGTACTGGCTAATGATAACCAAGTCAAATATGTAAAGGGATTTCTGGGTAACAAAGATGGAGTTGAGGTCGGAAGCCAATACAACAGGGCTAGGATGGGGAAGCAAAAGCAAAGGAGAAGAGAGGAGAAGACAGAGTGAGGAAGAAAGAGAGAGTAGAGGGAGAACAAACATGAGAATCTGAGGATATGGTTTCTTTAGAAGTACGTAATGGAGAAGAGTCTGGAAAATAATCCCTTGAAATGATTTATGGCTATAGGGAATCTGGGACCATTTAAAATCTGTCATGGAGGAATCTGGGACTCTATTTGAGAGACATTTCTTTGAGCTGTATCTATGTCTAACTATTTTGATCATTTGACCAGCTGTTTAAACGGAATGACTGTGTGGCTGGATGGATGGGCTAAATCAGTCAAACAAGCCCATCTGGAAGATGATGTAGAGTCAGTTAAAATGTTATATTCTTTGTGCAAATGCAAACGCACTGTTTCCATTGGTCATTTGCCATTCATGGGATAGAACATGGAACTAAGTAATCCTTATGAAATAAATTTACTTTCAAAGAAGAATGCAGGGGAAAACATGTCAGCACCTCTATTGCTAACTCTTTGCAATAATCATTAAACACTGACCCGTGGGCTCTTTTAAGAATACAATGCCATGACCTATATGAATGCACTTTGAAAAGTCAAGCAAGTCACACAAAATCCTAACACTAAATACTGTCACTGCCAGAAAAGATATCAGCATTAAATCACCTTGTGGAGCTGGGGCTGTACAGAGGAAGTTAAAGCAACAGATCTTCCTTTGTAACAGGGCTTGCATTCTACTATGGCTGACATGCATGGAACCATATGGTTAAAAAAGAAAATACTAGTTGATAAACACTCACGTACATATAAAACTGTATACGAGAGATACACACACATGTAGAAATACATTCAAGTTCCCAAAGTTTATCATCTTTACACTGCATGCGAATTTAGTAGTTTGAATGTTCTAACACAAGACACATAGCTGCCACTGGGCAGTGATTAGAAGTTTCAAATATCGCCTCTTTGCAGGTAACGTTCAGCATACCTCTAGATCAGCCCTTTCTCTGGAATGACAGTTCAAAGTGCCTATAGATCATTAGGGACTTTCATTTGAACACTGTCCCTTGAAGCCAATATATCTAAAAATAAAATCATCGCTTTCCCTCTGACATAATTTCCCTTACCTCCATTCCCCATTATCTTTATCAGGTGAACCCTTATGGGGCAAAGGGCTTTGTCTGAATTGCTTACAACTGTATTCCCAAGGCCCAGAGCAGTGCCTGGCCTGTAGTAGGTACTCAGTCAACATGTGCTGAGTGATTTGCTTGAATGTATAGATGGATGGAACACTAACATCACTATCCTCCCTGCTGCGGAGCTCATCTCATACCTTCCTTTCCAGCCACACACAAACCCTATCATATCTTTCTTCAAAATGCTTCTCTGCACGCATTTATCCCGCTGGGGTGATGGTGGATAAAATGAGAGTGAGCACATGAAAATGCTCGATAAACTGTATAACACCATACACGTTTAGGGTAAATATTCCTTTCAACTTCTGCTTGCCAGTACCCCAGTTGAGATCTTAATGATCTCACGACAAATATAACAAGCTGCTTGCTTCATATCATCCCATATTCCCTTTAAAGAAAGACCCCCTAAATCTCTATGGTGATTATGCCATTCCACCATCCAACACCGTCAATGAGAAGCTCCCTGTGGCCTGTAAGACTGCAAAGCAACTGAGACCATCCCTATGTGGGAATCTGTGTATTTTTCTACCTGTGTCTCCCACTCATCTCCTTTGCTCTAGAAATACCTATCATCCCACGCCCCTCTATCAGGCCTGGCCACCTCTGTCTTCACGAAGTCTGCCATTCTCTACATTCATTGGCAAAATTCATGGGTAAATAAATGCAAAGATGAAGGTCCTTCCCATCTATCTTCACAAATCCCATGCACCTTTCAAAGGCCATGTCTAACTTCTTCCCTGACTGCCTGAGTTTGGGTTAGTAGTCTCTGTACGTGAGGCCAGAAATCTGAAGGCATACGGCTTACTTTGGAAGATCAAGGAACATGAGCAAGAGGTGGGACCACAGTGGACAGCTGTGGGGAAAGCATTGAAAATGGTGCAAAACCTGCACCTTGGAACTATCTCATCTGTAAGGTAAGGGGGCTGGGGTATTTATATACAAACTCTGAAACTTATTGTTTGAGGACCAATGCAGAGGAAGGAAGAACATTAGTTCCCAATTACTGCCATCTATCACAACTTCAGAAAAAGCTCTCAGGTACAAAGATGTAGATCCTGAAATAGTTCGTGGAATTTTAAGTTTTCTAGTAGTCACATGTCAAAAGGCAAAAAGAAATAGTTTAAATTAACATCAGTAGTATGTATTTTTATTAGTCAATATATTTTATTTGACTTAATATGCTGTCCCAAATATTATCATTTCAACATGTAATTAACATAAAAATTATTGAGATACTTTCCATTTTTTTGTACTAAGTCTTCAAAGCTGGTAAGCATTTTATGCTTAAAGCACATCTCAATTAGGACTAGCCACATACTATGTGCTTCATACCCACATGTGGCTAGTGGCTGCTATTATTGGACAGTGCAGGTTTAAGATACACAAGCAGTGCAGGACACTTGGAGCGTCTGCTACGCGGTTTCTAGACACTGAGATCATCTTCTTTCAATTTACTATTTAAAGTACTGATCTAAGACTGAGCATACACTGTTTAGAAATGTTATTTACTTTTTCATGTGGTTAGGTCTTATGCCCCTGAATAAGTAAGTATACTTCTAGGATTTACTTGTATAACTTCCCATCAGTTCCTTTTTTAATGCCTTGTTCAATTACCTTTTGCCAAATGATTGATTCTCTGAAGTCACTTTATCCACAGGTCCCTAACCTTCTGCAAAAAGAAATCACTGTTAATTCCCCATTCAGGGAGGGGAAGGAAGATGTGCCTGCCAAGCTCTCAGCAGAAGGACACAGTTAGCTCTGTGGCTGGCAGCTAAGAGTCCCTGCCCTGAGGAACACAAAGTCAATCACTTCACAGACAAGAATTTTAAAGACTTCCATGGAAGGAGATACAGCAAACTCCTCCCATAACAAACTGGAGTGTTTTTAACACATTTTGTATGTGAAAAAATTTCCATTCCTTGAACCTAAATCATCCTTAAGCTGTTTAGCTGTTTGGTTTGGTTTGTCTGCTCTGCTCTATTGCCTGCCTTCATTTCCACATCCACAGAGGATTCTGAAAAGCACAGGATGGCCACTTGGTGACCAGTTTGCCATTAAAAGGTTAACATGTCTTCCCAGCCAAAAAGAACAGCAGTCATTATGCCACGGAGCAAAAAGCACTGAGATTTGTGGCACCAGAGAGGCAAAGCAGCAAAGGCAAAAAGTGTTTGCAAAGTCCAAGAAAATCTCTAAGGCACTAACTGGTGTTCACTGTCTATTAATGGAAAAATGGGAATTTCTCAAATCTCAATTACGTAAGCAGAGAGATATCAACATTTCCAAACCATCAAATTCTTAGGAAAAAAAGGAGTGACCTGCTGAATCTCCGAAGATTCAAAATGACCCGTCCTTCTTGACCTTAAGCCTAAAAATCTTTCCAGTATCTCTAACTGATGGTTATTTGTGATAGCAAAACATCAGTAAATGTGAAGATGGAAAGTTTCCATTGGAAAAAAAAGACATATTCTTCATTATTTGTTATTAACTGGAGTCTATAGATCCATTTCTTTCCCCCTCTTAAGATTAAATGCTCAACCTTTCACTAATCTCTTTTAAGATTTTCTATAAATGTTCTTCATTTTATTTTAATTGTTTTTTTTGAGAGAGAGATAGAGAGAGCGCAAGTTGGGGGGGGGCAGAGAGAGAGGGAGACACAGAATCTGAAGCAGGCTCCAGGCTCTCAGCTGTCAGCACAGAGCCCAACATGGGGCTCAAACTCACAGTGAGACCATGACCTGAACGGAAGTTGAAAACTTAACCAATTGAGCCACCCAGGTGTCCCATGCTCTTTGTTTTTAAATGTCCCCTATTTCTCTAAAATCTTATTTATTTTTAAATAAATTATGTAAGAATTTATGTAAATAAAGTAAATAAATTACATAAAAATTTATTTTTAAATAAACAAGATTTAAAATAAATTTAAATTAAATTTAAATAAATTTTAATTATACTTGCCTGCCTTTTAAAGATCTTTCCTTCTTTCTTAACTCCTTTCCATTCTTATCTGCCTTGGGCCTATTATTCATTCCCATTTATAAATGGCTCTATTTTCAGAATCGTGTACATTCGACCTTTTATCTTGGTCAAGTCAAACATTCCCCTCTTCTATTTTCTACCTTCCAGGTGAGATGAGACTACCCTTCTGACACTAACTCTTCCTGGTCACACATCACTCATCTAGTTCTTCATTTCCCCGGGACTTCAGGGGCTGAGAAGCTCAAAGGAGATGTGCAACCCCTCAGTATGCTGTATAGTGTAAGGTGAAATGGTGGTACCCCCACTCCTAGGACCCCTGCTTTTACCAGTAGTCACTTGCCACTAAGAGACAATTTGAGTAATAAACTCTACTCAGATATTTAAGTGATATTGATTACAAACTACTAGGTATTAAGTCTATTTTGTTTTCAAAACAAACATTTCTAGGAAATGTAGGTGTGTGTGTAGTGTTCTTAGAGTGAAAAAAATTCTGATGCCTTTCTTTATAAATGAGAATTATGGTATTTTAGGTATAAGGCAAATCACATAGTTAAAGATAAAAGAAAGTAAGAGAGTGCTGCCATTTGTGGTTGCTTTGGAGAGACCAGATGTATACCTGATTTAATTTGATGCCAGGCACTTTTTCACAAATCCAAATTTGGGATGGAAGAGTGAGGTTTTCTTTTAAATAATGAACACATTTTAAAAGTGTTGCTTCATAGAAGACGAGTCACAGACAGGGAAAAAAATTTTTGCGAAGGACATATCTGATAAAGGACTATTACCTAAAATATATAAAGAACTCTTAAAATTCAAGAGTAACAATTTGATTCAAAAATGAGCTGAAGACCTTTAAGACACCTCATGAAAGAAGATGTACAGATGACAAATAACCATATAAAAAGGTGTCCCCCCACCCTATGTCATCAGGGAATTGCAAATTCCTATGAGAATGGCCAAAGTCCAGAACACTGACAACACCAAATGCTGTCGAGGATGTGGAGCAGCAGGAATTCTCAGTCACTGCTGGTGGGAATGCAAGATGCTACAGCCACGTAGGAAGATAGGGGTGATTTCTTACAAAACTAAACACACTCTTACCATATGACCAAGCAACTGCACTTTGTATTTATCCAAATGGGTTAAAAACTTATGTCCATGCCAAATCCTGTACAAAGACATTTACAGCAATTCAATTTATAATTGCCAGAACTTGGGGTGCCTGGGTGGCTCAGTGGGTTAAGTGTCCAACTTTTGGTTTCGGTTCAGGTCATGATCTTGTGGTTCATGGTTTTGAACACCATGTTGGGCTCTGCGCTGACAGAAAAGAGCATGCTTGGGATTTCTCTCTCCCTCTTTGTCCCTCCCCATTTGAGGTCTCTCTCTCTCTCTCTCAAAAAATAAATAAATGAACATAAAAGAAATTTATAATTTCCCAAACTTGGAAGCAAACAAGCTGTCCTTCAGTAGGTGAACGGATAAGTAGACTGGTACATCCTGACAATGGAATATTACTTAGTGTTAAAAAGAAATGAGTTATCAGGGAACATGGGTGGCTCAGTTAAGGGTCTGACTCTTGATTTTGGCTCAGGTCATGATTTCATGGTCGTGAGATTGAGGCTCAAGTCAGGCTTAGCACAGAGCGTGGAGCCTGCTTGGATTCTCTCCCTCTCCCTCTCTCTCTGCCCTCCCCCCACTCTCTCTCTCTCAAAATAAATAAATATACTTCAAAAATGAGCTATCAAGCCATGAGGACACAGAGCAAGCTTAAATGCATATTACTAAGAGAAAGAAATCAATCTGAAAAGCCACACAGTATATGATTCCATCTATATGACATTCTGAAAAAGGCAAAACTATGGAGACAGTAAAAAGATCAGTGGTTGCCAGGGTGAGGGAGGAAGGGGATGAATAAGCAGAACAGAGAAGATTTTCAGGGCAGTGAAAATACTCTGTATGGTATAATGATGGATAAATGTCATTAAACGTGTATGCAAACCCATTGAATGTGCAACATCAGGAGTGAACCCTTAGGTAAAACTATGAACTTTGGATGATAATAACGTGTCAATGTAGGTTCATCCTTGGTAGGAAAAAAATACCATTTTGATGAATGACGTTGACAGTTGGGGAGACTGTAAATATGCAAAGGCAGGTATCTGTAATTTCCCCTCAATTTTACTGTAAACTGACAGCTAAAAAAATAAAATCTTCAAAAACGTATTGCTTCAAATCTCATTTTTAAAAATATTTAATTGAATATTATTGTGTCTTTCAACAATTATTTTATTTTATGATTATGTCTAATCCCCAAAGTTCCATTTCCTGGAACATTCCATAAATGACCCCATATTTTACCAACTAGAAACTTGGTCTACATCTAGAATGAAAACTAAAATTATAAAGGCACACCTGAAGAAACTTGTTTGAAGTTTTTCTAAATTCATGTGCAGGAATTCACTTATAGGAATAATTCACTTATAGGAAATGGGTTTTTAGAAAATATCTTATAAAATCACTGTTGGTCAACTTCACCTCAGATAGTGCTCTTCTTATTTCTTTGGGTTTAGAAGAACAGCTGAGTTGCCTTTAAAAGTCCCCATCCAGCTTCCTCACCTTCTAGATCATTCTCTTACTTCTTCTCAAGTGAAACCAATATTTAATGAAAGAATAAACTGGGTTATTTATGGAGTGAAATGCAAATTTAGACAAAACAGATTTTATTTAACAAATATTTATTTAGCATATACTATTAACACTAAAAAATGAAGCCTATGAAGACAGAGACTCTGCCTTAGAAGGGTCCATAGAATAATATAGGGAAAAGAAAGACAGAGATAACTATATACTGGAGTGCTATTGATGATATGTTGGGACAAGTTATATTCCTTAAGAGAAGGAAGATATAAACTCTCAGTTAAGGTTAGAGAACCAGGAACTGATTTTTAGACCCTTAAGAATTTCACAGCACTTCAGAATATCATAGTGCAAATGATCAGACCCAATAGGCAAATCCTAAATAGTTCCATGCTTTTCAAAGTACTTAGGGAATCTTAGCCTTCCATTATCAAACTAAAAGTAGGTCTCCTTGTGGGTTGGTTGGTCAGATACCATACAGTAGATGAGAAAGCAGATATTAAAGTGGCTCAGTCACTTTCTAGTTGAGGAAACTCATCAATAAAATGCAGAAAATAATACCTACCTTAAAGAGCTATTGTAAAGAGTTTCCAAAGGAGTTTGGCATATAACATTTTCCATTTTGATGAATGTGAAATTGTAAATGTGAATTAATAACAGTAATAGTAGTGATAATCATTTGTTCTACTAAGTCACTGTGTCAGTAACTCTTAATCCATCAGCACAATGCTGGTAAACTTTATTTATTTTAAAAGAAAGACCTTCTATACAGGGGAGGGGTGATATCTCTGGCTCACACTGAGCCCCATACTTGATCTATCCCCAACTCTCATGTCACCCTCCTTTTCCCCTGGTGACTCTCATGGAAGCCACTGTGAGAAAATGTAGTGAACACAGAGAAAGGTGGAAATCTGCTAAAACTGAAACAAACTCTAAGAAAAGGTTTCCCTGGAATAGGGGCCCTGCTTATAAAGATGAACTCTCACGCTGATCAACGTTTTTCACTTCTGCTCGTTATGGTGCCTAAAGTTCCACTGGTAAAAGCAGTGGTCTTCAGCCCTGGGTTCTTAGAATCCTGAGTCTACAAAGGCATGATCTTCCCAAAATAAAGATTTCACAAGCCTTGATGAAAATGCTAAGTCCCTTTCCCTGGGGATAAAATTATAGCATGTTTGGATGGAAGCCTTGGGCATCCAATTATTCACAGAAGTTCTGACTGTTAGTTACATATGTCTGCCCTTAATGAATACAGGAAGAATTCATCATTATTCATGCAATGACCACTGGCATCAGAGCATGAATGTTGCTTGTTTTGGGGCATGACAAATATACATGACTTGCCATGAAATGATTTGGGATTATTTACAATTCGAAAAGATTTTTTTTAAGGCTAAAAAAGCAACAACACATGAAAGCTATTTAGCACAGAACTTTTGGAACACAGTACCTGCCTGGTACAATGAGATCTCTTACCACACAAATTTAAGCCCTGACACTAAGTGGTTTCAGAACTCGTAACCACACGTACCCTCCCTGGATTTGCATGCTCCACTAACTGCACCTGAGCTGCCATTTTAAGGGTGGGGTTGGTGCTGTCTTCCCAGGGATACGGTGGACCTGTCCCACGGGCAAAGTTCACTGACACACTTGGGAGTGTGCTCCACACCAGTGGCATTTTCTCACATGCCCAGGCAGCACCATCAGCCTTGTAAATGGCCCTCGCTCTGGACACATGGCGTGTTTTCTGAGATTGATGTAGCGCTGAGGGAAAGAAATCTCAGTTTTTTTTTATGTATATGCTCTGAAGGAAGGGACAACAAAAACTAAGAAAAGAGATAGATGATGTTTTCTCTCTCACCTCTTCCTAAAGTTTCTTCTTCTTGATTTTTGCCTTGCCTCTTGTCTGCTCCTCACAAAGAAGACATTCCTGTCTCAAACTTTATCCTTTATCAAAACAAACTGATAAACCTCTAATATTTAGATGTAGCAAATTAAGACCTTTATCAATGAAAATACAGAAGGAAGGACGCCTGGGTGGCTCAGTCGGTTAAGGATCTGACTCTTGATTTTGGCTCAGATCATGATCTCTCGGTTCCTGAGTTCAAACTCCGCATCGGGCTCTCCACTGACAGTGTGGAGCCTTCTTGGGATTCTCTTTCTTCCTCTCTCCCTGCCCCTCCCACACTTGCATATTCTCTCTCTCTCTCTCTCTCAAAATAAATAAATAAACTTAAAAAAAAAAAGAAAATACAGAAGGAGATGGTTAGATAAAACTCTAGCCAACTCAATGGCAGTACAAAAGGAGGTGACTGATTTTAATAAGGTAAAAAAGCATATGAAACTATCAAAATCTCCATCATTTCAGTTTGTAAACTCTTCAGGTCAACAGTAGCCTCATCACTAGAATGATATTTCAGAAAATAGAGTAATAAATAATAAATAAACAGTTCTGCTTGGGCTAAGAGCCATGGTAAGTAGTTGACATAAATGTTTGAGTAAGGGAAGGAAAGAAGGCTGAATGCAGATATGGATTTGAATCGAGCGATATCTTGTCTGTCATCTAATTCCTTCCACAAAGCAGTCCCACCCATCTTTGTGGGCATCTTCTATGTGCAAGGCACACAGGCAATCCTGACCATTTTCATATCTAAACACATTCTCTTCCTGTGACTTGGATTTCTCCCCCATGAAGTGACAGGATTCCTCTAAAATTACAGTAATGTCATGGTGGGAAGACCATAGAGATTAGAAAGTCTAACCCCTTTGTTTAAGATTTGTAGACTCTGATGCTCCCAGAGAAGGGCTGACTCGCTTGCAAAGTTGGTGCTCGAGGGGCTGGTGGCATCGGGATGGAAGGGAGGACTCTGACTTTCAGTTTTGTGCTCTTTCCATTATAATAAATGTATGCAACGAAAAGAGGAAGACAGAGGGCAAGAATGGCTTTCGTGGCAGTTAGTTTTGTCAAAGAGCTACAGAACCAGCTTGACCCATGTATTCTGATCATGGAATGAATGGATTAATCCCATGACTCCACAAAACTTTTTCTTTTTTCTTTAGTGCCTACTGCATGTAAGACGCTATACTCAGTATGGTGAAGAATCTAAAGATAAAAACGATGTGGCCCTTGCCTTCCATGAGCTCCACTTTCAAGGACAAACATAGTGATATGGATCTTGTTAGGATCAGTATGGATGCAGTCAGCACATATTCTATTAATCTGCCTTCATTTGCCAGAAGTCTCATTGTCAACATTTGTACACAGTCTTCTCCGAGATGGGCTGAGGACAGAATGATTATCTGTCCTATTTTCGTGGAGGGCCAGTGTGCTTGAGCAATTAGACAGAACCTCTTCTCACCCTGCACCAACTGCTCTACGTAATATGGTCCCGTGACCATGATCCCCAACTGTGAAGGTGAGCTGTGACCTGCAGAAGCTCTCATACCATAGAGACCTCAGGAAAAAGGATTTTCCCTGCGTACAGAGGCACTATCCAATAAAGATAAACAGACACAGGCATGAAGCCAGGAGCCAGCAAGAGGAAGGAATCCCGACTTAGATTTTAAAAATACTTAACTCTCTCCCTACTTCTGGAGGTCCCTGCTGGTGATTTCTCTTCTTTGAAGTTTTATTATATACATTTAGTGATAACTAGTGAATGTCTATAGACAAAGAAAACCCAGGACAAATCCAGCTTCTGCCATTGTATTTATAAAGCTTCACGCACAAAATCCAGTAACTGTAGCTTGAGCTATGCAAATGTATGCTATTTATTTGACAAATTTTAGCTAATGGGAAGAATCTCTCTCTCTTAATTCTTTTGCAAACCCAACTGCGGTGTAGTAAAACAATGAAAAAGACTTTTTCACAGGAAAAGAGCTCTTAAAATTCTCTTAGTTTCAAGGAGAGCAAACAGTAAAAGAGAAGGGGGTGTACAGTTCTGAGTGGATATATGGTGCTTAATTTCAGGTACATATAATATTTACTCTGGTACTAGGGTACGACTTTAGCTGCACACTAGCGTACCCCAAGATACCACTAAGTCTAAATATACCACCATAAAAGGTAAAAGGATGGAAGTCCCTACCCTTGCCTATTCCCCTCAGGACCAGCAGCCAATATCTCCCTGACCTCCTAGAAAGACCCAGAAAGGGTTCAGGCTTAATCACTTGTACACAATACACCCTTTGCAGCCTTTTAATATTTCCAGTAATTTTTCTCTTATGAGTTCTGAGCTAACATAATTCTCAAGACACTTCCCTTTTAAGCCTTGCGTCAGCAGAGGCAACAGCAGTGTGCGTGGAGACAAAGCAGGGTACAGCCGGACACGCGATTTACCCCAAGCTTTTGGCTCTTGGTGGCCTTAATGACAAAGCTTTTAACTTTGTACAATCCCTGCCTCTCAAACAAAGACGTGATTAAAAGCAAGTGGGGGGAGGGGAAATAACATAAAGATGGAGATGTACAGGAGGCCAGCCTGGTCCCTGTCCGGCACACAATCCATTCCCAGCCAGGAAAATGATTGCCGCACAATGGCCGGCATGGCCAGCCCAGGGCAGCTGTGAGATATAAATTGTCAGCAATGACCATAAGCACTCAGAGAAACAATTTAATTCCTCACTTCCGCCATCATGGGCTGATATATTCTTTCAAGGTCATTACCCAAGGCTAGAAGGGTCGCTTGATTAACGAGTGACAGGCCCAATGAGGGCCAGTGTGCTCGAGCAAGGCCTTATATTAATTAGACAGAAGCTCGGGAAAATAAATGTTACGGAGAAAGGAGGGGCCAAGTCTTTGGCATAAGCTGTGACCTCGCCACCCCCACCCCATTCACCCCACAAAAGATAACACCCTGACCTTGATCCTTAATGCTATACTTTAGCTTTGTTTTAAAACCTATAAAATACAAAACATAAACCATGCTTCGTTTCATATTCAGGACGACCCAGGCCCCGGCCTCCGGTTTCCACACTGCCTTTGTCTGACCCTTACTCATTTAGTTATTCTAATTTATTGGTTAATTCTGAGTGGAGATGGAGAGAACTGCTCGCTCTGGACTTCACATCTCACAAGCGACTGAAACCATGTTGATCTGAGCCAAGGGAAGCAGGAGAGTGATGACTCTTCAGTGTTTTAAGCCCAGTAGCTAATAATCTGGCAATTCCTCTTTAATAAAATGTCATTATCTTGCTTAAGGAGTTAAGGAGATTTGGCGATAACAGTGGACTTGCAGGGCAGATGACCATTCGAAGCAAAGGGGGCTGAAAAATGCCCTCCGCTCCTCATCCGGTCCACTCTGTCTCTTTGATTATATCTATCCTGAAAGCCTTGCTTTAAGAGACACAAAGGAATAAATTCCCAGGGGATTTCAGTCAATTCGAAGCATTCATTTCCAACACAAGAGACTACTGGTTTCAGAACTGAGTTTCATTCCTACCAAACATCAGGAAGGACTTTTCCTTCCTCCACCCACGAACTCACCATTTCAAGCCCCATTGGGAAAGCAGCGCTGCCACCTCACTGGGTCCCAGGCAGAGGAGTGTGCTGTGGACACAGAGCGAGGCTACACATCTGCTTGAATTTCTCTGAAATTCATCACCGTCTGGCAGAGAAAGCTCAGGCCGTGAGGAAAGAGGCTTCGGTGCCACTCAGGACGTGAGGAGTTGTGGGTAGAACTTTCCAGCAAGAAGCTACATCCAGCTTTGCATTCTGACAAAATGGAGAAAAGAGGTTTTAGTTTTGGGACAGGCGACTTCTGTGATCTTCTATTTGGCACCACCTTCTGACCAACACAGTGTGTACAGACAAGCAAGTAGCAGCTCGCAGATGGTCCTTCTGTGATTCTTGGGGCCCACTGTGATCCATAGTGTCAGAGATGGCCCCCAAGGATCTCCATCCCCTGATACTCCAGCCCTGTGTCATCCCCTCCCTTTGAGGGACCTGGGAACTCATTTCTACCAATGGTGATGGGGGCGTCACTTTGAAGGTTAGGTTACAAAAAGACCATGACTTCTTGCTTGCTCTCTCTCTCTCTCTCTCTCTCTCTCATTCTCTCTCTCACTCATTCACTCACTCTTCTGGGGCCTTTGGTCCAGAAAGCACAAACTGGCATAGAAAAGCTGTCCTATGCAGCCCAAGGCCAGGAACTGATAGCTGCCGCCAACCTCCAGAGAGCAGCTGAGACCAGTCAACAGCCAGGTGAAGGGCTTGGCTCGGATCCTCTTCAGGGGAGCCTTGAGAAGACAGCAGCCCCAGCTGACCCTGACTGCAGCTTTAGGACACACTTAGGGTCAGAGGTATCTAGCTAAATTGTGCCCAAATTCCTGACCGAGGGAAACTGAGATAACCAACATTTGTTGTTTTAGCTGCTAAATGCTGGGGTAATTTGTTATATATCAATAAATAACTAATACACACACTAATGCCACTAATCTTACTATGTACTGTATGATCTTATGAAGAACAAGTCAGTAGCTCTGTGCTTTTGTTTCCTTTTCTCCAAAATGGGAATAGTCTCCTAGAGAGGCTTTAGACGTGAATTTAGTATCTATGAAGATTTGGTTCTGATGGTGGGAGGGGAAATTCTACGCTTCGGCAGCATCTTACGAGTAACTGGTGTACAGTACTTACCAAATTTATCGGTTTTGTGGAACGCATGGGATTGCCATCAGACATGATTATTACACCATATTTTACATCTCTGAGTTATCTGTCCTTGATGGATATCTGTAGAGGTCCTAGCCAACAAATTTGCAAAGACAACCTGCACACTTATTCACCCAGCCATTTCTCCAACCATCCAACCTGCTAATCATCCTTTCAACAAATATGGAGCACACAAGAGCACTATAAAAGGTAGAAAACTGTATTCAATATGGTTTATGTCTTCAAGGAGTTTACAAGCTAGCAGAGAAGACAATTCACGGACAGGAATTGCAGGAATCCCAAGTAGAATAGGACAAGTTTCATGACTGTGGGTAAGAGTGGGAAGAATTCAGATGTGGTGGGGAGTGGCTGGAAGAAGGACTCAACACACACACTAACACTAAGGAATGTATTCATGATGTGTCCGCCATAGCCCCTTGTCCAGTCTCCCTTTGACCAACACCACACATCTGAAGTGTGGCACCAAAACAGAGTTACGGTCTGTAGCCAAGGCGCCATGCTAACTGGTACCCTGGGAGTCATACCCAGGACTCCAGCTTCATTACACCAGCTACATTATAATGATACATTACTGAGCACCAACCTTCTGGATACAGGATGGGCATCTGGCTGTCCAGCCCTTTTGAATTGACAACAGCACGTAATGAATCCCTTGTTCCTTAATGTGTTTAACAATTAATAAGCTAGGGTTTCCTTGAGGACGGCACAGAATAAAATATGAGCATACCAAGGAAGGGGTCACACAGTATAAATGCATTGTATGAAAACAATATATATAATGAGGCTGAGGGATGAGAAGCTTTTCCTCTACTTTGAAAATATGGTAAAATAGATCAGGGATGTAAATTATCCAGACATGGGTCAGTTCTGCATTTCATTCTGCCATTTAGACCCTCGTATACGTAGATGATGATTCTGCCCACTGCACAGAGTGGCTGCTCAGAGGAAAGCTGCCCTGGTCAAAAGAGTTACTATTAATTTCAAGTAAGCTCATAAAGACAGCCTATATGGGAAAGGAGAAGAAATCAGACAGTTTGATGCCAAGAAACGGGATTAACGAAAAATATTCTGGCTCTTCAAGAGAAGCCAATTCAGCAGGTCTCGTTCTGTGATGTGTTCAACCAGTGTCCCAACCCACACTGGTTGGGGGCAGGGGACTGGCAGCCCCAGCGGTGGTACCCCCCGGAGACAGGAAAGGCTCCACCCGGCCCCTCCTTCTTCAAGCCTGCTGGGGTCAGCTGTCAGGCCTGACAGACTGGCTCTCTGGCCTCTGCCCAGTTTCCCGGTGACAGATGAGAAAGCACTCATTGGAATCTGTAGCGAAATCTGAGAAAAAGACACACTTCTGAGGAAGTCGATGGCACTGTAACTGTATGCCTTCACCTAGATAGTAATTTAGTGGAAAATAATTTTCATACTCTAAAATTCTGATTTCGAGTGCTGGAAATAATTGTGCCATTTGTGATCGTTGCTGTGACATCACGATTGATGCACCTGCTTCTTCTTGGTGGCTTAATTAGGCGATCTCAGGCTACATGAGGACACGCTGCGACTGGGCAACAGAAACTTCTTAGAAAACAGTTCCCCTCATCTCCAAGATTCAGCCCTCTGAGGGAATCTGTAGCGGGGATGGGGCGGGTCTGTGTGTCCCAGGTTGATTATGCTCCCTACGCAGTTCAGATGTGGGCAGTACTTTCCGAGATTCATTCCCAGGGCTAGAAATCTGCTTCCCTTATCCCAACAGTTAGGACAGAGCTTCTCAGACTGTAACATGCAAGCAAAACTACCAAAAATGATACCAAGCTAATGGCACACAGACCCCTTTTTGAAGACGGAGGTTCTAAATTACGATTTTTAACCCTGTCAACATTCCTATGTTTTTCTAGAAGTTTGCATGAAGATAAGCTCGTTATGGATTCCAAAGTGCCATCTTTTATATATTTTGCAGTCCATGCACTTTTCACACTGTACAATGATTGTTTCTTCACTTATCTGTTTTTTTTTTAAGTTTATTTATTTCTGAGAGAGAGAGAGACAGAGAGAGAGAGAGAGACTGTGAGTGAGGGAGGGGCAGAAAGAGAAGGAAAGAGAGAGAATCCCAAAACAGTCTTCACACTGTCAGTGCAGAGCTCGACGTGGGGCTCAAACCCACAAATCATGAGATCATGACCTGAACCAAAATCGAGAGTCAGACGCTTAACCAACTGAGCCAGGCAGGCGCCCCTCATCAGTGTTATTTCTATATTTTGACCTTTGTGAGGCCCAGTCTGTATTTTATTCACCTTCACAACCCCAGGGTGTGCTTGACACCCACATGTGCATTTGAACTCAAATTTGTCCCTTGAGGAAGGCTCAGCCACCAGGTGCCAACTGGAATATTTCTGCATGGGAGAGACAGGCTAACATGCCAACAACCTAGAACCTGTCTTAAAGCTGTTGACTAACAGGAGGAATGAATAATAATTATTTTTGGTAAAATATGCCAAATAGCTTTTTCTTCCAAAGTATCATTATTTGACGGAGCACTTATGAAATGCATGGCTTTTAAAAGACTCGGGATATCTTTTCCTAATGGGAGACTTTGTTTTGCATATAAATGGTTTGGGGCTCAGGTCTGACATGGCCCTGGCCATCCTTCTCTACTGTTTAGATTTGCTTAACAGATCCCCACTGCCCAATGTGTTCAGGTTGGTTTCTTCTTACCTTCCAGATCAGCTTCTCCTGCTATTTTAAATGCTTTTGAAAACCTTTCAACAACTTCCCCCTCAAAAGATTCTAATCCAGAAATTACTTGCCTGCTTTTCTTATCTGACAATTTTTACATAAGACTCATTTGTCTTTTTAACTAAGGCTATTACGTTTGACAGATCTAAGTTGTGCATTTTTTGTATTCCATAGATAAAATGCTGTTATTTTAGTAGTCATTACGAGAAGCAGAGTCATAGCTGTTTATTAGTTAACTCTCGAGCATATTGTGTGGATTCTGGAGTCAGATTGCCTGAACTCAGATCCTGACTCTGCCACTTACTAGGTGTGTAAGCTTAGGCAAGTAACTTAACCTCTCTGAGCCCAGGTTTCCGCAGTATAATGGAAAAATAATCATTGTACCCATTAACCTGACCATCGGTCTCAAGAGGACCTTTTATGCTGTCCAGAAATCACATTGTATTTATAGAGTTCATTTACCATTTCATTCCTTTTAAAAACAGTTTTTAATGTTTATTCATTTATTTTTGAGAGAGAGAGAGAGAGAGAGCCAGTGGGGGAGGGACAGAGAGAGGCAGACACCGAATCTGAAGCAGGCTCCAGGCTCTGAGCTGTTAGCCCTGAGCCCAATGTGGGGCTCAAACCCACGAACTGTGAGATCATGACCTGAGCCAAAGTTGGAAGCTTAACTGACTGAGCCACCCAGGTGCCCCACCATTTCATTCTTCAAGGATGACTATGACATCTTCTCCATTCATCTCAAACCATCAATGCCTTCTTCTCATCCTCACTCTTAGCTGAGGACCCTGCTCCCTACTTTACTGAGAAAACTGAAGCAATGACAAGCGAATTTCCAAAGACTCCTAACTACCACATTCGCCTACCAGCTAGCATCTGTACCTTCATTTTGTGCCATCTTATTACCACACATAAACTCCTCACACTCTTATCTAAAGCCAATTATTTCACTTCACACTAGACCCTACCCCTCCTGCTAACCGAAGAGTATCTCTCTGGCTAATCTCCCTTTCCTCTCCTGCATCAATTTTTTTCTTTCTTCATTATCCTCATTGTTTTGGTGACCACATCAAGTTCCAAGGCTTTAAATACCATCTATGTTCCAAGGATTTCGGAAGTTACATCTTTGGCTCAGACTTCCCTTGTAAAACCCAAATTTCACTATCCAATGAATATCTTCACATAGATTTTTTTTTTTCGAGACAGAGAGAGAGAGAGAGAGAGAGAGAGAGCATGAAGGGGTAGAGGAAGAAAGAGAGAATCCCAAGCAGGTTCCATGCCCAGCACCGAGCCCGACATGGGGCTCAATCTCATGAACTGTGAGATCATGACCTGAGTCAAAGTCAAGAGCTGGACACTTAAATAACTGAGTCACACAGGTTTCCCTCACATGGATTTTAAATACCCATCTGTAAATCAACTCAGCTAAACTGTTTTTCTCCCCTAAATCTACTCATCCCTCAGACTTCCCTACCTGAAGGGAACTTCAACCTCCCAATTGCTTAAGCCAAGACAAAAGCACTGGGTCATCTCGAATTCTCTCTTATACCCGTCCTCTGAATCATCAGGATATCTTCTCAGCCATACTTTTAAAAGTACCCAGAATCTGACCCCCAACCACTTCTCATCACTGTCATGTTTGCTGTCCTGGTCAGAGCTAATGCCATCACTCACTTAAATTCCAACAACAGGCTTTCTACTTCTGCCCTCAGTTCTGAACCCAGAAGCCAGAGTGGTCCTTTTGAAACTTGGGTGAGGTCAAGACCCTTCCACTTCTATTCAGGGTCAAAGTCAAAGTACTTCCAAGGTCTTACCAGGTTATCTATACCCCCAACTACTTACCTCTTTGGCTAGCTGTTAATCTCCCTCCTGTTCCTTAGGCTTTAGCCACAATGGTCTCCTTAATGTTTCTTTGACACACCAAGCATGCTTATACCTTAGGGCCACGCCACCTGCAGTTCCCTCCATCTAGAACAGTCTTCAAATAGCCATAAAACCAACTCTCTCATCTCCTTCAAGTCTATGCTTAAACATCTTCTCATCCCATTTAAAACTGCAGCCCATCCCCAACCCCAGACATTTCAGTTCACGTTACCCTACTCTATCTTGGGTTTACTCCATTGCATACATCACCTTCCAATGAACTCTATGTCATTTACTATGGGTACTATAGGTCTGTCCCCCTCCCCAGATGGAATGGGAAACACCAGCGATCTCTGTCTGTTTTGCTCACTAACATTATCTTACATACAAAGAAAAGAACCTTGGCATCTATCAGGTGCTTGATAAATATTTGTTGAATTAAAATGAATTCAGTTTGAATGACAAATGTTCTGAGGATAATACAAGATCATATGTATAAAAAGTCTTAAAAGAGTGCTCCAAAATGTGAGCTATCATCATCATTACTGTCATCACAGTTACCAAATAATAATGGTATCTAAGACTTTCTCATAGCATTTTGTAGCATAAAGTATACAAATAAACACCAGGATACTCAATGTATCCTGTAATGTGTAAAAGTGAAGTCTTGAGATTTTGGTGGGTATAGCTTATAGTGATTCTCTTAACGGTCCCTTTCCCTTGAGCCATTCATGGGGTGGGATGTTGTCACCATTCTTTCTACATGGAAAAGGACCTCTAGGACTGACAGCCACCTGGACTGGAGTAGACTAGACTGAGTGGTGTGCTGATTTATGTTTAACAACCAGCTCTCCAGGAAACAACAGTGTCATCACACCGATGGTTGTTTTCACCAATTTCCATAGTGTTAATATTCCCACTGTGGCTGTTTCAAGCTTCCAACATTAGATTACTAAGTAGAGGGTTGAGAAGAGATGTACAGTGGTGTACCACTACCTAGAAGTTCTACCATATGGACACAATAAACATACGAGAACATCAAGAGCATAAGTAGTAAAATGTAGAAAAGTGACTAAGAAGTGATTTGTTTTAAGGAATTACTACATTAAAATTTATTTAATCATAAGTTTAAATAATTTACTTTTCAATAATCATTGTATTTAACAACCTGCTCACCCAAATTCTTGAAAACTCAACCACTGGCTCCCAGGAGCTAGTATAGCAAGCATCAGGACGCCAATGATTAGAGTGGACCCAAGCAGGGCCAATCAGGGTCTCTTTCCTGGAAACAGTGAATATGAGCTGAGAGAGACACTTGTTCACATCGCGGGAATATAACTTGCGAACTATGAATAGCCATCTTCCATATCTCGTGAGGACAGGGTAGCAGGAAAAGGTAGTCTGCTAAGAGAGAATAAACATCTGCGAAGAAAAGCGGGGCTAGAAGACCAAGAGAAAATTCTCAGTGGGATATTAGTCACTCTCTAATTCCTGGACCCAGCTATTCCTGATGTTGGCACTTGGGTTCCATGAGATGTCTCTCTGTATCTAAAATAAATTCCTTGTCATTGGTCAAGCTTCAGGTGGCTTGATACTCGCAAACAACTGTCCTAAGGACATGTTAAGCTTATTAATTGGGGTTAGCTGGAGTCATACCTATGTAATTAGTAACAGTGACTGCTTTATGTCTATTGGGTATAGATATCTTAGTTTTTAAACATTTTTTTTTTATTTTGGAGAAAGAAAGAGAGGGAGGGGCAGAGGGAGAGAAAGAGCATCTTAATCAGGCTCTATGCTCAGCACACACAGCCCACATGGGCCCCGATCCCACGAACCCAGGATCATGACCTGAGCCAAAATCAAGAGTCAGACACCCAACTGACTGAGCCACCCAGGCCCCAGTTATAGATATCTTTAAACAGAAAAAATAAGAACTGCATATTGAGTGTGTTTGTTAAAGGTGAAAAAGATATTTCAAAAATGAAGTTTACACCAGGAAAAAAGATGAAATGGGTTCTTGAAGATAAAAATTTGGTGAGCTGCAGCCTCAATTTATAGTGCCCAGTGTTACCCAAAAGGTTGCCATTTGCTGACTTCTGATATTCTTGTATCACTTTTATGATTCTTGCCCTAACTGTGCCTCATCAAAGTCCATGTACCGCAGAAAAGAAAAGCAACTCATTCAATCTGCATAAAGTGTGACTTCACTGAATTGCAACCTAAACCCAAATATCTATAAAATCGTGAAATGAATGTGTTAATTTTATTTTAACATATCTTAGAATACATAAACTATTAAGAAATGTCACTGGGCATGCCACATGTAGTAATATCCAGGATCTACCAGTGAGATCACCACTCTAGTTAGGCCACATTCTTTAAAGTGGTTCCCATTTCGCGTGGTCTTCTTTTAATCAAGATTCTGGATTTGTCAGAGGACTCCGTTTTGAGTCTCTGTGATGGGAAGACCTAATCTACTGTTATTAAAATGAAAGCAATACATGGCAGGCACACATTTAACTAAGGCATCTGTGTTTTATTATTTGGAAGATGTATTTGCATAGGTTAATTCAATGACATTCTTTATTTCAAAAAGAACGAAATTTGCATGGTGAGCATCGGCCAATCCTACATTTCAAGTTCATGTTAATTTGCCTGAGTGTTTATCTGACCTGAGCATCAAAAAGATACCAGCAGTAAGTTCTCTATCTCATCACATGCTGGGCAAATAAGAGACCTGACTCAGTTACGACCAGCTGAATTAATTCACTCAATGTGAAGTATCCAAGCTCTGAGTAGACATGAGGTTTCTGGCTGATGTTTATCTTCAAAACTTCAACAGCTGATGGCTCAAAGTTCAGCATCACCAACATTACTTTCAGCCCTAAGGGAAGAAAGCTCAGGAGTGTTTTCCTGTGTTTTGAGCCTGGTTCTAAAGTCACTCCTTAATGACTTAAGTGGGTAGCCTCTGATACCTGTAAATACAGAGGTCACAACTGTGCTTACTGGAAAAGCAATGTCTGACGGCCCTGAGACCAGTCATTCCGAGCCCTTCGGCAGACCTGGAGGAGCTCGGCCACTCTTCAGGAGCACCGCAAAATGATGCCAGTGCATAAATCTGCCTTCTTTTACGTGTCACCAGGAAAAGCTGACATTCGGGAAAGACAGCAAAGATGATCAGTTAGGCTCATGGCTTTATTGAAATCTTACGGACTTTTGAGTCACAGAGCAATATACTGCATCTGCACAAACAAAGAGTCTGGGACTTACTGAAACAGTATTGAAAAGGCTACTGTTTAAAGAAAATTTTCTCCCTGCCTTAATCCTTCATATATGGGACTCACTGCCTTCCAAGTTTTTTGGAATAATATTGACTAGTCATTTCTATACTCTGTTCTTTTCTTCCCCTCCTTTAGTTTGAGTAAATTGTGGGAATTAAAGACATGGACCAACCAGGTGATCACATGAGAACATTCTGACTGTTGAACGTGAGTAGCACGTTACCACCTAACATATGTACATATCACATCAACGGCTGTTGTATCAATGTTTTATTAATTTTTTCACTAACCAGACCAGTTTCTCCTCTTATGCCCTCTCCTATTTCCTCTGCTATAAAGGTTTTTTGTTTTTGTTTTTGTTTCTAACTGCACCAAGGAGTGCCAGAATAAAATTTAATAAAAAGTCTATCCAAAAAAAAAAAAAAAAAAACACAGAAAAAGTCACCCTGCACTTGAGTACTGGTAAACCCAAACTCCAACCCTGCACGTGTGCCAACAGCAAGCGCATACTGACCGGAGTCCGGAAACAAAGCTCTCAGTACTGATTTCTAAAATGACATCTCTCTGAAAAAAGTCCTAGGAAGTGTCTTTTCTTTCCAAGGAAACAATGCTACCTCTCATCAAAGCAAGGGTCGCAGGAGATGTCCAGACAATAGATTCAACATACAAATGGCACCGACCCTTAGGCCAGTGGTCCTGTTCCTCACACCGTGCCTAATTCCTCACTCCCTGGCACACGCCTGTCTGCTAACAAGGTGGAGATGTGCCCATTTAGGATCACCTGACACCCCTACATGGAAGCAGTCGGAAAAAATAAAAGCGAACCTCCTGGTCGTCAGACAAACTGTCAACCACAGCACCTCCTTCTGCCATTTTTTTCAATAAGCATGTCTGTGACCTTGGACAGACAAGCCACGTAAGCCATACAGAGGGGGCAGTGGTTATCTCAATAAACCAGTGCCATGTGTACAACCCAAAGTCACCAAGACACCTTCCTTGAAGAAACACCACCGGTAACAGATGAGGAAGGGGGCATATTCGGTGAGGTCTGCCTAAGAAGGTGTGACCTGGAGGGAAGATAGTCGACGGTTGGGGTGGGGGGAGGAACGACAGCATCTAATTTCAATTCCTACTAAAAACAGAAACCAATAACCTAAGTCATCAAACAGGGTCTTTTTGTCTTTGAAAACTGGGAGAGTTGAACAAGCGTACCTGTGGTTTCACTCGTGTTTTTTACGTGACCATTTGGCCCCATAGACACGTATGTCATACGCTTGCATTCAAGGTACGGTGTAAATGAGTTCGTGAGGGCCTGGAATCCTATTTTTCATTGTTACCGGGTGGAGCTGATCTTACACCCTCGCTTACGCGCCCCCACCTCTTCCTGCAAGCCCCCGAACCCTTGAACGTTTCCAAACTCTCTTGTTGCTATGGCTGCTTCTCTTCTTCCTTTATTTTTTTTTCTTTTTCTTTTTTTTTTTTTTTCCATAAGGCCTCTGGCCCTACACTGCTGTTTATCACCTAAGGCAAACTCTCTTCCTCACTCTTTTTCCCTCTCTGTTTCTTTAAATCTCGAAACCACAAAGCAGCATGCGAGCAACACCGTGGGTCAAGATATCAAAAGAGGGAACTTTTATGGGTTTCCTCAATAACATGGACAATGAAAGAAGAAGGAGCCAAAGCAGCATCTCTGACCTTATTTGATGCTGTGCAGTAAAGAGAGACGGCTCTTCCGCCGTCTGCCCATGTGGGTCCGGGCCACTGGAGTGTGAAGACCGGGGCTCTGGATCAACGCTTGGTCTGGGTTTTCCTATACTCTTATGCCAAAGCTTCCCAAGTGTCTTCAGCAAATAATACCCAAATAAACAGAAGGTTACTGAATACATTAAACTCACTGCAGCAAGAAATTGCTTTTTGACGCCCCGTATATACAGACACTGTTTTTCTCTGCACGCTCACGTACGTGAATAGAAGAGTTCACACTCGGCGGTGGCTACCCATGGCACGAGGGCGCTAGTCTACATTCCAAACGTTATAGATGTTCGTCGGCTCTGCCTCTGCAGCCACAAGCTACATATTCTAATGACTCACGTTAGAGTAAGGGTTTCGGAGCTCATTGTCATAACTTGTAATGTAGACACGTTGTACGTAAACAAAATTTTTCTGTGGTGTGACGCATCTCTGGCTTTCCTGTGAGACGGGCCTAAGGGGACAAAGGCTTCAACGGCCCTCAGGAGTAACTGCTTCCAAAGCCACTGGGCTAGTGGAACTCCTAGATGAGTGACCAGGAAACAGAACATACCGGCTTGGCAGGTTGAACTTTTTTTTTTTTTTTTTTTAAATATAGTCACTTTTATGATCTACCTTCAGGAAAAACGTATCTTCTCTCATAATAAGCTTCATAAAGGGGATAACCAACCATTTTTTCCTTCAGGCCCCCAAAGATTTCAAATCCCACTTTCTGGTCTCACCGTAATTTTCTAGAGGATAGTCTGTACCACCTACCTTTCTACCCTACCAGAAAATAATACCTCATTTCACCATGAGCCAAAGAAGAAAAAGAAAGAATAGTTATATTTTCTCTGGAGAAAAGTCTATTCCCTGATTCTTATGAACTCACCTATACTTTCTCTTTTCCTTTTTAACTATTAACCACTTCCTGTTTTCCCCCCTTAAGAAACAATATCATTCCAAAGCGTCTGGGTGGCTCAGTCGGTTAAGGGTCTGACTTCAATTCAGGCCATGTTCTCCCGGTTCATGAGTTCAAGTCCTGCGTTGGGCTCTGTGCTAGCCTGGAGCCTCATTCAGATTCTGTGTCTCCTTCTTTCTCTGCCCCTACCCCACTCATGCTCTGCCTCTCTCTGTCTCTCAAAAATAAATAAAAACATAAAACATTTAAAAAAAAGAAACAATATCATTCTGAAAATCACCTTACTGAACCATCACCTTCACCGTTTTCTAGATCTACATACCGTGTTTGATTGCAAATACACCATGATTACAGCCAAGACCAGGAGTATCATATTTGCATGTCTGCAGAATCAACCGTCAGCGTGCTCACTGCCTGAGGTCTCTGTGGACACGGGTGCGAGCAGGACTGAGCCTGTGCACACAGGAAGGTGTGAGCACGCACTGCTTCGCCGATGCTTCATAAACGGAGGGGGTTTGGGATCCAGGCGAACAAGAGGCTCTTTCAGAATAGACTCTGGCAGTGTCAAAGACCACGTTTCCCTCTGCTCTTCCCAGAAATGACAGCACTGCCCCCTGCCCACCCGGCAGGAGTGATCCAAACGCATCAGATCAGCCTGACCCTCACTCTCTACCCAGTCCTCTGCATCTTGAACACTCTCGTCTTTATGAATACTTACACTGGACCCAGCCAACTTATGTGAGATTTGACATGCCTGCCCCCGCCCCCACACAAAGTATTAAAAACATGTGGACAGAAACACGTGAACAGAAATCTAACTCTTCTATGTATTTGGCAGACTAAGTAAAGGCTATGCAAATGCTCTCTGACCTCCCAGCTGAGAGCAAGCGTGAAGACACTGCAGACTGCGCCCGAGACCTGGGTCCCGCCCTTCTCCCCTCACCTTACACACGACACTCTGGGCGCAAAGACCGCTGGGCCTGGCTGACAACGCAGGTGCAGCAATGTGTTTCCCCTTTCTCCCTCTGCTTCCCCTCCCAGCCAGGGACCCCTGCTCTCCTGCGTGGTGGTGATCGTAGCTTCATGTGCTGATGTCACAGGTTGCTGAGTGAGGTAGAGGGCTGAGCACGAATGTAGGACACGTGGCTCCACCTCTCTGCCCGCTTTCCAGTGACCAGATCGAGTGCATGTGAAGGCTGCCACTGCTTGTTGCTGGACTAGAAGCTGTGAGCCTGTGCAGGGGCCGCAGAGGGCCTGTATACACACGTCAGGTGTGGTCTACGCAGTACTGGGCTGACGCACGAGGACCGTGCTATAATGCCAATGACACGGCCCAGGCATGTGTCAAGAGCTCAGGTTGGAGACTTTTTTATCCAGTGTCCTCGGTTTTCACACGACTGACTTGAATGGGCAGGAACCTGCCTGCTGTAACCTCTTGAACCGATAGAGTTTCTATGTCGAGACTGAATGAAACAGCTGTGGACCGAGCAGGCACGTGCAGCATGCACAGACACAGGAAAACATCTCATGTTTCACGGTCACAAGCTAGACTTGAAAATGTTCGAATAAATCCTTTTACGATTATGTTTATTTGAAGTGACTTGAAATCACTACAACCCTCCTTTGCTTGCAGGAAATACCTAGATTCAAAAGGAATCTGCATTGGGTTGCCAGACTCGGCAAGGAAAACAAAACAGAACAAAACAAACCAAACAGGATGCCCAGTTCCATTTGCATTTCAGATCCACAATGAGTTTTTCTTAGGATAAGTATGCCCCTCGCAAGAGCTGAGACATACTTATGCTAAAAATTTTAGTTGTTGATCTGAAATTCAAATTGAATTGCCATCCAGTATTTTATCTGCCTAAACCTGCAGGGTTTGTGTGCATGTTGTGTGGGGGGAGGGTGTGGGGGGGCATCAAGAAGGGGCTGGTGCAACGTAACTTCATTCTGCTGTGTAAATTTTGGGGGGGGGGAATGCATTCTTAACCCCTGACTCCTTACTTGGATAGAAATACGTCCCCTGGAGAGAAGATCCGATGAGCTTTGTAGTTTTTAGCCATCTATCGTCAGGTGCCTGGGGACTTCTCTGGAGGGAAAAAGGGTTCCAAAGACGATAGTGAATTACCGCATTTGGGGGAAGCCGAGCTCGGGCAGGTATGTTTTTCAACACGGCACTAACAGAGCACGCACAGGTGATTAACACTCTCTGCTCAGCTTTATGACTTCATTAGAATATTTCTCATCATAATTGAATAGGTAAAAATACCTGGCTATTAAATACAAGCCTATCCCTCAGGATGACCAGATTATCACTTGAATTTAAAATCTTTCTGAATTTTTAATAGTGCATAACAAATATGATTATTTATGCACTTTCTTCCAGGGCTCAACTTGCCAGGCCTACAATCATTTGGAATGTGTTCAGTTTTGAGGGGAGGGATTAGATGGAGCTGTGTGTATCTCTCTCTCTCTCCAGTCTCTCTGAAACATATAGCCGACAGGTTCCCCTTTACCTTGTGGCCTGGATCGAGACCACTCAGGATCCTTTGGGGTCCGTGACAGGCCCTGCGTTATTTAGAAACCCCTGGTCATTAGCAGCAGGGAGATGTAAGTAGCTGTGGTGTAAAGGGAGCAGCTGAGAATCCACAAAGCTGGCTGCTGAGAAAGTCAAGTGGAGGCCTGCCTGGCTGAAACCTCTTCAACAGATCTGTAGTCCGGACTTGAACCCTGCCCTCTCACCTCAGGGTCCGATATTTCTTTCTTTTCTATTTCTCCCCCCTGCCCCCACCTTCTCTTCTCCTCCCAGCTTCTCTATCAAGGACTGATGTACTCAGACTGACTGAATAAATGTGAGTGACCCCCATCCACCCACCCCCCCTTCCCTGAGCCTGAGAGACAGGCAGAGAGGGAGAGAGAGAGGAAGCAGAGAGAGGAGGGAAGGGAGAGAGGGAGATAGAGGGAGGAAGGAGGGTCCCGACTTCCTCACAGGTAATTAAAGGGACTGTTTTCAAGGTTGCGTGGGCAAAAGACAATTTGGCCCTAATGAAGCATCGATCGACTGGCACTAAGGTAGAAAGGAGCTGACATTCATTCAAAGGTACCTTTAACTGATGTTAAGACACTGCACCGGGAATTATTCGTTCTCTGCTGTCATTGCCTAGGACCTGGGATAGGGAAAAAAGAAGAAAAAAAAAAAAAGGTGGTGTGGCGGGGGAGGTTTGTTTTAAATTTATTTTATTTTTGCATCACCACAAATGTGTGTTTGGGGCTTTGTTTTCTTGCTTTCTTTTTCTTTTCTTCTTGCAAAAAAAAATATAATGCATCAGGGCACATTCTATTTGGTTGTAGGGAGGGGGCTCTCCCCCCTGAGGGTAAATTTTCTTCATTAGTCACGTTTAAAAGCCCACCAATCAGGCCTGCAGGTCTGCATTCATGAGGTCAGAGATGGCAAAGCTAGGACTCCCGGGGTAGGCAGCGACATCGCTGTCTGTTTAGAAACCCAAACTCGTTTCACTCTGCGGGTCTGGCCGCTACTATCTACTTTGTGCTGGTGTTTGCTGTTTCATGGCAAAAACAGAAACCTCAGGGGAGAAGAGGTCAGGGAGGGGAGGGGGACAGACCACCATGCTGATCAGCGGGCTGATGCAGATGTGTGTTGGGGACTGAGTGAGAGGAGCTCCGGCCGGCGGACAAGGTCTTGGCAACACAGGCAGGGAGATGGGGTTCTCACGTCAGGAATGAGCGAGAGAGCCGGGAGGAGCCCCTGGTAGAGGGGTGCGAGACAAGCCAGCTCAGCATCCCCTCCCAGTCCTCCTGGCGGGAGGTTTCTGGGCACTTCCTCCGGCTGGAGCTGGACATGCCGGGGACCTGGCTTCTAGGTTTCTAGTTTTCCTCCCTAAGCCCTAAAAATGGTGGCATTTGGAGGACATCTGAATGATAATAAAAGGATCGGAAAACGCTGGTCATGCCGAGTAAATTGGGGTGGGTGACAGGGGAGGAGAGGCAGTATCATTTCCCAAACGAGTTCGCCTGGATCTTACAAGAGGCCCCGCGGTCAACAATAGCAGGTCCCGTCAGAGCAAGAAACACAAAGGGAATTTGCTTTGGTTCAGTCCCCACAGTGAGGCCCTTCGGAAGCTGAAGAGAGTCACTTTTTTTCCCCCATGCTACAAATAAGGGGGGAAAAAAGAATTCTCTTGTACACACTCCCATATAGACACGCCGGGTACAATGAGCTGAAGAAACGGGGCCCTTTGATGGGACATTTCAAATTACTGGCTCTTTCTTACAATTTTCTTTCCTTCTTTCTTTCTTTCCTTTCTTCCTTTCTTTCCTTCCTCTGTTCCTTCCTTCCTTCCTTCTTTCCTTTCCTTTCTTTCTCTTTGTAGAATTTATCATTGTTTCTTGATCTCGCTCTTACTTTGGTTTGGTTTTAGAGGGAGGGGTGGCAGGATGTATTATTTAACTTGATAAACAGCATCAGCACACCGCCTGCCACCTCCTTTCCTCGGCCCCTTGCTCGTATTTATTCATTTGTGTTTACATTTCTAAGACATCCCTTTAGCTGAAGGAGGACACTTCCCACATATTGCAGTATTGGCCATTAATGCAAGAGGATAATTTATTGGTTCGACAGCCTCTGAAGTTGAATTTTTAAAAGAAAAATCGGAGCCCAGTTTTCTTGGGTTCGCTGCATTCATATTCATTTGGTTCGTGCCTTCCTCTCTTTTACCTTTGAAACAGTTTGTAACATTCTATTTATCAATTTCTGATGCTATTTCATTGTGGTTTTTATTTTATTTTTTTAAGGCAAAGAACAGGTCAGGAAACAGAGGCAGAAATTGCATGGAACACCTGCTGAAATAATAATTACGAAGAAAGTTTTCCCCTAAAAATGGCTAAACTGTAGCCCAGCAGATCCTATCTGCATTAATTTGGCTGAACAACAAGATATTGCAGGGGACAAACTCTGAATAAAGCAGTTCCGAGTTCCCAGAATTGGCACAGCTCAGCCCAAACAATGGCTGCTTCCTATTCACCTTAACCCAGCTTTTCAAAAGAACATCCCCAGAAACACAAAGCATCAGCGGGAAATGGCAATTTTATGAATCCTAATCAATCAAAGGGCTTATTAACTCAATGTGAAGCCAGATTAAAATCTTTAATTATAAATCGTGCTAAAAGGAAAAACAAAATGTACTTATGGTACATTGAAAATTCCGGATATTAACATAGTTGCTATTATCTCTTGCAATATTAAATTCCCCCCCTCCCCCCAACAACCTCACCTTTTTCTATTACTAAAGAACAGGGCTACAGGACCAAAATCATTTTTTCCCCTCGATTTATTAAAATGTATTCTTTTTCTCCCCCTGTGCGTTCAATAGTTTGCTGGGAAGCTGCGTTGGTGGTTGTGGGAAGGGGTATGAGAAATCCCATTACTGAGCTCCAGGCGCCTAGGGTTTCAGTGTGATGCTGGGGGTAGTTTGGGAAGCTGTTTATTAAGGGGGCAGAGTTGTGTTATAGGACTGGTAGTTGGTGGGGTTTTTTGTTTGTTTGTCTGTTTTGGTTTTGTTTGTGTTTGCTTTTTTTTTTTCCTTCATTTTAGGGGGCTGTGGGGACCAGCAGTCAGATGTGGAGCATTTTTGGTAATGCAAAAGGCATGTACGTCTGTGCTCATGGGATTGACTGGCAGGAGTGGAGACTGGCAGCTCCAGGAAGGGCCCCAGCTTTAAGCCACAGTGCGAGAAGAGGCTCTGGGTGCTGCTGCTGCCGCTTCTTCTCTGCTTCTTCTGCTGCTGCTGCTACTTCTGCTTCTGCTTCTGCTTCTTTTATCAGGCAGACATTTGGGAAATGACCACAGCAAATTTAATCACGGTTGGGGGGTGAGGGAGGAGGGAACGAGAGCAGAGACTGTGATTCACATGTTTTATTTATTTGTTCAGAGTCACGGCCATCCTATTGTGTGTCCCTCATTCTGTCATTTCAGGCCCCTCGGACCCACCCCCTACCCCTGCCCCCATTGTTAATGTAAGAGGCAGAGAATATAACCACATTTTATAATAAAAACATATCCAATGTGGCAAAGCAGGAACCTCATCTTGAGAGGGTCCTTGTCTTATATTGAAATGATAAAAAGGAAAGAAAGAAAAAAAAGAAAGAAAGAAAGCAAGAAAGGGACATCTTTCTGTCCCAATGACAATGTAGGATGGAGAGATTTGTTCTTTGTGTAAGGAATTCAGTGATCTTCATAGCTAGGGTACATGCCCCATCTCCTCCCCTCCTGCACATGGGCTATTGTGCTATTCTATTTTTATATTTACAGAACAAGCCCCATGTTACCAAATTGGCTTTAAATTAAAAATAGAAAAACTGAAGGAAAGGAAGGAAAAAAAAAAAAGAAAACGGTACAGTGTCTTGTATACAATCAAAGCTAATAAAAGGAAGGTAATACTTTGGTTTAAATTAAATCCTACTTCATTCTTTTTTGTTCAAAGTTTAGACTCGCTTCCTTTCAGCCCCTCTACTCCTGAAAGCTTGCCTTTCTTTGGGTTTATTCCTTTAGTTCCGACAAGAAACCCTCATTTCAAAATTAGGTCTCTCAAGGTCCCTGTCACTTCCTAACCCTAGAACCAGATTTTATCCATGGACAGAAGGAGGGAGAGGAAGGTGGGTTGGAAAGGGGAGAAACAGCTCTTGCTGAAAATCTTGACAGTGAATAGGGTTTGATTTTCATAATACAAGGTCGACTTTGTGCCCTCTTTATCTGAACACTAGGTTTAAACTGCCTTATTGAAGCCTGAATGAAGAAAGGGACGTGTCATGGGGGATACTAACCAAGTGTGCCCTGGTGGCATGTCCTGGCCCCCTCCTGGCGCTATGCTTCCCTCCAGCACACACGACCATTCCACGCTATATTCTTGTAGCGCCTGCTTCTGAAGTGCAATACCAATATGGTTTTGCTGGATTACTTTGGAACTCCTGAGCACAGACAATGCCCAAAGAACGTTACTTTAAAACCATTTACAAATATCTTTACTGAGGGGTGAGCAAATAAAGATATGCCCAGATGCTCCTGTAGCCTCTGAAAACTTGCAGGCTCTTATTTCGGTGGCCAGCGCGGTAACTCTGTGACCGCACCTACAGCGCTCCTCGCTGTAAACGGAGGAGTGTGATCTTTCTTTTGCTAAGATGTTTAATTTTTGCTTAGGTCTATCCCTCCTTGATATTTCTACCTTTGCGGCCTGATAATTTGGCAGTTATCTAACCGTACAAACATAGCTGAAGGACAAAGAGTGAGTAAAAGGCCCTAAATCAGTTTTCATGACTAAAGTGCACACGGAATCCATTTTGGCAAAAAGCACTTAAATTCTCAGAATTCCTCTAAATCCTTAAATGCCACACGGCTGTGATATTCCTTTGAAGACGAGCATTGGACCTAATAAACCGAATACTGGAGGCACAGATCGCGTCTTCTTTAGTTCTTGCAACAGCTTTTCACTAAATTCAAAAAAGACCTTTTGTGCTTAACTGGGTTTTCATTTCATCGCTTTTAAATTTGTTAAGCTTGACTTTTGACACTTTGGGTGTTTAGCCTTTTTTTTTTTTTTTTCCAGTGCAATTATATAATAAATATTTGTCCTTCCCAAAAGGAAGACATTAATCTGTTGTTAATGCTAGTATACAAAGAATAAAATGTACTTTACTCTTTTGTTATAAGTAACCCATATAAATATGTACATTTTCTAATCATCTTTAAGCAACTAATAGTATAAACTATTTTTGAAATAGCCCAGTGAAACTCTGTGTACACAATATATTTATTCATGTCTGCTAGAAAGTGGAAACAAAATAGAAAACAAAATTAATAAAGCCAAGGAGGAAAAATAACATATAAATAATGACTTAAATAAAACGTGATTCTGAATTGCTATTTAAATAAATTACACATCAAATGAGAAAAACCACTAGTAAATTATAATTCTCTATCAAAAAAAAAGTATTTGACTCTTTTCCCGTTGATTTATTTACATTTCCCGTTCAATTCAGCAAATGAAAAAATTTGAGTTGAGACCGCTATCATGAGCCAAAAAATGAAAACAGCTATTTGCTTAAAAAACAAAACAAAACTGCATATGGAATTTTAGTTTCTTCTAAGAAATTACAAAAGGGACATTTAGAAATTGTTCAAAAGGTTATGCTTTGAAATTGAAGTGTCTGATATACTTTTAATCTTTTAAATATTCAGAAGTAATCATACCCTTAGATGAGGAATGTCAGTCTGGATCTAATAGAAGTGTTTTCTCCTTTTCTGCCTTAAAGAAATTATTTGAAAATGATTTCATAAAGAAATATTCCATTAAAATCAATATGAGAAATGATATTATCATTAGTAAACGGAACATAATTCTTAAACATTTTAAACCACTTATTTCAACTATTCTAAATACACTTAAAATATTTTCACATACGTAGATTTTAAATAATTTTTTAATTAACCCTTCCTTTAAAAATATTTTTCATGTATATTTGTCTACCCATCACAATTCTTACTTGGGAATTATTATGGGTTTGTATTTTTTTTTATGTCATGAAGAAAATGACAGTCATGATAGCAAGAGAATATGTACCTTTTCTATCTAGTTTTGTTTCAAATCCAAATAAATAGGAATGTAAAAATGGTTTAAATGGTTATTTTGGAACTCTGCAGGGAATCTGCTTTTTAACAGTATTTCAAGCCTTTTCTAAAGATTTCTCACATCAGTATTATGTTGTTGGTTTCCTTTTGAAAAATACTCGGCGTTTTAAAGAACCTTATAATTTAAATTTATTTCCTATGCATATGGTTTTGTCAGAATCCCAATCCAAACACAGAAAATGCCCTGTTTCTCCTCAACACCGACAAAGCTAATGTTTACAGGCCAGCTTAAATCTGAAGAGAAATATTCACCACAACTCAGGGCTTCTTTTTTTTTTTTCCTTTTCTCCTTTCTGGATCAGTCGAGTTCTACATTTGATATACAGACTGATTTTTTTTTCCCATCAAAATTACATGAGAAGCAAAAAGCTGGAATCTAAGACTCTCGACAAACTGGGCGGTTCTCTTCACTCCTCCTGTCTTTTCTCAGTGTCAGACTCTATGTTTAGATAAAACAATTTATCTTTATCATTTTCAAGCTGGTCAGATGGCCTAGGGGGTGGGAGGTGCAAAGAGGTGGCGGGGTGAGGGAAAAGGTGATTGTTTTACTTGTTGTCAGAGGGCATTGATCAGCCCCGCTGTCTGCTGGTCTCCGAGGTGAGGCCACGTCCCCTAGGAGCACTTCGGGGCTGGGCCGTGTCAGTGCAAAGCTGTATTGAGTCATGACCCAAATGATGGCTTATTGAGGGAAACGGGTATTGGCGTCCAAATCATTCTGAGACACCCTCAGTAACACTTAAACCAGTCCACTCCGTTAATGTCAGGTCACGGGGGACACATTTAGCCCCCTCAGCTGACCATTAGGCCCTTTGATGGAGTGGACGATAAACTTGACGGGACAAGCTGGACCCCGCTCTTGAGCCTGCCTGTGTTGACAGCAGGCCCAGTACCGGGCTGCCTTTGAGAGAATGCAAGGGGTCCCTGTAGTCAGGTCCTCTAGGGATTCTGTCCCTTTACACCAAACAGGATAAAATATACCTAAAACTAGTTTGAATGTTACCAGCGTCAAAGGGAGAAAAACTCGCCACTGTGATCCTTCACAAAATTTTTCAACAATGAGGTCAGACACAAATTGTGGATAAAGTGGTCAGGCTCTACCATTTTGTAATTTTTATTTCTTGCTTTGATTTTTCTCTTTCTTCTAAGCACCGCTGATACAGTGCAGGTATTTTGAAATCCATTTGTTATACCTTCTGTGGCAAAGAACAAAAAGAATTCCTTATTGTTTCCCAAGGAAGGAGAGAAGAATTCAACAAAAATTCACTCCATTGTGATCCTAACGTACGTTCGCAAGGCAGTGTTCTGGAAGGGAATTATTTTATTTCGTATTCTCGAATATCAAATGTGTTTTGGGGGGTAGGGGCGTGGCACGCTAAAGCTAACGCGGTGTTTCCCATTGATGGCAGTGTTAGCCTAAAACAAACTTGGGCTTGAAAATGAATCGAAAGCACAAACTAACAAAAACCAGGTCTTTGTTAACATTCAAAGGGTGAATTAATAATCATTATTGCTACTATTTAAACAAATTATACCTAAATCTTCTGTTACGCGAGAGATCGCTACTGTTTACTTTTTCTGCTTTCTCACCAGCAAAGCAGCCTCTGGTTTGACAGAGCAGATTTTCTGGTATTACAATGCTTTTATCCTAGTTTTAACACCTTGTCTGGATTCCTCTTGAGAATTAACTGATACTGCATTAGAAGGGAAAACGAGAGGGAATTTTTAAGTGGCCCCCATAATCGAAAACTCAATCCAAGAGAAACAATCCTCCCTTCTCTAAACAACACTAGCTAGTAATACACAATTAGCAAAAAAAAAAAAAAAAAAGAAAAAGAAAGAAAAAAAGAGAAAAAATGTTAGTACAAATGAGCTAATAATTTGACCAAACTATGTATCTGTTTTGTCTTAAAAGTAGAAATCTAATTAGTGAGATAATCTATTTACTGAACTATTAACTACCCTTCTGATAAATAAGGAAGCAGCTGTGGGATATATTTAAGCAAGAGTAAGGGAGGTGGAGCCACGCGTCTGCCTTTCATTGTCTTCTTCACATTATCCAAACCTGAGAGAGACTTTTCCAGAGTTCATTCGCTTTGTCCCCTAATGCAGTTTGGAATCCTTAGAGCTTGCTAAAATTCAGAATGATTTCTTCTGAAAGGAGTCAGTTTATCGAACCATGCAGGTTACATCTCATTTTCATAATGATTTCAGTACTGCTTCAGTCTAGAGAAACTGGATAAATGAACAGACACACCCACACTCTGCCTTAACCATATCTTGTTCTCCACGCTTCGAAGTAAGATTTTTGTGCATTTGGAGACTTCAAAGGATTAAAGGGGGTTTATATCTTGATCTGCTTTTTAGAAGAAGAATTACGGTAACTCATTCTCTTTCCATATACAATTGATATCGTGTGTACAGTGTGTGTGTATATATATATATATATATATATATATCTGTGCATATGTATAGACACACATATGCACACCTATCAATATTTGCCAATACCATCTTCAAGGTTTATGAAGAGGATATGAATAATCCCAACAGAGATATGTGTTTGTGACTGAGTATGTGTGCGCGCACATGCACGTGTGTGTGTGTGTGTGTGATACAGAGAGCATGACAGAGTGAGCACATGGTCATGCATCTTTTACTCTTCTCTTCCAAATAGACTTCTAACTAGAGCCTTAACTCAAGAAATAAATTGCATTGATCTGGTATTTATAATGGGGCAATCTTGAGTTTTTAGTGGGACGAGATACCAAAGGGAAATTACATCATTGCCGGTAACCCTCTCCCTCCACCCTGCTTTCGGTAATTTTCTCCACGTTCTTCCTTTCCATGTGCAAAGCTAAGACAGTGCACAATATATATCTGTTATGCCCATTATGTGTTCCTAGCACCTAATAAGCGTATCATTAGTAGTTTAAAAATGAGTCATGAAATTCTTACTACCATTCTGCCACTTCATTCAGAAATCCTTGTATCCTGACCCAAATGTAAGTTTCTGAGGCAGAAGCTAAAAAGGCTTAAGACATGGAATCCACTAAGTTAATAAAATCAGCCTGATTTTTGAGACAATTAGGAACCATCAAAATGCCACACTTACATTTTCATTTTATCCCTGCGATTACAATTCTAACTGAAAAATCGGTAGAATTGGGATGGGTTCGACACAACTCCACGATCTGAGAGATTTTTTCTGAGAACCAGAAGGACTGAATTTCTGTCTGAACTCTGTTCTCTGGAGACTCAAGTACAGGGAGAGAAGTAAGGCATTTTGTCCAATAGCAAAAGAACATTAGTTATCTGTTTGTCGCGCTGCATTTATATTCCTTTTTGATGTATTAAACAAACAAACAAACTCCAATTTTCCTGCTCTAGACTGATGTTTACACCTGTAAGATTCTTGGGAAATCACCTATCAGTCCTCATGCATTCCTGAAGGCAGCTAATTCTGAATGTGAATCTCTTTCCTTGTAACCTAGGTCTCATTCTCTTCACCCCCATGTGGGCACAACCCTGAGGACTCCAGGGAGACCTTATGCTGGAAGCAGGCTCTGTCACATGTCACCGCGCTCTGCTAACTGCCCTAATCGGATCA
This sequence comes from Paguma larvata, assembly GCA_030068075.1. NCBI lineage: Eukaryota > Metazoa > Chordata > Mammalia > Carnivora > Viverridae > Paguma > Paguma larvata. Next base: position 44,207,761 of record CM057841.1, read on the forward strand.
CCTGTGAATCTGACCCAAAGGGTGACAAGGGCAGTGTATTCCATTCTCTGGTCCCATGAAAAATCAAACATGGATGCTTTGCCCCGATAAAATAAGGCTTCCAAGCATTTTAAAATTGATTCCTGGAAAAGGAGTCTCATAGATCTTTTTTCCTGAGTTGACTGATGAAAAGGATTGCTTATTTGTATTTTTTTAAGTTTCAGATTTCATCTAAATCTTAACACATTTTATTTATTTTTTTAATGTTTATTCTTGGGAGAGGGAAGGAGAGAGAGAAAAAAAAAAAGAGAAAGAGAAAGAGAGAGAGAGCAGGGGAGGGGCAGAGAGCAAGGGAGACACAAATCTGAAACAGGCTCCAGGCACTGAGCTGTCAGCACAGAGCCTGACGCGGGGCTGGAACTCACAAGCCTTGAGATCATGACCTGAGTCGAACGCTTAACCAATTGAGCCACCCTAGCACCGTAAGTCTCAACACATTTTAAAAAAGCTCACTGAGCTTCATTCTCTGTGCTGTTGGTCACGAGAGGTCACTAGAGGTCACAATGAGGTCACTAGGCATTTCTCTAAGAAAACAATACATGATATAAAAGCATACATATTCCAGAGTTTCAACACTGTCGTTGGAACTTTAGCCGATATAATGTGAACACATAACAGCAAACAACCTCCCTCTCCACCCAAAGGTGACCAAAATGTCCCAACTGGGGCTTCAGCTTGCCCTTTGAAATGGTCCTTGGTCCCTGTGAAGGAAGGGATGGAATTGTGATCTACATTCCCCAATAAAGCCCAAACCAAGTGGTCACCTCCGATGCCCTGGCAATCACTTTTTCTCTCTATTCAGCAGTACTTAGACTAAGCCCTCCTGTAGAGACCAGCCATGTTAATCGGCTCATGAGACTTAATGGCAACCCCACATCCAATGCCACCTTGAGGACAAGATGGCGACAGGGTGTCTGGGAGATTGAGGATCCTGTGTGGCTGCAAGACAGAATAGACCCCAGGCTCATCACCGACTAAAGGGCAAAGAAGGGGATCTTCCCGCTTCCAGGGGCCGGGGGAACCAGCTTTTCTCTTTCTGTACACCCTGCTTCATCCTCTGGTCACTGAAATGCTTCATGTAGGTTTTCAGAAAAACGAGGGCAGATGATTAGAAAAAAAGTGATAAATGGGGGCCTCCATTTCACACAGTTGTTTATAACAAACTAAGTCTAAACTCCTGTACTGAGAGTCAGATTACGAGGGGGGGAAAATGTATGCAGGCAACAGGGAGTTAAGTAAATAAATTTTTTCTTTTCTTTGTCGATGTGTTTAGTTCTCTTCCTGCTAAGATTCATCTCACTCTGCTATCTTGTGAGAGACACATATGGTGCAGTGAAATTGCCATCCAAGAAAGCATGTCCCAGCCTGTTGAGACATCATCAAATAAGATTAAAGCAAAGTAAAAATAAAAAGATAGAACGATTTTTTTTTCTTTTCCTTGTACAGAAAACGTCTGATGAAAGCCACCGAGGTACTTGAATTGCTTCTAAAGGTTTTGCAGCCATTTCTTTACTTTGGATGGTTACGAAAAAGCCAGGAATAACACGACAATATCTTCTTTCTCCGAGTTAGTCGGGAAAAAAATATGCTTCATAATAAACCAGATGTATATGAATAAAATACAATACTGCCTTCGGCACTTCTGTTGCAAATAACACTTAAACACGCTGTAGACAGATTTCAGTCTTTGCTTCTGATCTTTCTCCCTGGATTCTACAGATTAAAACTTTTCGAGGTGGCATAGAATAAAACTTCCTTTTTTGCATTAATTACCATAACCAGATACTTTTGATGGCAGATTATTGCTCATTTCTTGCTTTTAAGACCTCAATGTGGGAAGGACTGAATTTCATCTTCACCCAGCTGGTGGGTAGCTTTCCTTCCTACTGTTGAGGTGCAGGAGACAGGGGATATTCAGGTAACTGACTAGTCTTCCTCACCAGTACCACCTGGAGAAACCTACAAGGGACAGTGCTCGCCTGTGAAAGCATGGGCTCACCTGTCTTCATCAGCTGTGGACGTGACACTTCATGCCCGATACGGCAGGGAATTATAAACGTGTCCACCATTCACCAGAGTGTCCCTGGTACCCGGCAATACCCAGACGGTGGTGTTACGAGTCGGCCAGATTAATATCATGGTCACCTCCAGAAGGCAGCATCTTTTTCACCCAGATTCCCCCTAGGTGGAGAGTGACAAGAATATCAAATTTCTCAGCCTGTGCATTTCTACTTCAAGAACCTGCTGGCTCTGGGTGCATTTATGATGGGGGCAGCGAGACGGGAAATCCACACGCTACTTCCTTTAAGTCTCTTTTCTAGAACATGCAAAGCATTTCTTATTTTTCAGGGGCTTTCTTCCCCTTCTCTCCCCAAGTGGGATTTCAGGAAGTACTGTACATTCTTTGAAAGGATGCAGTTAGGAGGTAAACAATACCATGCTTCACATCAGAGGTGGGGCCCAAAGCCAGGCTTTGAAATTAAAATACATTTTTTTTTAAGTGTCTGGAGAGGAAGGGTGGCAGAGGCAGTGAAAGAAATGCATGTCCCTTTCTTTACTGCAGACACACTGTTCTCTGTGATATGAAGTCAGTTTGCATTCAGAAGCAGAAATGAGGAAGCAGCCTGTGCATTTGTTTGCAAACTGTCCCAGGCAAGGAGCCGTAGGTTTACAAGATCTTGTTTCCGATGCGCGGCCCTAATTGGACCTCTGGAAAGCAACAATGCATCAGTAGAAGAGATTATCACTGGCCTTAATAAGCTGTTGTTGGCTTTCATAACAGCCCCAGCCTAAAAACGAGGCACACTGAGCCCAGAGACGGTCTCACCAATTGCCTGGAGCAAGGATTAAAGAAACAAGGATGCGAAGGAAAGAAAGAAAGAAGCGGGGAGGGGGCAGTGCCAGAAACAGGGGGCTAATGTAAAATCGTTCCCATATTAACCTTCTTCCCTTCTGACGATGGTCAAGTTCTGATTCGAAATACAAATTATCTCCAATTACTTCAAAAGAGGCAGTCAGAGAGGTGTCATCTACCCTTCACCATCTGTTTGCCTCAAAGGAAAGCGCTACAGCCCGCCACGCCGAATGCAACTTTCAGTCCAGGCTCCGGACAGGCACCAAAGATTCAGGCATAGTATTCTCTGGAGAGATACCTACGGGGTTTTCTGGGGAGAGGGGAGGTGGTCAGGAAAGAAGATAGAAAGAAACCACAGAGGCTATCTAGGGACCAGAGGAAGGGGTTCTGAGAGGGGATTTAATTCAAAAGGCAGGGAGGGGGGGTGCCTAGTGCTGAGTGGGTGGACTGACCCACCCTCAGGGTCCCTGCTCATTGAACCTTCTCCATGAGAGGATTTGTCTTAAAACAAGACTGGCTTTAAGAAGGTCACCGGGAACTAAGGACTCAAGGATGGGCAGGACGAATGAGGGCTCGAGGCCCCTCTGACCTTCCGCCTGGTCAGCTGTGGTGGGAAGCCAACCATTAGGAAAACAAATGCTACGGAGCTGCCCAGAAGGTAGGGAATATCCCACGAACAAAGGTTTTCTGACACCATCAAAGAAGCAACACTGTAAGGCAGAGAGAAATGGGGCTCTGGGAAAAGAAACAATCTGTTAGTTCTGTGCTATCTGATAGACATTTTGTGGGCTGAAAACAAAAAGGAACAAAACAAAACTTACCCACTAGATGAAAAACCCAAAATCACACTATTCAGAATGGCCAGGTGGAGACCAAAGCCATTCTGGAATCTCTCGGTGGAGACATAAGACATAATGTGTCAGTCGGTATCAAAGCAATTATAACTAAGAAAACCAAATGTAACCATCCGGAATGGTTCTTGGTGGGCACTCCCTCCTTCGGGAAGGTGGTGGTTAAAGGAACAGAGAACATGAATTGACGAAGATGTCCCAGAACAAGGCAAAAAAGACCAGCAGGAAGAATAGCTTCCCAACAGGCCATGGTGAAATAATAGGGTGAAAATTTCTAAATGCCTTTCATTTTATGGGAGAGTTCTAGTGTTTCTATCCAGATACATTATATTATTTCCACTACCTCTGATCTTTATTTTCCATTTTACAGCTCACTGAATAACAGGTTTCTTCAAGAGGGAAAGAAAGAAAACAGACCCTCTATAAATGAGGACAACTTTGCCTCATAAACAGTTTGTGTGTTCAGAGAGCAAAGGCACCTGGAACTTTCTAAAGGAAAGCGCTTCCAAATACCAGCGCCATGTGGCGGTAGGGTAATTCTTTCACTTGTCAAACAGTATTGAAGCTTGAGATTTTTACCACAATGCCTGGAGTAACTACTGGGGCCTCTTATTTCTCATTGCAAAAGCAGATGGGGACAAGTCGATTAAATGCAGAAAGCAGCGGTGCTCTTAGTAAGAAGTGTCAGATGGCGGTGGTGGGTGTGAGGATGAGCTGGTGGCCGGCGAGACCGCTGTGAAGGGTGAAACCAAACGCCTGCGGATGAACTCTACACTCAGGAATCCTCCCCTTACACCGAAGAGAACGCCTCTATTTCTATTTTCCTCTTCCCCCTTCCTGTCCCCTGCCCTCCCCCATCTGGTTTTCAAGTATAAGTCAAGGGTTCTATTGGCAGGTCACTGATAGACGCTAAATCTAACGGATGGAAATAGCTGTGTGACACTTGGCTTTAATGAAATTATCCTCTTTCTGCTCTTCTCTCAGGTCTGTGCATCCTTCCAGGTTCAAGTGAGGAGAGAGTGGACCACCTAATGAGTTGTCAGAGGAGTGAAGAATGGAAATGAAGACACACACGCTTCCCTCAGGTCTAGATGTGGCGTCTAATTTAAGCAGCTGCGTCTGACGGCAGCTCTCCTCCCATCCAGCCCATGCTGACTTGCTGGCCACTGTGAACGCTCCATGTTTGAAACAAACATGGAATTATAAAGCAAAGATGGCATAACTTCTCAGAATAAAAACACCTTTGGCAAACCCCGGCTCTCCTCACTTACTCTCTCCACCACCGTCGCTGCCATGGGAAGGGATGCAAGACCAGTCAGAAAATTGTTTGGAAGAAGCATTTGGATCTGAATAATTGACGAGTGGGAGCATCTGCACACATGTCAGGACTGAGCCCCCTGACAAAGTCCCGTGTGCTGGTTTGTGCTCAGGAAGGGAACCAACTGTCACATTCCAGAAGACAAATATTATCTGTTCCTCTTCCAGGATGCTCTTTATTAAAAGTTGGGTTTAAGAGAAGAAGTAAAATGGCTTGTTTCATTTGACATTTCATCCACTCAAGACCTGGGGGGTGGGGGGAGAACTCAGGGCTATGATGACTGGAGGCTTGTCTGTCAAGTGCGCCCCTGTTGCGCTTTCAACTAGTTTTCCATTGACTGGTTTTTGCACCAAATGTTAAATAAGTCACAAGATGCTGATGATTTCCCAATTCCGGACATCTTTTCACAGCCTGTTTCAGGGACCACGGATGTGCCAAAGCTCTTCAGTTTATTATCTCCAAGTAAATATCACACTAAAAAACAAGATAGCCCTCCATCCCCCTCCTGCATACAGGGAGCAGAGGAAACAAAAACAGAATCCCTTAATAGACCTGTCAGTGCTCTGACTGGCTGCAAAGTCCTTTAAAAAGTCAACGCCATTTTATCATCAAGACATTGACAGGGCTGATTTCTTTAAATGCTTTTTGGAAGCCAAATTTCCCACTGATTTCATGCTTGTGCTCCACATTTATGACTCTTTAGTTCTTTTCTTACGTTACCTCATCAAGTCAGTACTTCATAAAGCCTCAATCATCATCTCTATCATCTTAATTGCCAGGAATGAGCTTGGAGTGGGTCCAGGTCAGAATGCTAAAATCCTTGGGGAATTCCAAGGTGCTAAGAGAGTAGCCCTGGTTGGGGGTTCGGTGGTAGTCTCTGAACTCTACTTGGATCAACAGCACATGGTGCCAAGGATACGATCTGTAATTTACAAGTAAGGTCGCCATAATCAGAAGGTGGGAGGGTGATAGGTCTGAGATATGGCCTTTGAAATTTCACTTGTGTGAGTTGTTCTACTTCATGGTTCATTAGGTCAGAGGGAGGACAAGCTAAAAATACTCCAAGAAATGGAGAGGTGTTACTCTATCCCTTATATAAAATACAGAGACCTTGAAGGTTTGATTGAATATGCAAAAAGTACAAAATCACTAGAGAAAAGGCATAAACACAATCTAAATCTCTCCTTAATTAGGGTCACCACTTAAAATACAGGATGTATTATATATATAGTTAGAGATAATGTTAAAATATTTAGTATATATTTAGTATAAAATATTTAGTAGAAGTATGTCTCAATGTGGGACATACTTACATTAAAGTTGTTTATCTGAAATTCAAATTTATCTGCATGCTCTGTGTTCTTATTTGCTAAATCTGACAATCCCATACCACGTTGAACCAATTTGATTTCCACAGACAATACATTGGAGTTCTAGACTTTTCTACAGACAGTACGTCTTAAGTAGGTAATATGTTTCCATTTCTACATATATGCAGATGGGAACTATGTGGTAAGGTCATTCTTCATGAAACATCTAAGTTTAGAAGTGTACTTTATTTTTAAAAAATCAGTTTCACCACTTTTACTATATATACAATTGCCTAAATCACCAAAAACAAAAAGAAGTGTTTCTAAGAGAAAGGCCTTAGGAAAGGATAACCAGTGTTAAAATCTTGCATATCACAATTAATTAGATTAAACCCTTAAAAACAGATTGGTTATTTTAGCTTAGAAATGTTTCAACATATTTTTGTCACAGTCCATATTGACAAATGGAGTGCAAAAATAACAGAAACCTAAAATTTCTCCTAACTGGGTCGAGTTACCACAAATTTAGTACTTATCAAATACAAAGATTTGTTATTCTTACATTTTACTCAAAATATTATTTTCCACCCCCCCACCAGTGATTGTTTTCTCTTTTTCCTTCAGTTTACAATAAAATAAGCCGTATTACCTAATACAGGCTTATTCTTGAAAAGGAAATAAAAATACCGAATTCTATGACAGAAATTCAAGACAAAAGTCTGACTTTAATTGTCCTAGGCCCTCCTATTTACTCCATCACGGTGGGCTCTGGAATGACCAAGTTGGGCTGTGACAGCCCTCCTGCAGTACCTCAACTTTGAGAAAAACAAGTTTCCTGAATTTACCCAGGTTCCCCATCCATTGCCTTACTTGAGCAAGATAAAAATCTCTAGAGCAACTCTTTTGATAAGAGTAGATATAGTCTTGGGGCGCCTGGGCGGCTCAGTCGGTTGAGCGTCCGGCTTCAGCTCAGCTCATGATCTCGCTGTTTGCAAGTTTGAGCCCCACATTGGGCTTGCTGCTGTCAGCCTGTCAGGGCAGAACCCGCATCAGATCCTTGGTCCCCCTCTCTCTGCCCCTCCCGGGCTTGCACTCTCCCAAAAAATAAATATTAAAAAAAAAAAAAAGAGTAGATACAGTTTTAAGCATCCAGATAGGATATCATCATTAATGTCCCTTTTCAAAGATGGTCCTGTAAATTCAACTACTGAAGCAGAATTCTTTGAGGAATCTATAATAGGGGCCCAGGTGAGTCTGCCCCAAAATGTGCCACTTCCCTGGGCCCCCAGGAATATTTTGGATCTGAATATTCCCTAGGAATAGCACCTGTTTTAGAAATTTCTCCGTTAGAAGAGTCAGTAGAATATTCTATGGTGAAGGCTGTGCCCCTGCAGTTCTGAACTGCAAAATGCCAGGACGGGATACAGCTAAGGAGAGGCTATGAGAAGCATCTTTATTCACTTGTCTTAACAGGGAAGATAGAGAGGGTGTCTCCTTTTTCAAAGATGGCTTTAAAATGACAATGAGAGGGTCAAAACACAATAAACAAAATGATTTTTTTTTAAGTAGAGGCAAATTCAATGTGCCTGTGTTTTTAACAGCCTTTCTGTGAAACTGGTCCTATTTATTAGTAGTGAAACATAAACCACGTTATCAAGAATCTTAAGGAACTAGATTGCTGTTAAGTGATACTTCAGAATCCACCCCCTAGCAAAGCTACTGTACCATTATAGGAAGATAAGCAGAAAATCCTTGCCTCCATTAAAGAAGACCTTTGCTTGAAATACTGTAAACCATTCAGTTGCAGTTCTAATGCTAGTGATTCAAAATATTGCTCTGGAAAATTTCAGTTAACCAGCAGCATCCAGAGAATTTACAAATGAAGGATAAGACCAATACTGGGTCGATGGAGGGGATGTCAAAGAAGGTGATGAGCTTTGGAATGTGCAGTCTTAAAGGTCCAGTTCTCACATGCATTAATGTCACACGTGATAATCTACGATATTAGGGGGTGTGACTGGTTACTGCGTGGCTCCATGTTGGGTGAAACAGCAATAATCTAAGTATAATATCACTCTTTACACTTCTCCCAGCCTCCATCCTGCTGTTCCCCACCCCTGGCCGCAGAAAGCAATTGATTTCTACCTGGAATGGGTCATGCACCCAGGCTTCAGTTCTTAGTCTGTTTTGTTTTTGAGTCCTTAGACTGTTTTTCGCAAGAGCAAAAAAAAAATTTTTTTTTAGGTATAGATATTACCCTATAAGAGCTTATAATCTAGGTGGCAACATAACACATCCACAAACGAAATGACAGAGCAATGTGTCAGACAAAGACTTCTAAATTGAAACCTCAAGTAACTTATAGTGCTTTTTTGTAATAAAAAAAAAAGTAGATGAGTTTCTTCAAAGATGGCTTTAATTATAATCCAAAACAAGATACATATTAGGGATAGGCCAAGGGCAAAGTCCAACAGATCATATTTACAAGTCAGAGCATGGTTTTGTCACTTGGTCATGGCTAGGAGTAGGGTAAGTCAACCATGTATTTTCTACCTGGTCACAAGTCCCTCTCTGTAAGTCTAGAAGACCTTTGACCTATGATTTCAACTTCTCTCCATCCTGAGTCCATGAGATATAAACCTGGCAACGTGTCATTATCCCCATCCTCACTTTCCACAACAGCCCAGCTTCCCTGGACCAGGTGCTTAGTACCTGCAGACTACCATGCCCAGCCTTTTCTCACTCATTGGAAACAACAAACTCCACCCTGTACCTTGGTTTACATCCTCTTTCCCTTCTACAGTGATTAGCCCCTGCCTCATCTCCACTATTGCCAATTCTTGGTTTCATTCCCTTAAAGATACGGCTCACTCACACTATCCTCAGATTGATTACACCAAGTATCCCACCACTTGAAGACGTGAGTTCCAACATCATTACATTTGATTATAGTTATTGCCACTATTTCCCAAGACTCTGGCGTCCATACTCCCTCCTTTCTACCTGTCTGCCTCTGTCACCACCCGACTAATTTAAACTCAGTATGAACAAGGGTATGGATTAGACCCAACACAACACTGTAGTCTATCTTCAGGCGCTTTGGCCAAACCATGGCATTAGACCTTCAACTGGTTTTATAGCTTAATCCACTCTTAATCCCCAAACTTCAGAACTGTACTGCTGAGGTCTCTCTGTGCCTGATGGTCAAGTCTGCTCATGTTATAAGAATTAGACAGCAGTTTCTCCAAAATCCTCTCATGCACGCACTATGGTGTGAAATATTGGTAGCCAAGCAATGTATTTAACTTCGGAGTTCCTCTCTGTTCTCTTAAGAGAAAAATACTGAAATTAATGGGTCTGAAGATGCCCCTCAGTTGCCACATGCATTCTGTGCAGTAGAAACACACCTACCATCAACCATTTGCACCTGGTGCCAATTCTAAGAAGTCCTGAGGGTCATGGATAATTTATTCAATTCTCCTTTTTGTTTTCACATTGATGGCCTTAGGAAGAAAATTCCAGAGTCCTTCGGTGACCTCTGATCCATTTTATAATGTAGAACTCTAAAATTAAAGAGTAGTAGCTTGGACACAAGGTGGTGCTAAGGAGTAAAAAATTAACTGGGGTCCTTTTCCCTAAAGGTTACCTAAAATACTTAAGGTTTGCAGGGCACCTAATAGTTCCCAAGTTATTTTCATGCACATTATTTTGTTTATTCTTCAGAACTCAGGGAAGAATAATCTAGTTTCACTTTTCATAGATAACAAAAGTAAGGGAGATATGGTTTAAATGACTTCTCCAAGATCACTCAGACCAGGTCTGGTCTTCCTTCCAAATCTAGGTTTAGTGCTCTCCTATATTCTACCACACAGGTGAGTCCCTCTTTTATGTCAGCACATCCTCCAACTTGGCTGTTATCGACAACTGCCAACTTGCAGAGTTATGCATGCACAATGCAACTTAGGGTGTGTGCCTAACTTACGTTGCTCTAATGGGGAAAGGTGGATACTTGGTGAAGCTCTCCATGTGCTCACGATCCTTTGGCTACATTCTAGGGCACAAGAGTCATTTTTTTGGTACCTAAGAGAAATGGGTGCAATTCATATCCCGTTGGGTAGAAGACCCCCTTGTGGAAGCTTCCTACTCAATCTAGAGCCATGGCGATTCTGGAGCAGGGCTAGCCTAAGACTTTCAGAGCACCCTCTCCTGATCCCAGCTGAAGATTTGTTTTGGCATGCCAGAAGGCTCTGGGTCCTGTCAATACCCTAATAGCCGTGTGCCATATAAGCTAGACCAAGAGGGCTCTGCAGATGGCAGATAAAAATCAGATTTATCTCCTATTTATCTGGATCTATCAGGATCATGTCCTTTTGGGCTTAAAATATGCAAAATGGCTGCTGTATTTCTGGGTGTATTAGTTTCTGAGGGCTGCTGTAACAAAGTGCCACAAAGTTGGTCTTTTAAAATAACAAAAATTTACTGTCTCCTAGTTCTGGAAGCCAGAAATCCAGTATCAGGGTTGGTTCCTTTAGGAGGCTCTGACAGAGAGCTTTTCTCCTGGCCTCTGGTGGCTCCAGTAACCCTTGGCTTTCTATGGCTTGTAGACTCACCACTCCCATCTCTATGTTTGTCTCTACATGGCTTTCCCCTGTGTTTCTCTGTGAGTCATATCTCCTTCTCCTTTCTCTTATAAAAATGATCATTGGATTTAGCGCTCGCTCTAAGAAACCCAGGACAATTTCATCTTGAGATCTTTAACTAATTATACCTGCAAAGACCTTATTTCCAAATAAGATCCCATTTCGAGTATCGGGGTGGCCATGAATTTTGGGAGGACGCTATTCAACGCACCATACTAGGAGATCCATTGCAAGCACTTAGAACTTTTCTTTCTCTGAACTATTTCTCCATGTTAAGTTGAAACCCAACTTATCTTGCCCTGTACTCAGAGAAGATGAGAACCATTAGCCACCATCATCCCTCCAGGATTTCCTCCTGTACCTTCCGTGGCACATTCTGCAGGGGCTTCCTCTACAGGATAAAACCAGCCACCTTCAGCTGCATTCTCATATGCCAAGGTCATCCCTTTGAATCAACGCCTGCCCCGGTGTCTTCTTTTTCTTCAGTTTCCACGGTATGTATTCAACAAGCATGGGGAGATGGAAAATGCCTTTCAAAACTGGAGGACAAAGTTGGACATTTATAGGTTTCATCCATTTGTTTTGTTCCATTCAAGTCAGGATTTGCTTGCCTATCTTCTGTCCTAAACACTCCTTAATTAAGACATGACTTACAAGTCATTTTCATGGCAACACGCTGCAATGTTATATGCCTTGGAATATTTCAATAATGAGCTCTGAAGAGAACAAACTCTTTGTTTCTGGGAGGAATGCTAATTGAAGGAATTTATTTTTTTCCAAGAGGACATTGAACAGAAACCTATGTACTAAGCAAAATGTAGATGATGCCTCCCCTTTTATGTGCTGTTGCTTGAAACAGAAAACAAAACACGACTCCAAGCAAACCAACTGTTCTGGCAGGAAAAAGAAATAGCCTTGGAATTTGTATTCTCCACCAAAGTCGGTGAGGAAGGAAGAAAGGTGAACGCTGCAAAATACCATTCAAAGCACCACAGAAAATAGCCAGTTCAGTTTCTCTCAGCAGCTGGAAGGAAATGTCTCAGCAGCCCCCTCCCTTTTTAATTTTTTTTTAGTTACCAAATTCCTTTATGTTTCTTTTCTTAGAAAAGAGACTTTATAGGTCATTAAACAACTATTAAAAACACAAGTGAGCAAAACCCAAAGCGTAGGCCTTTTTCCTTTGATTTTTTTTCCTGGTTTTCAGAAAAGGGTTTTGAGAGGTGGAATATTTTTGTTAATGTCTTTGTGGGCATTTAAATAGCCTTTCCATTTGTAACATCTCCTAAATAAGGCAGTTATAGGAAACCTGCCTTGCATTAGAACACCTGCTGGGCCAAAACATGACCATGTATTACCCCAAATGGGACACCTCATTTGCCAAACAGACCCGAGCCTACAGCCTACCTGCCTGTAACACCTGGATTGCTAACACCCGGTTTTCATCAACCTGCAGGGAACTTTCCTATGCCCTCTCTTCATCCCCCAATCGGACAAGAAAGCAAAAGGCAAAGAGAGAACGGAGGGAATTCCTCCTTATACCCAGGTGAGTCCAGGTGAGTCCCATGTACCAAGGTCATCATGAGGTTCAGGCATGGCTCGGCCCTTTCAAGTCCCAAGATGAGGCTGGCTTCAGGGTATAAGGGTCCCCTTAACTTACAAGTTTCTTTGAAAGTGAAATCAATCAAAGGAATCTCAAAACAAATTACATGGCAAATTATTGTCTCTGTTCTGGCCTACTCTCTCTACCCCACCGTTCAGCTTCCTCAGCCATGGGTGAGCTACCTCAGCCATGGGTGAGCTACCGGGGAAAGGCTGCAAGATAAGCAGATTACAGAATGTCAAGTGCCTCCAGCGACTCAACTTCACAGCCAAACTTCTCCAGCCCAGGCCGCTGGTCTGATTCATATGGGTCATAGGCTGTTTCAATCAACGCCCCTTTAATGACTGAAGTTTGTTCCCTAATGTGAAAGGGTAAGTAAATAGGAGTCAGGCCGGGGACCTGAAGCATCTCTGTACTCTCCCACCCTCTATCTCAAAATGCTCTGCCACGAGCTGACTTCTAAGAAAGGAGGAAACGGGCTTGGAAAGAATAGAGAATTCCTTTCAGAAAGAAATCTTTAATGTCCCTTTCCTATCATTACCAATGCAATTCTGTGAGTCTTCTGTGGCCTCTGCGTCCTAAAGTACTGAATAACAAGCCCTTATATGAAAACAGAATGCAGAAAACAAATTAGCATTTTGAAAATAAGAAGCCTGGGTTTTAATCCTATTAAGATTATGGCCGCTTGTTTTTTGTTTTTTTTTTTATCCCCCCCCTCCTAAAAACTCTGAAAGAGATAATGATGTCCCCATTAACATAAATGCTGAAATCAGCATTTCCTTTGAAAGAAGTTGTTAATATTTGGAAATGGTTGGATTTCCAATCCAAGCTTTGATTGTTATTCTATACTAGCCAGCAAGTGCCAAGGTCACAGGGAGATTCACCTGCAGACTGAGCTAAATGAATCCACTCGGCCACAATGCATGTATAATTTAACATTCTCCTCTCAAGTACTTCCATGCATTCCTAAAAAATATTTTATTACAATAACAAATTGGTTTCAAAATCATGCATTATGTATTCTGAAATTAGGTCTGCCAGTGAAACTGGGATATACAAACATGTACACTCCCCAGCAGGGCCGGAAGAGACCCCAAATGCCGTTGATGCCAGGATGCAGCTTGAGAAGAACAGTGAATTCCCCAAGGAATCCACTGCCACTTCTTTTCTTATCTTAATCTGAGTGTTTGGAAAGAAAAATGGCAAACTGATCATTTGCTGTAAATAGCAGTTAGAAACCTAATCACCCATTTTCCTTTTATTGTTTCCTCTCTGAGAAGGTAGAGCGTACTATTGGGCAGAGGTATCTGGTATCCTAAAAATAGGCTTGCCAGGCAGTTTTCACAAGCTTTACTTAAAAAACAAATATTCCTTGAATTTTTAAAAGTCTTCTTTTCCTGTGATCTGACACTTTCCAAGTATACATTTTACAGAAACTGGACTTTAACAAAGCTTCTTTGAAACATTAAAGGTAAAGATATCAAAACCGTCCTTATAAATTTGTGTTAAGAAGTAGACTTGCTCTGCTGTAAGCTTTCATCATAGAGTTATCCCAAAAAGTTAACGTATTCAGAAAAATCCTTAGGATTCTCGTCACAGACGCAACCCCCTATAATGTTTCCCTAATAGATGCCTGTTTCTGCTCTTCGACTTTCATCTGAAGTTAAATACACATTGATTTAGCATCCTTCACAACACAGGCCTGGTTTTCTCATGCACGTACATGTGTTTCCTGAGATGTCTATATCCAAATTATTCAAATTAAAATGCTTTTCCCATTCCTTCAGGTTTTTTTTTTTCTATTTTCGACATTTGTATCATACTGAGCAAAGTTCACCCTCACTGAACGGCATCCGTGAATTTTGAAAAGGTAAGATTTCCCCCCCAAAATGGTGAGTTCCATGATGCAGGGGGCATCCGGTCTTAAAAATGTGAGAAAGAAATTCAGTCGAGTTTTTCTATTCGAGAAATTTCTTAGGCATGAACTTGATCTCTCTATATTAAAAGAAGAAAATATCTAGTTTATTTCAATAGGGGATTTGTTTTTCATTAACTTGCAAGCTAAACGTCATTGGTATGTTTCCATTGGTCTCCTAACTTGGTGAATAAGACAATAAAATTCCTAAGAGAACCACTTATAAATCTCTTTAAATTAAAATCAGTCTAATTTTTATTATAAGACCAACATCATGATAGGCTTTGTATTTTTAAGGCAATGCCCAGACCTAAAAAGTTTAATTCCCTGACAAGAGCTTTTAATAAAGACAAATCATGGGTAAAATTAGATGCTGCAATCGTTCCTTTTCAAAAAAATAAAAAATAAAAAACTGCAAACACTCTGTTAAGAAACCGTTTCTCCTTAATTTCGTTTCGATGTAGTGATATGACTAGACATATAGCTTTTCTATAGTGAAATTATAAAGAATAATTTTCTCTAATCTAATCAGTAATATCTGAAAATGGGAAATGTTAACAGCATAATTTCTGATTTCTTTTGTATTATAATTTAGGCTGACACATTAAAGCTTTGCTTTTCAGGAGAACAATTAAGAAATTATTGATAGAAATTAAATATTACTGACAACTGAAAATGCACTTTTCCTCGTTTGCTGCATCTAAAAATACCACTCCCACCTCCCATCAAAGATAATCTAAGCTAAGACAGTATAAAAGTAAAAATGAACTAAGAAGCGTGTGGTTTTGTGCTAAACAAAAAGGTGATTTATACAAGTAATAAGCAAATTCCAGAATATAGAGATATATATATTTGAAAATCCTCTACAACTGCCTTAAGTTGTAATCTGCAGGCTAAATGATTAAACTCTCTCTGGGTCTGTTGGCTGAAAAGCTATATCCTTCATTTTGGCTGTGGGCTATTTTAAGCTGAATACAAACTGCTTTTTTATTTGTTATTAAAGGCAGTTCAAATCTTCACCACTTTGTGTATACAATATACAAGCCAATGTATGCCATTTAGGGAAATATTAAGACAGGATTAAAAATGGAAAAAATAAAAAGCCTTCAGGAATAATTAAATTTCATTCCCACACACTACGACAAACAGTTGTACAGCCAACTTTTCTAATACTGATACGACAATTCTAAGTGATCCTTCGTGACGTAAATGGAAATGTGTTACAAACTTCTTTTCAAATCGGGCTTAAAAAGGTGTTCCAGCAAACACGATGCATTCTGATGGTGAGTCATAAATACAGAGACTCATATATGAGAAAATACATAAACTCGTAGACGTTCAAAATTAAATCAGTGAAAAGGACTGAATAAAATGACAAATTGGGGGCCAGAAGTTCTAAGGGAGAATGCCAGAAGTCAGTGCTGTCTGATGCATCTTAACACGAGCCTCTCTTAACAGCTCCAGAGGTAGGATTTGAAGAGACTAATTCTCTAATGCCACTTAAAAAAAAAAAAATACAAGTCCACAGGAGCATCAAATGGATTTTGAATCTGAATATTCGTAAAGAAACGTTTTCCTGAACTGGCGGCTCCGAGGAGCACCGGACAGAGAGCATGGCAGGAAGGTCAGCAAATCCAACACTCCTGGGGTGGTCTGGGGCTATTTCGCAGAGGAGAGTGTATAGGAATTCCAGTTCTGCAAGAGCCACAGCCTGAATTCAGCTGCCGGCTCCTTTCTGTCCCTGACCTGGCCATCTGCCAAACAATGACACACTGTCAAGGACAAAGTAAGAACGGTTTCCCCGGGCTCCTCAGACCCCAGCTCCTGGCTTCAGAGCAAAAATTCTAAGGAGACTGAAACTTGGTCACTTTCAGCAGGTCAGAGTCGGAAGGAAAGGAGGGATGAGAAGGTACCTAAAGCCGTCTGGAGCCTCCCTTCTCTGTGGGCCTAATATCGCTTGGGCCACAAGACAATCACAACAATGAAATGCAGTGTGTCCTGGGGTCCCCTCTGAAAGAATACTGTCGGTCAACTGAATACTGAACCAGAAGCTTACACCACAGGGCTCGGTGCCTTGAGCCTGGCTGCATTCATAGGCAAGGCAGACAGATGCACGGCCTTTGACAAAGCCAAGAGATGGGCATTTCAAAAATAAAATCATCTCCCAATTACAGGGAGCCCTTCCTCCCAGGGACCCCACAGCACTCTATCAACCTAAATTGGAATCCCGTCTACCGAGCTGCCTTCAATGCAGCCACTCCAGTTATAAATTGGATCAAATGCTCTCAGATTAATTCCTGGAAACCTATATTCATCTTTGTATATCTTTATTACAAAACTAGCCACAAGACTGCTCTACAATTTTCATTACCAGAACGGCTCTCGGAGCTGGATTACGCCATGGTTTATCCCTCTGTGACCCCAAACCATCTTGTTAGCCCCGTTATTGTATATTCACGCAACACACCTGAGCCCAGGATAATAAGAGAGTTATCGTGAATGAGGGGAGGGGGTGCATTTTATTGCACAGGATGTGTTGCTTTTCTGCAAGAATATTTAACCTGTAGCCGGCACTCCTGGAAGTCCATACCTCCTGCCCACACTGCCTTTTGTGCCCTAGCGCCGAAGACCCGCACAGTCTGAAGGGAAGTGAAGGTAACCCAAGGCCAGCCTGGACTTGTCAGCGAGGGCCAAACTTCCTTTCTAAAACGGGGGCGAGGGATGGCTATACTCGGGCTGATTCAGGTAAAGGAATGGAAGCGCACCATCTGAAGCCATGGCAGTGAGAAACCCTGGCCCTTCGTGGAAAAACATCAGGTTTTTGGTCTGGAAAGGGAGGATGGAACTTTTATGTGCATACAACGGAAGATGGAAATGAGGGTAGTCCATGGTCTTGGCTGTAGCTACATTTAATTAAAAATGTCTGTTTTTGGGGCACCTGGGTGGCTCAGTCTGTTAAGTGTCCAGCTCTTGATTTTGGCTCAGGTTGTGATCTCACAGGTCATGAGATCGAGCCCCGTGTCAGGCTTTGTGCTGACAGCATAGAGCCTGCTTGGGATTTTCTCTCTCCCTCTTTCTCTGCCCCCTCCCCACTTGTGCGCTCCCATGCTCGCATGCTCGCTCTTTCTCTCGCTCTCTCTGTAAAAAATAAATAAGCTTTAAAAAAATGCTTGTTTTGGTGAAGTGATGCTGCCACTAGCAAGCATCAAATAAGGTAAACTTTATGATGATTATTATAAGCTATTAGATTATAGTAATATCTATTGATATTATAGATAAACATATTATCTCCAATATTATGTTAGAATTACATGGCTTATTTTCTTATCAGCTTGGTCATCTCTCTCTCTCTGTCTCTCCATACACACACACACACACACACACACACACACAGAAATATAAGTGTATCTATACACATACATACAATATATAACAATACATTCACATGTATATACACATTATAATTATATACCATTATATATTTATACACACATATACACACACATGTGCCTGTGTACACACATAATTTAGGTGTAGCTTCATGTTTCCTCTCTCTCTCTCACGCACCAATAGCCTTCCCTTGTCAAGCAAGACCTAGAGTGACTCTCCAGCCTGCTCCCTCCTTTCTTCCCACCCCCAACTTTCCCTTCCTCCCCTCTTTTTTCTATTCCTTCCTCCCTTTCTTTTGAACTAATGCCGGCTTGGTTCGTAACACAGGAAGAAGAACCTAGAAGAATAATCCATTATTTATGTATTCCACAGAGACTTGAAGACTTCTTTTTCTTATTCCTTTTACAAACCGTGAGGCTAAAGTACAATGAGACTAATTTCAAGTGTGGATGCAAAAAAGAAATAGTATCACTGTTTTATGGTCATGTTCTGGTTCCTTAAAAAAAATCACCTCTTTATTTTTCATTGCTTCAAGAAACGATGTAAAATTTCATGCAGACAGGTTACTGCACCTGCATTGTTCTTGGACCTTAGATCCCTCCAGAAGCGGGTCCTAAACATACCTGGTTATCATATCCTCCAGGTCTTGCTACTCAAGGTAGGGCCAGCACACCATGCACCTGGGAACTCGCTAGATTTGCAGAATCCTGGGCCTCACCCCAGACCTACTGAATCAGAATCTGCTTTTCAACAAGATCCCCGGTCATTTGTATGCATTTTAAAGTTTGGAAGCCCCAAGAGAGGGGCCTTATAATTACTTATTTACGGACTCTACTTCAGACCTACTAAATCAAATTCTTTGAGAGTAGAGACCAGGAACTTTTATGGCCTCACGTGGGGGTTCTTCCCACCATCGACTCTCTGCTTAGGATTCTGCGGTGGGTCTCTATCGTCTCTGCTTTTGGTATCTCTGTGTGAGATACCAAGGGCCTCTGTCAAGAGAAAAAAAAAGGCCATAAACAAAATTCAAAAATGAACAACAAACTCAGAGAAAAAACTGTATCATAATGAAAAAAGATTAATAGCTCTAATACATAGCAAAAGCTTAAAGTGAGTAAGAGAGGACAGACACCACCCAATGGAAAATTAATGATATGAACAGTGCACAAAAGAAGAAACACAAATTGCCGACAAATAGGAAGAAACTCTTCTTTTAAAAAGAAACCATTTCCTTAAAATGCCTTTCAGCTCCTTTACCCACTCCGCTCTCCTGCCTCAACAAGTAACCACCACCTGCCCTGGTTTCTTAAGACCTCTCCTTTGCTCTGTAGGAGATTCTTCTCTGCTCTCAGTGCGTTCACATCTGCCATCTCCCTCAAGGTGCCTCTGAAGACCCACTGCCTCCTGGGGGTCTTGTCCAGTGACCACAGCCTAGTCAGTATTCTCCATTGTTCTACTCATCTTTCACCTTTGTTGTGTTTCATGTTCAGGCCACCATCTTGTACAGTGCTGTAAACTAAATGTTCGTGTCCCACCCTCCCTGCAAACTCCCAAAGCAATGGTGTTAGGGAGGTGGGTCTTGGAGAGGTATTTGGATGAGATCATGAGGGTAGAAACTGTCCTGAATGAAATTAATGTTCTTGTAAGTCTCACAAGAGAAATTTCAGAGAGAGCTGGCTTCCTTCCTCTGTTCTCTGCCTTGTGAGACTATATGGAGAAGTTGGCAGAACCTAACCACCCCGGCATCCTGATTGCAGACTTCCTAGCCTCCAGAACCATGCTAAATATGTTTCTCTTGTTCATAAGTTCTGTTGTTCTGTTTGTTTATGGTCTATGGTACTCTGTTATGGGCCGCCAAATGAACTATGACAGCTCTCATTAACACACTCTTTTTAAATAATCCTCATGTAGTTCTGTGTATGATTTTTTTTTTTTTAAACCAAGCTTCAGGCTTTTACAGTTTTACTTTTTACAGATTTCCCTTTTCCTTGCTCTAGGTCACTTTCCCATTACTGTGATCTACCCACCACATAGCATATCACAGTTTAAGCCAACTTTTAGGATCCCTTTCATGATACAAGCGAAGGAAAAATTAAACGTCATAAAGCACCCAAGATTGTAGCTAATTTGTCTGAAAAGGAACCTAGGGGAAGTGACGTGTTCCCAGAAGTATTTAAAAACCAGAAGTTCATTCTCTGAAGCTGCACCAGGGGCTGCCGGCTAAGACCTTCAGCAATCTCCCTGCTCTGCGTACACGATGATTTGTGCTCCGTTTTATTGTTTCTTCCGTATGCTGATTGGTTTTGATTCATTACACAACACAGAGTCCATGAGAAAAGTCATTTTTCAAGTTAACGGGTGCACGATGAAATTAGATTAAAGTTTTGTAAATTTGCAGGTAGGAAAAACATCAGCATGGGACCAATATAAGAGATCTCAAGAAAGAGAAATAGGGGGCAATGCATTACGACTCGCCTTGTTTCTGGATGTGGATACTTCTCATTAACATGGAAGGTTTGCAGGGAGCTATCTGAGCCCCCCCACCTCCCATCTCTATGCATGCCAGTTTCCCCCAGAGCTTTTCTCGTGTTGCCCTTTCTCTGGAGGAGGAACTAACTGGGGGTCCTTACCTCGCTTACGCTGCAGGGCTCTTAGGTTCAGTGGGCAGGGAGCCGTGTGACCCGTGGCCGTGTAAATCTATCTCACCGGAGATGCTCTGTGCCATTCAGTTCCTCTAGGCCCCGACCAGCCCAGACCCCGATGACTGTGCTTCTTTCCTGAACCCAGGGTGAAACACGGCAGGCTTTACCATGGGAGATGTGCTCGCGAAACAGATTTTCAGGATGAATGGAAGCCAAGCCCCCTCTTCCTCCTTTATCCATTTCCCTTTGTCTTTCTCTTCTGCCTCTTTATTTCTACCTGATGATTTTCTTGACCATTTCCCTTAATTTTTCTAATTCTCTTTCATACTTACATACACATATGCCCACTGAAATGATCACAACATCCATCGGGAGGGAAACACATCCTATCGCTAATTTTTTGAAGCTTGGTTAAAAAACAATCCCCTTTTAAGCAGTGACAGCCAGGACTCCGTAATCTGTACATACAATTTAATCCTTTAAAGAATCAGCAGGGCCCACATCAATCAAGAGCCTTCATCAACTTGTAAAAACAATATTTTGATTCAATCAGATTCAAAGCCCTGAAATTCTCAGCTAATTAATGCAGGGTCACTCAGGGGCTGTGCAATGGTGGCTGGAACCACGGTCAAATATTTACCCTTGGTGCGCACGCACACACGTTCCCAGCACCAAGGAGGTGAATGATGGGCAAGGAAAGATAATGCACCTATGGCTGCAGTAGGTTTCATCCGGCACAAGCATTTGGAGAAATAATTATTACAAAGAGAGGAAAGAAGAGAAATGATTCTTCCATCCTCACAGATGCACCCAGGGAAGTGAATGTCTGTTAAAGGTAAATGGACAGTGACCAGCCAACACCCTGCTGACCGTTCCCCTTTAACAGCCGGTATGTCCCGAGCAGGGAGGTGTTTTGTACAGTTCTTCCTTTCACGTTCAAAATAAAGGACAGGTTTAAAACTTTATAAGAGAGCAAATTCATTCCATGGGATCTTTTCATTAGGTCTAGATTCTGATAAATTTGCTTGAGATTGCACCTTGAGACACGTGAAACCTTATGTATTTGGTGGAGAGGGGCGTGCGAGAGCAAATGCAAAATCATACCGTATATACTTACGCTAAGTATGACCTCTGCATATGTTAATACTTTATGTACATGGAAAATTATATAATTTACTTATACAAGTGCAGAAAGAGAAGGCATCTGGATGCCTCATTAGTGATAAGAATGATTTGGAATTTTTCTTTTAAAACATGGAAGACTGGTAGGCAATCTGAAATGAAGTCTATGCACAAAGTTCATGTATCTTTGGCCCCTTCCTTTCTTGTCTCTTAACTTTTGGCATCTCCTTTCAACTCCTGACAGATAGCGTATTATGATCCTAGTTGCAATGTTGCAGTAGATAGTTTTTTTAAGATGTTATTGAGAGATACTATCTAAAGAATATACGAGATTTCTCTGTATTATTTCTTTTAACTGCACATGAGTCTACCATTATCTCAAAATTAAAAGTTCCATTTAAAAACTTATGTACTGTAGGGGCACCTGGGGGGCTCAGTCAGTTGAGCGTCTGACTTCAGCTCAGGTCATGATCTCATAGCTCATGAGTTGGAGCCCCACACAGGGCTCTGTGCTGACAGCTCAGCGCCTGGAGCCTGCTTGGGATTCTGTGTCTCCCTCTCTCTCTGCCCCTTCCCTGCTCATGCTCTCTCTCTCTCAAAAATAAATGAACATTAAAAACAAAAACAAAAAACCCTCATGTATAGTTGTAGGATAGACACAGAATTAGGCAGGCTTTGTCTTCAGTTGTTAATGAATCACTTCAGCTCATGTGTCTGCTCCCTCTTGCTCACTTCTCAACCATCTATAATGTTCTACTAAAGGACAAGACGAGAAAAGAGTGACAGTAGCTTTTTCCTAAGATAGAGAGATTGGGAGTTTCGCTTCTGTTTTTAATGAATTTACCTTCAAGGAAGGTAAAAGAGAGAATATATATCTTTAGAAAACAATTTATTATTTAAATGATGCTCAGCCCTGGACCTCTTTATATCCTCCACATTTTTATAGCTATCCCCATAAGTTGCAATAACTGAGTAAAGATTAGAAAAATTATTTACATGGGGGATATACAGTAGTTACAAACATGTTCCAGGTCAAATATCAAATCTATCCAAATTAGGCCATGGTGGTCCTATCAGTGACTCTTAGCAATGTGCCGGCAGTGAACTTGCCCATTTGCTGAGCTTTCTGATTGACGTCAATCAGTGGAACCAATCTGATTGCTGAGCAATCAGCATTGATCACTGAGGCCGACCAAATGAATGTCGTGTCTTCACTGAAGCTCAGCATTTCACAACTATAACAAAGCTTGGATTCATAGGATGCTGCCAAGATTATTTTATTTTTTTAAACACTCAAGCTGGTCTACCTGGGGCTACTTGATAAAACATTCGGACTGAATTAAATAGGCCCTTCTGTCAGACAACTGATTTGATTGATTTTTTTTCCCAGTGTATTAACTGGTTATTTTGATTTTCTATAGACATTTAAAAGACTTACAGAATTAGACTCCCAGAATTTCTGTGCCAAAAGGGTCTTCAGCTATTGTATAGTTGAGGGTTTTCCTCAAAGTTTCATAGGTGTTACATGAAAAAAAAATTGAGCAAAGGGTATTTTCATTAAATATCTTTGGGAAACACTGAGCTCAAGACGTGTAATTGTTTAGTTGATTCTTTATTTGCCGAGGAGTTCCCCAAAGCTTTAAAAGGTTAATGTGCATTATAATGCAGGTTGTTCCAAGCTTACATTCAACACAGAATGTTTTTTTTTTTTTTTTAATTTCACAGTTCAGAATTCTAATTACCAAGTTTTGAAGTACTATGACGTACTAAAACTGTTTTATAGACAGGGAAGCAAACACTCAAAGAAGCAATTTGTCTTTTTAAAAATAGCTCCTTTACTTCCAAAGAAGACATGCAGATGGCCAGCAGACACATGAAAAGATGCTCGACATCACTCGTCATCAGGGAGATGCAAATCGAAACCTCAGTGAGGTATCATCTGACACCTCTCAGAATGGCTAGAAGCGAAAAGACAAGACAGCTCGGTGCAAAGCCTGCTTGGGATTCTCTCTTTCTCTCTCTCTCTCTCAAAAATAAAAGAAATAAAACAAACAGACAGAAAGACAGACAAGAAATAACAAGTGTTGCCAAAGATTTGTAGAAAAAAGAACACTTGTGCACTGTTGGTGGGAATGTTACCTGGTGCAGCCACTGCAAAAAACAGTGTGGAAGTTTCTCAAAAAAATTAAAAATACAAATACCCTATGATCCAGAAATTCCACTACTGGGTATTTACACAAAGAAAGTGAAAATATGAATTGACAAAGCTATATTCACCCCTATGTTTGTGTTTACTGCATCATTATTTATGATAGCCAAGATACGGAAGCAATCTAAGTGTCCATCATTAGATAAATGGATAAAGAAGATATAATGTACACACAAAGGATGGAATATTACTCAGCCAGAGAAGAAGAATAAAAACTTACCATGTGTGACAACATTAACAGACCTAGAGGGTATTAAGGTAGGTGAAATAAGTCAGACACAGAAAGACAAGTACCATATGATTTCACTTACATGTGGAATCTAAATAACAAAATAAAGGAGAAAACAAACAACAACAGAAATAGACTCTTAAATATAGAACACAAACCAATGGGTTGCCAGAGGGGAGGGGAGTTGGGGGGATGGGCAAAATGGATGAAGGGGAATGGGAGGTACAGGCTTTCAGTTACAAAATAAACAAGTCATAGGGATGAAAAGTAGAGCACAGGGAATATAGTCAACAGTACTGTAACAGTGTTGGACGGTGACAGATGGTAGCTACACTTGTGGTGAGCAGAGTTGTTGAATCACTGTGTTGTATGCCTGAAACTAATATAACACTGTGTGTGTCAACTACAATTAAAAAAAGAAAAGAAAACAAGGAGAAAATATATACCTCTTCGATAGAGTTAAAACAAGAATTCAGGCCTTTAAATTCCCATTCTAGTCCTTTCAACTAAACCGAATGCATTTATTTTAATTTTTTTATTAAAAAAGTCAAATGTTCAAAAACAGAGAGAAAATAGAAAATAACCTTCATATTCCCATTACTCAAATTCAATAATTCTCCAGACTTTTTCTTACCTGGCCCTTTTTTTCATATGAATATGATATATATACATATATGTATATTTATAATAAGTTTTATTTATATATGTGTATGTGTATGTATATACACATGCATACATACATACTCTCCCTGGACAATGTACAAAATTCTTACATGTCACAGGATTAAATGAAAACATCTTGCCTTTAACATTATGAAGTACCAATTATTTCATTAGAGATCTTAAAATAGTGATTCTCTAATGTCATAATTTCTTCCCTATGTGTTAGGTGAAATTCTTCTGTATAAAAGAAGTTTCCTTCATTAACTGGGACTAGTTACCCAGAAAGACAATTCATACGGGAAAGACAGGCTAAATGCTTACTTATTTCTTCCCTTTTAGTTACCAATTTTCAGAGCAAGAAGTTAATTCTAATGATACCCAGTTAGTGATATTGCTTGCTTTTGGCTTTCATTTCTCTCAATCTTCCTCCCTCTCTCTTCATTTGAGTATCACTGGAGTGAGTGTGTTTCAACCGATTTCATTCCTTACTTTTTTTTTATGCTCCCCGTGTTCCATTTATTGCTGAGGGGAGCCCATTTGAATTTATTCATGTATCCTTTTAACAAAGTCCTTTAATCTCTTATAGTTTCTTTACTTTCTGACAAAGTAAGGTATCTTAGTGGGACCTTACATATTTCCTGCCAGACTAGAACCAGCCAACTCTTTAAGAAGTCCCACTTCCTGTTAGTGGAAATGGTGTGTAGACACCTCAATCTGGACACTAGGTGTGCTCATTACTTTCGGGCCACCACTACTTTCAGGCTTGTTCAGTGGATGAGTCTGAGAAATACTTACTTGCCTTTGAATGAAAAAATTTCTAAACAGGAGGCTTTAAACAATAGCCAGGAAACTGGCCTTCTCTAAGTATTTTCAAAAGAAGGAAATACCAGAATTTTAGTACAAGCTTACTAACATAGAGAATAAACTGATGGCATTAATGAGTGGTTCACTTTGTTTATGTACATAATTTCATATGAAATATGTTTATTCCTCCTAAAGTCCTATCTAAATCAATATTTTAGACACCTCAGGCGACTGAGGTGCCTCAGTCAGTTGAGCGTCCGACTTCAGCTCAGGTCATGATCTCAGGGTTCGTGAGTTCAAGCCCCACATCAGGCTTGCTGCTGTCAGCACCGAGCCTATTTCAGATCCTCTGTCTCCCTCTCTCTCTGCCCCTCCCTAACGCATGCACGTGCTCTCTTTCTCTCAAAAATAAAAATTTAAAAATTGTAATTAAATCATTTAAAATTAAAAATAAATTAGTATTTCAACTTTAGTAATTGGGAACCAAATTTAATAATTTCTGCTTTGATGTATTGCCTATGTAAGTAGTACAGGTCTGACTCCTCAGTTCACAGCTGAAATCAGACTTGTCATTTGTAGGAACAAAAAATAATTCATAAAAAATTTACCCCTGTTACTTTCAAAAAGGTCCTGGGGATCAAGTTATAAATGTTTAAGTATAAGCAGTAGTTTTTTTAAGTTTACATTTAAATAGTTATTAATTCTATTACAAGAATTATTAATCTTTGCATTACCATCTCTGTCTCTAATCATAAAACTTAAAATAAATTTTCCACTCACAGTAGTGGACTGGGCACATATATATATACTTTCCCTTGCTTTCAAGTTCCCTCTGAAGTAATGGAAACACTGCTTCTCAAATGAATAATATCATAATCATACAATGAGACAAAATATGGATCTAGACAAGACTAGAAAATCCTGGAAAATGGAAGGCAAATGAAGACACAGCTCACTGGAAAAATTAGAGTACAAGGAACCACAGCATGAAACCCTAGAAGCAAGAATGTCTTTCCTGGAGGAGTTCAGGGAAAGTTCCAAGACATAAGGCAAAGATCAGGCCCTACCGAGATGGGGACCCTTGTGAGTATGTTCTTCACATAAGTTTTCGCTCACTTTCCGTGAGGTTGTGTCTAATCTCCATAAACCCAAAGTTCTGATGTACTCGTTCCCATAAAACCCCAAATGGACACACTTCTCATTCCTACAAACCTTCAACATTCTTTACAGTTAAAATACAGGAAGATGGGAAATTAAGCTTAAATCTAATGATAACCATTTATTATCCACATTTCCCATCTGGACCCGACTCTTGCCTTGGAGTGATATCAGATGACACATAGCAGAAACGTTTAAGCTGCCATATAAAATCCATATGCTGAGATGAGGGGATTAGTTCCAGGTACTAACAACACTGTGAAGCCCCAGTCATTATTATACTGCCTTGTTTTAAGTAAATTGTAGCATTTGATTAATCCAAATACAAAATGCATGTGATTCACTTCTTGAACTAGACTTAGGATGGGTGGGGGGAGAATTATAACTGCAGGGTTGTGGAGAGTGTCTACAAACCACTACTTTCCCGGGAGGGGGGGACTCTGAATGTCTTGAAAAATATTTTTGAAAATCTCGACATGTACTGACTGTATCTGGGCTAACCAAGCGTCTTCCTTCTGATCCACTGCCACAACCGCATACCCTTCTTCCCCCCAAAAGTGAGCCTAAAATATATGTTCCGGCCGCAAGCCCTCGCCTTCGAAAAAAAACTAGAAAATCTAAATAAAATATAATAGTTTTTAAATCCACAACTATTTTTAGAAAAAGAAGAAAGGACATCTTCGAGTACCAGAAGAAAGAGTGGGCTAAGAGCCAGGGAGATAAGCACATGAGCTGTCACTGTGGATAGTGTCGTGGGGATAGGGGACGTGTTTCAAATTCAGAGACAGATGACTGTGTGCCCTGCATCCTAGAAAGTTAAACTAACTCCTCGAAGGGCTCGTCCTTGGTAAAAGGTAGGCCAGAAAGAAATTCTGCCAACTTCCTGAGGGAGATAACAATGAAATTTCTCTCTATCTGGGATCTGGGTTGGAAAAAAATTGTACAAGAATGCCAAATTGCAGAAATTAATGTAGTACAAAATCCTTCTAGACAAATATACTTCACTCTAGGTGACAAATGCCTCCACAGAACATAAACTCACAATTCAGGCTTATAAATATACCATGAAGAAAACAACTTGCTTCACAGGAGAATTAACAAAACCCATCAAAGAGAATATTGACTCTCTAGAACTTGTAATAGAATCTTACAGCTTCTGATCAGATTCTGGTATCAGACTGTGATATGAGTACATATAAATTATTAGAACCATTTAAGAAATAATGAGAAGCATAGGAAAAGAATCACTAACAATGAAAATGATCTGGCAAAGTGAAAACAAATTAAATACAACTTTTTGAAATTAAAAAAAATTTTACTTAGTCACCAAAATCTGAAAACTCAAAGACCAGGCTAAAGAGTAGATTAAAAATAGAGGAAGAGAGAATTAGTGACCTAGAAGATATATCTGAACAACTTATCCAGAGTGTAGTACACAGAGACAAAAATATAGAAAATGTGAAAAAGTGGTTAAGAGAAATGACTTTTAGAAGAAGTTCTAACATACATTTAGCTGCAGTCCTAGGAGAGAGAGAGAGAATATGGGGCAGAAAGTATATCTGAAGTAATAGCAGACAATTTTCTATATGTAATGGAAGTCAGATTCATGGACCCGAATAAAACCCAAGCAGGACAAGTAACAGTACATCTATATTTAGATGCATCATAGTAAAATTGAGGAACAGCAAAGATGATGAAGAGTTGTAAGCACACAGTTCACCTCCTGAGGAGAAACGGACCGACAGCTGACTGTGGATCAGCAACAATGGAAGTAAAAAGCCCAGAGAATAAAAATTTCAGCATATTAAGACAAAACAACTAGAAATATAGACTTGTACAAATAGTACCAAAGGTATCTTTTATTTTTAATTTTTTAATTTTTTTGAAAGTATCTTTAAAAAATAAGGATAAAACAGAGAGTTTGCCAATATTAGGTCATAGCTAAAAGAAAAGGCTAAAAGATATACTTTGAGCATTGTGAAAATTATTGCAAGTTAAAGAAAAAGATGTGATAATGTGTGAAGACAGAGGATGAAAAATGTGTGGGCAAATGTAAAGAAAGAAAATTGAAAAAGTAATGACTTGTGGGGTCGAACAGATAAAAATAAAACATGAAAACACAGTATGTAGAGGGTAAATGTGGTTAAAATGTTTTGAGGTCTTGGAGTAATTTGGGAGTGTGGAAATACACTGATTAATTTTAGAATTTGATTAGTTAATACATATCGTAATTAACAACAAAGGAAGGAAGGAAGGAAGGAAGGAAGGAAGGAAGGAAGGAAGGAAGGAAGGAAGGAAGGAAGGAAGGAAGGAAAAAGGGGAGGGTATATAATTTCCAAATGAGCAGTTGAGGAAAAAACATGGAATAAGCAATTCAAAAGAAGGCAAGACAGGGGTAAAAAATGCACAGCTGACCCCACAAAGTTGAAAATGTGTATATCTTTTGACTCCCCCAAAACTTAATTACTAATAGCCTACTATTGACCAGAAGCCTTTCGAATAACATAATCAATTAACATGTTTCGTATCTTACATGTATTATATACTATAGCCTTTCAATAAAGCTAGAAAAAAGAAAATGGTGGGGTGCCTGAGTGACTAAGTCGGTTAAGAATCCGATTCCTGTTTTTGACTCAGGTCATGATCTCGCAGTTCATGATTTCAAGCCCTGCGTGGGGCTCAGCACTGATGATGGGGAGCCTGCTTGGGATTCTCTCTCTCTCTCTCTCTCTCTCTCTCTCTTCCTCCCTCTCTTTCTCTCTCTCTCTCTCTCCCTCCTCTCTTTTCCTCTGCCCCATGCATTCTCTCTCTCTTTCACTCACTCTCAAAATAAGTAAGTAAATAAACTTAAAAAAAGAATATGTTAAGAAACTCGTAAGAAAGAAAATGTATTTATAATACTGTACTATCAAAAAAATCCACATGTAAGTGGACCTGTACAGTTAAAGAGTCACCAGTATATAGAAATACAAATATAAATAAAATACAAAATAAAATAACACAAGGTAAAAAAATATAGAGGGTTATAAAATACGGTATAAGGAACATAACAATATGGTGTTTAAAACAAACATACTAAAATACACTGAAAAGCAGAAAGTAAAAAAAAAAGGAAAATGTAAATGAAAGCGACACTATGGTGGGGGAAGTCTATCATGGCTTATGTTATTATCAGAGAAAATAGGCTGTAAGTCAAAAATTTACTAGAAATAGTGTCACTTCATAGAAAGATAAAAAGATTAAAATGTATATGTACTTAATGGCATAGCTTCAAAATGCATATAGCAAAAACTGCTAGAATTACAAGGAGAAATAAGCAAATAGACAATCACAGATGAAGGTTTTAACTACATTCTTCTCTGTTCCTGATAGGTGAAGCTGACAGAGATCAGTAATAATATAGATTGGAAAAACAGAAAACTGGGGCACCTGGGTGGCTCAGTTGGTTAAGAGTCTTGGTTTTGGCTCAGGTCACGATCTCATGGTTTGTGAGTTTGAGCCCTGCAAAGGGCTTCGTGCTGACAGTGAAGAGCCTTCTTGGAATTCTCTCTCTCCCTCTCTCTTTGCCCCTCCCCAGCTTGTTCTGTCTTTATCTCAAAAATAAATAAACTTAAAAATTTTTTGAAAAATACAAGACTAAAACGGATCTAATGGAAATACTAGGTTTTACCACATGAAGTAGTATATGAGTTAAAAATTATCTGAGACTAGTAAAATTGTTAACTAGCACATTTACTACTGTCTAAAAATGTCTTTACTCTTAAATACTAAGAACAAACCAAGGGTTGAGGGGGGCATGGGAGAGGGGAGAGTGGTTTCGGGCACTGAGCAGGGCACGGGTTGGGATGAGCACTGGGTGTTGTTGTTCGGAAACCAATCTGACAATAAAAAACTACTAAATAAAATAAAATAAAATGTCATTAGATTTTATAACAGATAAGCTCTTTAATTTTCTTCGATAATTGGGCAATTTTTGCTATAGGTTATTTCTTTTCCCACTATGTAAATATTATGATGGCTTCAAAAAGAATTCTAAATACTTTTTTAAAAAATATATGAATTTAAACAGACACATACCACTGAAAAAGGCTACAATGAACATTTTTGCCTTTGGAAATGGCTCTGTTAGTTAAAGAGCTAATTGTTCGTGGTTCAGAAGTTATATTCTGGGACCTGAATCTCAAACAAGTGTTTTCGAAGGTCAATTCAAAGTCATGGTAGAAGCTAATTCACAGTTCACAATTTGAAATCTGTGACACGTTCTCAACATCTGACTGCAACAGAAAAGGTATAAAAATTACACAAGTGAATATGCCGCACTGCTAAATGATCAAAAAAACAGAGACATTAGGAAATAGACCAACTTCCTACCACTGCAGAGCCATGTTTAGACTGAGTCCTAATCTGTGACAAGAACCAGCTGTGTGACCCACTGCAGGTGACCTGGACACTCCCAAACACACCCCAAAACCATAGCTATGACCCAAATGGTTCCTGTGACTGCAAGATGGGCTTGGAAAGTCCTAACTTGTTATTCTTTTTAAAACTTGAGTTAGACAATAGCAGGTGCATATTATCAAGGAACTGAAACTGTGTATCAAAAATTTATCCAAAGGTAACCCACAGTGGTTACCAGACGTATTTCCAAACTCTTGGATTCCACGGCTCCCCTGCCCTTATCCCAGACAGCCAGGGCAAAAGTAACTGAATTGGGCTACACAGATTAGTGTGTCCAACATTCTCAGCAGACTTTTATCCCATGTGCTACTACCTTCATCAGGATTTGGAGGGCTTCCCAATAAACAAACCATTTCCAATAGAGAAGTAGTAATTGGAAGATGTGAATAATTTATACAGTCTAAAAGTGCCATATTTTATAAAAATTAAATCTTCCATTCTGAGAAAACCATCAATGCTAATTGTATATATTTTAAATAAACGAAATTTATTTTTCTGCCCCAAATGCAAAGTTTTCATTTTGACAACCCCAAAATATCAATTTCATACAGTACAACTTAAATAAATAGAACAGTGCACCAACCTACCACAAAACAGGATACGCATCCTGTCCAAGCACATTTATAAAAACGGGACACATACTGAGCATTAATGGTAAGGCAAATCTTAGCAAATTTCAAAGAACTGAAGTGACTGGCTACATTGTATACTAACAGTGACAGATACTCTGACTACACGCAGGTAAGCCAGAATCAATTACATAAAGATAACTAGGGAAAACTTCAGGAGTTCAGAATTTAGGGGAAATACATATATAAACAAGAGAAGAATAAGTCAAAAAATGATGGCTACCTGTAGTGAGAGAAAGGGAACAGACAGTAAGAGAAGTTATAATGTTAACTATGAAAATACCTAGTCTTGTGGATTTGACTTTGGAATCTGGTTTAAGTATAAAACAACATTAAATTTAAAAGTGCAATCCTAAAAATTGAAATTAAAAAGAAACACTGTCACCTAATTGGATCTCGTAGGAAAAACTGTCTCTTAAAGAATATTCCGAATGCCTTTAAAACACAGTAAGTTGATGGTAAATCTTAATGATGCATACACTAAAAATTTCAAACTGTTTTCAACAATCATATTGTTGGTGACAGTTTTGGTTTCATTACGTGGAGACTTTTCAACGTACATCATGGAATAAAGAAAGTAAGCAATAATATTGGCACAGGGATTTTCAGTATGGGACAAAGAATATACAGAGATAAGGTTGAGGAAGGTAATGAAAACCTGTAGTCCCAAATCTGAATTGAAAGTGTCAGTATAAACTCAAGATAACAACAAAAACACAGGGGTGCCTGGGTGGCTCAGTTGGTTGGGCATCTGACTTTGGCTCAGGTCATGATCTTGTTTGTGGATTCGAGCCCCACGTCAGGCTCTGTGCTGACAGCTCAGAGCTTAGAGCCTGCTTCAGATTCTGTGTCTTCCTCTCTCTCAGCCTGTCAGCTGCTTGCACTCTCTTTCTCAAAAATAAATAAGTATTAAAAACATTTTTTTAAAAACCCAAATAAAAACAAAACATGCCCTAACTTTGTCTATTGGAAACTCTTAAAAACCATGACAGGCCTACTATCAATGAACGAGTCTACCATCAAGACTGTGGTCTCTAAATTATTTCTAGCTAAGAGGAACCAGAGTTGCTTGGGAAAATGATTGATTTCTAGTGTGGGACAGAATTGTACGAAGTGAACATGGAATATCTTGTCATGCCAGAAAGCAAGGAAGGGACCAATGATGACCAAGGTATATCGAAAGAAAACAAGAGGGGCGCCTGGGTGACTCAGACGGTTAAGCGTCCGACTTCGGCCCAGGTCATGATCTCACGGTCTGTGAGTTCGAGCCCCGCATCGGGCTCTGTGCTGACAGCTCAGAGCCTGGAGCCTGCTTCAGATTGTGCGTCTCCCTCTCTCTCTGCCCCTCCCCCATTCATGCTCTGTCTCTCTCTGTCTCAAAAATGAATAAACATTAAAAAAAAAAAAAGAGCCAATTTAAAGAAATTCCCAGAAGCCACAAGTGGGACAAAATGTGCAGTATTATTATCATCAATAGTAATAACTTTAGCCCACCTCAACATAACAACATACTAAACTCCATGAGTTCATAATACTGATTTTGATCACATTGGGCATCATTATTCCAGAAAACAAACCCTTATTTTAAAACTGGTAAATAAAGGGAAAAAATCGAATATTTGCCCTGCATTTCCTATATAAACTTTACCTGTAACCAAGTATTTGCTGAGGAGGTTATTTTCCTCTAAGAAATGTTCTGGCTAGTAAATAGAAGGTAAATGACAAAATATTGCCATTTTGAAACCTCTAAGAATTAATGGAGAAAGGCGATAATCATTAAGAGCTGTAACATCACAACAACAAAAAAACTCAGACATCAAGTGTCTCCTTACAGAAGTACATTTCACCCCATGTAGATTTTGTGAAAAGAAAAAAAAAAAAAACCGAGACAGTGTCTAATTATGTCTGTTGGTCTAACTAAAAATCTACACCAAGGAAACAAAACACATTAAATGATAACAAAGGGATGCAAAGAGCAAAATCTAAATCATGGGAAAATCTACAAGACAAATGATTTGGTTTCTTTAATCAACCACCTTACAAATAAAACAAAGCAAAAACGAGAAGTAAAAGAAGATAGAGAATCCATAGATAAAAAAAGAGACTTAAGATATATATCAATGAATGAAATGTATGGATTTAAAACTGGATTCGGGGCACTGGGTGGCTCAGTCAGTTGAGCGTCAACTTTGGCTCAGGTCATGATCTCACGGTTCATGGATTCGAGCCATGGACTGGGCTCACTGCTGTCAGCCTGTCAGTGCAGAGCCTGCTTCAAATACTCTGTCCTATTCTCTCTTTGTGCCTCCCCTGCTTATGCTTTCTCTCAAAAAATAAACTATTAAAAATAAATAAAATTTGATTCAAGGAAATGGTAAAAAACGAGGCAATCAGAAAAATAAACAGTGGATATTTGATGTTACTAAGGAATTACCATTAGTAACTTGTAGATATGAAAACATTTTGCACATTTTGTAAAGAAGTCCTTAGCTTTTCAGATATACTCAAATAGTTGCGAAGAAAAAGATATGTATAGATATTTTTTAAAATAACTATTTTCTCTAAATACTGTGAAGGAGGGGAACAGGAGGGAAAAGCAGGAAATAAGGTATCAGGCATGGATAGTTGCTTAAGCTGATCCGTGAACAAAATGGGGGTCAGGAGTCCTGATCCCCCACAAAAATGAAAATCCCTGTGTAACTTTTGACTCTTCAAAAACTTAAGTTCTAATAGCCTATTGTTGACCAGTTGTCTTACTGATAACAGTCAATTAACATATATTTTGCATATTAAATGTATTGTATACTGCATTATTACAAATAAGCTAGAGAAAAGGAAGTGTTATTTAGACAATTGTAAGGAAAATACATTTACAGTACTGTACTGCATTTATAGAAAAAAAAATCCACATATAAGTAGACATGTGCAGTCCAGACCTGTGTTGTTCAAGGGTGAACAAAAATTTCCTAATTTTTTGTATATATTTGAAATTTGCCATAAATATTAAAAATTTTTTTAATTACTTTTCCTTATTATTTAGAGATATACACTAAAATATTTATGCAGAAAATGCTATGTTGTCTGGAAGTAGATCCTCCAAAATAATGTAAGTGCAGGAGGCAAGTGGGTGGGGTACATGTGAAACAAGAATGATATCAAGAGTTGTTCAGTTTAAATGATGGGTACAGGACAGTGCATTTTACTGTCTATTTTGCATATGTTTGAAGTTTTCCACAATACAAAGACTTTTTTAAGCAAAAAGTAGAAAGTAGGAAAACAGTAAAAATAAGAGTAGGAGTAACAAATGGAACTTGAAAATAAACATGCAGTGAAATGATTCAACAAAACACCAGTTTGTGATTTTTGAAAGAATTAATAAAACCAGTAAACTCCTTGTAGGAAAGGTATAAAAGCAGTATAGGTAACAAAAATAAAGATTAAGTACAGATGATGCAGGTATGAGAAAGAATAGATCTAAGTGATAAATTCTTAGAAAAATCTCACTTAGCAAAAGTGCCCTCCAAAAGAAAAGTCAAATAGACATTTTAAACATAATGTTTAAACATAAACATTTTTAAAACAATTGAATCAGTAACCAAAAATCCTCCCACAAAGAAAACTAAGTCCTTCGGTAGCTTCACCAATCAAGTTTTCCCAATCAGGGAACAAATATTTTTAATATTATACAAACTTCTGAAATACAGAAAAGAAGGGAACAGACCCCGATTAACCTTATGAGCCTAATAAAACGTGAAGCCAAGCTCTGACCAGGACACTGTGAGGAAGAAAAATTACAGAAAACATTACATAAAAATAAATAGATGCAAAATTCTAACTAAAGTATTAACAAACCAAATCCAGCAATACATAAAAATGATAATATGCCATGCCCAAGTAGGATTTATTGCAAAAATGAAAAGTTTGTTTAACATTAGAAAATTAATTACTATAAGTCACTACATTAACAGATTAAAGAGAAAAATATGATTTACCCAATAGATTCAAAAAAGAATTTGATGAAATTCAATATCAATTCAATATAAAAACTTTTAGCAAAATAGGAATAGAATTAAATACCCTTTGCCTGATAAAGGGTGTTTACCTCTGGCAAACATCTTATTAATGGTGAAATATTGAAAGCCTCCTATTTGAAATTGAGAATAAGAAAG
This sequence comes from Paguma larvata, assembly GCA_030068075.1. Lineage (NCBI taxonomy): Eukaryota > Metazoa > Chordata > Mammalia > Carnivora > Viverridae > Paguma > Paguma larvata. The sequence goes on from CM057841.1 coordinate 44,243,761, forward strand.
GATGCCCACTCCCACTGCTCCTATTCAACATTATTGTGGAGGTCACAGATAGTGTAAGAAGAAAAATAAAAATAAAAATAAAAATATGATTGGGGAGGCTGAAAAAACTATTCAAATAACATATGATTGTGAAGGTAAAAAATTAAAGGAAAATCTAAAGGTAAATCATCAAGAGAGTTTAGCAATGTTACTCTGAATCAGGATGCAATAAGCAATTGTATTTCTGTATAATTCAACAAGTTACAAAATTAAGTTTTAAGAAGATATTATTTGCAATAGCATAAAATGTGCTGATAAGTAAATCTAAACATTTATTGTAATAATTTTAAAAGATCTAAATAAACAGAGAACCATACTACAGTCATTGATGAAAAGTCTCAAGAGGGAAAAATATCAATTACCTCCCAATGAATCCATAGATAACAGGAAATATCAATGAAATATCCAAACAACAGTGGTTTTATTAGTGGAAATTTATAAGACTAAATAAGACAAAACTAAGAATGGGAAAGCATAAGGCTTGTCCTACCAGAATGTATAAACCCTTATCAGCTAGAATAGTGTGACATTAAGAGACATAAGATAAAATGACCAATAGAACAGAATGGTCTAGAAGCAGATCTGGAAATGGACGGCTCTAGATATGCGACAGAGGCAATACTGCAGAATCGGTGTAGGAAGGAGCAACATTTCCACAAATGATGCTGTGAACATTGGCTACTCATGTGGCTAAAGATAAAGTTAAGCCCTGTGCTAAGACCTTAAACAAATACTGGTCACCAAAGAATACAACAACAGTAACAAATAAAAACCATATTCCTGGAAAGAAAAGCACATTTCTAATTATTTCCTGGTTCAAAAAAGAAACCATAACAAAAGTTAGAAAATATTTAGAACTAAATGATATGTTATATACCAGTATTAGCAGCACATATATTTATATATAGTATATACATAGCATATTTAGGATAGAATATATATGGTGCACATATAGCAGAATGTAGAAAGAACTCCTTAGGAAAAAAAAATTATAACCTTAAATGTATATATAAGTAAAGAAGAAGCCTAAAAATTGAGGACATAAACATCTAACTTAAGAAGTTAGAATAGCAGGCATGACAGAGAAGGAATGGCTAGAAAAGCTATGGAATTTTCCCAAAAGTTTATCCAGGGTCAGGAAAGTTGAAGCTCCCCAGTGGGTGTGTTAGTTTCTGAGAGCTACTGTAACACATTACCACAAACTTGGTGGCTTCAAACAACAGAAATTTAGTCTCCCATAATTCTAGAGACCAGAAGTCTAAAATAAAGCTGTCAGTAGTGTCGGTTCCTTTGAGGGAGAATTCATTCCATGCTTCTCTCCTAGATTCCATTGGCTAAGGCAGTAGTTGGTGCTCTTTGGCTCTAAATACATTATTCCTATCTCTGTCTTCATGGCTTTTCTGCTGTGTCTTTGTATGTTTCAAATCTCCTTCAACTTTCTCTTCTAAAAACATCAGTTTTTGGATTTAAGGCTGAACCCTAACTCTTGAAACAAATATTACATGGTATGTTAACTACCTAGAATTTAAATAAAAACTTGAAAAAAAATAAAGGCCCACCCTAATTCCAAGATGATCTCATCTCAAGATCCTTATTTTAATTATATTTGCAAAGATCCTATTTTCAAATAAGGTCACATTCACTGGTCCTAAGATTGGGATTTGGACATACCTTTTGGGGCCACAACTCAATCCACTACAGTGGGCTTGAAGGGGCAACTAACTTGAAGAATAAGAGTATTTTGTGTTTATACACCAATGAGACCAGCTCATTCAAGAAACCAGTTATAAGGACATGAGTATTGGAAAATTAGAGACACACTGTCATTTGTTGCAGTTGATATGATCACCTATAATGGAAAACTCAACAGAACCACAGATAAACTATTAGAACTAATAAAAATGTTAGCACTTGTGCCAGATATAAGATCAACTCAAAAAAAATCAATAGCATTTCTCAACCAACAATAACCAACTGAAAACTATAATGGAAAACAAGATGCCATTCACAATAACATCCCAAACTAAAAAGTATCAAGTAATAGGTCTAACATAAAGGACACAGGACCCTAACAGAAACAATTTCTAAAATGAATTAAAAGGTACAAAGTAGATCTGAATGCAAAAGGGATCTATCCTATTCATGATATGACAATTTAGTACTGTAATGTTATGAATTACTCTAAAATAATAAAAATTCCCTATAATTTCAACAAAAATTATACCAAGATTTTTAAAGGATGAACAAAATTATACTTAAATTTATATCAAAATATAAGTAGAACAAAAATGTGGAGCTCATTCTAAGTATATCAAGATATAAAACAAAAACATGGTATAGGACTGGCACACATGTGGTATGTTGTGAGAAAAGACAGTTAATCAATGAAGTGGTATCGTGTTGACTAAATTGTTTGGGGAAACTGACTCAACAGAGGGAGAAAAATCAGGCGGATTCCTATGTCAGATCATGTTCAAAGGGGACTTCCAAGAGGATTAAGAAGTATAGAATAAAAGGTAAAAACTATAAGCTAAAGGAAGAAAAAGAATGAGAAAGTATTTGTGACATTGAAAGATGGTAGAGGAAAGAAATTATACAGTAAAAACATTAATGGGTATGAAAACATCAAATTTACAAATTCCTAATAAATGAAAACCAATGGCCTAAAACCAAGACAGGTTTAACATCAAAAATACACAACAAACAAATGAACAATGAGAAAATGATGGGGAACCGGTAAGAAAAAAAATGGGGGGCGCCTGGGTGGCTCAGTCAGTTAAGCAGCCAACTTCAGCTCAGGTCATGATCTCACAGTCTGTGAGTTCGAGCCCCACGTCGGGCTCTGTGTTGACAGCTCAGAACCTGGAGCCTGCTTTCTATTCTGTGCCTCCCTCTCTCTCTGCCCTTCCCTTGCTCATGCTCTGTCTCTATGTCTCTCAAAAAATAAAATAAAAATGCTAAAAAAAATTTATTAAAAAAATGGACAAAGGCTAGAACTAGGCAATTCAAGGAGGAAAAACATCTGAATGTTAATGCATGTATGAAGACATGATCTTACTAGCAATAGGCAGAATATGCTTGAAAACAACAGTGAGATACAGGATTACCCCTATCAGACCGGGAAGCATTAGAAAGTGGAGTTATGTGAACCCTAGCACGCTGCTGGCAGGAGCATAAAGTGGAGAGCCTTTCTGAAGAGCTCCCCAATTGGCTTAAATATCCTCATACCTAAGTATGACTCAGCAGTTCCATTTCTCACCAAAACCCCAGAGAAGCTCTTCCAGAGGTCTCCAAGGGAGTATGTGTGAGAATATCCGTCCTAGGGTTGCTTGAACAAGGAGATTTCCTCAGGATGCTTTCACTGCAAGTAACAGAGCTCATTATCTCCTCTTTCGCACACATTAAGAACTTCTCCATTTGAGTCCCTCTTTCTGTCAATAACATCACCGTCATCCCTCCTACTCAGGTTTGAGATTCCTTGCCTGACTACTAATCATCTCATTTATTTCTTCCTTCACTCTCGTCTTCCAGGTCAGCACACCTTATGGGTCAGATGATGGTCTCCAATGTCCTCTTGTAAAGGGTGCCAATAACTGCTTGGTTGCTAAATCCAATGGACAATGTTCAGCCCTTATTGTACTTGACCCTTCAGGTGCGTTACAAAAAATTAACACTTCCCTTTTTGAAACGTTACCTTCTCTTGGATTACATGACTCCATTCTGTTGAGGTTTTCATCCTACGTTGTTGGCCACATCCTTCAGTCCCATTTGCCTACCCATTCCCTAACTATTCACACTCATATTGTTCTGGCTACCCCTTCTATTTTGACTCTACTCACACTCAATTACCATTAATATGCTGATGGCTTTGACACAGTTATCTAAGCCCAGATATTTTGACTGACACTGTAATTTATCTCTCTTTACTGAATGGCTATCTCTTCTTAAATATCTCTCATGAGCCTCAAATTCACTTAAACTGAACTCACCATCTCACCCCCTACACACACATCCACCACTCCTCCACTGATGTCTGGTTGATTGAGTCATTTATTTGGTTGTCTTCTCAGGATGGTCATCTGTGATGCTTTCTCTTGCTCGACTCTATATCCAATTATTCTGGAGTCCAATAGATTACGCTTTCTAAACAGCATCAAACCTGGTTTCTTCTCTCCATTCCCAGCGCCACTGCTGCAGACCAGGCCACCATTTTCTCTCTCCCTGATCACCAACTTCTGATCTTGTCTCCACAAAACATCCCGTGGGAGCTTTTCTAAAATGCAGTTCTCACTAAGTCATTGCCTTTAGGGTAGAGTTTACACCTGCTCATGTCTCTCTCTCTCTCTCTCTCTTGCTTCATGTCTGACCTCCTCCCGTCCTGTACCCACATTGTGCTGGTCACTCCTACTCACCACCCTTCCTCCTGCAGGGAACTTTTAGGTTCCTGTAGTTTTCTTACAGGCCTTGTAGTTTCTAGACCTTCAAACATGTTGCCTGGGGCACCCTTAGAGCCCTTTTTGCCACCTGTCCCCCATCTCAGCTTTAACATCATTTTCTTTTAAAAGCTTGCCATGGCTAGAAGAAGTGTTTCTCCTTAATGTGTTCATAGTGTCTATGATAGGCTATTTGATCACAATTCTCATTTTCTAGTATCTAGTTCTAGGTCTTCTCTATTGGACAGAAAGCTTCTATAGTGGCTAGGAAACATCACTGCAATTTACCATCTTATTCTCAGATCTACTAAAATCCTCAGAGTCCAGCGGACAATAAATCTATGTTGCACAAATGAATGAATGAATGCATCCTATACACTCTGCCAGGGCGATTCTACTCAAGGTCTATCACCTTCCTTAAAAAAAAAACAAACTCAATGACTCCTCATTGCATCCTGAACAAAGTTCTAGTGCTTCAGACATTAGATTCCCACAAGCATTCAAGATCCCCACAGTCTGTTCCAGCTGATGTTTCTGGATGTGGTTCATTATCACGTGTTCTATTTCCCAGCCAACCCGAATAACTCATATGTCGAATGTGCTCCTGTGATTCTCACCTCTCTGCCTTGGTTCATGTTGTTTCCCAAACTCTCAGTACATTATCTCCACTTGTCTCAGTCTCACTTACCGTTTAAAACCCAACAACCATGTCATCGTCTCCATATAGCTTTCCCTGATCTCACCCTCTGGAAACGGTCTCCTCTTGGGCTTCCACAGCCTTTGACCTGCATATTTCTTCTTCTTCTTTTTTTTTTTTTAATTTTTATTTAGTTTTGAGAGAGAGACAGACAGACAGACAGAGTATGAACAGGGGAGGGGCAGAAAGAGAGAGGGAGACAGAGAATGTGAAGCAGGCTCCAGGCTCTGAGCTGTCAGCCCAGAGCCCAATGTGGGGCTTGAACCCACGAACCATGAATTCATGACCTGAGCCAAAGTCAGATGCTTAACCGACTGAGCCATTCAGTTGCCCCAACCTGAGTATTTCTAATGGGCCTAATCACTTTGTATCTATAGACCATATATTTGTATTTCTCTTTTCCCACTCAGAATGGCAATCAACTTAAGAGCAGTAAATTTATCTTAATGAAAATCTATATATACTGAATTGAATACTCCCTCCCCCCTCAAATTCATGTCCACTCAGAACTTCAGAATATGGCCTTATCTGGAATATGGTCTTTGAGGACATAATTTTTTTTAAGTTTATTTATTTTGAGACAGAGAGCGAGAGAGTGTGTGTGTGCGCATGAGCAGGGGAGGGGAAGAGAGCAGGAGAGTGAATCCAGGCAGACTCTGCGCTGTCAGCACAGAGCCTGAGTCAGGGCTCGATCTCACCAACTGTGAGATCATGACCTGAGCCATGATCAAGAGCTGGCCTCTTAACCGACTGAGCCACCCGGGCACCCTGAGGACATAAGTATCTAAACTAAGATGAAGTCACATTGGATGAGTGAAACCCTGGATCCAATGGCTGCCGTCTTTACAATGAGGCACAGGAAAACATATCAGAGGAGACTGCAAGGCGATGAAGAAGGAAGAGAGTGGAGTGATAACAAACCAAAGGTTGCTGGTAACCACCTGGTAACTACAGGAGTGAGGAAACAGGCGTGGAAGAGATTTTCCCCCAGGGCTCTCGGAGGGAGCATGACACTGAAGCCACCTTGATTTCAGACTTGTAGCCTCCAGAAATGTGAGAGAATGCATTTCTATTGTTTTAAGCCCCCTCCTTCATGGTAGTTTCTTACAACAACTCTAGGAAATGAATACACTGCGTACCTGTTAGAGTTTAGTATAGCTTTTGGGGGCTAATTTTAGTAACTGCTGAATGAATAGATGAATAAGTACTGAGGCCTGCACTGCACGACTCTGGAACATTCAGTGACATTACCAGTATCATTATAGACATTTGGGATGACCCCTGATGGCTCCCAAACAACTCTTCGTGAGGTCATGCAGAAAGGATGAACTACTTCAAAGGCTGCTTTAACATGAGGGAGGAGACTGAAGGCTCCTGTTAGGCAGCTAGGGGACCCTAGAAAGCTGGGCTCTCAGTGTAGCTCAAAAGCAGGGGGGCAGGGCAGCTGGGAAAAGGCACATCTTTAAAAGAGAGGCAAGACTTCTCCGTAGAGACAAGACCCACGACACGTTAGGAAGCTCACAGATGTGTATCTACTTCTGCTTTCCCTGCGGCTTCCTCTTCATCAAACACCTTCTTCGGGACAAATCTTTCTGGCCCAGCTAGGTCAAGACACATAAAACTCAGCTCACATCTGTTCTCTTTCACAGGCCAAGAGCAGGACTTAAAATTCACGTTGGGATGCTAGAACACTTTTCTGGGTCATACATTTATTAAAAGAATATCTTAAAGAGTAGGTTTCTGGGGGCGCCTTGGTGGCTCAGTCGGTTAAGCATCCGACTTCAGCTCAGGTCATGGTCTCAAGTTTGTGAGTGTGAACTCCACATCGAGCTCTGTGCTCTCAGCGCCGAGCGTCATTCAGATCCTCTGTCTCCCTCTCTCTCTGTCCCTTTCCCACTTGCATTCTCTCTGTCAAAAATAAGTACACATTTTATAAATACATATATACGTGCATGCATACATACGTATATACATCAAATGAAGCGCAGGCTTCTCCGTAAGTTTCCAATTCATATACGAGAGGTCAGCTTTGTTCTCTGTGACCTTTAAAGTCAGATGTTACGTGTAATACCTGACCTTCCTGCTCTGGGTGTTTGACAGGCTCTCACGGTATGTTAGTTACCTCTGTATGAACCACGTGGGTATCAGACAAAGGAAATCCATGGGGTGGATTTGGTCATCCAGCCTGCCTTGGGGAACTTTCTCTTTTGTCAGTAGGGGTGTTATCCGGGATGCACAGTCATGTTAGAGTCGATCCCAGAAAAGCCAATCTGAAACCAGGGCAGGCTACACGATGTGCAGGGCCTAGGGCAAAATGAAAATGTGGAGCTCCTTGGTTTAAAAGTGATTAGGATCTCAAGGTCACGACAGGAGAGCATGAAGTCGGGAGCAGGACCCTTCTGAGCAGAAAGCCCGAGCAACAGCACAGCCTGCACACCCATGAATCCGGACCCATCTGCAGTTGAAAACCAGACGTTCTATTTCACAAGCAAACATTAACGGCATTTGGATTGTCAATTGCTTTGGATTTTCTCCACGGCTGCTTCCCTCCATTAGTACAGGTCATCAAAAACGATCGCAGTTGATGGAGAACTGTATAAATGGTTTACACAATGAAGAATAAATCCAAGATTAAAATATCATTAAAAAAATAAAAAACAACTCTAACAACCCACCAGTGCCCCTGGTATAATGAGGTGTACTTTCAGGACAGAGAGAATGAGTCCTCTTTTCAGTGAAGAGAATTTTTATTTTGTGAGTTCGTAAGCCTGTTGATGTCAATTGACTTCTCCTGTTTGGGAAGTTTTATGCTCAGGTTTTGCTGCAGATGTTAGCTCTTCCCTTCTAGTTTTCCACACCCACTCCCACGCTCCTGGGTTACATAGGGAAGGCTAGGGTTGCTGGGTATTTCAATCAGTATGTTTTTACCGAGCATCTTATTTGTGCATGGAAACATCTCAATAGTTTATAAGGGAATTCCCAGACTTTCTTGTTTGAATGGAGGATATCTCGTTCATGTATACCAAGTGGACAAACTTCCAAATCTAGGTAAAGCTGTATTAATTATACTAGACCAAGGGCCACAGAGAAGGATCTAAAGTGGGCTATTTGTAAAGAACAGCCTGGGAAGAAATCATGAGAAGATTCACAAGTGATGGAACCTGAAAGTCACCGAGAAATGTGGAGATACCTGACTTTTTCATCCCCACTTCCTCTTGCCCCAGGTTGCCATGTCTGCCAAATCTTTTGGGTCAGTGTATACACCATGATCTCTCTTCTATTAGCATTGTGGATTTTTGAGCCTATACCGTTTAGCTTATCTTTGTCAATATAGGCTTAGCCATCCATTCTCTCCTTACCCCTCCCAGCGGAGTTAGCACATAACCCAAATCCCATTCATCGCAGACCACCACTATCCTGAACCTAGGGACTGAACCCACAATCTTCTAGCTACACTTAGCACCTAACATAATGCCCGCCTACAGTGGGTGATCAATAAATAATGGAGGAAAACCTCAACACCTTGAGTAACAGCCTTTTTTTTCTCCTTCTGGAAAATGTTTAGTGTTTTACTAACAAATCTATTTCCATTCTGGTTTTTAAGTGTTAGAAAACTCAATTCATCTCTTGACATTGAAACATATATTACTTTGAGACATTTAAAATGTTTTCTTGTACTGCTATTTAACAACAGTTCGGCACTGTGTGATAACGTGTCACGAGTTAAGTCAGTTTCCTTTTTCTTGAATTAAAATAAAACTCATCAAGGGCAGAGAACAGTGCCTCCCCCACAATAACCCAACAGAACAGGCATTTCATAGTTACTTTCTTTGATTCCTGGTTCTGTGGCACCCTACCATTCTCTGTTCAATTTTATCTCTCTCTCTCTCTCTTTTTTTTTTTAAGAGAAAGAGAGAGAGCGCCAACGCGAGGAGGGCAGAGGGGGAGAGAGCAAGAATCTCAAGCTATGCATGGAGCCTGACATGGGGCTTGAACCCATGACCCTGGGATCATGACTCAAGTTGAAATCAAGAGCTCAACCAACTGAGCTACCTAAGTGCTCCCAATTTTGTCACTTTTACCATATTCACCCCACTAGATATTCCTTGACATACACAGCATACAGCATATGCTTTAATATTTTAAAAAGCAATGCTTTCTTGAAAATACCATGAAGTGAAAGGAAAGAAGGTACGGAAATAGATGTTTAGTGTCACGTGTGAAAACATAAAATAAAGGACAGTGAAACAAACGTCCATGGGTAGCCAAAGCATAATACAGTCAAGAACAAGACACACCAACTTCAGGGGTTACAGGCAAAAGGGGATTCGCAGGCTAGGACTTTTTATTTTATAAGAGAGGAAAGAAAACTGGGGGGAAAAATGGCCTGAAACAACAAGGGGGAAATGTTAACATTTGAAAATCTGAGCGGTGGGTTCTTTTATGTAATATTTTCTCCTGAAACAATGTTTTTATTGTTTTAATTTGGGAAGCCACAAAAAGTTTGGTCACAAAAAGAAATCTACCTCTTGCAAACACCCAGGCAGCACTGTGGTTATGTACTCCAATATAACAAAACTAGGAGCTTTTAAATTTAAATTGTAACTAAGATGTAAACACAAAGAAGCAAACACCTCCCCACTATGAAAAGCAGTCCCACCCCTAAATGGAAGGGAAGAAAAGTAAAGCCTTTTCCCTGCAGTGAGGGCTGCCCTAATCTTCATACCATAACCTCCCCCCCAAAAAAAAAAAAACCCAAAATCTTTTTAAAAGAACATTTACATTTATTTAAATCTTTCGTGTAAAACCACAACCTCCATGAATTCCTAGCTCTGATTGCTTCCATTTGGTTTTTCACTCTCCTTTGGTAAAATAATTTTAAAATATTACTATTTGATGGCTTTAAGATACCATGCAAAGCAGTAAGAAAAAGAGATGAATACCCTCCTAAAAAAGGGCAAAAGCATGAAGCAATAGCTCTCCCAAGTAATACAACTGGTTAATAAGTCCATGAAAAAATTAAATTTAATCAAAACATCGAGATGTTCTTTAAACAATTGGATTGGAAAGATTAAAAATAAATGAATATCTGAAAGTTGGTGACAGTGAGCTCTCATAGAGAGCTGAAAAGAATATAAGTTGATACAAATTATCTAAGATCTTGAAAAGGGTTTAACCCCTTGTTCTACTAATCCATTTCCAGAAATCCTTCCTAAAAAATTCATCACAACATTATTATAACAAATGGACAAACTAAAACAAGTTACGTGGCCAATACTAGGAAAATGAACACAGAAATAATTACATAGTTAGGGGATGGAATATTACTTCATCAGCATGCTCATTAAAAACGCTCAGGAAAAAAAATCACAGTACACCATTAATTAAAATAAACAGCCAAACAGAAACAAATATAGTATAATCTCCACATGGTTAAAACTGTACATATTTACAGAAACCAGAACTAAACCTAAATGCCCTGAAGTCGTACCTCGGAGTAGCTCTGCATAGAAAGTTATGGTGTTTTTCATATATTTTTTAAATATTTTCCAACTTTTCTATATTGGACTATGTTTTGCAATTCAGGAAAGGGAACACTAAATAAACGCTAGCCTTCAAAGGAAAAGAGAATTCACTATTACCCAAAAAAACATCTACCCAGGCCATTTAAAATCTAATTCACCTTGTGGGTGGCCTTGTTAACCCTTCCCAAGATCAGGAGCTACTGGCTTCTCCCTGCCTCTCTCTAAGCAGCATAGAGGAAAAGTATTTAGCTTGTGTCTACTACCACACCAGCGGTGGCCACCATGTGGAGACCATTTCTAAAATCTATCCTGTGGTAGACTGAGGCAGAAGAAAATCCCTTTTACACCTATGTGTTTCAGATTCCTGTTTAAATCCCATTCCCTTAATGTGCTTATTTGGACCCACTCCAGAGCCTGGAGTAATTAATTGCCACCTGCCTTTGAGTGCCTAACAAAATCACACTCTCCTTTCGGGGCTACGCTAGCTCTAGTCTAAAGCAAAAACCTGATGATTTAGGCCTGAGTATTTCATCTTCAGAAAGGTCTGCGGGTGGTGGATGTGGTCATTCAAATAACCTAACCTTCAAGACCCTCTTAAAACAGAACCCATGTGTAGCCAACACTGTCTCTTCTGTTGTCTTTATTTAAAAAGAGTCATAGAGGAGTTAAAACGGAACTCCCTGACTTACTTCATGGGGCGTAGGGAACTAAATGCAATACACATTTTATTTTAGGATACAAGGACACAAGAGAAGACACTCCATTGCTGAAGGTCCCGGTTTGACTGAAATCAATTTTACGCTGGAAATCACACACTAACGTTAACCACTGAGATCTTTTCCACTTCTACCGCATCCCTGTGTCTAACTTGAACCCCAAATTAAGGCAGGATTCCAGGCATAACCGGCATACTTGGGGTTGTCTGAGTAAGTTCAATGGTCAAATGGTTATTAGCCAAATTCCTCCATGCATGGAGCCCTGTATCTTTTGTGCCAAATACATAAGGGAAAAAGAGTTATCTGCTTACAGAGTCAATAATCAATTGTGGCCGAAGGGGAGAGGAGGATGTGGGGGAAAGGTGGTGGAGGGAGTAGAATTAGGGGGCTGGAATGGATGAGGTAGGGGTCAGCAAACATTTTCTTAAAGAGCCAGATAGTAACGGTTTCAGACTTTTGGGCCAGGAGGTGAATCAAGGTTATTACATAAGTACTTATAAAAGCATTTAAAATACAACCACTTAAAAATATAAAAACCATTCTTCTCTTACAGGGCCATTAAATAAACAGGCTGGTCTTGGCCCTTGGGATTCAGTTTATGGACCCCTGACTGGGATAGTGGATAGAAGCCCTGGCTACAAATAAGCTCTTTCCATGTAATTTTAATGTAAATTATTTTTTCTTCTCTAAAACAGGAAAAATACCAAGTATCCCTGATTATCCAACTTGACTGTTTTTGAAGATCCAATAAGGAAATAAATATCAATTTAAAACGTCTTTGCCAACACAAGGTATTGTCATAGTGAGCACTACTTTTAAGGAAACTTTTTACCACATTTCATTGCAAAAAAACCAGACACTAATCAAGTCAATAAGGAATGGCTGCAAAGGATTAAAGTATATGCTGAATAACCTGACCCGAAGAGTCAGACAAGGGAGAGTTTCACAAGGGGTACCTTTCATAAGGGTGACAATGGGTGGAGCACTGCAATCCTCACCTAGAATGAGGAACAAAAATGGGCAAAATGTATGCAAATTGGCTTTAAGTCTCAAAGCACTGGTCATACACAATCCCCATGTACTACCCTCATTTTCCTGTGCCCTATTCCTTGAAGTTGGCCCCATGTTTATTTTTTTAATGTTTATTTATTTATTTTCATGGGGGGAGGGTAGAGAGAGGGGGAGAGAGAGAGAGAGAGAGAGAGAGAGAGAGGAAAATCCTAAGCAGACTCTGGGCTGTCAGTACAGAGCCTGACATGGGGCTCGAACCCACAAACCAAAATCAAGACTCAGATGCTTAAGTGACTGAGCCATCCAGGCACCCCAAAGGTGGCCCCGTGTTTAAAACACAAGATTGCAGAGAGCTTCCCAACACGGCAAGAGAGTGGATATAGAAAATTCTAGACTGTCTGGTCTTGGCCTAGTAATACTTATCCAGAATAGATGCAAAATCCATGGGTGTTGAATTTCGTTCAGCTGACTCTCCCAGCTTTGAAGAAACAGTACAAATACAGGCCAGGAGAGATCAGTTATTTGCTCAGTTTCAGAAATGACTGAAAAGTAGAAAACACCACCACTGCTTTTTTCATTTGGCTGAAATTGGGAAAAAAAAATTTCTCCAAAACTAAGTATGTGTTAATGCTAACAGGCAGGCAACAACAAAATATTTCAGCTGAAATGTTTTCTTGTGGCTTCTAGTTGAAGTTAACTAAGAACTAAATACATGGCAATTACCTTCCACGAGATTCATGTTCTGTCTTGAAAAGGATCTAACACTTGATGTGTGTGTCAGCTTCAGTCCATAAGCAGGGTTCGTACTTTACAGCTTCTGGTTTCAGATTTAATAAGTATTAAAAGGCATTTTGCAAAAAAAAAAAAAAAAAAAAAAGGAATAAAAATGGAGAGTTTGGACATTAAAACTGATTTATCGTTAGCATTTCTAAATTACTCTTATTCCTTCAGTTCTGTGTTCCATTTATTTTCTCCTCGGTACTTGTAGATGCACCAAATTTCACAAACTGCAGCAAGAGCCACCTTACTTTCAATTATCCATAAACTTCTTATCCATCTTACCCTCTAAATTGGCACAAATCCTTCAGCTTTGCCAGTCTTGATATGCCCAAGCTACAACTTTCATTTTGCTAGAAAAGCAGATGCTTGGAATCACTCTCCCGAAATCTCTGACTTAACGCCATTTCAGAAGTGAGAAGGCAAAGACATTTGATTTGCTCATCCCTCCATCACTTGATTTCTGCATCATGCAACCAATTTATTCATCATAACCACCTACGGAATGTGCCTGCATTGCTCGCACGGCGTTTACTCACCGCTGGTGGAAAATAAATGATCAAGACAAATTAGAATATTTGACACTTCCTCCATTTCAAAAAATAAAAGGATCAATTTTAAGCCCTTCATTACTGTCCCTATAAGGAGCAGAAGGGAAACTGAATGTGTTGTCAACCAGAAGAAGTTTTCTTTAGAATGGCCTGGATTTAAATAGAGGGTATTAAGCAGATACCCACTTTTTTTTTAATGAAAATTTAAAAAACAGAAAGGATTCACACTGTGGATTTTAACCTCAGCCATTGGGGCACTACTTAACAGGAAAACCAGTGGTGATATGACAGGGAGGGAGGGAAAAAGAGAAGAGGGAGGGAGGAGAGAGGAGGGAGGGAGGGAGGAGAGAGGAGGGAGGGAGGGAGGAGAGAGGAGGGAGGGAGGAGAGAGGAGGGAGGGAGGAGAGAGGAAGGGAGGGAGGAGAGAGGAGGGAGAGAAGGAGAAAGTGGGAGCAGGCAGTGAAGGGGGGGATTGTTTAAAGACACTGTTGCCTATATCAGGAATATTAAAGAGACAGGGATATGTGTGCACTCATGGAAAGGAAGTTTCTATGGATGCCAAATGACGATGGCTACATCTAAAAATCCAAACCAGATCAAGTCAAATGCTAATTTCACTCTAGCCCAGTGGCTAGAAAGGAGAGACAAGATCCTTAAATTACGTGGGCTATGAAAACCTCAGAGTCATTACTTCAACCGATCAATCCGAAATGTGTACATATGTACTTGAAATTTGTAAATATGTACTCAGCCCAGGTGTGTGCGGGGCAATGGTCAGGCTCCCGGCTGCTGGTTGGTGAGTGTGGAGCGGGGGTTTCCAGTGGGCAGTGTCTCTTCCTGCTCACCGTTTCAGCCAGGCCTGAAAAGGCCCCACCCCACAGCATGAGAACGAATCAAAGCAGGATTTTAATTTTTCTCAGGGAGCCTTGAACCCTGAGTTTTCCAGGGGCCTAAGTGCCCACATTTAATAGCATTAACCTTAGAGAAAAAACAAAAAACAAAAAACAAAAAAACAACGACTAAGGGATTAATGGGAAATAGTGGGGGGCTGGAAATGATGGATTCATTTTCACCCCAGAATGGAAATCTGATGCATTCACTCACAAAAGATGATGATTTCACACCTCCATCACTGTATTTTCTTTCTGGGTGCTGGGTGCCCCTTTTTCTTTGCACACGTGCGAATGTGGAATACAGACAGGCAGGTCTGTCTGGGTGATAGCACTACACAGGAAACACTGTGCACCGCCCCCCCTTTGTACATTTCTTGCTCTGCAATGCTCCTCTTCACGGGTGATAAAAGCGCTCAAAGGCACCTTTTTGTTGTTGTTTACCCACAGGAAAAACAAACAGTCTGTTAACTGAAATACCACATTGGAGGATTAAATCTGTTAGCAGTGGATGTATAAAATTATTTTTCCCATTCCTCTGATGATCCTGAATTTAGAGTACACTTAAATTACACAATATTGTGTTTTTAAAAAAAAAATAACAACAAGAGGATGATACAATCTCTCCCAGTAAAAAAAATAGCAGACTGGGAGAGACAAGGATTATGAAATATCTTAGCAGAGAACAAATACATTTATTTTCCTAACACTGGCTTAGAATTACATATTTGGTGAGGAAAAAATTGGATTAGATAAATATATTCTGAATTCAAAGGATTGTCAAAAGCCAGGAGGTTGGGGAGTCAAGCAGCTGCATTTCAGGGCTGAGGATGTCTACGGGCTTTCGGAGCCGGAGCCCGGATGACAGAAAGGTTCTGAGGCAACCTTTCCTCTGGCACCTGATGCTGCCTTTGTCAGCCACCGCTGGAACCCCAACTCCAGCTGTCACCCTCGTGCGAGGTCTCATAAATCCAGATTAAACCTTTCTGTTTGTTTGCTGGTTCTGTTTTGTTTTCTGATGTGAGGAGGTGGGAAGAAGGTTAGAAAAACAGTTTGGGTTTTTGAGTTTTTGACTACTATCCCTTAGGTCCGGGGTGGGTGGGATGATTGGGTGGGGGCAGAAAGTCATTTCTTCATTCAACAAACTTTCCGGAGGCAGGTACTGTGTTGGGACCAGCAAGCCGGAGATGCATGTGGGAGTAAAGGAGTCCCTGACTTCCGGGGGCTTGTGGTCGATCCTGAAATAGACTGGACTGAAAAATGCTTTCCATGTTTTCAGTGCTTGAGCATTACTGATGTGTAGAAGAAAAAGCTTGTTTCCCATCAAAATGTACACGTCAGAATAAAATATTCACTTGTAATCTTTTGCATTTGATTTTATCTACCTTTGCCATACAAAATAGGTATTTACTTAAAAAATAAATAATATTATTTAATATATTTTTTAAAAATTTAAATAAAATTGAGCAAGAAGAAGACAGACTTCTGAAACAGAAGGTGAGGTTATGGTTCATACTTTCTGGTCTGTGATTAAAAAGTAAAACACCTAATATTACCAAGTGAAGATCTGATTAGAAGTTTCCGGCGATTGTGGGCAAAGTCAGGGTTCTCAATTATACTTGATTTAAACTGATGTGTTAACACCGTGTTTTATTTAATGATCAGATGTATTTTTGTTCTTTAACGTTTAAAACCAATTTAATAATTCATGGTTGTTTCTGTATACTGTACCGCCCACTTTTATTGTTTTGCAAAAAGGCAAAATAGGATCCTAAAGATCTTAATGGTTTTCTTTCTAAAAATTTTAAACTCTCCTAGAGAACAGACACTCTGAAATGCACACATATATATGTATAACTTCTCACAAGGGATGACAGGCTTTCTATCTTCTCATTCCATCTTTAGGCTTTATTGGGGCTGTAAAATCATCCTGTTAACAAAGCTGAAAGACAGCAATTGTATATAACATGTTTCTTTCATTTATAAACCGACTTGGATTTAGGTTTGTAAATATTTGAGGCAAATAACATTAATCACAAACTGAACACGGGGGAGAATTTTTGGAAACTAAAGGCAATTAAAAATGGCATATGCATAAAAACGCTATTTGGGGAGAAATTCCTACCTAGACTTTTTGACACTTGCAATGATTTTTTTAAAGGGCAATGTGGTGTTTTAAAATTTTAATTTAGTTAAAGAAAACTCAGCCCCAAAAAGCCGCTCTATTGCATGGAAACCTCATGAGGCAAGCTTCAGTCCTGAGCAAACAAAAGCAGCTGCATTTATAAACGCTTGAAAAAAGGGTTTATAATGCAAACGCTGCTGTGACCTTAACTCCAGAGGTGCAAACAGGCGGCTGTAATAGGAAAATTATGCATTAAAATAGAATGGGGTTCACAGAATGTTTTCAGATTTCCATTTGATCATGTTTTGTAGCTTTTCCAGTTTCAAATAATAAATAAACTTATGCAGCTGAATGAGAAGGAAGCATCTCTTTCCTTGAAATACTTAAAATGGGTGAATTGTACGGCACATAAATTATATCTCAATAAAGCTGTTTAAAAACAAAACAATGTATCTCTAGTGGGGGCAAAAAAAAAAAAAAGAGTTTGAGAGGGTGTGTAGGGCATCTTGTCATTGACTGGTAAATAAGGACTGCCGGGTGACTAGGGATTTTCAGACCACAGGGTAACTCACACAATAGTCCTAACCTTTGCAAATGTTAAGTCAAGTGAACTGCATTCTGAAAGCACAAAAACACACACTTTACACAGGATGTAACAGTTTACTTCTGATATAACTAAAAAGTAATGAATTGTTTTGGAATAATTTTCCAAAGCTCTTAAAGGAAACCTAACAACAGTGTATCTGAATCTTAAAAAAAAAAAAAAAAAAAAAAAGTCAGGATTTAAGACCATAAAAAGAAAGCAAAAGACAAGGGGCTATTTCTAATGGAACTTCTAACACTTCAATATTCTCCAAGAAAAACATGGTAAAAAAGTAGAAAATCTTCTGAGATAAAACACTAATAAAATATCGGAGTACAGAGCTGAATTCTATTAGATTTTGAGAAATTCATTTTGAAAAACTGAAACAGAACGTGAATCTGCACTTATATTCATGAAAATCCAAATCTAGTTTTCAGGTGATTACCAGTGATATTGCTGTTACATAGAAAACCCAAATCCAAACTTTTGGGGTCGTCTATGGGTCAAAACAATTTCACCAGAACCTTCCTATCTACACCTTCATTTGGGGAAGCTTCTATGGGACATCAGGAATTTGTTCCCTCAACTCAGATCCACTCAGGGCTTCCACTCAGAATTTTGCTTAACGTTTTAAAAAGAGATAAGCCTCTGGGTAGAAGAGTAATAAAGAGACGCTGACTCATTATCTCTTTTCATTTACATAAGAAGAATCCGGTGCATTTTTAGTTTCTGGTTTTGTTCTTCGGAAGTAAGGCAGGAGGGCAAGAATCACAAGGATCCTCTTATGGGAGCAATACAAAGCCGTGCAATTTTTAGGAAAACAGGTGGAAGTTTCTAGAAATGGGTTGGCTGTGATTTGCTTTTTTGGGGATGAAGGTGACTTTTCATTTATATGACAGTAAAGCTGGTAGGAAGTGCCCAGGTAGAGGAGTGGTGAGACCTTGGTCCTCCCTACAAATAACCTTTGCGCGCCACGGGATACCCGATGGGGCTCCTGAATGAGGGATGATAGCTTCTTTCTATGTTTTTGTAGAAACCATCTATGGGGATTTTGTGCTCCGTTTAACTGGGTGTGGTGTTCAGGACTGGTGTCTGCATTTGTACATCCTGTGAGCAGTATTGTGTAAACAACCCTAAGCCCATTAATCTTGCAGAAACAGTGCAGGACCAAGTCCTGTCACTGTGGGGGTGGGGGGGGTGCGGTCACAGCACCACTAATGTCCTAATAAAATCAGCCTCTGGGACCTGAGCCCTAACCTCTTTGACACCCTCAGCACACTGCTGTTTTCTATTAGAACTTTTCTTCAGATCCAAAGATCAAGCTATACAATCAATCTGGGCTTTCTGAGACCTCCGTCTTACACTGCATGAAATGAAAAACTAAATTTTAAGGTTTGTATAATACCCTTAGTAATATCTATGCCTAGAAAGAAAGGATTAGGCATGTTTTATGACCAAAAATAAAAAAAGGAAAAAGAGTGGTATGAAGAGGCAGGAAGGACAGGGTGATTCCCACGTAAACACATGTGATGTGCAAGGAGGAAGTGAAGTTGGTAATGGGGCCTCTGTCACAGCAGGAATGTATCTGGCTGGTCAGCCAGTCATTTTGGAAATACGAGTCAGGAGTTTATATGTGATGGGGAAACACAACTCAGATTCTGAACAGACTTCTCCCAAGAGTGGACAGGCTTTCCAGCTCTGAAAGCAATCCTCTTATTTTGAACATACCGTTTCTTTTTCATACTGGTTTTGTGAAAGATGTAAACACCATTTGGCTCCCTTTTTTCCTTGAGTAAAAGCTTAAAGTGAAAAATAAAAATATTCTATGGGTACCATATATCTAAGAGAAAAACGAACACTGAAAGCAAATGAATGTTTTCACTTTTATTGTTTTCTCTCAGGACTTGTACCAGAGAAGATGTTAAAGGATCTTATTTCTCAGTTCTTTTTGCTTAAATCTGGAACCTTAAATCTACAGGAGAGAGGTGGGTAGCCTTGCCTTCCCTGTATAAATGGGAAGTGAGTCGGCTATGTTTTAACAATGAAAACCGGTTTGAGTAGGGTAACTTTTTCTTCCAGTACGAAACATCATCCTTTCTTGGAACAAACTCAACCAAGTAACATATTCAAGGGGCAAAGCTATTAAAAAAAAAAAAAAAGCCTGTGACACAGTAGGGACACGGTTCAGGAATTGGAGCTAAAGGAAGGGAAAGAACGGGTGAACGGAACGTTTATGTCCAGAGACAACTGCTGGAGGTGAGATCAGGACAAGAATGGTCAGAGATGATGCCTGTGATAGGGCTTGCCAGGGAATGGAGAACAGACTCTAGATCTCACAAGGATGGGTAAAACACATGCCTGTGGCAGGATTCTGCCAAAAAAAGAGAAGCATTTCTGAACCCAAAATATAAACTAGTCCTTTGTAACATTGGTACCTGCCTCAACAGGGCTGGTAACAGCTGATGGGGAGTTGCCTTCAAATCTATAAACCAGCCAGGTCCTTCTATGAATCACTTGGGATCCAGCACACAGAGCTGGGATAAAACCACTAGCTGCTTATAATTACATGTCAATTACAGGGTTCTTCCAAATCACAAAGTGAATTGAGCTCAAAAGATAGATCTGACAAAGTGTTAAAAATCTAAATATTCAACAGATGATTCACATCATCTCAGAGCCAAATCCAGGATCTCTGCTGTCTTTGCAAGATTTTAAACTGCTTGGGTTAAACACAAGAAGTACAATGATACAGAAACAGTACAGGATTGACACTTGCAGAAACACCTTCCAAGTGTGAGGAAACAAATAAAAGACATAGCTGAACAAACTGTAGCCATTCACGCCAGCTACAGTTTTATAATCTAAAGGCTGCATGTTACTTCTATAATGCATTTTTAAACTGGCAACATTGAAAATTCGAAGCTTAAAGTGGGTTGCAGGAAGAGATTCATGTGGTTTCAGAGCAGGATGGTTCAGGGTTCAGACATAAAAGCTACATGAAATTTTAAATGCAATTATTTTAGATTAGAATATTTGGACTGAAAGATCTGGAGGGTATTGTTTTTGATAAGATGGTCCCACTTGACAAGAGCTGTCACCACTCTGGGGCTCTCTGTTGTCAACTAAAGATGAAAGGCCATCAGAAAGAATTAACTTCAGCTTTTAAACAGTTTGAAAATGTCAGAGAGGTCAGAGAAGACATATTTCTTTATATGGTATATTTACCTGATGAGCTTTTGGGTAACAATGTGTTTTTACTCTCCATTCAAGTTGGTCTAATATCATGGTAATTGATCACAGGCTAATGCCAGCTGACAAGGAAACACTGTGGTTGGCTGAGGTCCTTGTCAATCACAGTTATTTCAGGTATAGGCAGAGCATACTATATCTTCTAATAGCAGTAATTGGCAACTATGGGAGAAAACCCTGCTAGGTCTCCTTTTGCATTATCCATAGCCATTTATTCGGTTTCCAGTTACCTGGAAGCCAATTTAAAAGCTTTTATAACTCGCACCTCACTAGTGGACCTATTGTTCATATGTTCTCCTGGGGAAGCTCAATAGCCGTTGCAAAATTCAGCACGTGCACACACACACACATACACACACGGTACATTTCAATACTAAATGTAAATATGGTTTGCTTAAAAAAATAAAGAGAAAAGAAAACGTAGATGATATTTATTACATGATCACCTTAGTAAATTCTTTTGAAAGACACATTTGATTTAATATTATGAGGAATTTTAGTTTCATTTTAAACAACATGAGGCCTGAAGGAGATTTTGCATTTCTAACGTGCATTCCTCCTTCTAAAGAGGAAAGTGATAAGTTAGAGCAAGTTCAAGTACTATTGTAGCAAGCTAATTCTCTTTTTCCACATGCATTTCAGAGAGAAAGGTCAAGTCGGCTGTCACTTCTCTCTAACTGATGCTCAGAGTCTGTGTGCACTGAGCATGATATATTTAAAAGGAGCCAAGCACTCGGCCATTTTCTGCATCAACTGTATTAATCATAAACCCTCCATCTTGAGCTGAAATGAAAGATTAGGTACAGATGAGTTTGTAAACAGCAAATGCATGGGAAAGTTCTTTCGGCTCAAAACGTACCCCCCCTCCCTTGCAACTGGGAGAAACGGGCTCTAACATCAGCTGTAATTATATGATGGGCTGCTTCTAATGTGGGAATCCAGCCGCCGACCACTCCGGAAGCCGATTCCTCATCAAGCACTGACAGTGAGGTGAGGGAAACAGCAAAGGGCGAATAAAAGGCACCGAATATTTCAGACCAATACAAGATGTGATTTCTTCCAGGAGAAGTCGCTGAAATACACACTGAGGACCGTGCAGGTAAATGCGGTGTGTACATACTTACAATATAATTATTTGTATTCTAAATACACCGTCTTCAATCATGTTAGCGTTTCAAAGGATACGTATGGAAAACAATACCAAAAACTGACCATTTGCTTTCATCTGATAAGATAAATCTGCAATTTACTTAATAGAGAGTTATGGATGAGATGGAGACACCTGAAAAAATGTTTCTTTATTGAAATTTCTAGAAAAATACAATCATCTGAGCTATTATTAGTTAAATGCATAGTCTTTGTTAGAACTGTTTTTCCAGGAGAAAATCACTGAAGAAACCTCATTTATAGGAAATCATCTTATAAAAGAAAACACCATAGGGAGGACTCTCGAAATGTTACCCTGCTTTAAAAAAAAAAATCTCCTTCAAATCATTAGAATTGACATATTTTCTGAGTGAGAAAATGACAGTGCTCCCTTAGGTTACCCAGATGCTACCCACTCCACTCACGTGGTCTCACTGGGTGTCTTAAATAATGTCCTTGTCATTTCTCTTTGACTCCCAAGGCAGTGCTGCCTATGAACTTCTTTTGACTCTGCACATGGGCGTACAAGGCAATTGAGCCACTCTTTTTTAAGCCATTAACTAATGTTCAGGTACCATCAGATCGCTCATAATGGAAAATCCATGCAACCCACAGGGGCTCCTTTTGCTTGGCAAATGAATTTGTTACAAGTGGCCACTAGCGGTAGTGTCTGGCATCTATACTTCAGTCAATAATGGTCATCGTTATAATATTCCATATTTAGGGCAGTTCCTCAAAGCTGAGAGATTCAAGAATCCCAGGCTGTTAGCGGTAGATCACCACTGTCCACTGGTGGTTTTCAAACCTACCGGTGATTCTCCACCAAATCAACTTCTACAACATCCTGGGACCAGAAAATGATCTAGTTGCAAACACAAGGACAGAAGTATCTTCCAGTACCACTCTGCCAGTTTCTTTACATTTTTATGTACTTTTTTTTTAATCATAAGCCTGATGTAGAGTAGATGATTATTATAATTCTGTTTATAGACAATGCTCGGAGAACTTTGAGTTGGAGTAACAGAGAACTTCAGTTACTCAACCAAAGTTTCATTACTTATAATGACAGAATCCATTTACAAAACTGGGTCTCTTACTTTTCACAAGAGGATTAAAGAACCAAGAAGCACTTTTAAGAGACTCATCTGAAGATTTCAAACCATGGGGAGAAGACAGGAACCCCATGCCCTTATTTTATACCTGAAGCAGACTCCTCTTGATGGAAAAAGTTTTGAATTTTTAAAAAGGGAAAATGAGATCTGCTCAATCTTGGAAGATGAATCAGAGCCCCCAAACTAAGGTGGATCCCAAAGATTTGAGGTGGAGCCCTTATATCTTTGGTGCAACTGACTCAATCCTGGACCCCCCCCCCCACTCACCTCCTGCTACTTTCTCTCAGTAGTTTAGATGACATCTTCTGAACTAGAATACTGGCCTAGGATGTGGCATGAAGCAGGAGGGTAACAGGACTGTGGCCTGTCACAGGGGACTGCCATGAATAATCTGGAGGAAGCTTGTGGGGAAAAAAAGAAGAGCATATTTAAAAAAAAAATTTTTTTATTCTTACTTTTGAGAGAGAAGGCAAGAGACAGAGCATGAGTGGGGTAGGGGCCACAAGAGAGGCAGACACAGAATCTGAAGCAGGCTCCAGGCTCTGAGCTGTCAGCGCAGGACCTGACTCTGGGGCTCGAACTCACTAACTATGAGATCATGACCTGAGCCAAAGTCGGATGCTCAACCGACTGAGCCGCCCAGGTGCCCCGGAGCATATTTTAAATCAGGAATGTTCTAGCGTATGAAAACATTTACCAGCTCCATATCAACAGATATTTAAAGTGGTAAGCTAAACAAAATTAAATGTAAAATGTGTCTTATGCAATGGTTCAAGGACACGTGCAAAATTCTACTCAAAGCTATACGAAAATGAATAAAAAGGGAAAGCACAGGGAAATAAAATTATCGGTCTGTAAAGTTCTTGGCATTCCGGTCAATAGTGTTACCTTTTCTGAACTCAGTCAATGTTCTTTCAATGGCTCGTGATCAATAGCTTACAAGTGTGCAGAGCGCTCTGCTTTTCTGTTCAACTATCTGTCCTTCTTCCTGACATCGTGCAAAACGCAGGGTATTCCCACTCCTGCCTCACCTGGCCTCCCACCAGGAACGCTCTGAGCCATTTCCTGCCTACTAACCCCTGCGTGCCCACCCCACCCCCCAAACCACACACACCCATGAAACTGGCCTGGTCCCTTACCAGTTAGTTGCTTCTCTGACTACATTTAGGAGCATGGCTCCATTCTCCTGTATCTCCACAATACCTCACACACTCGTGGGCTTTAGTAAATACTGAGTCATTACCCACCTGGTTAACTTAGCCCACAAGCTGCCGTGACACTCCTAGGGCCACAACTGCATTCAGCGAGGGAGGAGCACCCGAGATACTGGAGGGGGCAGAGAATATTCTAGTTTGGTAGCATCTGAAGAACAAATGCACAAGTGTAACAGCACACATCTGTTTCTTGGCTTGAGATTTATAAATGGAGGCATTGATTTCAAGTGTCAAAGAAACACAAATATTGCTCTTAGGGCAATAAATGAAAAACACAACTGAAAGGCTTTGACGACATTTCCGCTGGGTGGCTCTCACTCCCCAACCCAAACCTTCTTCGCAAATTTTTTGTTTGGTTTAAAGTAATCATGAAGCTTCAGTATACATCAGGGGTGGAGATGTAGGAGATGTTAGCAACAGTGTCTCAACTGGTAGCACAGCCTAATGTTTCTAAAACATTTTCTTTGAATCAAGTCTGGTTTGAATGAATGCGAACCGAAAGTGCTTCACTGCTAGGGTTGATGCAGCTTGAAACAGCATGCACAGATTTGTCCAGCTTTCTGCGGGATTGCCTTTTCCTCCCTAATTTCATCACTAATCTTTTCCCCCTAAGTTAAGGAACCACCTTATGGACCAAAACAGCTAGCTAAGATGTATCTTTTTTTTTACTAATTGCTCTTTATTCAACTTTTGACAGTACATTCAAAGCCCACAAGATACTGCTCAGGAGGTTCTAAAATTAGCTGAAGAACTAAGAGTAAACATTTTCAATATGATGAACATTCAGAATTAGTAGATGAGAGGAAGGTGACTGAGCAGAGAAGAAACGGACCTATCCTTGAGGGAGGCACGAATTGGTGGGCATCCCAGCAGGAGCCTTAGACAGCCTTAAGCAAACTTGTTGCAGCACCCCACAACTTGGTTTCCTCTTGGGAAAAATGAAGATCATAGTATCTACCTTACAAGCGGTTGTGATGATTAAACGTAATAATGAATTTTCATTTTCTAGCATCAAGGACCATGGTGAAGTAAGGAAAGGGAGGAAATCCTATTTTCATACATCCCACAAAACTCCTCCGTGTGCCCTATGAATCGTCCCCTCTTCTGCCTCCGTCTAGAGTACTGACCCCTCCCTCAGGAGTATGGTCTCCCGTCTGCACTGTTTCCTCCTATTCTTTCCCATTTAGACTCGCCAAACTGCCAGACTTCCAAGTTTCGACAGAGCGCTACTAGATAAAACAAATATTTCATTAACAGTCTGTTCCCAGGTGCTACAAATGTTCCACCTGAAATGGAAGTAGAAATTCATATGGTCTTCGCCTCCAGCAGGCTCGTTCTCTGGCAAAAAAAAAAAGAGGTTTAATTAAGGTCAAACCTCCCAAGCCATAACAGAGGATGAATTTAGGTCAGTTGAAAGAGATATTCTCATTAATTTGATCTAAATGGTTGTTTTATTCGGCGAGGGGAGGAAAAGGCCTTTAGAAAATGGAAGGTTCTGGCTAGTCGAGCCTGGGGAGGCAGAGCCAATAGGCGAGGTCTGAACCATATGGAGCTGCACACAGGAAAACGGTTCCTGTAGGAACAAAGCAAGTCTGCACGATTCTCAACTCCAAGTTAAGTATCTATGATAATTAATAATTGGCATATTTTTGGTAAAGCCAAGACACAGAGGGTCTTTCTTGTTCATCTTGAAGACCACAGATGCTCAGCTAAAAATGAACTGAAGTCGTCCACTACACTACTTAGAAGTCTCAAAGACAAAACAATGTACAAACCAGAGAACCAGATACGTATAGGACAGGAAGATCTTCAATGTCATCAGAGCCAAGTGCTGCTTCAGTAAACTGTAATGAAGAAGAATTCTATGCTGAAGGGCAACTGGAGAGATGCAGGGGGCCCCTCCCTGGGACTTACATTCTTCTTCATTCGGCTTCGTTTTCCCCTTGTTTCTGTTTCAAGCTTTCTCTGTACTCTGCGCTCACCTGCCTTATAACTTCGCTCCACAGTACTCTCCAGTTGGAGATGTAACTTTTGTTCTATGCTTTAGACACGTGGCTTCTGTTTACCAGAACTCCCTTCATAAGTGGGAATGCAAAGAAAAATCACATCCTATTCTAGTAACAGGTCCAGATTTTGTGGGGTCTGAGGCTAACAGAACTTGGAGAGTTCTCTGAAAGAAAGGGACCTGGAATTAGGTTTCAACACTGATATTTACATGAAATGAGAAAATAAATCACAACAAAGAGCTGGATCTTCATCATTCAGGTCCCTTCCTTCTGAGGATTCTGCGAGCACCCGCTGACACCTGACTTTCCCACTTCCTCCCCCAGAGCCTTCCATAGTTACGGGCGCCCTCCAAGTGACGGGCCCTCGAAACTAAGTCTCATCTGCATTACGGTAAATCCTCTCTGCACTAATTTCCCCAAAATAAACACAAGTGTGTGATCATCAATCCCCCTTTGGCTGCCGGTGCCTGGCAGACACATTTCACCCTTAAAGAGAGCGTCTGCTGTCCATGCTCCCCACCTGGCGATCCGTGTAGTTTCCTCCTTGTCTAAAACGTGAGACGGTGGATTACAAAACAAGGTTGCCTAATTGTAAAATGCAGAAGGGCACATTACATTTTTAAAGTGCAACATATTTTTCCATCTAATTCAAAACTGCGAACGTTAAACTTAAAGATTCGTTCCAGCTTCTGTTAGTGACAGACAGGGCTCCCCAAGGGGTGGCTGCCTTCAAAGACAGGTAAATGAGGGCCCATATAAAACAGCCAAGTATTGATGTTGTAGTAAAATTCCAGAAAAATACATTGGCAGACAAGTAAATTTGTCACTAATAATTTAATGTAATTTCCCTAAAATGGAGCTAATAGGTACTCGGGGAATACACCTCAAGGGTTTAACATCAAATGTGCATGTGGAAAATCGTGAAATAATATTTTTTTTGAATGCAGATGCTTTGTCTGACATGTTGGTTTATGATGAAAATTATTCTTCCAAAATGAAAACGGGGAGGGGAAAATATAACCTTCCCAATCCGCGGACCCTTTAGCTCCTAAACCTTTCCCGGCTGTGGCAGGTGAGAAGCGGTGACTGACTGGGAGCAGCAAACATTTGTTTGCATTTTATTTCCCCCTTAAAATGATGTACAACAATTACCAAATATTAATGAACCAATCATGTTGCAAATAGTATTTCCCGTGTCACTCTGAGTTATAGAATCTAATATTGGGCTCATTTGAAACATTCCAAAGTTGCATATTTTTTTCCCCTTTGCAAAGTGACAGCTCAAATTGTGTTTAGTTGCATCCGTCCGACCATGAGCAAATCAAGTATAAAAATTTCATTTTGTCTAAGTGTTAATGCAATTTTTTAAGCTCATATCCTAGGATGGCTCACTCTGCACTGTGCTGGCTGATATTAGATGCTGCTTCAACACGATTATCAATTATCTTACATGGGGCCAGAAAATTTTAAAAGAGCCCTTGTTTGGGACTCGAGTTATGAAGTTCCAAGAAAAGAAAAATATAAAGCAGGGGGGAAGAAAATTCTTTAGCTTTTTCAAATGCTCCCATGTTTGTGTTTTATATTACAAATAGGCTGATTTCCAGCTATAAATCTGAATTGCATTGCCATTATCGTGGGTTTAATATGAAAAAAGACGTGCAGTGTGCTAAGGCAATAAGGAGAGACGCAGCTGTCATAAGCTTAGCTGCTGGATGGAACAGCCAGAGACCCAAGTCAGGGGCAGGAAGCGGGGAGGTGAAGAAAGTCTAGGCGAGAGAAAGCAGCCCTAAGGTAGAGTCATCAAAATTATGAATTAATATAAAAGTCAAAATTATAGAATGTCCATCATTTCTCTATAGAATATTGACAGAGTGAAATGAATTCAGCAGATAATAAAGAATCTATCCCCCCCTGAAGAAAAAAAAAAAGGAAAAAGAAAGCAAGCAGTCAAGTACGCCAGCTTCATAAATACATTTCATCAAATGTGTGAGCTTAATACAACTGCCAGGGAGAAGCCTGATCCAATTTTGTAGGGGGTCACCGTCAGAAGTCCCTGGCTGTGACCGTGCCCCAGCGTTCCCTGGCCTCTTACTCCAGGTAGTGAGGCCAGATGCTGCCGTGTGCGCCAAGACACTTCTTTCCCAGATTCAATCTCATCCTCTCTTACACGCCCAGGATAGATGCGACTGTCATGCTGAATGCTAATGGAGAAAGTTGCCAAATAATGTTGATGACGGCCCCGTTTCTGTGGGCCCAGAGCATGGAAAAATTCCATCTTTTCTATTACCACATTTCCAGTGGTTATTCTATATACTCTATGAAGAAAAAAAAAAGTGATTTTGATTTTAGGTGTCTGAGAAAAATGCCTTTGGATTCCGAGGTCATTTAAATACAATGTACATGTGGCGTTATGAAAAACGTGTGTGTGCCATGCTTTTTATTTACTTAAAGCAGCCACAGTTAGATCTGTACCATTTGGGTTTGTAAATCAGGCAGGCAAAATCTGCTAAATTTTTAGAATGCTACAGTTTTTAGGAAGCTGGTTATGGTTTTTTTGTTTTGTTTATTTGTTTGTTTATAATTCAGAGTACAAACAAACATGTCGCCAATGAGAAGGCACACCTCTCACAGCGAGATTACAGCTCATACCCGCCCAGCTGGATGTGTTCACACTTAATGAAGTTTAAATGTAACAGAATCAACCTCAATTCTCCTTCAAGTTTGGGATTCTGCAAGGCTTTCCTGGTTGTGTGTTCCTGCAAGAAATAAGTCCTCCTGCTGGGCAAGGATATCTATATGTCTCCTACACACAGGAAGGAAGCAGTTGGCCAGAAATCATGGACCAAAGCAAAGCCATAAAAGAAAATATCATTGCTCTGGTTTCCTCTAATTTATTTTCCCCTCATACGGGTTTCTACCTTGAAATGCCAATTTACACAGGGTTTGTACTCATATTTTCCATCTAAAATGAAGATATGCATTTCTATTTATATATCTATTTATATGAAAAGGGTTACAAACATATGAAAATCAAACTACATTTAGATATTCGTTTGATGAATGGCCTTCATTAGAAAGAATTAAGTGACATAAAATAGATCTACCCACAAAATCTAGGCTATATGGTCACCAAGGAATAGTCTCCTGCCCCTTTCTGCCAGTAGTGCTTTTTTCTGGAGTTTTCATCTCTTCTTTCCACCTGCCATACATTCTTCCTACCTTATCACGTATCTGGGAGTAAGAAAAGCAAATTTTAAACCTGCCTTATTATCAAACATATCATTGTGTTATAATCTCATAAAAATGATCGTTACTCCAATTTCCCACCCCAAAGTGTATGTTTAATTCTTCTCTTAAGCAGCTATAAAAAATTAGATGATTTCTGGGGTTCAAATTTATGGATCTATTTAGAGAAAAGGCACCCATTTATAAAGCATCTCTATCTTTCAAGCTTGGAAAAATAGTCTGCCAGAAGAGCCACTGGCCCAAATGACCTTATATTTGATCCTAAACAGGATTTCTTCATCAGAAAACAAGGGGGCCGGGAGGATGGGAAAGGAGTTACATCAAATGAATCCTGAGAAGTTGAGTTTTTTCAATTCTAGAAACCCTCTTGTGCTCTTTATAGGACCATTACTAGGCCTGCTTTGCCTGCAGTAGATATTCAATAAATTAACACCGATTTGACTGAACTGATGGCTTTAGAGAACCTTGCGTCTATTCTAATTGTTCTGATTCATACCCTGAATCTCTGAACTTCCCGATGCGTGGGGAATCTCCCTCTTTCTTGCAGTAGCATGTGTGTCCCTGAAAGAATCTATTTTTTTTTAAAGAAAAGTAGCAAGCATTTTGAACCAAATCTTTTCGAAAGCCCTCCCAGGCCCTAGATGAGATGTGGTCACTGATTCAAGAGGCATCGTGCAGGACCCAGTCCTGCAGAACACACGAGCATCCACGCACCAAGAAAGCTCTTGGAAAGAAGGGGTGTGTGACTGTATAAATCCTGATCTGGGAGGACAATGAATCTACAATGTGCACACAGCCCCACACCTGCTGTCACACACCGTAATAAACCCCCGCCGGTGTTCCCGTGACAAAGTTGATCCCAAAGGATAGAGAGCAGTGATGGGAAATATAAATCTGTGCCAACAGCCAGCCATTCCTACCGCCTCCCGCGTGCCGTATGTGTGTGTGCGCAAACAAGGCTGCTGATACGTAAATACTGCAAGAGGTGCAATCCATCTCCTGCTGCACGTTCTGTTTCCATACAAGCTCTGTATGTTGCCTGGAATTTCATACCATATTCAGAAGGATTGAGATTGCCTAGCCTTTGTTCAGAGTAAGTAAGCAAGGAGGATGGTCTGACTCTGGCAGATTCAGAGATTTTATTTTCCTCCCTCCTTGGGGAAAAAAAAATCAGCTTCTTAAAATTGCATTGCTGGTGTTTATGATTCATATTATAAGCAGGGCAACCTCTACATCCAAATCGAAATTTCATTTATGATATTGTAGACTTATATGAATAGAGGCCTGGTGTTTTCCAAGGCACCAAAGGAAGATGCACCTGCCGAAGGACGGAACCCAGGAGGGAATGAGAAGATGGAGGCTGGGTGTGGGTAATAAAAGACAAAAGCAAATCCAAATGCCATAAATTGATATGAAGTTAAAAAAAAAAGAAATGAAAGAAAAGAAAAAAAAAACCAGAATGTGTCCGTCACTTGTATGCTTGGAGATGGACATAAAGAGTTGAATTTAAGGCATACTTAAATTCCTGACACTTTCCTCCTCCAGCTCAGAAATCCTACTAGTTAGAAATATGATTGGAATAACTAAAAAGGCACTTGGCAACAAGACAGGTTGCATACTAAATGCGAGGCATGCCGGGTAGTTTGAACAGATAGTTTCTTTCAACCACACAAGAAAGAGGTAATGGAGAGAATGGTACAGGTTTAAGCAGGCTCTTGATGTAAATGAAAATAAAAACCACAAAACTTTTATATCTTTGTAGCATTTGGCTAATGAGTCACTAAAATCATCCCCAGCCCATCCATCATTTCTATTGCAGAGTCTCAACCACTCTCTCTCTCTAATTGGTCTAGACAGGTGTCATGATATTTCTGCACAGTGAAAAAAATTCCAGAGGTTTACTTCAGTGAGACGGAAAGGTAGACACTTTGGAAAATGTTAGTCTAATTTCAACCTTCTTTGAAACAGTTTACAGTTAGCAAGAAAATCAAGACAAATGAAAGTCTCCAGGAAGAATTCCACCTTCCCAAAGCCCTTTGTGGGGTAAGAAAGAAAACTGGAAATAAGTTTGATCATTTAGGATGGGGGTGGGGTACTCTCAGAAGAAACAGGTTTTATCAGGGGTCTTACCTCACCCACATTGTTTTTCTAGAACAAACAAAATTAATTATAAAACATTTCAAATGTCAATTTCACCTTGCCATAAAATGACTAGAAACAATTTTACATTATTTTTTTTTTACATTATCAAACGATTTTAGGTGCTGCTCAGTACCTTTCAGGGTACTGGGTTCTAGCGAACCCTGTCCTAACACGTAGAAGCAGAAACAGCAAATTAGGATGCAACCAAACTTAAGGAGTGGATTTGCCACCACGTTTTTAACCAGAAGCACGAGCTCATTAGTGATGTTTTCAAGTCCTGTTTCAACAAAGTGGTGACATCAAGGAACACCAGTCAAAAAGTACCAAGTTTAGCTGGTGTCTCCCTGTGAGCTCATACAGTGGCAGGGGAATAAGCCAGAACAGTCCCAGTTAAGGACAGAGCAACGGGCTTAACTTGTAACTTCCTGGCCGTTATCAGGAGGAATTGCGGTCTCATTGCTATTTAAATGTATTTTTAATGTAATTTCTTTGGGAGAAGCGGGTGGCGAGGCAATAAAGAAACATTCCCCAGAGAGAGAGGTAACATGGATTTTTTCTTCTGTTTTCCTTGGTTCGTTTTAACCCCCTAATAAAGAGCTGGCACCAAGCTTTACTACCTTAAAGCTGGTATCGTACATCCTGGTATCAGAGGTCTCACTGAGCGTATGTCCCCACAAGGAGCAGCGGTAAGAAACCACAAAGGGAGATTTCTGAGATGGATGAAATGAGGCCTCACCCATCAGAATGGTTGAGCGGGGCAAAGAGAAACTTGGAGATGGGTCTTGAGTCCGGTACCTGTGTCAGGTATAAACTGCACCTGCCTCCCTGAACATTTATATGCAGAAGCTCTCTGAAACCAACATGGCCAATCAATACCAGATGTTATCTCAGGAAAGAATATTCATTCATCCTGTGGATGTGTTCAAAGTTCATAATTTCTTTAACAACTCAGGATGTAGCATTCAAAGCTTCAGAGTCAAGAAAAAAAATGCTATAAAAGCCAAGGAAATTCCAGCTTCAAACCAGTTGTTTGTATAACTTGAAACACTTCATCTGTCTGTGTCATTAGTTATCTTCATACCTGTTTCATCTAGGAGCCATCAAGCTGGAGATCATTTCTATCTACATATAAACTACAAATCTGTGCACGAATTGGAGTTAGGATCGTTTGCACGAGCTGTTTGGGTTGGAAGAAGCATGCTACTAACTTTTTTTCTTGGTCTTTATATTTTGGATTTTTTTTTGGGTAATAAAAATGTTTTGCATCTCTAAATAGAAATCTAGCTTATTTTAAATGAAGTAAGCAGCATTACTCAAGGCCACTTAAGATAATGAAACACAAAAGAGGTAAGAGGATGTGGAGAGAAGGAAATTGCCCCAGGTGAGATTTCAGAAGGGTCATAAAGTGTTTGCACGGAGGCGTTATAAGCAAAGTATCAATAAAATGATCATTTCCGTACTGAACAAACATACTCCAGTTCTGTGTTCTTGGAGGGCCGGTACTCAACATGCAGTTAGAAAATGTAAGAAGTGGTTCCTGCCCTCCCAAGTATTCACACATGAGTAGAAGAAGAGAATATACATAGCCACCTGGCCATGTGAAAGTTCACTCTTGCCCCATCAGCACCTAAAACTTCAGCACACAGGCAGATGCCTGGCTTTACAAAACTAACCAAATTAGTAGAGAATGTATCTCTAGTAGTAGAATATATGTACTTATTTATTTTGAGAGGGAGAGGGCTCATGAGCAGGGAAGGGGCGGAGAAGGAGGGAGAGAGACGATCCCAAGCAGGCTTTACACTGTCAGTGCAGAGCTGGACGCAGGGGTCGAACTCACGGACTGTGAGATCATGACCTGAGCTAAAACCAAGAGGTGGACGCTTAACCAATTGAGCAACCCAGGTGCTCCAAGAATCATATTATTAAATGGATTCTGGGCACAGAGGATTTTATGAGCCTAGAAATAATGGATGAAATTAATATACCAATTAAGAGCTTTGTTCTAGTTTAATTTCTGTTTCAAAAATCACCTTAAAATTAAAAAAAATAAAATGTTTTCCACAAATATGTCTAAAGTTTGATCTCCTTAATATACAAAAGATACAGAAATTGACAAGGAAAACCCAAAGGCCGATTTCAAAAGGGACAGACAATTCACATCAGAGGAACTATGAGTGGCCCAAACGATGCAATGTATTCAAACTCACAAGTAACCACAGAAATACTAATTACATCAGCAACGCAATCTTGTGTTGTCACACGTTGCATTAGTAACTGTTTCAGAAATGCTAGTGATGCTAAAGAACAGAGATGCATGCAAAAATGATGAAACCACACTCAGGAAAGGAGGGAAAATGAGGTGGGTATGATGGGGACTTCATGGTTATTTGTAATGTTTCATTTCTTTAGCTGGTAGTGGGTAAGTGGATTTGTTTACATCATTCTCTAGGACTTCTCTGTATACCAGAAGTAGTCCATTTAATAAAGGAAAAAAGATACTTAACACTGCTCAATGCTGGTGGCTGTGATGGGTGTACGGACGGCATGGTCTTTCTTCGAACCATTGGCAACATGCATCACACACCTTAAAAATGGCTTATGACTCTCTTGACTCTGCTACTAAGAATCTACCCTTGGAAAAGAGCCACGACAAAAACAATGGATTAAGAGCAATGATGTTTATCAAAGTATTATTTCTAATGGTAAAATATTTAAAATACCCAAAATGCACAGTAAAAGAAGACTAGTAAAAAAATTAGAACACATCTATAAGAGAAAATTATGAAGTGATCAAAATAATATTCTTGACATTTTTATAATATACACAGATGATCAAAATATGTTACATGATCAAAGCGAGATGCAAGGATCTATTTCTACACACATGCATGTGTATTGTATACACACACACACACACACTTATAAACACACACTGTGTGATGTCAAGATATAAAAAGAAAATGTATATGTTACATGAAATTATGTTTCATTAGTGAACTAAAATTTAAACATTATTATTTTCTTCCCTCCTAAAAAGGGACCAGATCTACTTCTTTCACTCAGAGAAGTTTTCACTTCAAAGTCACTCATATGAAGAGTAGGCTTAAATTTAAGACATGAGCCTAGGTTCATTTTGTATTGGGGAAAAAAATGCAGTCATGGAGAAAACAATTCAGCTCGTTATATTTATATGCATTCAATTATAAAAGTCATAATCTCATCAACACTAATATTTAAAATATCAATTTTGATTAATTAATATTTAGAAGAGACATCGGCATACTTTCCCAGATATTTTACAGATACAGATTTTACAAGTATAGATACAGGGTTCAGAGAACTTTGTATCAGTGAGCTATTTAACCCATTTTGCATATATAAGTCTTACAAGTAAGAAGGGTGCACAGAGATCGTGTTTGTAGTGTCTCTTGAGGGAAACCAACAGGAAGGACCCACAATTCAGGAGCAACATGCACTGTGAGTATCAATGGATGAGCTTCTTGGAAGAAACAAATGCTTCTGAGTCACTGAGAGCAGTGTTGGATGACAAAGAAAGCAGAGAGGAAGAAATGAGAGTGACTGCTTTCTCCTGTGTAACATCTTAGAACTTTATTCCAGGCTTTAAGATAGTTTAATGATCTTACTAAAGATCAGTTTCAGCATAAAAGTAATAATTTGAGGTGATGGGCGGAGTAGGAGAGGTGGAGGAGAAAATTCAAATTCACAAACTATGATGTTTTATTCCAGTGGAATCTTGTCAAAGTTTTCTCACTGAAAATTAATTCAGGCAAAGCTCTTTGTGTGGTACAATTATAAAGAGAAGGTAGAGTGTTCCCAAGGATTTTTACTAGTGGAAACAGATGTACGCCGTACTCCAGCAAACGACTACATCATTCACTGATATGTCTTCTTTCCAAAAGCCAACAGAAGCCCCTGGATAAGTAAATTGTAGATGTTCACTAATTACATACTCAACTTTCTGCCAGAGGTACAGGGAACTGCATGCTACTCAGGTTCTCAGTCCAGAAAGTGGTCTCTCTCTTTCTCTCTCTCTCTCTTTCTCTCCCTAAATCTCCCTCTCTCCCTCCAGCCAATACAAGTATGAGCAGAAGTGTGACCCTGTGTGCAAGGGGAGCTGATGTCCTGGGCTTATGATACAGTTGCAATGGTGGGTTGGAAACAGAAGGACTTTTCCTCTCCCCTCATGTTGGAAGGATAGTCCCACCGGTGTCCCTTCCTCCTTTCCAAAGCTAACCTCTCACTCTATGATCTGGATTGTATCCAATTGACTATAGAACATCTACTCCGGCTACCATCATACCCATCCAACTATTCCTCTTCTCCTAGGTCTTAAATCCTTTTTCCCCTTTTGTCAACAATATCTATCTCTTCTTCTGTCTCTTCTTCCTGCTGAAGCTACTAGCCTATCTCCTTTACCATAAAACTACTTAAAAGAGTTGTTTATATTGGCATCTCTATTTTCTGAGTATGTATTCTTTGGATTCCCTTGTAATTTGTCTTCTGACCTTACGATGTATAGCACTCATTTGTTCTCAGTAGGATTAGTAATTTTTTTCTTATCATCGCAATGGCCACAGGTAATGAAATTGAGTAACTTATTTTCACTCCTCACCCTATTTGATTTTTCTTTACCATCTTTATACACTATCCATGGAAGAGTTGATCTCTTCCTACAACTTCACTTCTACCCTCATAATTCCATTCTCAGATATGATAATGAAAATCCTGGCCAGATCTCTTTCATTAGCTTCAATCTCCAATTAGATATTCCTAGGCTCCTCAAACTTATTATCTTCAAACTAAACTTACTAACAAAAAATTGGAAGAGAATATATCTTCAAATTAGTAAAAGATGTCTATTGGAAACTAACAGTTAATATCAAACTTAATGGTGGAACTCTGAAAACAAACATAAGATAAGCATGCCTGCTTTTATTGTTATTATTACTAATATTCAAACTTATTTTGGAAGTTCTAGCCAAAGCAGTAAGATAAGAAATAACTAGGAAGTATGCATATTGGAAATAAAGAGGCCAATGTATCATTGTTTGCTAATGATGTAATTTAAGAGATAAATTTAAAGAGAATCAACTAAAAAAACTATAAAGACCAAACCTATTCAACAATGTGCCAAATTTTAAAATTCAGTAAACAATGAAAAACATCAGTAGCTTTCCCATATGCCAGTAATAATCGGTTAGAAAAAACAATGGTAATATCCCATTCAAAATGGGAACTAGAGGATATAATTATTAAAAATATATTTAATAAGAATTCCATGATATCTATATAGTGGAAACTGTAACATTTTACAGTGAAACATAAAAGAAGATTTAAATAGATACAAAGTCATGTTTAAAGGTAAATGGAAAGATATACAACTATGAAGCTACTAACTTCAGCTCAACTAATCTACAAATCTGACACAATTATGCTAAAAATCCCAAAGTTCTTTGATGTGGGGGTAGAATTTAATGTAATGATTCTAAAGTTCATCTGAAAAATAACAACAGAAGATTAGCTAGAAATTTTAGAGGGGAAAGAGAATAAGGAAGAGTTGATCTAGCAGATATTAAAATATCTACAGCTATATACTTAAATAATGAGGTTCTGGTTTGAAATAGGTAGATCAATGGAACAAAATAATGTGAAAAAATACATTTGAATATATAAAAGAATTTATGTGTGAATATATAAAAGAACTTAATGTGGCACTTCGAATCAATAGGAAAATGTGGCCACTAAAAAATAAATACACGGAGATCAGTAATACCTAGAGAGAAAATGAAGTTAAAGCTCTATCTTTTGTCTTTACAAAAATATGTCAAAGCAAAAAAGTTTAGTTGAACCGCGTGTGCACACATTTGTGTGTGTGTGTTTTCAAGCTGGGTGGTATGTGCATGGGTAACTAATATGGTATTTTCTAAATGTTTAAAATATACCATGATTTAGAAGAAAAACAGGGGTGCCTGGGAGGCTCAGTTGGTTTAAGCATCCAACTTCAGCTCAGGTCATGATCTCACTGCTCATGAGTTCAAGACCCATATAGGGCTCGTGCTGACAGCTCAGAGGCTGGAGCCTGCTTCAGCTTCAGAAGAGTCTTGCTGTCTCTGCTGCTCCCCTGCTTGCTCTCTCTCGCTCTCTCTCTCAAAAATAAACATTAAAAAAAATTAGAGTGAAAAACAGATTGCATCAAGCCAGAGATTTTACAGATTAGCTTAAGATGCAAAACTTATTCATTAAAAGAAACGATACAAGCAAATCGATAAACTCTGCATTTAGCATGAAGGACAAAAATTTGAAATATATAAGTAGTGCTTCAACACTGTATGAAATGGTGAACACCCCAATAAAAAACACTAGAACTGGCTTAGGCAATTTGTTAAAGAATGTTAATAAAAGAATATATATGAAATTGTTTTCACTTTCTTTGTTTAATAGAGGTCTGAAAATAAAACAATGATATGTCATCATTATCAGTTAAAGTGATAAATATTAAAAAAAAATTTTTTCTTAATGTTTATTTATTTTTGAGAGAGAGAGAGAGAGAGAGCAAGCATGAGCAGGGGAGGGCCAAAGAGAGAAAGAAACACAAACTCCAAAGGAGGCTCCAGACTCTAAGCTGTCAGCATAGAGCCCAACACGGGGCTCGAACTCAGCAACTGTGAGATCATGACCTGAGCCAAAGTCAGACAGTCAACTGACTGAGCCACCCAGGCGCCCCTAAATATTTTTTAAGAACTAATAATTCCTAGGGTCAGGCAGGGTACAAGGGAAATGACCTTCTTCATGTCCAGTATTAGTGTGAGGATAAACTCACACACACTGTCCCGAGGGCAGTGCAGCGATACTCTTCAAGAGTTAGGAAATTATCACAATAGTAGAGAATTTTGTTCTGTGAAAATATTCATGAATGTGATGTAAAGATACATGTATAAGGATGCCCAAAGATAGTCTGATTTGAGTTTTTCTTAAAAGGAAAATTAATAGGGGACTGATTGCATTTTAGGAAGGTAACTGATTTAGCCTATATATATTCAAAGGTCTGACTGCTTTGTACAGAATGAATTGTCAAGAAGCAAGAATGGAATCAGACCAGTTAGGCACTGAAAATTGCAAACATCTTATTTAACGGGTTGATTTTTTACTTGTGACTTTTCAATATCTAGATATATGGTGTGAAGGCTCTCATTTGCACTCTTTTCTTCAGTCCTTCAAATGACGTCAAAAGGCTGTGAGCCCTTTGAAGAGTTCTATTTTGTATATTATCATCTAATATACCTTAAACATAATATGCATTTAATAACCAATGTTTGTGGGATAAATGAACATCTGTTATAGCACCTGCTATATTGTGTTTATCTGATTAAATGTTTGTGTTTCTCACTAAACTGTCTCTGAGAGCAGGTTTCAATGATTCCCTCATCCCTACAATCTTATCACAAAGCATAGCACCAGCTACATAACAGACATTCAATAAATGTTTGTTGAATGAATGAATGAAGTGGGAACCCAGTTTATTTCCCCTACCATAGGTTCTTTATATCTACATTCCAAAACACTAGTCTAAAAATGAAGCCATGCAAAAGTAGGTCTTGGGGTACAGGCTTTAATTTTGGTGAAATCTACCAAGACTTCGGTGGGTTCCACTGAAAGGAGGAGAAGGAAGCAAAAATAAAAAAAGAAGGAAGAATTGTATATTAGCAATTTTTTAGATTTTCAGGCAGAGAAATAAGTGAGCTTGTGATCCACCCAATAGAAGCCATGCAGAAAAAGTGCTGTGTGATAGTGGTCCTTGGCAGGGAGGTGGCAGGGCAGTATTCTTTCGGGTCTTTTATTTCTCCACCTCCTCCTTCTTCATATCTAAGAACCTACTATACAGCATCATAGAACCTTTATCAGTGGCCTAATGAAGTTCCCAGTGGCATTTCCTGTTATAATTCTGGCTGAATCTGCAAATACCAGTTCCACTGCTCAGATATATTGCAGTGGAGTATTTTTTTTTCCCCTTCATGAGTTTTCCATTGTTTATGCAAGAAGAGACACTAATGTGTTTTGGAGAAGATAAATCCATTTGTCCACAAATAGAAAATTCCAAACCAAGAATCTCTAAACCAGGGTTTACGGTAGCCCCATGAGACTCAATAGTCATTGAAGACTCCTTTATTGGTATGCTCCGGAGAGCACAGTGGTTTAATCATATCTTTCGTGAAGGTTAATATTAAAACCGAAACATGTCACATTCCTGGGTTGTATTTAGAAAAGCAAAGCCTCATAGACTTCTGGTTAAACATGGTAGATTGAACATGTGTTTATCTCCACTTCCTCTCCCAATCCTACAAAAGTAATGAGAATAAAAAAAAATAATCAAATAATAAAAAAGGCATAAACTGACAGGAAAAGGAAAATAGGTAAGAAGATGACAGTGCATGAGGAATGTCAACAAAGCTTTGAAAGAAAGTAAGCCATGGGAAGAGTAATAATTGCCTTAGCAGAGCAGATGAAGCTGAAATAAGTTTCTGTAAAGGGATGAAAAGAAAGCTGACTCTCCTTGCAGAATCCTAAAAAGGCTGCAAATAGGATTGGTTGAAAGTTTGTGCAAGGGGCATGGAGAGCTCTCTATTCCCTTCTTCATCCCGTGAAGCCAGGAGACTCTTGCTTCATTTCTGCAGGAATGGAAAGTTCATTTCAGGGATTATTTAACTGAAGTGACTCTAGCCTTAGAGATGCTGGGCCCGAGTTTGAAACAGGAACAGTAAGAAAAAGTTTGAGCTGGAGGAGAGCTGAATAGTGTGCCCCCAGACCCTATTTCCTGCCTGGCTTCTGGATTTCTTCCAGCCAACATTATATCCTTCGGGCGAGGGGTTAGAGGTTTCTCTGGAGAAAGTGAACAGCAC
Source organism: Paguma larvata (assembly GCA_030068075.1). NCBI lineage: Eukaryota > Metazoa > Chordata > Mammalia > Carnivora > Viverridae > Paguma > Paguma larvata. The sequence goes on from CM057841.1 coordinate 44,284,141, forward strand.
TCAAAAAGAGATCTACCACTTGGGGGTCCCCCAACATAAACACTTGTTCCCTGCCCCTCTCTACACTAGACAAACCCAGCCAAGCAATTTTTTAGTGCCTCACTCTTGAACCCAGGAAGTCAAAGAAAGTAACACATTTGGGAAAAGTGGATGGCAGGGACTGAAATGAATTGCTAAAAAAGAACTCCAGGAAAACAGAAACTTTTACAAAGAAATACTCCTCAAAAAGATAAGAGACAGTATTATATCTATGAAACAAAAACAGACTGCTATGTAAATATAAACAAGTAAAAACAAGAATGCCACATTATCTGAATTTTTTGTTAAATCCAGTCAGATGGTAGAAAGATGAAATTAAGGCAACTTTCTTGAAAGCAAAATGAAAACAGAAAACAAAATTAGAGACTATATCCAGGAGAACACAACTTCTGATTGCTTCTAAAGGAGAGAAAAAAGGAAAGAGCTAAAAAATTATCAAGGAAATATTTCAAGAAAATTTTCCAAAACTAAAAGACCCCAAACTTTCATAAATTAAGAGTTTCCAAGTATGTGCCCTGCTCAACAAAGGCAGATGGACACACGTTAAGGCACATCTTTGTGAAATTATAAAATAATGGAAACCAAGAGAAAATTCTAGATGTTTCCAGAAGGGGAATAACAAGTTACAAAAAGCAACAGGAACCAGAATGGTATCCATCTTCTCTATGGCAGCAGGGGAAGTCAGAAGACAGTAAGACAGGGCATGAAACAATCTGAGATAGAATTATTTTAAAACTAGAATTCTATACCCAAAATATCAATCAAGTTTGAGAAAGTAATAAAAGACATTTTCAGATATTTAAGTTTTCATAATATCCATGTCTCAATACCTATTTTCTGAGGATGCAACCAGTAAAGTGCCCTAACAAAATGAGGGAGTAAATTCAGAAAAGAAGGCATAAAATCCAGGAAAAGTGACCAAAAACAGAGAAGAAGGAAATGGTATTCTTAAGATGACAACAAAAGCTTGAGAACAAAAGAGAAGTGGCCTTGGAGCAAGCCTAGAAAAAGAGCAGCCCACACTGAACTTGAAGTATACAGAGCTCCTGACATGTGCAAATGATACATTATCTGATAGGTATGACTAGATGGAAAATTTAATTGGGAAGGTATGAGAGCATATGGAAAGAATCACTGAGAAAACTTTTTTAAATTAAGCAAGTGAAAAAAAAGTTGTGTGATAAAAGTAATGTAACTACAGAACACATTTACTCAGCATAAAGACATAAACCTGAGTAACAATTCAGGGAGGTGGGGAGAGAGGAAGCAGGGGCCAGTGTATATAGGAAAACTGAATCTTCACCCAAAAATAGAAGCCCATAGATTAGGACTAAAATGGATAAAATGAGGCATTTATTTACAAGTAGACAAACACCAGAAGAGACAGACAAATGAATAAAAAAGAGCTCTCTTCGGGGGACAAGGATAAAGTGTGGGAGGCGGATTGGGGAATTGCTATTTGTATTTTAAGCCTTTTAGTATTATTTGATTTTTAGAAACTCGACACGTAAGAAATAAAAATAAAAATTAATAAGCAAACAAAAGTCATCCTTTGCAAATTAATCTCTGTGCAAAATTCCCAGATATAAAGAAAGCAGGTACAACTAGTTCTGGGCTGGCATAGAAAGGGCTAGTCCACCCCCTTTTCTTCCAACATCTCTCTTCAGAGAACTGGATTCGGGCAGTTTCTATGAACCCTTCTCCCTAATTTGTTCCTCTTTGTCAAGGAAGCTCTTAAGGAGGGAAGGTGGTCCTTGGGATTGGATGGCCGAAGGTCACAGTGATTCATGAACTCAGGGTAATTTCAACTGGCTCATGAAAGCAACTCTGACTCCCAATGAAACCCCATTTTCTTTCATTTTATCAAAAGATTCATCTGACTGGTTCCACCCTATGCTTTGTCCTTTGCCAAGATGTGGACAGAGCCTTTCTGGACCTTTTCTGGTTTCCCATTTCCTCCTTGCCAGCCTCAAGTACCTAATTCCAGGGTGTTGCTTTTCTTGCTATCCGAGGTCCACACACGCTCCTTTCTAACCTCCGCCATTTTGAGGCATATCCAATGCTCTCAGTGGAAAGAATATATACCCACAGAAAGATGAATGAGTTATGATCAATGGATATACTCCTTCATATATAAACCAATTTTATGGGTCACTGTGTTTCAAAGACAGGCACCTCTGTTTATATCCACACAAAGTATTTATAATACCAAAATGTAAAATGGCATATAAAAACATAATGCACATGTGACTTGTGTGTTCCTTTACACATCAGTGTATTATATAAATACCATATACATCCTGCCCCCATAACCTATAATAAGTAGAGCACACGTTTGCTCACTGCCACATAGGAAACCCAGAATAGAACAGCCTGAACAGATGCTGTTTTTCCTTCCTGACAAACGGGCATGAAATAACAGACTGACATCTGCCTCTGCAGGTCATTCAAGTCAGCCTGCTACATGTCAGAATTCAAACTGCTCCATCCATCAACAGCAGACCCAAAATCAACGTAGCTTAGAAACTCTGCAGCGAGACAGTAACAGCCCAATTCAAAGTCTGACCTTCGAGGAATGGTGGGGTACGATGGAAAATTATTTCATGCCCTGCACCAAAACCAGCAATACAATTTGAAGAGATTTTCAGTTAAATTAATTTTAAAGAAAAATCCCCCAGCGTAGCAGTTTAACTCTTGGGGTCACGTAAAAGGAGGGCTAGGCAGAGAGACTGTGATATCTGAAAGCTTTGCCAGCACCTTTCATGAGAGAACTAAAAACACTATTTTAGGCAAAACAGTTTTAAGATGTTTGCACCATAGCATGTACTGGAAGTCTTTATCGGGAAATAAGGAAATCAGCAAAAGACTTGGTTTTTCATTGAATTTTTGGGAAATGGCTTTTAGTTAAAATTGTAAATGAGATCAGTCCTTCAAGATTACAAATACAAATGAATTCTCTTCTGGAGATATTTTTAAGGGTAATGATTTCCCTCTGCTCAATCATAACAACATTTCTAGCAATACCCAAAGTCAACCATCAACTTAACAAATGATTTACCTACCGCTTTGGCTATGATGCAGAGCACAACACAATTTTTTAAATGCCATTTATCTATAGCCAGCATGCTTGAAATAAACCTTCTACGAAGGTGAAGTTACCTTTTCTCTCTTCTGAAGACTGTTTCAAACTCAATCTGAAAAGCCGTCCTAATGCTCTTTCCCAGTAATTCCAACATTTCTGTTGACTTGGGGTGCAGGCAGTCCTGTTTGTTTACAGGATGCTCAGGTTCCCACAGTCCTGTCTCCCTGCTCATCTCTTCATCATCTCTTTTCTCTCTTTTACCTTTCTTGGTTTTCCCTCACCAGTTGTGTCCCATATCCCTCTTCTCACTTCACCTGCATACTTCCTGCAGGGACCATCCACATCGGGTTCCTCCAAACTGTCTCTTCACAACCGTTTTTGCCATTTGGCTTTCATCCATATCTCACTGAAAATAGTCTCCCAATGGCCAAACCCAATGGCTCATGTTGGACCTCAGGTTAACTGACCTTTCTACAGGTTGGACCACACCTCTAATCTACCCTCTCTGTTCTTTCTTAAGACTCGTACACAAATAATATTTCTGTTCTGCTTGATCCTTTTCAGGAGGGTTCCAGAGTTCTGGATCAATCCCGTTCTTAGTCTACACATCGTTTCTTGGTTAAGGTGTTAAAACTACAAAGGAGTATTTATAACTCCCAAACCTTCTTTGCCTTGCTCTAAAGCTTACGGCATATTCGCATCCCTGTATGGTTATCTCAAGCTACAGTAAATGTAACACAGCTTCCAGCCTGCATGCAATTCCCCTCTGTTTCTCAGCACTCATCAGTGGAAAGGTATACACACAGTTCCCTAGAGAGGACATATCCTTCAACATCTCATGACTCTGTGTGCATTTACTCCTTCTGACCATCTCTGTGAAGCGTCTTAATTTTCCCAAGTAGTTAAAGGTGTGCTACAGCACCTCACACACACACATATGACAGAGTGTTTCCCATGCCACCAGAAGTAGTGTTTACATGAGCCACAATATATTTAATGTTGTTCTTCAAAGAACCTACAGCAGAGCTTGGCACGAAGTCCTATTTGATCAAGATATGGCTGGACTGAGGACGGAGGACTGCTGTACACCTGACTTCCCTGGGATGGTAAGTCAGGTGACCACAGTTTGGGGGAAGCAGGGGTGGGGAGCAGGGTTTGTTAAATCTGCCTCAGTGCCTCATATGAGATGATGGATTTTGGTAAAGCTCCCAGGTTCTTCTGGAAAAGCAAGTGAAGAGAAAGGTTTTTACTGCTAAAATCTGTGTACTTTTGTATTAACAATGAATACAATGCTTTTTCTGGAGGTTCCAAACGTAACATTTAAATAACCATCTTTAACCATCAACCTTGATCTAAGCATTTATATCTTTTACCTTGTTAGCACTCAATAAATAAATGTTGATAAAAGAATGTATACATGTGTCTGATTTTACTTTATTTATAAAAATAAGTAATATAAGTAGTATAAAAAGCACTTGTTAATGATGCTCTGAGAATATTCACAAGAAAAATTTTTACTACAGCAAAAAAATTTTAAAAACACTAAAAATTTGGTTCAATTTTGTCATATGTAAAAACGAGGTGGCTTAATGAAATCACATTTTGGGTATCTTCCCGATATGACAATGTGATCCTATAATCTCCTTCCTCCATCTCCTAATCTTGTCAGCCTTGAAGGGATGGCCATACTTTAGCCTCTGCATCAGAAATTCTAACTCATTTTTTTCAAGCCCCAAACCAGTAATTCGCAGTGTTGTGGATGTGAGGAAATGAGCATCTCATGCAGCACTGATAACAGTTTGAAAATGGACATAATCTCTTGATGGGTAATTTTGAAAAAGTTTCAAAGGACTACCAAGAGCCAAAATTCCATGCCTAAATTTTCTTCTCAAGAAATGAACTAGTGAAAAAAAGTATTCATTCTTATATTATTATAGTAAAAAAAATAAGATAATGGATAAATTTCCAAAATTAGGTGACCAATGAGAGAATGTATGGTCTGTCATTACAACGGAATGCTATCAGGAAATTTTAAATAATGTAGTATACATATTCTGGCCCATGTTTGTAGAATCAAAAGTGAAATTGCAAACTAATTAGAGATGAGACAGTCAGAGTATCCAAATCAAAATCTAAGAGATGTGGCCAAAGTGGTACACAGCTCAAAATTTAGAGTTTATATGGTATTTGATAGAAAATAAGAAAGAAGTTAACTGAAAATTTAAAAAGCCAAGTCAAGAAAGCAAATTCAAAGAAAGCAGAGATGTGTAAACAAGAAAAATATATGAAATGTGATATACTGAATTAAAAGATATATAAAAGATCTTATAATGTTGCAAAAAGGAAGAGATATAATTAGTTTTAGGAAACAGAAAAGGGCCTTGTTTACAGCAGGAGCCCAACTGCAAGGCTACTTGAACGCAGATAGTCATGCAATGGTGTACTGATAAATTTCAAAACCTAAGTGAAATGAATGATTTTCTAGAAAAATAAATTTCCGAAGCAGCTCAAAAACAAATTACACAAAAAATCTGAATATACAATAACTGTGAGAAACTGAAAAAGTTGTGTAAGATGTGCACCCCAAATGCCTCAGGCTCAGCCAGTTGTTTTAAGTGAGCTTATCCCAGGGGAACCATATAATTTATCGCCTAAACCAGGCACTTCGGAGAGTGAGAGACAGTGTTATTAATAATTAAGCTGGGACAATATGAGAAAGCGGAACTGTTTCAGGCAAATCAGGAAAAATGGCTGTACTGTACCAACTTTCAAAGGAGAAGTAATTCTAAAGTTATGAAAACTGCATCAGAGTTTAGAAAAAGATTAAAGGTTTTCCAGTTCACAGTCAAGAAAAGCAGAAGAGAAAGAAAAAAAAAAGGAAGAAAGTTCTAGGCCTAGTGATGCATGTTCCTAAATAAACAAAACATGTATATTATATGCACTGCTAAAGGGCACTTATAAATCAAAGAGAACAAACAACACAATAGAAAAATAGTCAAAAGATACAAACTCGGTTAACAAAAAATGAATATAAATGAACCATAAACATATGAAAAATGTGTTCAAACGCACTAGTAATACCTGAAACATAAATAAAAATAATGAATCATAACTAGACCTTTAGTGACGATCACTTTGCATTGCATATAGATGTCGAATTATAAAATTGTACACGTAAAACTTATATAACGTTATATACCAACTTTACCTCAATAAAAAAGTAGTATTTTATATTTGAACCCATCTGATTGAAAGAAATAACTGTTAATAATATTATTAAGTGCCAATTATAGCTCTATAAAGTTAGAAATGAATAATACTAAATGTGAAAAAGTGTGGTCTGCCCTAATTTCTTGGTAAGAATGTAAGCTAGAGGATAATCTGGCAATTGTTTGTCAAAAGTCTAAATATGTATTCTTTCGATATGAATTTTCCCCTGCTAGGAATCTCTACTACTGGAACTCTCGGTCGAAAGCATCGAGATACACGTGTGAGGGTGCCCAATACCACAATGTTTCAATAACAACACATAACTGGAAACAACCTGAAGTACTAATTTTTCAGGTAATGAAACAGTTTCAGAAAGATTAAATAACTCACTATAAATTGAATATACAGGACTAGAAAAAGCTGTGTGTAATAAAGCTTTAAAATAAAATAAATAAAATAAAAAAATAAAGCTTTAAAGCCTATAGAGCAGTTCACTAACAAAAAATGAGAATATTCTTGTTTGACACCCAATGTTGGACAATTTCTTTCTCTTTTAACTTCTTTTTGATGTTTATTCATTTTTAAGAAAGAGAGAGAGAGAGAGAGAGAGAGAGCATGAGTGGGGGAGGGGCAGAGACAGGAAGACACAGAATCCGAAGCAGGCTTCAGGCTCTAATCTGTCAGCACAGAGCCCAAGGCAGGGCTCGAACTCACAGACCACAAGATCATGACCTGAGATGAAGTTGAACACCCAACTGACTGAGCCACCCAGGCACCCTGGACAGTTTCTATCCTAAGATCTTCATGGTTGTTTGTAATCCCTTGATTAGAAACATACTAACTTCTTTGCACCAATCAGTTCTCATCTTCTAAAATCACTTCCACCCTTGGGATGGGTAACTTTGTCCTTCAACGTATTTTAATTTTCAAAACTTTAACGGAAATAAAGACTACTTTTCCAGGACTTTTAAGTATTATGTTGAAATGTCACTTACATGCAAATATCTTTACATTTGAACATCACGGCTCTCATTTTCAATGTTATATCCTTTGAATAACTACTACACTTAGAAGAAAAAGATCAACAGGAATAAAATCACAATAGCCCTTAACCACTTGGGACAGTGCTTTCTGTGTTAACATTATAACTACATCTGCTTCAGAGAGAACAAGTGCTCTCTTTACAATGATGTTCCCTAAGTAAGTAATGACTTGCTGCATAATATTAGAAAACAGGAAAATAAGTCATATTACACACTCTCCCCCACTCCTCCAAAGCAAAGTAGCAGTATCTTAGAAAAGACTTCTGATCTGATTTCCTGTTGTTTTCTGGCTTAGGTCTCAATCTAAATCATTCTCTACTCAGCACATAATCACCATTAAAGCATGTGATACCATGCAAAGTCTAGTTATAAAACAGAATGCATGACATGATTCCCTTCTAGAATATAAATATAAATATAAACACAAACATAAATATAAGAGTGTAGGTGTATGCACAGAGTTTGGAAAGGTTTCCAAGAGACTGTCTTTGACTGGGTATGATCACAAGTACCCTCTATTTTCTTGGTTTTGCTCATCTATGTATTTTGATTTTCCATGATCAGTATATATGCATTTTATACCAAGAAAGAGTCTTAATAAACTTGTTTTTATTCTACCTATGGACTTTGATAGTTACAAACAGTTTGGGTTTGTAACTCTGGTATGATGTAGAGATAGTTAGACTCTTTATAACCTCTTGGGAACATAGAGAACCTTTCTTAATTACTACTCAAATTTCTGGGGCCAGTGGCAGAGAACTGGGTATACCTGAGGAATACCAGCCCATGCCTACAGGGGCTATGGAGAAATAATTCACGAGAAGCCAAAGGTTAAAGAAGATTGGCACAATCACAAAGGCAGTGAGAATAGGTTTGAGGGGCACCTGGGTGGCTCAGTTGGTTAAGCGTCCGACTTTGGCTCAGGTCATGTCGCGGTCTATGAGTTCCAGCCCCTCGTCAGGCTCTGTGCTGACAGCTCAGAGTCTGGAGCCTGCTTCGGATTTTGTGTCTCCCCCTCTCTCTGCCCGTCCCCTGCTCACGCTCTGTCTCTATGTCTCTCAAAAATAAATAAACGTTAAAAAAATTTAAATTTATAGAATAGGTTTGAACCTGGCAAGAGGAAATATATGTATGAGTTAAAACATGGGTCATGGTTCAGAGAGATCTGGCTTTGAGTTACAGCTCTCTCACTTGAAAAAATCATGTGATGATAAGCAACTCACTTATCTATGCCCAAGTTTACTCATGTTTCGAATGCAGGAAACAATGATAACCACACTTTGTGAGGACTGAAGAGTCCTACCTACTTGGAATTGAGAGTTTTTTTAAATTTTTAATGTATATTTCTTTTTGAGACAGAGAAAGACAGCATAGATTCCCGTAGGGAGGCTCACACCCTCAAAATAAGAGCAAGCCAGAAGTCAACCCACCTAGCCCTATTTTATTTCCAAGGGACTGAATTAAAGTGGCCTGGGCACCAAGTAGAGGTGGGAGAAAAACTGGCATTGAGAAAAAGCAAAAAGTTCTCCTCGCTTGGACTTGCAGACTAAATTCGCATCAGGTAAGTAATCCAAAAAACCCTGATGCCAAGAATTTAATTTAGGGTGGTCATGAAGGTAATTTTCTGAGGTGTCTGGCTGAAGCAAATTCCAATAACCTATAGAAGGAGCCACTTTTATCCTCAGACTCAAATAATACTTGCAAATAGTTATTTTCAAATACAATAAGCAGTTCAGATTTTTAAAAACATCAAGTATATAAGGGGAAATGGCACCATACCAAGAAAAACAGAGAAGGACAAAGAAAAAAAATTTTTAATGGAATTAGTAGGCACAGATTATAAACATCTGCTTATCAAAGTTAAATAAAAATGTTTGAAAATACATGAAGAAACTATAAAAATATATCCTAAAAGATCTGATAAAGTACGAACTAGAATTTCCAGAAATAAAAATATTCAATAACTGAAATTAAAAATAGAGTAAATGAATGTAACGGCAGATAAGAAACAGCTGAAGAGAAAATAAACAAATGGGAATGTCAGTCAGATGAAATTATCTAGGGTGCAGCACAGAGAGGGACAAATGGAAAATACAGAAGAAAATTAAGAGTCATGGGATGATGGAATGATTAAGCCTAATATATTTGATGGGAGTTCAAAAAGAGGATTAAGAGACTGGGAAAGAGAAAATATTTGAAGAACAGGAATTTTTCTAAAAGTAATGAAAGAACAGTCCATAGATTTACGAAGCCATTCAGATCTCAAACTAAATAACAATTAAAAAAGGAATGAAGCAACACACACTTAGAAACAAGATAGCGAAACTACAGAACACTGAAGATAAAAAGTTTAACAGCAGCCATTAAAAAAGTACAAGGAGAAATTACATTCAACAGACAATAATTAGATGGGCATCTGGCATCCCTATAGCAACCCTGAAAGCCAAAAGATAGTAAAATAGTATGTATCTTCATCATGGTGAAAGAAAATACTTGCAAAAATGAAAATCCATACTTGTAGAGAATATCTTTTATGAGTAGAGACACAGGATAAACCCTCACCAAAACTTCGGTTTGGGTGTTGAGACGAATGCCATACATATCACACCCATACACACATAGACACGCAGTCACATCCTCACACACTCACTCATTCACACTTACATCAAGACGGGATGAAAAAGGATTACTACTTACATAATTGAAGCTTTCTAGAGATAACAGGGCGGGTCTCCCAAGGTGGCCTAAGAACTGGCCTACAGTAAGGAAAGAAGACTGGCATGGGGGCTCTTATTATGGTTAAGAGGTGGGCCCAGGATGACGGTCCCAGATGCAGGAAAGGGCTTGTGTGGTTTGTATCTACCAGTGATGCCAAAGGCCAGAGCATCTGGACTTTTTTATCAGCTTACTCAGGTATAGGACATCAGCGCTCAAACACCAAAAAATGGAGTCAGATTCCTTATTACAGAATGAGAAGGAAGTAAAGACATGTTTTTAAACAAAGAAAAACTGAGAAAGTTTGTAACCAGAATAGAATGTCTTCACTAAAGAAAATGATAATTTAAGAAAAGGCTGCAGTAATACCAAGAGAAAGTTATGAGATATGAGGACAAATCTAATAGCTAAAAGTATAAATTTGTTTAAAGAAAGAGTAGCAATATATAAAAAGATAATATGATGATTTATTTGGTTTTATACAAGGAATACAAGGTTAATATTAGTAAATCAATGAATGTATTTTACCACATTGAAAGATTAAAGAAGAAAATTTTACACAATCATTTAAATAAGATGCAAAAAAATTGATACAATTTAACAACCCATTTATGCTTTAAAAAATCCTAGCAATCTAGGAATTGAAAGAGTTTTTTAAAAGATTAGACACAGGTTATCTATCCAAAAACTGTGACAACTATTACATTCAATAATGAAATGCTTTTCCTCTTGAGATCAGAAAAAAAATGATACCCATTATCTCTTCAACTAAGCATTGTGCTAAAGATCACAGCCAACACAATAAGGCAAGAAAAAGAAACAAAATATATAAGGATTAAATGAAGGAAGGTAAACAGTCATTTTTCTGAGATGATATAAATGCACATATTTAAGATACAAAGTAGGAGTGACTAGGTGGCTCAGTCAGTTAAGTGTCTGACTCTTGACTAGTTCAGGTCATGATCTCACGGTCATAAGATCGTCAAGCTCTGCATCTGTGTTGAGCACAGAGCCTGCTTGTGATTCATTCTCTCTCTGTGTGTGTCTCTCTCTCCCTCTTCCTCTCCCCTGCCTTGTGTGTGCTTTCTCTCTCTAAAAAAATAATAATTATCTAGTGGCAAATTATTAGAAGAGACTCTAGAAAGTTTCTTGATACAACATCAATATGCAAAATCAATTCTATTTCTGTAAATCAGCAAAGGAAAGTTAGAAAATAAAATTTAAGCATACTATTTACAATAACATCAAAAATATTGAATAACTAGAAATAAGTCTAACAAAAACTTGATTTTGATTTCAAAATCTAATAGATGAAAAGGTGTACAATTTCATTAATAACCATGGTTATACAGGGGTGCCTGGGTGGCTCAGTTGGTTGAGAGTTCAACTCTTGATTTCAACTCAAGTCATGATCCCATGGTTGTTGGATGGAGCTCTGCATCAGGCTCAACAAACCTGCTTGGGATTCTCTCTCTCTGCCCCTCACTTTCACTCACACTCTCCCTCTTAAAAAAAAACTAATAATAACCATGGTTATACAAATAAAGACCACAAAGTGATAGCATTACCACTAAATTGGCTAAAATTAAAAACTCAGAGATCATCAAGTATTGAGAAAAGTTGTTGAGTAATGTGAATTCTAAAACACTCCTAGTGAGATTGTAAATAGAAAAAAATCACTTCAAAAACATTTTGACATTTAATAGTCTGAAGAAGTCATTTCTATTCCTAGGTATACGTGCTCTAAAAAAATTCTTGCGTATTTGAACCAAAATACATGTATCGAAATGTTTGTAGCAGCACTATTTTATAATATTCCAAACTGGAAGCAATACAAATATCCATCAAAAAATAGAACAGATAGGGAGGTGAAAATGTGAGCAGAGGAGGAGGACCCCCTGTGGCTCATGTCATCCCACGAACACAACTAGGTAACTATCCTGTTATCCTAAATACACCAGAAATCAATCTGAAGACTGGCAGAACAAACTCCACAACTAAAGAGAGAGAAGAAGCCACATCAGAAATATGTAGGAAGCATAGAGACACAGCTTAGGAGAGAAACGGGTCATGGCCGCTGTGGTACAGAGGGAGTTGTGGTTGCAGAGAAGAGAGAGACAGACTAACACACTGGGGAGCCCAGAGGGGTAAGACGAATCCCCATAGCAATTTACTTGGAAAGTGAGAGGGGCCAAATTTTGTGATTTCTTGCAACCAGTGGGGCTTAATACCTAGAGTTTTAAAGTCTGCTGGGCTTAGTTCTGGGAGAACGTGGAGGACACTGGGGCTTTTTTTGGGGAAAAAAAGCAGGGCAAACCGACCTCAGACATACAGCATGGAATCAGTGATCTGAACAGCGCCTAGGGTACACAGCGGGGAGGTTTGCTGTTCATCTCGGAGTATGTCCCACAGAGCATCACGGAGAGACTCCTCCAGGAATAAAGGAACTGGCAGTCACCATTTCCCTCCCCTGCTTCTCAGCATAAGACAAGGCTACCTGCAGATACCAGCACAGTGTCAACACTCATGCACTAACTTGCTTATACCAAGCCGCAGCCAGCGATGTTCCAAAAGAAATGCCCTTCCCATTTCAAGCCTTGCCTCACTCCCAGCATGACCAGTCTCCTCCCCCAAAAAACTGACCCAAATTCCTGCCAACACTGTGTCTCCTCACCTGGGAGTTTTGCAAGGCTTTGGTTCTGGTGGCAGCAGTGACAGGTCTCATTTCACAAGAGGACCTGATGTTAAAATGCACCACATTCAGGCCAGGGACCAAATATTACTCACAAGAGCCAAAGAAAGCCTCTGAAGATGACTGGCCTGAAGGATAAAGTGGCCAGGACACAACAGCAGAGCACAAGCAGCACACGTTGGAGACATTTCTGGGGAACAAAGGACACTACACAGCAGAGCATTACAGAACCTCTTCTTCAAAAAGCCATGAACCTCAAAAAAAGGAGGGTGTCTGGGTGGCTCAGGTGGTTAAGCATTAGACTTCGGCTCAGGTCATGATCTCACAGTTCATGAGTTTAAGCCCCACAGTGGGCTCTGTGCTGACAGCTCAGAGCCTGGAGCCTGCTTTGTATTCTGGGTCTCTCTCCTTCTCTGCTCCTCCCCTGCATTCTCAATCTCTCTCTCGCTCTCAAAAATAAATAAACATTTAAAAAAAGGCATTAGCTTCAAGAATAAAAAACATAGCTGAGTTTCCTAACACAGAGAAATAGGCACAGGGACTTAGATAAAATGAGAAGAAAGAGAAATTTGTCCCAAACTAAAGAATAGGACAAGGCCACAGCCAGAGAGCTAAACCAAACAGTGTAAGCACCACACCTGAAAGAGAATTTAAAGCAATGATCCTAAGGATACTCACTGGACTTGAGAAAAGAGTGGAGGACATCAGTGAGATCATTAATACAGAGATAAGAAGTAACATAGCAGAAATAAAGGGTTTAATAAATGAAATGAGAAACATATTTGATGGAATGAACAGCAGGATGGAAGAAGCAGAGAAACAAATTGATAACCTAAAAGACAGAGTAATGGAAAGGGTAATGAAGCTAAACAAGAGAGGGAAAAAGAATTGTGCAAAACAAGAAAAGACTAGGGAACTCAGTGGCTCCATCAAACATAATAACATTCATATTATACGAATCCCAGAAAAACAGACAGAAAGGGAGGCAGAGAATTTCTTTGAAGAAATAATAGCTGAAAACATCCCTAATCTGAGGAAGGAAACAGATATCCAGATACAGGAGGCGCGCGCGAGCATGCACACACACACACACACACACACACACACACACAAGGCAACAAAAGCATTTCCATACCCCAACATATTGTAACTAAAATGGCAAAATATAGTGATAGAGAAAAAATATTCAAAGTAACAATATAAAAGAACACAGTTACATATGAAGGAAATACCATAAAGATATCAGCTGATTTTTCAGGAGAAACTTTCCAAGCCAGAAAGAAATGGCATGATATATTCAAAGTACTCAATAGGAAAAACGTGCAGCCAAGAATACTCTATCCAGCAAGGGTATCATACAGATGAGAAGACGAGAAAAAGAGTTTGTGAGATAAAACCTAAAGGAGTTCATGACTACTAAACCAGCCCTACAAAAAATATTAAAGCAGGCTCTTTTAGTGGAAAGGAAAGACCAAAATGACAGTATGAAGATAGGAAACACAAAAGCAGTAAAAATAAATATTTCTGTAGCAAATCAGTCAAGGAACTCACAACATAAAAGGATGTAAAATATGACACCATATACCTAAAATGGGGAGAGGAAAAGAGGAAAGAATGAGTTTAAACTTAAACAATCAACTAAATATAGGCTGCTATATGCATAAGATGTTATAAAAAAACCTAATGGTAACCACAAGTCAAAAATCACTAATAAATATGCAAAGAATAAAAAGAAATCTAAATATATCAATAAAGAAAATCAGAAAACCATGAAAGAGAAAGACAAAAAAGGGATCAGAGAAAATCTTCAGAAACAATCACAAAACAAGTAATAAAATGGCAATAAACACATATCTATCAATAATTACTTTGAATGCAAATGGACTCAATGCTCCAATCAGAAGACATAGGGTGAAAGAACGGATTACAAAACAAGACCCATCTATATGCTGCCTACAGGAGACTCATTTTAAAGATACCTGACTATTGAAAGTGAGGGGATGGAGAAACAATTATCATGTAAATGGTTTTAAAAGAAAGCCAGAGTAGCAATACTTCTATCAAACAAAATAGACTTTAAAACAAAGATTGTAGTAAGAGACAAAGAAGGACACTATATAATAATAAAGGGGACAATCCAACATAAAGATGCTACCATTCTAAGTATTTATGCACCCAACATGGAAGCATTCAAATACATAAAACAGTTGATAACGAACTTAAAGGAACTAATTGATAACAATACAATAATAGTAGGGAACTTTAACACCCCATTTATATCAACGGACAAACCATCTAAACATAAAACTAATAAGGAAACAATGGCTTTGAATGACACTAGATCAGATGGATTTAATGGAGATATTCAGAGCATTCAACTCTTAAACAGTAGAACACACATTCTTTTCAAAGTGCGCATGGAGCATTCTCCAGAATAGATCACATATTAGACCACAAAACAAGCCACCACAAATTCAAGAAGACTGAAGTCATACTAGGCATCTTTTCTGACTATATGCTATGAAATTAGAGATCAACCACAAGACAAAATCTAGAAAGACCACAAATATATGGAGGTTAAAAAACATGCTACTAAACAATGAATGGGTCAACTAAGAAATAAAAGGAGAAATTAAAAACTACATGGAAATCAATGAAAATGAAAATATAATGCTTCAAAATTTTTATAATGCTGCAAAAGCAGTTCTAAGAGGGAAATTTATAGCAATACAAGCTTACATCAAGAAGCAAGAAAAATCTCAAATAAACAACCTAACCTTATGCCTAAAGGAGCCAGAAAAAGAACAGCAAACAAAATCTAAAAACAGCAGAAGGAAGGAAATAATACAGATTAGAGCAGAAATAAATAATATAGAAAGTAAAAGAACAAAGGACAGATCAATGAAACCTGGAGCTGTTTCTTAGAAAAAAATCAATAAACTTGATAAATAAAGAAAAAAGAGAAAGGACACAAATAAATAAAATCACAAATGAAAGAGGAGAAATAACAAACAGCACAGATATACAAATACAGAAATTATAAGAGAATGCTATGCAAAACTATACGCCAACAAATTGGACAACCTAGAAGAAATAGATAAATTCCTAGAAACATATAACCTATCAAAACTGAAACAGGAAGAAACAGAAAATATGAACAGACAGATTACCAGCAACGAAAGTGAACAAGTAATCAAAAACCTCTGAACAAACAAATTCCAGGACCAGATGGCTTCAGAGGCGAATTCTACCAAACATTTAAAGAACGGTTAATACCTATTCTTCTCAAACTATTCCAAAAACTAGAAAAGGAAGGAAAACTTCCAAATTCATTCTGAGGCCAGCATTACCTCAATATCAAAACCAGATAAAGACTCCACAAAAAAAGAGAACTACAGGCCAATATCTCTGATAAACACAGATGCAAAACTCCCCAACAAAATGCTGGCAAAGTGAATGCATCAATACATTAAAAAAATCATTCACCACCATCAGGTGGGATTTATTCCTGGATTGCAAAGGTAGTTCAATATTCTCAAATCAATCAACATGATACATCACATCAATAAGACAAAGAACCATATGATCCTTTCGATAGATGCAAAAAAAAAATTTGACCAAGTACATTCATTCATGATAAAACCCTCAACGAAGTAGGTTTAGAGGGAATATAACTCAACATAATAAAGTCCATATATGAAAGACCCATAATGAATATGATCCTCAGTGAGGAAAAACTGAGAGCCTTTCCCCTAAGGTCAGGAACAAGACAAGGATGTCCACTCTCACCACTTTTTTTAACATAGTACTGAAAGTCCAGCCACAACAGTCAGAAAACAAAAAGCGAATCCAAATTGGTAAGGAAGAAGTAAAACTTTCACCATCTGCAGATGACATGATACTCTATACAGAAAACCTGAAAAACTCTACCAAAAAATTGCCAGAAATGATAAACTAATTTAGTAAACTGGTAGGAATAAAAATCAACATACAGAAATCTGTTGCATTTCTATACACAAACAAGAACGCAGCAGGAAGGGAAAGTAAGAAAACTATACATTTATAATTGCACCTAAAATAATGATACCTAGGAATAAACCTAACCAAAGACGTGAAAGACCTGTACTCTGAAAACTGTAAGGGGATGAGTGAGATAGGGGACAGGGATTAAGGAGTGCATCCGCTGTGATGAGCACTGGGTGATTCAAGTAAAAACTAAAAAAAAAAAAAAAAAAAGAGTTTTTCTGCCCTTAAAAAAAGACTAGAAAAGATACATAAATTTCAGTATAATTATAGAATACTTTGCAATGATGGAAATGAATAAACTATAGCTATGCAATCGCTAAAATCAGGGATTGGCGAACTAGAGCCTCAAAGGTGGCTTGTTTTGTAAATAAAATTTGGTGGAATATATTCCCCTCATTCATTTACATATTGTCTATGACTGCTTTCACATTACGACAGCAGGGCTGGGTACTCTGTAGCAGAAACCATACAGCCTGCAAAACCAAACATTTTTACTATCTAACCCTTTACAGAATAAGATGCCTTTATTAAGACCATTGTCATAAAAGAATCTTGCAAGAATAATGTTGACCAAAACAAATAAGTAGCAAAGAATATATACTAAATTAGCCCACTTACATCAAGTTAAGAACCTGGCAAACTAAGTTGTATTGCTTAAACATACGTGGTAAAATTTTAAAGCAACACAAGGAAATGACTATCTCAAAAATATGATGGAGGTTATCCTTGGGAAGGAAGGAGAATGTGCGCTTTGAAAGGACACTGGAAGGAAGTCAGAGGAGATAACAGTGATCTGTTCCTTAATTTGGGTGGTAGATACATACGAATTTTATTTATCCACCGAAGTGAACATATAAGATATAATATGTTTTATGTGATTTCCTAAATAAATGTTAAATTTTACACTCAAAAAGGTAAAAACAAAACAAAAAACAAAAACCAAAAAAGTACTGCTTCCATTATCTAGTTCATAATTTTTAAAACAAAATATAAAGTAAAATATTCTATTTTCAAACTTAAATGTGAAAGGCTTAGTACGATATAAATTTTTCAAAATAACAACTGACTTAAGTTCTGATTACTCTTTTCTTACTCTCCTTAAACTTTGACCTGATTTAAATCAAAATGTTTTTAAAAAGGCAATATAAAGAAATTATTTGCAGAGTTCCACTCACAAAATAAATCATTATTTCTGTTATAAGAGAAATCCAAATCCTAGGATAGAATACCAATATGTATAATATATTAGCTAGAGTGTTAACCCAGAAATTTCACTCTAGCCAAAATAAGCAAACAGCAGTTTTCTTTTTCAAAAGTAATTTAAGATATAAACCTTACAGGGGTGCCTGGGTGGCTCAGTTGGTTTAGTGTCAGAATTCGGCTCAGGTCATGATCTCACCATTGGTGAGTTCGAGCTCCAGGCCAGGCTCTGTGTGGACAGCTCAGAACCTGGAACCTGCTTCATATTTTGTATCTTCCACTCTCTCTGCCCTTCCCCCACTTGCACTCTCTCTGTCTCTCTCTCTTAAAAGTAAATATTAAAACAAAATTCTTAAAAAAGATATAAACCTTACAAACGCAATCCTAATTTTCTTCTTCTTATAGGCTTTTTGAGCTATAACCCACATACCATATAATTCACCTGCTTAAAATGTGTGATTCAACATATACCCACAGAGTTACGCAACTATCAATTTTCATTATCCTAAAGAGACATTCAGCACCCTTTAGCTATCACCTTCCGTACACCCGAGCTTACCCCTCTCCCAACACAGACAAAGTTTTTAGTTTATTTATTTATTTTGAGAAGTGGGGAGGAGAAGCAGAGAGAGGGGAGAGAGAGAGGAAGAGAGAGGAAGAGACAGGGAGGGAAAGGGAGGGAAACGGAGGGAGGGAGAGGAAGGGAGAGGGAGGGAGGGAGAGGGAGGGAGAGGGAGGGAGGGAGAGGGAGGGAGAGGGAGGGAGAGGGAGGGAGGGAGAGGGAGGGAGAGGGAGGGAGGGAGAGGGAGGGAGGGAGAGGGAGGGAGGGAGGGAGGGGAGGGAGGGAGGGGAGGGAGAGGGAGAAAAAAAGAGAATCCCAAACAGGCTCCAGGCTCCATGCTGAGGTCACGACCTGAGCCAAAATCAGTGGCTGCTTAACTGACTGAACCACCCAGATGCCCCCAAGGACAACTTCTAATCTACATTCTGTGTCTATATATTTGCTTATTGTGAACATTTCATATGAATGGCACCATGCAATATGTGATCTTTTCTGTCCAGGTCTTTCACTTAGCTTAATGTTTACAAGGTTCATCCACATAATTGCAGGTATTCATATTTCACTCCTTTTTATGATCAAATAATGTTCCATTGTATGATATATCAATTTTGTTTATTCACTCATTGATCAATGAACATTTGGGTTGTTTCCACCTTTTGGCTATTATGAAAAAGGCTGTTATCAAGATTTCTACACAAGTTTTTGTGTTGACATGGGTTTTAATTTCCCTAGGCTATACACTGAAGAATGGAATTAGTCCTAGTATTTTAATATTTGATTTATACTTGACTACAACAAACTGTATAATTAAAAAGTCTAAACTGTATAATTAGAGCACTCACTCATTTTTAGGGAGTCGTTTTTGTGAAATAAACTTTTAAATAAAAGTTTTCTAAAGCTGATTATTGTATCAGTGAGAAGTACATAAAACTACTACTGTGATAATACAATATTATACTTAATGTCACATGTGTTCTTTGACCATTGTAATTAAATATGTTCAGCTACAACATGTGAATTTCAGGAAATACTAGTTTGTTAAACCCACGGAAAGTTTCTTAAAATATTTCTCACACTTTGAGAATTTTCAAGGCTACAATGAAAATTCTTCTAATTTTTATTTATGTATTTATTTTTTAATGTTTATTTATTTTTTAGAGAGAGAGAGAGAGAGAGAGACAGACAGAGCATGAATGGGGGAGGGTCAGAGAGAGAGCAGGAGACACAGAGTCCGAAGCAGGCTCCAGGCTCTGAGCTGTCAGCGCAGAGCCCGACGGGGGCTCGAACTCACAAACCGTGAGATCATGACCTGAGCCGAAGTCGGACGCTTAACTGACAGAGCCACCCAGGTGCCCCTCTAATTTTCTTTAAGAATCTTTTAATTTAAGAATCATCTCACCTACATAATCAAGAGCCCAATTGAATAAGTCCAAATATGTTTACCATTTTTAATGAAAGCAAGTCCTAAAGATTTTTTAAGGTTTGTTTGTTTGTTTTCAGATAGAGAGAATGCATAAGCAGGGGAAGGGGCAGAGAAAGAGAGAGAATCTCAAGTCGCTTCTGTGCTGTCAGTGCAGAGCCCCATGAGGGGCCTGAACCCACAAACCATGAGATCATGACCTGAGCTGAAACCAAGTCAGATGCTTACCCAATTAAGCCACTCAGGCACAAACCCTACTAAAGATTTTCCTAAAGTAGGCTAAAAGAAATGGGTAATTTGAAAATGGAGTACCAAACTTATAGCTAAGAGTAAAAAAATATATATATATTCTACAAAACTACACCTTTGTTCCAGATTTACCTACTTGTATAACTGTAACAACCAAAACTCTGAATTTTGGCAGCATAGTTATGAAAAGAAAGTAATCATAACTGGAGAATTCGGTATTTACCACTAACTCCTTTGTTCAATCAGGGAATGTGAACGTTCCCCCAAGCCCACAAAGATTCTCAGATAGGTAATCGAAAGGAAATGGAAGAATTACGAGTCTCTTTTCTGCCCTCAAAAATATGGATTTTAGAAGGTGTAGCTCTCTGCTCAAAGTTTACAGTGAAAAATGGAAACAACAATAACCAGAAAGAGAAATGAGAGAGAGGTTCAGAAGAGTTAAGGAGATTTAGAGTTTAAGAGGACTCATGGAGAAAAAGACAGGGCGAGACGGGAAAAAATGAAGAAAAAAAAGGCAAAAACAACAAAAAGAAGGTTTGGTTGGATTTTTGAAGCTGCTAAGAAAGTCTGCCCAAATACAGATGGTTCCCCCAGTATACGTCTTGCCTGGATCTGAAACTGGCAGACAAAAGCTGAGAATATAGTAATATGGCAACGCGAAAGCCGAACCTCACATCTGGCC
Source organism: Paguma larvata (assembly GCA_030068075.1). Taxonomy (NCBI): domain Eukaryota; kingdom Metazoa; phylum Chordata; class Mammalia; order Carnivora; family Viverridae; genus Paguma; species Paguma larvata. The sequence goes on from CM057841.1 coordinate 44,305,061, forward strand.
AGCGGCCCTGACGGCAGCCCTGAATCCACACGCACTCGGAGCAGCACTTCCACGGCCCAATACGCGGGCCGGCGGCAGACCTGCAGGGAGAGGGGCTCTGAGGCAGCTTCAAAGAAAATCAGCATCCTTCAGTCTAATTAAAACCTACTTTGATTTCGTTTGTATAAGGGTGTCAGGTTCGATTAGAGGCCACAAACAATTTGGCTCTGAGAAGAATGGTGGCTTTCTTTCATGAGGAAAAACAGGGGAAGAGCAGTAATTCCTAAATGTTATCATCGGAGGCTCTGGGGGCAGCATGCCTACCCACGAGGTCATTAATGTCCCTGGGGAGGGGACGAAACGCTCTGTTGTCAGCTGGATGGAAGGATTTCAGGCTCCTCTGAAATGGACGTGTAGTGTCCTTAGTTAACTGGATACACAAATTCATTAGGCCAGCAAAGACTGGCAAATTTCACCCTGGGTTGGCAGTTCCATGCCCAGTGGGAGAAAAATGTAACTGTTTTTGCTGGCGGCTCCTGTTTACCGGTGTACACTCCTCTCCACCTAGATCATGTAACACGCCTTCTCCTTGCAGCAGTTCCAAAATACTTAACGCGAGCTTCCTTATTAGCCGCAAGTGGGTCTGTTGAAGCTTAAGAAAGCCATTTAATAAAAATCAAGCCACCCAAATGAACGTGGATTGAAAAAAATTTAGATTGATGGAGCTAGGTTGGTCACTGTAATTATGGAAGGTGTATCATTTCCTAAGCTCTCTTTGCATTAAGTGTATGCCGTACATTTATCAGACATAATTAGCACTTTAGGTGACAATGATTTGATTTCTTTCCTTGTAATAAAAGCTCTCTGTGTTGGCATATACATTCAGAATGGGAAATTGAACACTGTTGCTGTTTATTCCCCTGAGGCAAAATTTAGGACAAACCGGGGAAAATATGAAGAGGCCTTACAGAACAGCCCTTTGTGAATTTTGCAAACAGAAAAAGAAAATAGTTCAATGAGAGCTTTTAAGGATCACAGTCAAACGCGTGCTTTTTGAAAGCAAAGGATATCTATGGAACGTTTCTCTACTTTCAAAGTCAGCATTTAACTTTCCTTTAGATGTGAACGAACCCACACTAAATTGATTCGTAGGCACAACTGCAAAACTGGACACATTTAAATTACTGTGTCCGAACAAGAAACGTATTTGTGCTGCCTTCTCTGAGGAGACAGAAGAAGAGAACTGGTCTAAAAATTATTTCAAATACGTACCACTCCTTCTGTTTCCTTGTCCGCCGCAATTAAGAATCATACTAATCCACTTTTCTGTGGATTAAAGTATTTATATAAATGTTAAGATTTATATATATATATACACACACACATAAGGAAAAAAGGAGCAACTGAAATTCAAGCTGCTGATCTATTGTACACGGCTCATAAAGGATGCTACGTCCTCTTGAAATCTGTAGCCCCACGGGAAATGCTACGAAAACTGAGGCTTTTGCATTTAAAATCTTCTCGAATTTTCTTCCCTCTTCCACCACAAACAAAATGTGACAGTTGAATTAGTTGGTTCCTTTGACTGCAAAAAATATCAGAAATTCAGTCACAGGTAGTAAGAGTTAAAAGTAAATATTTCTAATGTAAATCCAATATTATTAATTTAATGCAAACCCTTTTACTTAACCTGTTTTTTTTTGCTTAATCCTAAGATTTGTTTTATTAAGATGCTAATACAAAGATAGATGCTTTTCTGTCAGAGAGTGACTTGCATGTCATTCTCTCTTCCAAGGATCCTGAAATTGCATCAAAGGAGTAAAATATGTGAGTGACCTCCAAACTATGCATATCACATCTTTCCCTAAGGATCTTTATTTTCTATTTTCTTAAACTGATATGGACCTTTTACTGACCTAAATAAGAAGAGCTTTAAAGAAAGTGTCTGGTTTTTATGTGAGTTCCTATTTAAGAAATGTACAAGGAATAAACCAGTAACATAACAATGAAAACCTTTGAAAAATTAGCATGGGAAGAATAGGTTGTTTCATAAACATATTTTGCTTATATTATAAAAAATAATGGGAAAAAACGAAGTAACTGTTGAGAGCGTTACCGAGTTTACTTACTACAGTTCAGAAACATATATATGTGGAATAAGTCCAGTAGTTGTATGCATACGAGTTTCTAAGCATAGGCTTAAATAACAGGCGTGTGAGGCATTAGTAACAGTGTCAAAAAATAACTTCTCTTAGCAAATTTTTAACTTAACCCAGTGGAGGTTAAGGCCACACAAAGAAGTACTATTTATGTATTCTTCCTGATAGTTGTATATTATTTTGTTTTCTCAACGTAATAGAGATTGAGTTTAGAAACTCAAATCTGATTTCTGTAGGTTTGCACCTGTAGCCTAGGTTTTTTGAGCCTAACCACGCAGCCCCAGAAACGAAAAGAGAATGAATCATGTTACAGGAAGAACCCAGAGTAACCAGGCAAGGTTGGGCCTGTAGCATGCGCCTGCAGGGGGTGACTGATTCTTGCCCTCTGATTCCACATTCTTTTATGAAACAGTCCTATTAAAGCCCCAAACAACAAGATGATATAAGCACCTGTTATAGAAGTAACACTTGATAAAATCAACTAGTTTCCAAACCAGTTTACAATCAGCTATTGTTAGCACTTTTGTCCAAATGCAAAGCCTTTTCCCAGATTTCTTTTACTTTTCTTTGTTTTGTTTGTTTGTTTGTTTGTTTGTTTTGCTTTTTACATATAATCTTGTATCAGTAACATGACATTTCTTCCCCCTCATGTGAAAATATTAAATAGCCATGACCTGGGATCATAAAGTCTCCTGTTATTTCTCATTAGATGGATTCTTTCACCTTTACAACACATATGCACGTATGTACGTAAGACACATATGCAGTGTCGGAAAGCACTTTCGATTTTTCTCTTCTACTCCCCTAGGACGATGTAGGGAACCTCATGTCAAAAACCCTCACTTTAGAACAATAAATAAATAAACCAGCCACAGCCTTCCTGAGGCTGGCCAACTCTAGCATAAGTAATTCAAGAGGCTGAGAGATGCCAGATAAATTTGATTACTATAAAAGATGGGAATATGTTTCTTTCCTTTGAGAATTCACAAAAAGGGGTCAAAAACAAAGCAATGCTGAAAGCGAACAATTTCATTTCGCCTGCAATTCAAGGCGAAAATTCAAAGGCAATTTTGCAGGAACATTTTATCACAATTTTATAGACCCTCATTTCCTGCACACATCACAATCTTTAATTTCTGAAAGAGGAAAGCAAGAAAAGGGGAAGCAGGGAGGGGGGAGAGGGTAAGAAGGCTGAGACCAACTGTGAGGGGCTTTTTCTTCTTCTTCTTTAAGATATAAATGCAGATATTTATAAAGCAGTGAGAGATTTGTAAATCTTTCTTCGAAGCTGAACCTACTGCTGGGATTGTGATTTGCTAAAAGCTGCTCCAGGCATACTCCAAAACTCAGCACGGTCATCCCTCCCCTTCCAAAAATAAATAAATAAATAAATAAATAAAATAAAATAAAATAAAATAAAGAAGCGTGGGCGGTGGGGGGAAGAGAGAGAGAATAAAAACCCCACCGCTCTGATTAGTAGCGTCTCTACAGGCAAAAAGAGTTTTAAAAACTGGTTTTGTTTTACACCTTCTCTTTGAATCACATATTTTCCTCTTTCCAAATACACAAGAAGAAAATTTAAAACTCAATACTCCGCTTCCCATCCTGTTGTCTAATTGACGCTCCTTGATGCCGTCTGAAAATGGCAGGTCATTTCTCAAAGACAAGCTGGTCAGTGGTCCTCTGGAAGGTCACAGTTCAAGGACAAATAGGACAGGCACCAATGCAGAGGGTACCTTGAATACTGCCACCCCCCCACCCGCAGGCGATGTCTGGTATAATAAATGGTGTGGTAAGGTGGAGGCACATTTCTTGGAACTGGTTTCTAGTTCCAATCTTGCCAATAACTTCATGTGCAAGCTCAGAGGAAAGCCACAAACTCTCTGATTTCCTAGAAGGGATGACAAATACAAGTCCTACTGGTTTCCTGGGGGTATAAGGATAACAGAAAACAAGGGGAAAGCACTTGGCTCATTTTGAAGACACACTCATCCCCCAAGATCCAGAAAGTGTCAAAGACAGAGGAGGTGGTTAGTTAATACTTGTTAATAAAACAATGAATGTGGTAAGCAAAACCGAGAAAACCAGAGTAAAACTGTAATAGTGGATACTAAAGTGAAATCGATGATGTCTAGTGCTGTGAACCTACTGTCTCTAAGAGGTCGCTGGACTGGCTTCAGGATGTAGTAGACGATTCTTTCCTGATGCTCTTTCTTACACAGTTATCATCTGGACTCAAAAGGCTGCAGAGTCTAGTAGGACTGCAGGGAATGTGGTGGTTTTAAAATGTGGCAGAGTTACATTTTTCTCTAAATAGACACATGGCTTTCAGGAGACTGCGATATAAAATAATTTTACACGGGGAAAGGGAAGCAGTTTAAAAAAAGAAAAAGAAAAAGAAAAAAATAGGAGAAAAAAGAAATCCTTTTGCAAGTCACTGTTTCCCAAACCGAAGCAGGTACCGCTGTCAGTAGGAGGGAATGTAACTTTGCCAAGTGTTGTTGACCTTCTGCATGTCCGGCATCCTTGATCTCTGGAGGAAATTCTCAGGATGCTCTGGCACTGTTTGGTGTTGACCTAACTTTCCATTAAGAACAAAGAGCCACAGTAAATGGAGGAATGCGGCTTTGATAACTCCATCAACATCAGATACAAAAATCCAGGAGCGTTTAATCTTAAAGTTAAAGGTTCTACATACAGCACTATATATGGTGTGTATGTTCTATGTAATGGCCACATATATACTTCCTCACCAGATCAACACTAAATTTGAAAACCCATATAATTTGCCATCTTGGCCTTTCCATCCTAAGGAGCAATCACATGTACATGTCTAGAGACTAACCACTAACTACCTACTCAGTGCTACTCACACATAAACTGTGATGAGACATGGCACAACCACACCAAACATTCATTTGAAGGAGCTGCCACCTAGCTACATTCTAGCCCAAAGAAATAGGCAAAGACACAAACCACGTACCAAAGAGGAAAACTTCAACCAAGTGTTCAGATCCACACACACCAAAACTAATTGTAATAGCAACCTCCTTACCAAAAATTTTTTGCACAAAGATGATAATTAGTTCAACTATGTCCACCAGTAATCTATTTCATTTAAAATCTAGAAGGGTATAAACATGCAATCAGATGTAGTCAGCACAATCAGGGACCTTGGGGACGACAGGTGCCCTACATTTGTTCAGTTGTTCAACGAATATTTCACTAGTGCCTCCTGTTTGCTGCGGATATCCCAGTAAGTAACAGAAGTCTGGTCCTGCTGAGCTTAGAGTTTAATATAGGAGATGAGTTAATAAATAATAAATATGGTATGACAAATGTAATGCAAGGGGACATAATGGATGCTTGGAAACCACCAAGGAGATGATTTCTCACATCATCTTGTAATCCCTCACTTTCGAGAAAAGAAGCTGAGACCCAGAAAAAGGACGGTCAGTTGCCCAACGTGATACAGAGACTGTTCCAGCAAAGTGAAGGACATGAAAGTGTCAACACGACCCAGAAAAATGGGTAAACTTCAGAGTACCTGTTTTACTAAGAGGAGCCACTTCAAATTCATTTTAAAAGCAAATGAGACACAATGCAATTTTTTTAAACAACCCATAAATTAATGGATGGTTTGGCATCATTGAGAAACAAAAGATTTTCTATTGTGGCACATGATAAGTTTTGTGGTGTTTCCACAATAAACTAAGTATCCTGCACGACAGTTTGGAAGACAGAAGACTAGAGAGTTTACTCGTATAGGGAAAAGTGGATGTGAAGATTTGTTTAAAGGATTCGATCTTCTGAGGCCCGTAGATCTGTTACCACACAGCAGACAGAGCGGTTACATGGGATTCCATCATGTCATACCTACGTCTCAAGAGAGCCACCTATTCATGAATGAATTAGTCAATCCTTCTAAAATAGTACTTCTTTATTTAAACACTTGTGTTTCAAAGACAGCTTTTATCATTTATCATCACATATTAAGTCTTTGAGCCTCTCCACCAAAATTCTAAGACAATTTTAAGTAAAAATTCCTTCACGAGAAGATCGCAGTTTATAAAGAAAACTTCTTAAGATGGAGAAAACGCCACTGCGAGAGGCATGGGAAGTTCAAGCACAGGGTACCAATGTGAGATCGTAATGTTAGATCTGGGACCTCATACCACCGCTCACTTCTTTCTTAGAGTCAGCTTTACTGAAGTATAATTTACATGAAATAAACACCAGGTTTAGTGTACTGTTTTATGAGTTTTGCCAAATGCGTACTCAGGTGACCACCACCACAGGCAGGACATGAAAAGCTCCATCACTTCTCCAAAATCCCACTGTACTTTCAGTCACCTCCTCCCCCAACCCCAGTCCTCAGAAGCCACTGATATATTCTCTGCTCCTACAGTTTTGCCACGTAAATGCAATCTACAGCATGGAGATTTTTGAGTCTGGCTTCTTTCACTTAGATGATGCACATGAGATTCAATTATGTTGTTTGTTGCAGGTAACAGAGTTCATTCCTTTTTATTGCTGAATAGTATTCCATCATTTGACTACACCACTGTCTGTCCACTCACCAGCTGAAGGACACCTGGACTATTTCCAAGTTTGGGTGATTATGAACAAACCACTATGAATTTTAACAGACAAACTTTCATGTGAAGACAAGCTTTTTAGTTCTCTTGTGATAATCCTTAGAAATGGGTTTTCTGGGTCATGTAGTACATGCATATTTAGCCTTATAAAATGCTATCAAACTGTTTTCCAAAGTGCTGTATCATTTTAGATTCCACCAGAATGTAGGACACTGGTTGCTTATTTAACTTAAAAAGCTAATGAAGTGCTAAACAAGAGAAATTAAAGGTATTTATTTAAACTAAAGTTTATTTATTTATTTTGAGAGAGAGAGAGAGAGAGAAAGCACAAGTGGGAATGAGGCAGAGAGAGAGGAAGAGAGAGAATCCTAAGCTGTGAGCACAGAGTCTGATGCAGGGCTCGAACTCAGGAACTGTGAGATCATGACTGGAGCCAAAACCAAGAATCAGATGCTTAACCAGCTGTGCCACCTAGGCACCCCATGGACTCATGAGAATATTTTAACAATTATATCAATAAGAAGCCTAGCCATCACTAAAACAAAGACTAGCATTTAGTTCTACGTAAGATGGACCAAGACAATATTTACTTTCATTAATGAATTTTAGGTGAGACTCTATTTTAGGAGTCATTAAACCTATTACACTGAAGTTTTTCCATTTTTGAATGGTAGTCTTGCACCTCTAGTTATGTCCTCACCTCTCCCCTCACTTTTACTTGCTGTGTCCAAACCTCAGGAAACCTGAAGACCCAGTTCAAAGACTACCTTCTTTTTTTGTTTTTAATTTTTTTAGTGTTTGTTTACTTTTGAGGGAGAGAAAGAGTGTGAGTGGGGGAGAGGCAAAGAGAGAGGGAGGCACAGAATCTGAAGCAGGCCCCAGGCTCTGAGCTGTCAGCAGAGCCTGATGCAAGGCTCGAACTCAAAAACTGTGAGATCATGACCTGAGCCAAAGTCTGACACTAAAATGATTGAGCCACCCAGGCACCCCTAATACTAGCTTTTCTTAAAGCATTCTGGGCAACAATAGCTGATCCCTTCTCTGAATTCATACAGTCCTTATAATTCTTAATAATTTTTAACTCTATTATATAACCCATAGCCTGCATTTGATTAAAAACTAGTATATTCCTTTTTTCCTCCCTGAGAATCATACACTTCCTATACTAGGGCTGCCAAACGTAATCAACTCATCTGTACCAGCTATAAGCCAGAATAGGTCTATGTATGTCAGACTCTTTTGTGGTACAAGTGTCTATAATGTTCAAGGTCAAATGCACCAGGCACTATAAACATTCAAGAAGACAAAGAAATATATGAGTCCAGAGTTAACTCGTACCCTTCTCGACAGTCAATGCATGTATGTCAAGTTGTTTATGTTTAAAAAAATTTTTTTAATGTTTATTTATTTTGAGAGACATAGAGACAGAGTATGAGCAGGGGAAGGGCAGAGAGAGAGGGAGATACAGAATCTGAAGCAGGCTCCAGGCTCTGAGCTGTCAGCACAGAGCCCAACGCAGGGCTTGAACTCACAGACCATGAGATCATGACCTGAGCCGAAGTCGGCCGCCCAACCAACTGAGCCACCCAGGCGCCCCTCAAGTTGTTTATGTTTAAAATTTCCACTGTGGATGTGCCTTAAGTAAATTTAACTGGAGAAAACTTCCCTTAAAGTCCATGTAATCGTCTAAAGAGAATTAGAAGATGTCACCACACATAGCCCAGTGGTCCTCCAACAAATCAAAAGACTCAGAAAATTTCATCTGTATTAACAAGAAAAAAGGTAGGCATCAAAAGAAGCCAACTACTTAAAGAGGGTTAGGGAAGACTAATAAGGAAAAATAATTCCATGGATTAAAAGTTATGTGAAAACCTTAAGGTGAGAGCTGAAGTCTAAGAAAACGAAGAACATTGCCCATACAAAAATTTTATCTGCTTTTCTTCTTTACTAGGTCTAGGGAAAAAAATACGTTAACTACAACTTCCACATTAGTTTCAACCGAGCTTCATTGCTGGTCTCTCAAATGCCAACTCAGTGCTATTGAGATTGTGGCAGCATTATTGGGAAATGTCAGAGCTGAACCCCAAACAGCCTTGCTGGAGTCTTTTTTTAAAATCTCAGAAAATCACCTTTTATACCTTTATTTAAAACTGTGATCTTGAGCTAAGCTGTTGTACTTGACTGTGTCCCTTTAACCTAGGGAACTCTCTGCCAAAAAATATTATTGAGGCCAACAGCTTAATAAGTTTTATAGAAGATTAAATATTTATATGAATAAAAATAGCACCTGCAGCGACACCAGGAAGGATAAAATTACAAGGGCTATGAAATCTTCATGCTTCAGGGCATAAATTGCTTACCAGCTGGATGAGGCGGTTTTCCTCACGGAACAACACTGCACTGCTAAATATGTCTTCCTGAGAAGTGTCTCAATGTTGAACACTTTCATGACCAAAGAAGAGAGAGCAGAAGAACTAGTAGGCTTTTGGTAAGAACCCAGCTCAAGGTTGTACAGGATTTCAGAAAATGGACACAAGGCTATACCAATCTAAAATATGAAAACAATGATGCAAGAGAGAAGCCAACTCCATTCAAACTGAATGGGAGTAAGATGGAATAAAATGATGAAAGATGAAAGAGCTCAAGAAGGGGAAATAGCTCCCAATTTTGATGACCATTATGGAATCTTTGCAGTAAAGAACTGAAGGCCCCAATCTTAAAGACAGTTAAGGCAAAATCAGAAAAGAAGTAATCCATCCATTACTCAGGCTAAGTCTTTTCTTTCTTTAATATTTTTCCCAAAGTAGAAATGAAATGATTATCAATAAGACCTTACTCTTCTAACCTTATTAGAGCAGAGGCCAACACTGCCTGGAGAAGAAAACAATGGGGAAAACATAATAAGCAGAACAATCAGGAGAAACAAACAAAATATGGGCAACACTTTTTAGATGCAAGATTTCATTTCTGGCACTGACTACGCACTGGCATTTACAAATGACTCCTGCTTCCTTATGGTCACAAGAATGATAGTAAATATGAGTCCATTTTAGAAATAAAATATTCAACGAAGTCCAAGAGTAGCATCCATCCAGGCAAAGTATGCTGATAAGGTTAATAACTTGTTAGCTTTATTGGAAATTCACTTGACTTTGCAGGACTGGATCACCCAACGCGCACATCCTAGATTTACTAGTAGTCCTTGATGTTTTGTTGCCTAATTAGTTGCTTTCTATCAAAGGATTATTTAAGGAACAGTTATGGGCTCCAGGAAGGTGGTCCTGTGCAAAACAGTGTATGGAAGTGCGTGATGGGTGGCCCTCCGAATGACTAAATGAATGAAGGGCTCCTGTGGATTTTAATAACACTGATCCACTTATGAATCATAAATCAAATGGGGACTCTCTTGCAGTTCAAAGATTTCCAAGATTTCTGGAGAGAATGCTCCAGCAAAGCAGCATGTTATCAGCCAGGATTAACCATATAAGGCTCACACTCTTTTAAAAATAGCATTTTGCACCCTCAGATAGGTGCTGGCAGGAACTAGCACAAGTATGGTGGTGGGAAAGGTAGGGAGAAGGGGGCAGAGAGACCTTCAAAGCTTGTGACAGGGCTCTTTCAGATGCCCAAGTTTTGCAGAGATGGCCAGAGCTGAGAGGTGCACAGAAGTTCAAGCTCATAAAGATTCATAAAGATGAGCCGTCGCATCCTCAACCAGAGAGACAAATAAATGGTTGGTATCAACAGGAGCCGTTTCTCATTATTTTTAGAAAGTCTTTAATTTAATGCATATTTTCTTTGCTGAAAAGGAAATAGTGATATTAACAAATTGGTTTTATTTCTAACCTGGCAGGCTGCCTGCAGTGAAATGTAAATACATGTACATGGGAGCCGGGATTAGCATTTACTGAAGAAAAAGAGTAGTCAATATTTTAATGAGGAAGTCTAAGAAAGCAATTGCATGGAACACACTCCGATGTCACAGGGGAGCTTTTTAAGTTAAGCCAACTAGTTCGAAATTACTACTTTTCTCAGCTTTCCTTTAAGGGAAGTTTAGACTTACTTAAAAAAATACAAGTGTGGCATTTAGTCTTAAATATCGTAAAATAGCTGTAATATTCATCTCTATAAATACATACATTAACCTACATACATCTCTCTTATTATATAGATAGAGAAAAAGGATCTCTGACATGCCATTCTTCAGTGAAATGGCCCATTTAACAGTGTCATCCTTCTGCTGTTTTCAAAGACAGAAACACTAGGTGAAGAAAATTGATACTATCCAAGAATAAGGGACAGACGTGAGGGGGGAAAATGCATGGTAGGAAATATGGGTAACCAAAGCGAATAAAAATCAATAATAGTTTAAGGAAAGAGTCATGTACCTAAGACAAGTTCGGGTAGCAGATAAAATCTATTAGAAAAACATTATCACACAATTTCTAATGAGACACCCCTATGAGGTGCATTTCCATTTTAGAATCTGATTTTATGAGATTAGAAAGAGTTAGAAAAAGAGAAAAGAAAAAGAACATTCTGGAAATAAGGTGAGTGTGGTAAACCAAGGAGACAATGAGAGACCTGAAATATCACTGAGAAAAGTACTGACAGTTCTGAAATTCAGGGAATCCAATAGGACTAACTACTTTAACAGCACACATTCAAACAGTATTTCCTAGAGTCTCATGACTGCTATCAAGAACATCTGACGTCTGTCAAATATTAACGATATTATACCCTTACACTGGCCAAATTTTACCTACCCTTTAAAAGTCAGTACCAATATCAAACAATAAAAAGCAGAAATTGGTAAGCGAGAAAAAAAATCACAGGTAATAATCAACAAAGCCCAGAGGTGTTAATTTTTGAACAGAATTATAAAATCAAGAAACACACGATGAGATATTAAAATAGCAAAGGGCAAGGGTGTGTGTGATCAATACTAAGATCCTGCAGACAGTAAAAGGATCACCACAAAGACCTTGTAACCATTTACATCTTTGTACATTCATTATTATATGCATTTATGAAAATGAGGTATCTATGTATCTAAAAGAAGTTGTTATGCATGACAGCCCAGGAGAAATATACCCAAATATTCAAAGTAACATTCAGCTTATTAGACAAAAACATTGATTTTAATTTAATTAATAATTTTTTTAAATGATGCATTCCCAGAAAGGCTTACTGTAGAACCTTGGAGATGAGTAAAACACATGTACAGTCAACGATATAAATGGATCTTGGAGACATAATATCGAGTGAAAATACATCACTAGCATCAGTCTACCTTCAGTGTGACACAATTTTTTATAACACTCATAAATTTTTAATAATCTAAACATATACTGTTCAATTTTATTAACATACTATTCATACTTATTAAGTAAAATTATTTTTTCAAGAGGCAAGGGAGTAGTGAGCACAATATTCAGAAGTGTGGTCATCTCTAAGTCGAGAGGATATAGTAAGGATCAGGGAAAGCACCTGCCATGGCCCCACTAATGTTTCTGTTCTTAAACTGGATTTTAAGTTTGTGGGTATTCATTTCATTACTATGCTTTATAACTTACACATATATAACATATTTCATTTGTGTGTATGAAATATTACCAATAAAAACAAAGCAGAGAAAGGAAGGAAGAGACCCATTTCTCCTGTCAAATGATCCTTCCTCACAGGCCATAGAACTAGGAAATCAGAAGACAGGAAGCTGTCCCTATACCAGTCAAGAGCTATTTTATGATGAGCTATAGTATTTTTCTACAAAAATATATCCACTAACCCTCCTGCCATCCATTCAGAAACACTAAGTCCAAAAAAAAAAAAAAAAAAAAGGTAGGGGAGGGGGATGGGGTGGTACGGCATCTCCCTGGGAAATAACATCCTCAAAATTGAAGTAATGAAGTTGGGGCAGAAGAAGGAAGAACACGGGCTGCCCGGGTGGCTCAGTTGGTTGAACGTCCAACTTCAGCTCCCATCATGATCTCACGATTCATGGGTTCAATCCCTGCATCAGGCTTTGCTGACAGCTTGGAGCCTGGAGCCTCCTTCAGATTCTGTGTGTGTCTCTCTCTAACCCACCCCCACTAGTGCCCGTGCCTGTGTGCTCTCTCTCTCTCCCCCTCTCTCAACAATAAACGAACATTTAAAAAAGAAGTACATGTTGGGAAATAGAGTGTTTTATGTATTTGAAGAGAGATCTAGACTTCTGGGGTTTACACCTCTAGATGACGCTCCCTGAAACCTGGAACTTGAACACGGAGGTTTGCTCACTAATATATCCTCCGGGTACAGATCCGAGAAGGAAATCTGACCATTCGCAAGAGGACGGACATAAGAGGAAACCCCTGAGTCTGTTGACAAACACCAAAAAAAGCATCTACGGCAGGCTACTGCAGAAGACAGGAAAACAACATCCCACCAACTCTGAGGAAGGTCAGTGCCTCTGGAAAGATTACACTTGAGGAAATGAGAGGTCTTACCCAACTGTAAATTCCCTGAGGACGGGGCCCAAGTCTTGTTCACTACTGTGTCTCTAGCATTTAAAGCAGTACCTGGCACAAAGTAAACATATAAGGATTATTTTAAAATATAACTCAACGGTTCAGGATCTACAGTGGAGACCTAAATGTAAAAGGCACAGTAAAGAGTCAGGAGAAATAAAATATGAAAGAGTAACAGAATTTTAAAAAGGAACATGAATGAGATAAGGAGAGAGTATATGAAACCAAAAAGGTAAATCCAAATTAAAAGCAGTAAATACCAGGAGACAATGGAGAAATGACAGAGTGCAACATTTCAGGACTTCAGATCAGCTGGGTGAGACCGAACACGCTCTGTAAGGTTAGATTAAGTTCCAATTTAACTCAGCCAAGAGAGCAACATAGGCAGGAGCCCAGACGCCTCAGCATGAACTCCTTCGGTTTCTAGAGTCCCTCTAGAAAGTAAAGTGAATTGTAAGGAGGCCTCGAATGCGCCCACTCCCAGCGGCATGGATGCCACTGCAGCATGGCATGCTGGTTTCTCCAAATGAGAGCTAGAGTTCGTGACTCCACACCCTGTATCTGCGACAGTCAGGTGACTTGCTGTGACCAGCAGAACCTTAACAAATGGATGCAATCCGAGACTTGAAAAGTGCTCAGCACTGGAGTTTGTCCTTACGTGCTACTTTAGAAACTCTCAGATGTGTGACTCCAAAACCGGAAACACGCATAAAGCCATCAGGATCACCCCGTCGACTCACCAGCTGACTGCAGTCACATGAGTGTGCCCATGTGGGACTTACATAAGAACTGCCCAGCTGAGCCCAGTCCAAACTGTGGGCCTATAAATTCCTGAATTAATAAATGATGCAATTTTAAGCCACTAAATGCGGGGGGTGGGGGCAGTACCATGCTGCAGAAGCTAGCTAGCTGACCCAGATGCAGTCAGCAGTCAGGGATACTCTCTGCCCAAGTGGGAGCCTTGAGATGGGAATCTGAGCTCCTCCGGGCTGCCCCTCCTCACCTGTGTCCTCACACTTAATCAGCACTTGGGAAGAACTTAAATGAGTTATGTGTTAAGAAAGAGCATTTCAGACTTATGAAACTGCTGGTTTAAGCCAAAGATAGTTCTATTAAAGCTATATCCTAATGAACAGGCAGGGGAGAGGAACAAGGGAAGCAAAGTCAGTGCCCAAGTAACCTTGAGCGGGTTAAATTTGAAGTACAGTCTTCAGTTTATGGTTTCCTGGAAAGACCATTTCCTACCACTCCCCCTAAAAAGCAGAAGAAAAGATAAGATGAAAATAATAAAAAATTACAAAGTATTTATTAAGGTCAGAGCTAGGATTCATTCATTCATTCATTCATTCAATTCATTCATTCATTCATTCATTTACTTATCCATTAGAAAATATGTTCTTTATTTAGTGCCTAGAATGTGCCAGGATCTGAACACACATGCCCAGGTACAGAGCAGTGTACAAAACAGATATGGTTCCTGCCTCCACAAAACTTACTGTTTCAATATCTAAATCACCACGTTCTCAGAAAGATCAGGATAAATGAGACAAAACTAATAATATAAGCTATGATACATAAAAATACTCAGCAATTGGAAAAAGTTCAGTGAATACAGATGAAAAAGATGATTATTATCAGAGTGGACCCATACCTAGATATATCCTGTCAAAATTTTTGAGTTAAAAGAATAAAGTCTCAAAAACATCCAGGCATGGAGAAAACAACAATAACACATACACACACACACACACACACACACACACACACTCCCCAAATACCTATAATTAAAAAAAAAAAAAACAACCTTGCCTCAGACTTTTCCTTTGATGCAAATATTAGTTTGACAAAATTACAGAATTTTGAGGGAAAACAGTGCAACTCAAGAATTGTATACCTAAACAAGGAATACATGAATTCAGAAAACCAACCATGCTAAGGTCTTTATCTCACAGTTCATGGGTTCGAGCCCCATGTGGGGCTCTGTGCTGACAGCTCGGAACCTGGAACCTGACTTGGATTCTGTCTCTCTCTCTGCACCCCCTCCCCCACCCCGCTCACACACTCTGTCTCTTTCTCAAAACTAAATAAATATTTTAAATGTATTTACAAATAGTGTCATAAACGAAATATTAGCCTTACTATTTCATTGTTTTCTTTTTGATTCTTGGGTTGATTTTTCCCATTCTTTTCTATCTTTCAGCATATAGACCATACCATTCTTTGGTAACGTCTCAGAGAGTATGTTTTGTATTAGGTTCTATTTTCATTTAACTTTCTCAGAAGCATTCTTTAGCCTTGATTTTTGTCAAATTTAAGGGCAAGTATCATTTTTACATCTTCTAGTTAAATGGAAGAATTTAGCCTACTTCCCACCCCCTATACACAAGCTATTCCTTCCTCTCAGTCCTGTATCTTGGCCTCTGCTAAAGTAATCTCAGGTATTACTAAGAAATCATTATTCTTTTTTTTAATATTTCTTTTTGAGAGAGAGAGAGACAGCGTGAGTGGGGGAGGGGCAGAGAGCGAGGGAGACAAAATCTGAAGCAGGCTCCAGACTCCGAGCTGTCAGCACAGAGATCCACATGGGGCTCAAACCCACAAACCGTGGGATCATGACCTTAGGTGAAGTTGGACGTTAACCAACTGAGCCACCCAGGTGCCCCAATATTTATAAATGTCTTAAACTTCTCCACGAGAAGAGTAAAAAGGAGAAAGCCGGGTTGCAAAACTAAGTATACGTAAAACAACTGTATAATGTATTACAAGAGATACACTTAAGACAAATGAGTTCAAAAAGGATGAGTAAAAATATGAGCAAAGATGTATCAAAGAGATACAAATAAAAAGAAAACCAAAGTTTTAATATTAACATTAGACAAAGGAAAACTCAAGGCAAAACACATTATATGTTCAAAGAGAGATTTCATATTAGAGGAGTACAGTTCAATGCAAATATACAATGTTTATGTGCCAAATAATATTGCACTGACTCGGAGAATGTAAATATCTCTATAAATAAGAGTTATAGAATAGCAAGAACAAATTAGCAAAGGACTTTAACTTTCTTTACAGTTGGTCAAAGATCAAAGAAAACAACAAATGAACTGTCATACAGAATAGCTTGATAATATAATTAATAAGATTAAATTATTTAAGTAATTAGCCATCTCCAGGGCCCATGGACTCCTTCCCAAAGATGATCATGCATACTCCTCTACAAAGATTATGTCAATAAAATTCAAGTAAACATTATAGCAGGTATGTTTCAGAGATAATTAAATAAAACTAGGAATTAATCGTAACAGATGGAATCTTAAAATTCAAACACTTTTAAATTTCGAATTAGTCTTTTAAAATTTTGGGGGTCATAGAGGGTATCAAAATGCCATTTCAGGTTATTAGTAAGTAAACTACGAACCTAGCATATCAAAAGGTATATGATACAGGGGCACCTGGGTAGCTTAGTCAGTTAAGCATCCAACTGCTGGTTTCAACTCAGGCCATGGTCTCATGAATCATGAGTTCAAGCGCCGTGTAGGTCTCTGTGCTAACAGTGCAGATCCTGCTTGGGATTCTCTCTGTCTCCCTCTCTCTCCCATTCTGTCTGTCCTCTCACTTTTCTCTCTCTCTTTCTGTCTCAAAATAGACAAACTTAAAAAAAGTT
This sequence comes from Paguma larvata, assembly GCA_030068075.1. NCBI lineage: Eukaryota > Metazoa > Chordata > Mammalia > Carnivora > Viverridae > Paguma > Paguma larvata. Next base: position 44,321,970 of record CM057841.1, read on the forward strand.
ATATGATACAGCTAAAATTGGAATCATAGGAAAATTCTTAGTTAGAGATATTTTTATTAATAAACAACAAAATAGATCAATCCGGCATGCAACTTATGAAGCCAGTAAAAAAAATAATAATTAAAAAATAAAAGTTAAAAAAAAAAAGCCAAACTATAGAAGTAGTAAGTAAACTCAATAGCTGGTTTTTCAAAAATATATTTGGCAAAATTCATTAAGTTAAAGATATTCATGGGGCACCTGGGTGGCTCAGTCAGTTGAGGGTCTGATCCTTGATCTCAAAGTTCAGGGGATTGAGCCCTGCATTGGGCAGGCTCCATGCTGACAGAGCGGAGCCTGCTTGGGATTTTTCTTGACCTCTCTCTTTGCCCCTCCCCATTCACACTCACTCTTGTTCGCTCTCGCTCTCAAAAATAAAAACTTTTAAAAAGTTTTTTAAAATAGATAAAGATATTCACATTTAGAATGAGAAAACTGGGGCACCTGGGTGGCTCAGTGGGTTAAGCGGCCGACTTCAGCTCGGGTCATGATCTTACAGTCTGTGAGTTCGAGCCCCGCATCGGGCTCTGTGCTGATGGCTCAGAGCCTGGAGCCTGCTTCAGATTCTGTATCATCCTCTCTTTCTGCCCTTCCCCTGCTCACGCTCTGTCTCTATGTCTCTCAAAAATAAATGTTAAAAAAATTAAAAAAAAAAGAATGAGAAAACTGACCTCACAATAGATTTGTAGGATATTTTTAAATGGTAACAGGAAAAGTTTGTATGCATCTGTATCAACAAATTTCTCTTCTAGATAAATTGATATTTCAATAGGGAAATATAAATTACCCAAGTGGATTCAATAAAGAGACAGAAAACAACCTAAATATGTCAATAACCTTGAAAGGAAATTACAGGTTTCAAAGAATTTATCCCCCGAAATGAGCCAGATGCCGACATTAATTCTATCATATCTAAAGAAGAGGGGTCACTCCTTGTACTTCAACTGCTCCAGAGCACGAGGTAGGGGGAGGAGAGCTAGGGAGGATGGAGAAATCGTGGTAATTGATATTATGAAGCCACAATCAACCTTGTTCAAAAAATGTAACTAAAATGGCACAAGCTAACTTTACAGATATAACTTAGTCATTATAAGCAGAAACTCTAAAATGTTATCACGACTTAAAGAAGCTTATCTCTGATATGCAAGAGTGAATCTGTCTTAGAAAATTAACCAATAAATGGCAAGACACACTACATTCTCCGATGGAATGACTCAACATTATGGAGATGCCAATTCTACTCTGACCATTTATATATATAATCCCATCATCATGAAAGTCAACACAGAAAAATAGATACAACAGCTAAGATAATTTTGAAAGAGAAAAAGAGAGGCAACATTGGCATTACTAACTATACACCAAAATCGCAATAGTCACATAAACACTGCGGCACTGATAGAGGAAAAGATTTACATTAGTGAAGATAGAAACTGCCTTCATATCCACTGTTTAGTAGGAATGAAAAAGAATTCTTTAAGCTATTTCCATGCAACTGAATAGTACGCAGTGATTAAATTGTAGATGTCACAGAAAGATGTGGAAGTCTTATTGGTAATTAGGAATAAAACTTTACAAATAAATCAATAGGATTTTTTAAGAATGCAATCTAATCAGAGGATAAAAACCTTAAGAAATATAGACTACATGTAAACAAAGGATATTTTTCCATAATAGATTTACATGATTTATAATATTTGGACTCTTTGATATTTCCCAAATTTTTCAAACAAACATATGGCTATTGTTTTCCTAAATATATTCTTTTCTTAAAGGTCAAATCTTTGAAAATCCAGTATTCCATTAAATATACTTATCCATGACTGAAATTCACTAGAAATGTATATAAAGGAAATCTGTGCTTTGTGCCAATGGCAAGCATCTGGATATGACTCACCAAAAAAATTACTGTATGTCTAAAGGAAATATTAAAACAAATAACCCAGCACTGCAGTGACTGCGTAGAACTGTATATATTCACTCTGTGCACTGGACAGGAATTTTTCATTTCATACATCATTTACAGCCTGCTGCAGTGATTCTGCAAAATCAGTCTATACCATTAGCACACACAAAGAGAAACATCCAATGTTCTCATTGTTGGAAAATTCGAGTGTTTTGGGCTCCGATGCGCACAAATGTCAATACTTCACCTAAGCAGATGTGGCGCTGATAACCAGGATGAAGCCACCAGGTGACCATGAACCACAGATAGGGATCAAATATCCGGGTCAAGACTTTCTTAAAGCTATAGTTTTAGCTTGGCTTGTGCTCACAGATATACTTAATTTTAGAAACCATTCAAAATAAATGAAAACAAAATGGAGAAAGTCATAAGCAGATCCCTCCAGAGGGGCTTATTTTTTTAATGGGAACCAGCTCTGATTTCTCAAATATTTTATCAAGGCGTTTGATATCAACCATCTGGTTCACTCAACACTTCAGCAAATGAATGTCTTATGCATTCACCGAAGTCCCTGCTCTTTCTGAACAGTATTACTATTTTCAAATCATAGCATGGAGAAGTGTATTTCCAAAGCAGTACAATATATGCCTTCTCTACTTCAGGTCAAAGAGAAATATATTTTACCAGACAATAAATTGCTCTCAAGGTCAAAAGCATTCTGGAAGAGCAAAGAGGCTTAGGAATGCCAAGTATCAGCTTGGCTCTGCTTCCATCAAGCCCTAACTCTCAAACTCCCCCTCTCATCCCTTCTTTTTCTTAGGTTGGAAAAGTCAAACCACAATTTTCTGGTGAATACATTTGCCATATCCTCAGGTCTAGCTACAGACATGGAAATGAATTCCAAGAAACATCCAATGAACCACAAACAACATCCTATTTCACAACTCTATGGATTCTCCCATTACTGAGCTTCATTCATTTCTAGAACAATAGGGGTCTAGATTTATGCTCAGTCTCAACAAGGAGTGCATCTACGAGCCATCCACATGACACTTACCACAACCAGCCATAACTAACGACTAGAATTATCAAGTGCATCAACAACACCTTCCTTAGAAATTGTCAATTGTCCCGACCTACATACCAACAGAATCTTTAGCAACTGGATTGATTTTTTTCAGGACTGAAAGTTGAGACGTGGATGAGTACCTCTTACTGGGCAGGGGGCATACAATAAAGCCTCAGCAATAAAGGTCAAATTCATGATGAGTATGGAAAAAATACACAGGAGTTTGTGAAGTAAAGCCATTAACATTTAAGTGGCTTATTCTTATGGCACAAATATTCAAAATCATTATATCTAAGAAATCAAACAGGAGAACACCCTCCTGCCTGAAATCAAGTTTTGACTACTTTGAATTAAAAGAAAAACAACAGGAACAGTCTGAAAAGAATTCCATGGGTAATTCTGGGGCATCCCCAATGGGATGGGCATACATACCAAGGTAAGAGTTCTTCTCTGATTTATGCTTCTTCTGTTCACCAAAGAATTCGAGAAATTCAGAAGTCTGTAAATATGAAAAAATAAAAAGGTTTGGTTTAATAAAAATATCTAAAAAATAGCAATCACACTGATGAAGGAGAATTGACAGTGGTAATATGTGTGCCTGGCTAAAAATGAGGCATTCCCAGTGGGAAGTGGATAAAAATCTGCAAGCTACGGAGGTCATGGCCAGAATGAATACTGACTGCTTCACCACATCTCAAAACGGAGATACTGTTTCTAATTGAAAAGAAAGGCTATGAAGTATTATTCACTGCCCTTTTCTCCCCAAAAAGAGTAGAATATAGTAACAAAAATTCATTTCACATTAAACAATAACTAATGATATGTACATTTTAATTTGTTAGTATTAAACTACTAACTAATAACTACTAAGTACTTATTTAGGAAAAGGGAGGGGAAAATTTGTGACTTTCTCACAGGTCTCCATCTGGGAAAAGTACAAGGTAAGTGACAGCCAATTTCTTCCCCCAAAATGATTAGAGTAGAGTTTCTAAGTTGAAGATAAACCTCAGTGGTAGGAGTTTATTGCAAAAATTTGTCTAACCATAACATAAAATGTTAATATAAATATCCAATCTAAAACTTTATGCTTTTTTACAAAAGAGCTGTATTTGAGTGAACTTTGGTCCCACTTGTATTTCTGCTTGGGGATAAGTGTCTTAGATATTGTGTGGCTCACATATTGTCACCAGCATCATGCAAATAAGATGGTACAGAGCACAAGTGAAAGATAATGTATGCAAAGAGTGCCAAGTAATAAATAGCAAGTCCAGAAACCCGGCCAGAATAACAGAAGCGGCGAGTGCCTACAAAGGTTTTGGTTAGTCTATACAATGTTAGGCCAAAAATAGACTCCTGTTGGTGGATGTCTGGTCTTATGGGAGAAAGTAACCTAATAGTTACGATTTATTTTTAAGCACAGAAATGAAAGTTAAGATGGTCAAACATGGTAGAAAGTGGTTCCATAAGCATCTTGCCATTATTCTCAGACTGAAATGGACATGTAAATTAGGAGCTCGTGGAAGAAAAGGCACTTTAATTGAAGACAGTGGTTGTTTTAGAAGAGGAATAAATGGTTATTGACCTAATTACTGGTTACTCCGCAAACCAGATTTAACAATCATTGTCTAAAATCAAGGCGGAAGTGTCTTACCAAATGAATGAAGCAGGACTAGAATAAATTTTAACTTTTCATTTTTTTGAGAGACAGAGAGGGAGCATGAGTGGGGGAGGGACAGAAAGAGAGGGAAACACAATCTGAAGCAGGCCCCAGGCTCTGAGCCATCAGCACAGAGCCTGATGTGGGGCTCAAACCCACGAAACCATGAGATTGTGACCTGAGCTGAAGTCAGATGCTCACTGACTGACCCACCCCAGTGCCCCTGGACTAGAATAAATTTTAAAAATAAAACACAAATCAGGGCACCTGACTGGCTCAGGTGGAAGAGCATGTGATTCTTGATTTCAGGGTTATGAGTTCGAGTCCCACATTGGGTGTAGAGATTACTTAAAATGAATACATAAATTTACAAAATAAAACATGAACCTTAAAAAGCTTGTTTCATTAAAATTACAATTACCTGAAACATGGGGAGATTAAGATTAGGAAGGACAGTGTAACCAAAACTGGGAAGAGAGAAAGTCAATAGGTAGCGAATGAAAAATAATGCAGAACATTGAGGAGTTTGCAGCAGGCTGAGCCTTGGGCTTTAGTAAGTGTTTCTGAGCCATTATAAAGATAAAAACACCTTATGAAGTATTATTCAGCCTCAAAAAAAGAAGTAAATCCTGCCATCTGTGACAATATCCACGAACCTGGAGGACATGATGCTAAGTGAAATAAGCCAGTCACAGAGGAACAAATGTTTCATGATTCTATGTGATCTAACACTAATATGCCCAAATCAAACATTTGATTTTTAAGTAATCTCTACATCCAACATGGCGCTCGAGCTCACAACTCCAAGATCAAGAGTCGCATGCTCTGCTTACTGAGCCAGCCATGCACCCCTGCAATTTTTTGGTTTATCCGTAACACCTCAAAAAATCTTGAAAAAGAGAAAACAAAAAACCTTGCTGAATACTAAGCCCACTTAGTATTATCTAATATAGGCACTCTCAGACATAAGGTGCCCTATGAAAAGCACCATATCATATTCACCAGACCTACTGTTCAAAGCTTCTTTGCACACATACTCTGCATTCAAAATGAGATGTGTAGCCATAAGGCACACAAAAATGTTACTGTAAAGAAAGACTGCTCAGGCTCACCTGGCTGGCTCAGTGAGTGGAGCATGAGACTCTTGATCTTGGGGTCATGAGTTTGATCCCAACATTGGGAGGGGAGGGGAGGGAAGGGAGGAAGGAAGGAAGGAAGGAAGGAAGGAAGGGAGGAAGGGAGGAAGGGAGGAAGGAAGGAAGGAAGGAAGGAAGGAAGGAAGGAAGGAAGGAAGGAAAGAAGAAAGAAAGAAAGAAAGAAAGAAAGAAAGAAAGAAAGAAAGAAAGAAAGAAAGAAAGAAAAAGAAAGAGGAAAGAAGGAAGGAAGGAAGGAAGGAAAGAAGGAAGGAAGGAAGGAAGGAAGGTAGGGGGGAGGGAGGGAGAGAGGGGGAGGGAAGAGAGGGGGAGGGAGGGAGGAAGAAGGTAGGGGAAAAAGAAAGAGAGATTGCTCAAAATGCAAATATTCTTTAGAAGAAAATCCGAAGCTATTTCATTTAGAATGGTCATAAAGACTGCCATCTTCTATAGACTTCATAGTTCATATATCATACACTGATTTAAGAGAAAGATAAAAAACAGTTGCATTATTTTTGGAAACTGACTGTACTCTAGAGATTTCCAACATTTTTATTTTCTCAAAAGTAAAATAATAACTTTGGTGCACAAATGGTATATATTAAAATGGTGTTTCTCTATTTCGAAACCATCAATGATGGATACTATGGGCAAATGTACAGCTTCCATTAGACGTATGACATGTTAAGAATAGCTCAAAGCCCACAGTCGCTTCCCTCTCAGACTTCTAAAGATTGAGCAGAAGGGACAAGATGCAGGTATGTGTGTCTATGTGTGTGACCACGGTGGTAGCCACTGAAAGACAATATCTAGTCAGAGTCTTAAGTCCTCAACCTTTTGAAAATACGTAGATATAATCTGACTTAATAAACACGTCACTTATTTTCTTACGTGAGTTATATTATAGTCACATTGTCCAAATGCCCTAGGTTATTTTACAACCCTCTACTAAAGCCAAAACCTAAAAATGACAACAAAGCTAACTGTCACATGTTTCAGGACTTTTATGTGACCCAACATCTCCCTTTCCATCAAACAATGAGAGACTTGCAAGTATTGTGACTCAGAGTATCTAGACCAGGGGCTGGCAACCTTCTCATAGAAAGGGCCAAAGGCAAGTATTTTCTCCTTTGTGGCCCATATGCTCTGTGCCACAGCTACTCCACCTTGTCCTCAGAGCAGGGAAAACAGCAGCTGTGTTCCAATAGAACTTTATTTACAAACAACAGGAGGGAGGCTGGATTTGGCCCATGGACTGCCGTTTGCCTGCCCGTGTTCTAGAGGTTCACTATTAGTTATCATTTCTACTACAGTATAATAGTAAGATAAAGGCCCACATAGTCCCCAAATAGCTCTAAGTGGCCCAGACGCCAAAGCAAACAAATGGCCATGTCTGCTGGGCCTGTGGTAGTAGAATAATGGCTCTCCAAAGACATTTGTGTCCTGTTCCTCACAACCCGTGAAGATACTGGATTACATGGCAAGGGGGATGCCAGGCTGCAGATAGGATTAAAGTTGCTAATCATTCGACCTTAAAATAAGAAAATCCTTCTGGATTATCTGGGCTGGAGCCATGTAATCACAAGGGTCATTTAAGTGTGGAAGAGGGAGACAGAAGAGGAAGAACCCAAGAGAGGGAACTCCTGACAAAGACAAGACTGGCTATTGCCGGCTTTGAAGATGGTCAAGGGGCCGTGAGCCAGAGCATGTGGGCAGCCTCCGGAAGCTGGAAAAGGCAAGAAAAGAATTCTCCATTAGAGCCTCCAGAAGGAACAGAGCCCTGCCAACAAGGCTTTGATTTTCACCGAGTAAGACTCATCCGCAGTCTTCTGACCTCCAGAGCCATAAGGTAATAATGCACATTGTCTAAATCTACCAAGTTCATGGTAATTTGTTACCACAACCATAGGAAGTTAATAGGTAGGTCCGTAACATAAACTAGAAATTTCTTTGTATGCCTTTGTATTATGTAATAATGTGGAGTGCATACTTGGTGAGATGTCCACCCTGAATATAATGCCAAGACCTTGTTCCTCTTTCCTGAAATGACCGCTAAGTAGGCCTATGGCATGGTAGCAAGTCCTAGCCCAGCAAATGCTCTTCTCTAAGAAGCCAACAGCACAAGATTCATTCTCTAAGAGTCTGGCTTCCATGAGGATCAAACTTAGACTATCTAGAGCAATATCCTCTGAAGTGTGGGGTGTTATTACATGTCAGGAGAAAAATAAATCTGTGTTTGTCTATGTGTAGGAAAGATCACTCAAACAAAATTAAAAAGTTGTCTTTATATAAAGTCTTCTCTGAGCCTTTAACATGTTTATGCCAATCCCCAAAAAGATAATCATATGTATAAATGCTTCTAACCATAAGTCCTTTTTACTTTCCAGGAATATCGGGAGCTTAGTAAACTGCATAACCCGTTTTGGGAAACTCTGACACACAGCAATGGGCAAACCCACAAGACTCTTAAGGAATTTGTACATGCTCTCCAGGCGTTAAGGAAACTAATGCCCAATGAAATTAAGTGATCGATCCCAAGAGCTGCCCACTGTGATTAATTCACGAGGGGTTTGGCCTCTCATCCTCTCTGTAAGCATCCAGGCTGAGCCTCCCTCTGTTTAGGATGAGCCTCTGGGCTCCCCGTCAGGAGGGCATGTATGATGCACTAACTCGCTGGACTAACAGTCAAAGTGGGCATGTCTGTACTCGTGGGACCCCCACTAGAATAACCATTAAGTCTGTAGCACGTATTTCTGGATTCAAAACCCTTTCATCAGGAAAGTCCCACAGACTACGGCCTTAGCACAAAGGAAAAGAACAGAACACAACTATTTGTTTGAGGTGTCTTGGTCTTGGCCCACCCTCTTTTCATCGCCCTTGCAAGGAAAGAGCCTTTTTTGTACACCTCTGGGAAGGGGGAGCTTAATTTTCAGCATCTATATTTAGAAAAGAAAAAAATAGGATGGCACAAGGACATATTATACCTTTTCCTTGAAGTTACATTTTTTATTTTAATTGGTTCCCAAACTTCATTTTTTTGCTATAAGATAAAAGTTTACTGTGTTGTTAAATGTCAAGAATTGAAAGCTAAGTCACAGAGTGGCCCCGCAGTGTATTTTCTGTTCACATACAACAGCAAGAGAAATATCATTAGCATCCTATAAAGGTTTAGTAATTGCTAATATGAGAAACCATCCTTGGGGCGCCTGGCTGGCTCAGTCAGTTAAGCATCTGATTTTGACTCAGGTCATGATCTCATTGCTCATGGGTTCGAGCCATGCACTGGGTTCAGTGCTCACAGCTCAGATCCTAGAACCTGTTTCAGATCCTGTGTCTCCCTCTCTCTCTGCCCCTCCCCTGCCTGCGCTTTGTCTCTCTCTCTCTCTCCCAAAAATAAGCATTAAAAAAATTTGAGGTGCCTGGGTGGCTCAGTCGGTTGAGTGTCTGACTTCGGCTCAGGTCATGATCTCTCAGTTCGTGAGTTCAAGCCCTGTGTCGGGCTCTGTGCTGACAGCTCTGAGCCTGGAGCCTGCTTCAGATTCTGTGTCTCCCTCCGTCTCTCTGTCCCTCCCCTGCTCACACTCTGTCCCTCTCTGTCTCTCAAAAATGAAGGCTAAAAAAATTTTTAAAAACTATCCTTCTGTTAGCCCCCCCAAATCTCCACAATATTTGTAGTATTGTCTTTAAGACAATAGGTTTCTTTCCATTTAAAGCCCCAAATCCACAAGGGAACATCATTCAGAGGATATGTGGCACTGTGGCAAACAAATTTGGGTGAGTTTAATGTAAATCGACTCATTTAAAATGATCCAAGATGGGGCGCCTGGGTGGCTCAGTCAGTTAAGCATCTGACTTGGGCCCAGGTCATGATCTTGCGGTTCGTGAGTTCAAGCTCTGCATCAGGACTCTGTGATGACAGCACGGAGCCTAGAGCCTGCTTCGGATTCTGTGATGTCCTCTCTCTCTTTGCCTAACCCCCCCACTTTCTCTCTCTCTCAAAAGTAAATAAACATAAAAAAATTTTTTTAAATGATCCAAGAAATATTTGCCAAATGATTGATGCTGGTTGTTGCAAAACATTGTAAATTAAACCTCGAGGCACAAATTTAGGAGAGATTTTCTTGATAATGCCGCATTTCTTCCGATTCAAACGATCAAAATAAGATCTAGTTACCTGACGACGTCAAGGTTCTATGTCCCTACTGTGTATGGTATGGTGATGTCACACTCTATGCCATGAGGACAGGAAGATTTTAGCAAGCCCCCAAATGTCTAAATTCACTCACCACATCCCAGGGAGCAGCCACATAACCCTATGGGAATGATTTCCTAGGGTCCCTGACTTGGCAGTGTGTCTAAGCGAGGGCTGCGGCAGGTATGACTTCTGATCTAAGTCAGGGAGCAGGGGAGGCACCATGCAGATGCTTCTTCCTTTGCTGTGGCAGAAATCAGGCCTGTGTTCTCATCTCCCTCCCGCTCCTCCCCCATTTGCTCAGCATCTAACCAAATGACTCACTTAGATGCGGAGCTAACAGGGTAAGCAGTCAGAGAGACAGGCTGGGCACAGCATGGCAGCTCCCTGAGAAGGCTGGATCAGGAGTTCTATGTTATAAGTCAGATGGAATAAATAAAATTTCTGAGAGTTTCCTGGAGTTTTTAATTTTCTTAAGAAACCATGGAAAACATGACTACGGAGTTTCATTTGCAAAGCTTACCCAGCTCTGGAGACATATGGTATTTAAGAAGCAGAAATAAGGCTTTTGCATCCACCCAACAGTCCCAAGCTGCAACTGCAGGCTGTGATCTGGGTCTAGCATCCACGTGCAGGGCACGAGCATTAAGGTACCAGAGATCACCAGCTAACACTGTGTGGTTCCCCGGTAGTCTCCTTGAAGCAGCTGTGTAAGAAGTACATTTCAAATTGGTTCGGTCCCAGGTGTAATTCTGAGCTGCAAACCCCTCAAAAGATTTTTAAGGACTTGCTTCATACCTTCCAAACATGAACCTGAAACTATCTTCTACTTTGTGGTTGGTAACTGTTTGCAAAGACGGCCACAATGATTCCTTCCGTTTACAACGCACATCCCTTTGCGCTGCAACTCTCCAGCTCCCCAACCAAGAAGTGCTTTTTTTCTGTCCACCTCTTAAAGATGGGCTTGACCATGTGACTTTCCTGGCCAATGGGGTATTTGCAAACACGATACAAGCAGAGATGTGAAAAGCACTTGCACATGGGGACTTTTCCTCTTTGGACTGTCATGATGTGAATAACCTCTTGCTAGATGCTAGAAACATGGGGTCCAGCCAACAGCCAGGGCTACTGACATGTGAGTGAGGCTATCTTAGAACACCTGCTCCCACTCCAGCCATCCAATCCCAGGTGAGAACAGTAGCACTGCCCAGCAGACTCCAGCCCAAATTGCTGTCTTACAGACTGGCAAACAGATTAAATGGTTGTTGTTTCAAGCTTTTATGGTTTAGGGTGGTTTGTCCACTCATCAACAGACAACTGACACATAGATCCATTTCCCCCCCTATATTAAACTGAACATTCCAAAACAAAAAGCACAGAAGTAACTGTTACCCATTAGCAATTAAAGGCTTCTTACTTGTTCACTAACATAAGTTACCTGGGATCTCCTGGTTAGAAACACGAATTAGAATGGGTTGCTGCTGCTGCCAATCTTGCTCTATATTGTAATGATCAAAACAAATGTTCTCTGAAAGTGAGTGGTCTTGGTGATAATACCTGCTATCTTCCAAGAGCTAGCCTAAAAAAAATCTGCGAAATCTGCAAACCTAAAAAAGCTTCATCATCTTCCTCCACAACTGAATAAAAAAGCCCAGGACTTGGTAAACTCAAATATTGTGGTACTTTTTATATCATAATATTGGCTGGAGGGGCCCAATGAGTTTAAACTTTACTATCCGTGAAAGAGTAGTATTACATCCAGTCTTGAAGGTGCAAAAATTAGGACTGTGGGATTTTGAATAAAATAGATAGGGATTCAAATCTTGGCTCTACCATTTAATAACTGGAGAACTTGAGTATTAAAAATAGTTATAATAATATATAATATTGTGTTTATTATGAACATAATTATACCTGATAATAGCATTAATACTTATAACAATTCTATGGGATAAGTTCTATTACTATTCTCATTTTTACATTGAGGTTTAAGATTAAGTGACCTCCCAAGAAAAACACCTGGTAAACAGTAGAGTCCTAGATTTGAACCCAGGTAGTATGATTCCAGACAGCATCTTCGATCCCATTTTGCATGTAACCAAGTCACTCATTCTTCAATAATTTTTCATTTGCTGAGTTACTCATTCATTGATTCATTCTAAAAAATATTTAAGGAGTGTTTCTTATATGCAAAGGTTTGAAGTGCATCAATAGTGATGTGGCCCCTGCCTTAATAGGGCTTCCGGTTTAGTGGGTAAAGGAGATTATAATCAAATAACTCAGTCTCTCCTTGTACCAGCACACTCTGTGCCCTAATTTTAGACCCACCTTTTTCTTTTTTTTAATGTTTACTTACTTTTGAGAGAGAGTGCAGAGTGCGAGTGGCGGGGGCGGGGCAGAGACAGAGGGAGACACAGACTCTGAAAGAGCTGCAGGCTCTGAGCAGTCCACACAGAGCCCAGAGCCTGACACAGGGCTGAAACTCACGAGCCATTGAGATCATGACCTGAGCTGAAGTTGGACATTTAACCAACTGAGCCACCCAGGCACTCCTAGACCAACCTTTTTCTACTGAAGATCTGTATCACTCCTTTGCCTGAAATTCTTCTCCAGGATTCTGGTGGTTTCAAACTATGCCCACAAATCTTTCAACATCCCTCCCTTCAAGAAGTGGAACTTAATTCTCCTCCTTTGAGTGTGGCTTGACTTATTGACTTACTTCTAATAGGATGTAGTAGAAATGACAGTAAGGAAGGCAGGCGTGGGGTGGGGGAGGGAGGAGATAGGAGCTCTTTCATAAAACATGAAGAATTTCATTTTTTAAGAGATTACTAGAGATCAGGGCAATATACAGAAAGGAAACTACAGAGGGGACCCCAAAGATTAGACTGGGAGTTACATAAAATCCTTTTTACATGAATGAATCTAGCCTGATGTATAGCTGGAACCCAACTAAACTGGGCCTTCGACTTCACCTTCTAATTATGGCAATTCTAGGGTATGGAGAGGAAAAGAGAAGGAATTAAATGAAAATTTAAAAGAGGTAACTAGTTTTAAAGGGTCATGAAATTTTGACACAATCATGAAGGCCACCACTCCCTAGAAATATTGGTGGGACATCATACAGCTTTATTTACTCCAGAAATCATGAGAAGAGGATCACAGATTGAAACAGGGAATGGCTGAGTCACAAGCAAATCAGGAAGTACAGAAATGTCACCCCCAACCTCTGTATATTTTTAATTGTGAGAATTACTCTTCCCTGGGAAAAAGTAATTACTGCCATTGCTCAACTGAATTACAGTGCCGTATCTTTATCCAAGTGTAAATACTTTTGGATCTATGTGCTAGAGTTCACAACAGAATACTTTACTCATCCAATTTTAAGGGGAATGTGAATTAGACTAGGTATTTTTGTAGGTGAGAATGTCAATGGAAATATGCCCTTTCACTACCAGAGCATTAGCACGTAATTGTCTAATTATTCCTGGCATGAAAGAAGAGAAGTTAATATACAATTGAGGCAGACAGGCAAGCTAACTGAGCTCCAAATGAAAAAATGTTTTGAATTGTATAAATAGTTTTGAACTATGCCATTTTGTTTTGGCTGGGAAACAATAAGATCCTTAACATGTGAAATTAGGCCCATTGATGAAACTAAAGAGCATCACAAACAAATGCCAAGTTGTTCAGCAAGAAATCTCAAAAATTTTAGCAAAAGCTCTGAATCTCTTGGGGACTCCACAGGTCTCAGAAAGTAAAGTTATCGGCAAGTACTCAGCAATCAGGAATGATAAGGACTTCTATGAGGATGGAGAGCCTTTGAGTTCTAGGAGCTTATAATAAATAGCACTTCAAAAGTAGCACTTTTCAGAGATAATATATAAATATTTTAAGTAGTGAATAGGTGTGGGCTATTTTTTCTTGTACCACGTCCAGAAAATTTGCACATACACATCAAACTCTGCATCTAGGGAATCTTTTTTTATTGTGATGTTTGCATTTTTAAACAACGTTCCTGACCTATTTGGGGGTTAATATAACTAAATGGAGCCTATTTGCTGTTTATTATTTATAAAAGATTCACTTTGAATTAGGGCTTCTCCAGACGTTTGTGTTTGAGCGGCATCATGAAGTGTTCCTGGACAGCTCCCGACACCAGAGCAGGCAAGAAAGTGACAAGTGTGAGTACAGACTAGCCTCTACCCTGCGCTGGAAAGTAGAAGATAAAAGTCAGGCTCTTTTCTTCTCAATAAAGGCCACAGTGGCCTCTGACTAATAAGCACAAACTCAAGTTCGTCCAGGCACATAAAGGAAGCTCTGTAAGTCAGTGCAAAACGCTCTTCTCCCAAGTGAGGATCTCAGTGACAATATACAAAATAAGATGCCAGGCTTTCATCTAAGAGAAGATTTTCTTAGAAATCCTTTGCCTATCTCACAACTATGGAAACAAGCAGCCTGTGAGTTTGCATGTCTCATGAATGATTACAAAACACTTACGAGTGACTCCCGAGGTGAGGAGAGACAAAAGAAAAGAATAAATCAATTAGTGCCCAAGAGGGCTTTGCTATCAATCCCGTCTATCTTGCGGGCCAGTTCTGGACAATGCTAGGGTTCCAGTTTCTCAGACCCAAATAACTATGATTTTTTTAAATAGAAATGTTTGTAGTTTCTTTGGGTTGAAAGGAGAAATACTGAGAGCAAGGATGGCCCATCTGAGTAGCTTTCTAAGTCTATGTGCCGGGAATACAAACTTTTCTTCTTTTTCATTATGGTAATGAATGCTGGAAGCTTTTCCAAAATTCAAAGTCAACCTGACAGTGACAAATATGAAATGAAAGGCCACATGGTGGTTAAGTCATTGACTGACCAATGGAAGAAAACAGCCATGACAGACCCAAGTTTTTCACTAAGCTGAGGGAGTTCAGATCCACGGCTTGGCCACCTCAAGAGACAAGGGCGACTTGCTCAGACACACCACTCCGCCCTATCAATGCAGAGCTCTTTACACAGGTGATTACCAAAAAGTCGTAAATTTAAAAATAAACTACTTTTCCTCACCCACACACATCCCCTCCTGCCCATGCACTGGTCCCAGCTGATGGTTTTCAAGAACTTGTTTAGCCAAATACATCTATACTAATTTTTTTCTCTAAAATAACGATTTTAGTGCATCCAACTGGTTAAGACTAAATAAAATGTCTTATCGTGATAATCACTCCTCACATTTCACTTTCCACTTGATAGATAAGAAAACAAATTCAGAAAATGCCAATTACATGCCCAAGACCACACAATGTATAAAGAGAAGAACTAGGATTCAAAGCTAGGTTTTCTGGCTATTGGTTCAGGTCTTTCTCTAGAAGAGCACACACAAGCTTAGTTTCCCAAACCTAGTTCTACTCATTGGCAGTTTTGCAACCCTATGAACATCTTTCAATCCCTCTACATACCCATTTCCTTCATCTCCAAAACAGACATAATACCACCAACCCCTCTCCTCCCGGGGCTGTCAAGACAATGAGATGAGATAAGCTTTAGAAAGTACTTAATACAGTCTGCTGCCTTGTTTACAACAGGTGCTCAATAAATGCATGATTCTTCTTCCCTGCCTAGATTCTACTATGCCTATTTGTCTCAGCATCCCCTCTACCTTCTATCTTGCTTACCTACTCATTCCCAACCTCTCCAGAAGGAATGAGGAGGACAAGAAGCCAGAGGAAAAAATAAACGTAGAGAGGCAGCAAGGCAGAGGAGGTACAGGATTTAAAAACATCTTAGGCCGAGAGAGAACTTAAATTTGGCTATAGTGTAGGTTCTCCCAAAAGCAGACTTTGATACAAGAACTGGAAGATGAGTAGTTTATTTGGTAGGTCATCCTGGGAAAAAACCAGTAGGCAATTAGGGCAAGAAATATGGAAGGGAAGGAGGCCAATAAGGGCACATTATTGAGTAAGTGGGCAACTGGACCCTAAACTGAAGTTTAAGCTCCAATTAAATTGGAGCCACTGGCAAGTCTGGGAGAGAAAGTATTGTTCACCCCAGAGTAATTCTAACCAAGAAAAGAAGTAGGGTGTATCCATCAAACCTTCATTTATCATTGGTTGATGGTTGCTTCTGGTGACAGAAACTCTCTGGCGGTTCTGGCTTGCCCTACATGCTGGGCAAGGTACGCATACAATCAGAAAAAAAAAACTTGCTGTGGTAGAGTCACAGCTGTTCTCAATAAGCAGCCTTCAGTGTCAAGAGGTCAGTGCCCACGGGAATGGATGGGACACCATCAGGGTCTGCCATAATGATAACTTGACTTTCAACTAGTAAAAACAGTAATATCAGGAGTGACATCTTGAGATTCTTCCTGAGGTTGATATGGTGACATTTTGCCACGTCTGTGGTGGCTATTGGGATCACCGATAGCCAAGTTAACAGTATGTTGAATCAAAAATTCTAAATCAAAGAACCATTGATAAAAGAAGCATTAAGGCATCTCTAATGCTTATCAACCATTCAGCCTAGAAAGCTTCTCATACAATTCGGTTTTTATGATACACCAACTGGAACTGGAAGGGCCTCACTGCTCAGCTCTAAATTCACTGCTTCCGTTTGTGGGGGCTTGTGTGTAACATCAGCCCTACAAAGCCACCAGATTTATGGACGTGTTAAGTGGCACTCCGACTGATCCTCTAGTCACTTTCCTTCTCCCACAGCCACCACACACAAAAGTTCTTCCTTAATTTTCATCTATCCATTTGGCTTTTGGCTTTCATATCTTTAATTTTTACAGAGACTTCTGGAAATAACAAGATTCTTTAAATATAAGTTGTAAGGTGGGAATAAGTGCTGGTAAACTTCAAATTTAAATTATACCATAATCGATAGTGACCATTATACCTAACATGGAACAATCAATTCTAATAGTAACTATTTGCTTATTTGTCATCAAACAAGGAAACAATAGTTATGCAGAAAAGGAAACAAAACAGGTAAAGAGAAAATAGATGATTTAATTACTTATAAAATTTTTCTTGAAGAAATAAGGAATAGAAAACAAGTATCTTAATTGAATTGACTCATAGAAAAACCATTTCTGAGATCACTTACTTCTGATATTTCAAGACAAAATCATTCTGTGGGTTTAGGAAAATGTTTATTTCTGATTTTTTAAAACTTTTTTAAAACATTTTTTACTTTTTTTGAGAGAGAGAGAGAGAGAGAGAGAGGTGGGGGGTACAGAGCATGAGCAGGGGAGAGGTAGAGAGAAAGAAGGAGACACAGTATCCAAAGCAGGCGCCAGGCTCTGAGTTGTCAGCACTCAGTCCGACGCAGGGCTCAAATACACAGAGTGCAAGATCATGACCTTAGCTGAGGTTGTACAGTTACCCAATTGAGCCACCAAGGTGCCCCTGAATTTTTAACATTTTTATGGAGACAGTAAGAAATGATCAGGAGAATGGAGATCATGTGAACAAAAGAGATCACGAGGCAAAAGGTGTTTAAAATATGAATGAAGTTTTAGAAATTATTCTTTTTTTAACAAATTCATGTATATTTGAATAGAAACAAACATGGTTTCAAAACAAAGATGCAAAACATTTTCTTTAGCACATATAAACATTAAGCTGCCATCTAATTATTAAACTATCTTCCCAATATTTATTACATTTTTTTAGATAAATGATTCAGCATTGTTCCCAAGTTGTCAAATATGTGACAATGGAATTCAAAGTGAGTCATTACCAAGTCTCCAAGTCAATGACATACGAGGACTGAGAGGAACTTCATGTATCTGGTTCATACATCAAAGAATCACAACTTTCTCAAAAATCTTATGATAGGTTCATAGTACTAACCTTGATATGTACTAAATTCCATCTTTAAAATTTTCCTACTTTATTTCTTTACCTATAAATGTACTAACTGTGTCAAAAAACTGCCACAGCTTTTCTTTTGTGGTCATTAAAAAACGAAAACAAAAACAAAAATGATAGACAATTCCAAGTAGCATAGGAATTCCTAACCAGATGTGGTTATATGCGTGACTATGTATACATATATGTATTTCCAAGCCCTGCTCTCTGAGATGGCCTAGAAGCCATGATACCCTAAGTAATAGTGACCCTACTTAGGGTCTAGACATTGGTACCTAAATACCATTATCCAATAAAAGGAACCAGGACTCCTTAAATCCAAGATGAATATGGAACATCTTGTGGTGCAAGAGAGTAAGGAAGTCCTAAAATAGGACGGAGAAATGTTGAAAGAACATAGGCACCAAACCGAAACAGCTCCCAACAGCCGCAACGGGAATAGTTAGAGAAAAAAAGAAAATTAATGATAGTATTGGATTATAGTCTACAGATTAAAATAAATAACAATGATTTCACTTTAATATAACTAATTGAGGGGCGCCTGGGTGGCTCAGTCGGTTGGGCGGCCGACTTCAGCTCAGGTCATGATCTCGCGGTCTGTGAGTTCGAGCCCCGCGTCAGGCTCTGTGCTGCCGGCTCAGAGAATGGAGCCTGCTTCTGATTCTGTGTCTCCCTCTCTCTCTCTGCCCTTCCCCTGTTCATGCTGTGCCTCTATGTCTCTCAAAAATAAATAAACATTAAAAAAAATTTTTTTAATATAACTAACTGAATTAAAAATAGTGGAGAAAGGAAAGCTCTTATTTTGGAAGAGTTCCAAATATTCAATGTGGAAGAAATAAGGAAAACAGAAACTCTCCACTAGAAAACCACAGGAATAATTGTTGCAGGTAACATCCACTGATGGAAGCTAAAATTAGTGGGTGAAAACTTGAGAAAAAGTATGGTATTGGCATAATCTCAAAGCAGTTCCCTCAAGATATTTATTTTGCTATCCCCAAGGGAAAAACAGTGACTTTTCAGGGAAAAAAGTCAGTAGTTACCATCTTAACCAAGTAACCAAAGTTAACATCATCGATAATAAGACATATCGATGTCACATATCCCATGATATGATGTGATGCATCACTTCTGCGATATTCTTGTCAAGACTGTGTGACCTTGATATAATCAGAGAAAACCCCAAACTGAGGAACATTCTATGAAATAACTGACCAGTATGTGTCAATACTGCCAAGGTCAAACACAAAAACAAACTCACAGATACAGAGAAAGGAACAGATTGGTGATGACAAGAGGGGAACTGGGCTGCGGGTGGGTGAAGGGGGTCAACTGTATGGTGATGGATGGTAACTCGACTTTTAATGGTGACCACTTTGAAGTGCATACAGCTGTCGCATTATAACATACACCTGAAACTTATATAATGTTCTATACCAGTTTAACCTCAATTGAAAAAAAAATGCCAAGGTCATAGGGATCAAAGAAAGAGTGAGGAACTTTCACAGACTTGAGGAGAATGAAGAGGCACGACAACTAAATTCAATATGCGGTCCTGAACTAGGGCCTTGAACAGAAAGAGGACAACAGTGGAAATCCAAATAATGTCTTTAGTTAATTGTATTCCATTGGTGTTAATTTCTTAGTTTTGATAAATATACCATGGTTATGCAAGATGTTAACATTAGCGGAAGCTGAGTGATGGGTACATGGGGACGTTCTCTACTATTATACAACTTTTCTCTAAACCTAAAATTATATGAAAATAAAAAGTGAAAAAAAGACATGGGAATTGAACATAAAATGACAAATTAACATATCACACACTTATAAAAAAGCTATGTTTTGTGGATCACCTCCTTTATGAGATCACTTCCCCTAGAGGTTTAGATTTCTTTACTGGCTTTGCTTTCAAAAGCTTTTCATATGTAGGTCAAAATTTAGATTGCCAAGTTTTTATTACCTTGAATAGAATATTTCTGTCAATATCTGTCTAGTGAAGATGGTCATGTCTATAATTACAAATAAACAGTCATACTAGCTAGCATTTATTAAGTACTTACTACATGCCAAACATCGTTGTAAGCGCTTTGCATGTATGAACTCATTTAATGTGCTCAACAGCCCTATGAGGCTCAACCTATTTTTATTTCTATTTTTACTGGTGAGAAATGGTTAGGTCACCCCCCCAAGTTCATACTGCCTTCCCCATGCTTTTATTTACCACTGGGCTTTGCCTGTAGAGCAGTGTCAGGGCAACCATACCAGGTCAATCCTGCCTCAAATTTGAAGGAAAGAAGAAGACCAGAGGAGAAGAAACAACAAGTCAACAGCCTAAAATAGTATTCAGAAGGACATAGCATGTATTGAGAACTAAAAAGCATTCCTCTCTGAAAAGTTAATGTTTTTGAGGGTTTTGCTTTCCCTAAAAGTTTTATCCCAAAGCCAGTCAGACACGTTTTAAGAAGTAAAGAAGACAGGGGTCCCTGGGTGTCTCAGTCAGTTGAGCATCCCACTTAGGATTCAGGTCATGATCTCACCGCTTGTGAGTTGAAACCTGGCATTCAGGCTCTATGCTGACAGCTCAGAGCCTGGAGCTTGCTTCTGATTCTGTATCTCCCTGTCTCACCTCTCCCTTGCTTGTGCTCTGTCTCTCTTTCTCTCTCAAAAATAAATAAACATTAAAAAATAATTAAAAAATAAATAAAAGAAGTAAAAAAGACAGGGGCATCTTGGTTTCAGCTCAGGTCATGAACTCATAGCTGGGGAGTTCAAGCCTCACATGGGGCTCTGCACTGACAGCTGCGGAACCAAATTGGGATCCTCTGTCTCTGTCTCTACCCTGCTGTCTGTCTCTCTCTCTTCCTCCCTCCCTCTCTCTTCCTCTCTCTCTCAAAATAAATACTTTTTTAAAGTAAAAAAGACAAAATGTACTATGCGAGCAGGGACTGATAAGATAAACTTTAATAGGTCCTTGCAAGATACTATGACCTTTCCTATAACCACGTATTTAGATAATTCAAGTGCATGTTCTTTACTCAGTGAATGGTGACAATTTTTGCTAGTGAAGAAAACATGTTAAAAAAAATCTGTAAGATACATGTTGTTTTCTTAACACCTGAAGTCTATTATGTAAATACACAGTACATTTTTTGAAACACACATTATTTACTCAATAGATTAAATTTAGTGAAGAAGCTATTATAGACTACTAGATAAACAGATATTTAGACCATTTTCAATCAATTATTTAAAACACATGCCATTAAAAGTTTATTACTGTTATTATTTTTAAAGAATTGCCACTAAGATCATTAAAGGAATCAAGGTTCTATGGAGACAATTAAAATATAACAGTAAGTGAACAATTTGAATTAATAATAAACCCAAGTATTGTAACACAAGTGAAAAATGTCCTTTTGTTGTTGTTTTTTTAGTGTTTTTTTTAAAACACTTTTATTTATTATTGAGAGACAGAGCATGAGCAGGGGACGGGCAGAGAGAGAGAGAGAGACACAGAATCTGAAGCAGGCTCCAGGCTCTGAGCCATCAGCACAGAGCCAGACGCGGGGCTCGAACTCACAGACCGTGAGCTCACGACCTGAGCCCGAAGTCGGACGCTCCACCGACTGAGCCACCCAGGTGCCCCTGTCCTTCTGTTTTTTTAGTAACTCAACTGTTTAATCTTCTGACTCGAAACACCAACTAAAGTGGCCTTATCATGAGCCAAATCTTTGGCCGCAATTAGTTTTGTGAAAGTGCTGACTTCCTAGAGAGACCCTGTGAAAGATCTTTTATAGCAAAGAACTCCACTCCTCTACTTTTAAAATGGCCCTCGCTTTTCTATTTTCGACAGAAGAACGATTCATACTCTGCACTGTCCCTTTTGGTTTGTGAATCACCACTCCATGGATCGTATCGTGCCCCTCACTCATGGGAGACGCAGAATTGTTGATGCGAAGGAAAGCAACAAATACCAAAGGTCCACCTTCATAGACGCAAGCCTCCACAAGAAATAAACAGAGGAAAAGCATCTGTTATTCTAAAGTAAATAAATATTTTTTTTAATTGTGGTCACAGAGGCAGGCATGGCTTGAATCAGAATAAACAGCTTTTAAGCAAATGGGCCATGCGTTCCAAATGTTTTATGAACATGAAGAACACCAAAGATTTCGATTGTATTTTTCGACTCTTCAAAAATGCTCTAGATATAAAACTCAGAATTCCTGTGCCATGTTTTATCCTGAAAAGAAAATGATAGTTAAATTAGAAATCCTTGAAAAATAGGATTGATAATGGAAATACCCACAGAAGGCAGGCAGTGATTGTTCTGCCACTGTAACACAATCTATTCCAGAATAATTTTTCTTTTTATTATTTCATTAAGTTGTATCTCACTAAAGTTCCTCTTAGGATCTCTCGGCAGCACCAAATTTTTCATTGAGAAAACGATAAATCACTGGCCTAAATTACAATTTAATTATAAACGCCTTTGCCTTCTAATGCTGCCTAGGACCTTTTACCCTGCTACATAATTCTAAAAAATGACCCCTGTCATAATTTCCTTCACTAGAATAATATGGGGAGATCTAATCCTGAATCCTGCTGTCTTATAATTTAATATAAGAGGTAATTATTATTCAGAAGATAATGTTGCAGATATTGAAAATATTCTGAAGTTTGAGTCTAGGAGGAAAAAAAAAAAAGAGACATCTTAGGTGCGCGGGAGCCTTCTATCACAGCACCTATCAAGAGAAGCAAGGGGGAAGAAGCAAAAGGTTCTTAATGAAAAAAAAAATTAGAATCTATATACAGCTAGTGTTTTGTATTGTGTGAAATGCATTTATATAGTCTTCGAACCATGGTCAGAAATGAAATGCCTCATTTCCAAAACCAAGGAAGCAGAGAGAGCAATGTTGCCGTGAGTAACAATTTCAAGTTCCGAGTCTGCTTTCGTGCAGGGTGCATATAAACTGCACCCCCTTTGCACCGACGCCAGAGGAGGATCGGGGTGGGGACGGGCGAAGAAAATAAGGAAGGAAAATGAACCGAAGTGGCTGAGTAAAGAGTCCTGAGGTGGGATGTTAGGGCGCAGTGTAAAGCAAGGGTTTCTTGGGGACAGCGCATTGGCAGCACCCACGCACGTAGGGGGTATATAAGAAAGGCAGCTCTGGCCTTCCTGGGAAGGTTTCAAAACTCTCCTCTCCTAGAATTCACAAACTGGTAAAGCCAAGAGCAAAGAACAGGTAACTGTGGGTTTGCTGACCCTCCTCAAAGATGGAACTGCTCTTTCACCGCTAATGGCAGGAAAATAAATTGCATTCCCGACTCTCCCACAGTGCAGGCATCAGCCCCTCCCCAGGGCACTCCGGTGGCACAGGTCAAAGGCCAGCTGGGCTGGTGGCAGAGCCCCTGGGTTGGTGTTATGTGACCTGAGAAGATGGGAGAGCACAGAATTCACGGAGCGGACCCCAGAGATGAAACAAAGTGGCATTCTAGTGGAAGACTGAATTGAAAGCTCTACTACCTTCTCACAAAAGGTTTGGGAAGAAAAAGGATTTCTATTAAATTACAAATGTCCTTGAGATCATATACCTAAGAGCTTAGTCCGCTGTGCCAAGTAAGATGAAATAAAGAGGTCCCTCATTCACCTCGTTCCCCCTCCCTCCAAACAAATCCAAGTTTGGATTAAATAAGCCATCCTAACTATCTAATGATTGAGGTAATTACTGCAACTACTCAGGAGAGGAGTAGAGGTGGAGGTAGTGAGGGTGGACAAGGAGGAAGAGCTACGAGCAAAGAGAATACAAAAGAGCAATTCAAAGGGAACGGTAACTCTCGCCTACCAATCTTAGACTAGTCAGCAAACTCCTATCCAGCTCAATACACATCAAACTAAGCAGCACACAGACACTGCTTTACTGCCCTTTTGTTTGGTTTTGTTTTGTTTTTGCTTTGGGAGCTGTTCGTTTAAGATGCAATAAATTGAAAAGGTGCTTCCCCCCAACTCCATCCAGTCCCTCCATAAATCTCAGAACAGTGCAAATGAGTTATGCCTCATTATGGACAGAAATAAAGGGTCTCCCTAAGCAGAGACATCCTCAGCTCCCATTAAAGCAATCATTAAAAATAACAACCCACCTAAAGAAAAAAAAAAAAAAAGGTCATTCTTTTAAAAGATATATATTAATTAGTCAATAATATTAAAACTGGGTTCTGTGGATTCAAATAGGAATTGAAAACCAGAAAGCAAGAGAAAGCAGAAAAAACTTGATGTGGAGAGGGTAAGGGAGAAGTTTATAGGAGGAAGGTCTATAATTTCTAACAGCAGTAGCACAGAGAGCCATGAAATGGTATCCATAACGAACTAGTAATAAAGAAGTGTGCAGAAATTGGTAGACTGTGCCTACCTGAATCATTTCACGAATAAGAAAGATATAAGAGTCCCAAGAGGTTCAGGGCAGACACTGGACTGGACGTTCCAATAACTAAACAAAAAAAGTACATTAAGGTAGACACACAGGTAGATGGATAGGGAAGCACAGACAGGCAATCTTCAGGTTTAAGATGCACTAAAAATTTTCTACTTCACTGTGGTAAGTTTTCAAAGCACCCAAGGCAGAGTGGGTGAGTTAAAAGTGGGGAAATAAAAAAGCAAGATGAAATTGAGCATTAGGTGGCCATACCACACCAAACCGAGTCTATCTTTACTGGCTAATTCTGATCACTTCCACCTCTATTTTAAAGAACTCAATGGAATTAAGGCGATTCCGCCAAGTGATAAGTATGTGTAAGACGTCAGCTGGGACAAGGAAATTTATCTCCTACCACAGTCACAAAGAAATGCAAACTACACAGTTTCACATTATACATTTCCAGACTAAAAAAGTGACAACTCTTGGCTCTTTGGTCACTTATAACCCATGAATCCCAATATTTAAAAAAAAAAAAAAAAGCATATGCAATTATTCCGTGACTTTCTCCCCATACCAGTACATGGAACTGGAACTCACAGTTCCGGAGGAGAGAACAATCATGTGTTTGCCATACCACTCTTCCAGAAATCAATGAGAAATTATACATTCAGAGTGCTCCCAAACACACAAGAGAAAAAAGTAAGATTTAAAAATAAAATGAGGTTGGGGTGCCTGGGTGTCTCAGTCAGTTAAGGCGTCCAGCTCTTAATTTTGGCTTAGGTCATGATCTCACAGTTTGTGGGTTCAAGGCCCTCACTGGGTTCTGTGTTGATGGTGTAGAGCTTGCTTGGGATTCTCTCTCTCACCCTCTCTCTCTGCCTGCCCTCTCTCTCAATGTAAATAAATAAGCTTAAAACATATATAAATAAATAAAATAAGGCTGGAAGCCAACCATATAAAAGTCATTATGACTATTCTTCACAGAGAGAAGAAACGTGCAGGTGTCAATCCCTACTTGGGTCAGCCACAGAGCACATACTCAACATATCACCAACTGGCCACAGGCATCTGTTGCCCTACCTTGTCCTTATCTATTTCAGAAAGAGGAAACATACCTCACATTCATCTTAGTTTTATTTTTTTAATGTTTATTTATTTTTAAGAGAGAGAGACAGAGAGACAGAGAAAGACAGAATGTGAGTGGGGAGGGGTAGAGAGAAACGGAGACACAGAATCCAAAGCAGGCTCCAGATTCCCAGCTGTGAGCACAGGGCCCGACAAAGGCCTTGTGTGAGATCACGACCTGAGCTGAAGTCAGAAGCTTAACCGACTGAGCCGCCCAGGCACCCCCATTCCACTAATCTTGAATCCATATCCAGTCAACCCTCAAGAAGTTCCCTCTCAACTGTTGACCACAGGTCCTTTGACAATGTATTTGGTTTTGGTCCAGACTCATGTTATATCTCATAGAGCTCTTCCCAATGCGTCCTAAGTAGAGTCATGGCTTCCAGTCTCTTCTGGTTCCAAGCCACCTAGAAATCACTTCTGGAGTAATTTTTCCTCCATGCCTTGAAGAGTGGGGTACAATGGTCACCACAGAAAGACTTTAAACAATCATTCCCATTCCTCTGGTGTAGCCCAATCTCCCATTAAGCCTACTTCTACCTATGGTCCATCATACTTTGGAAGGCCTGAAAAACTAAATGGCTTACTGGCCCTATAATAATGCCTAGAGTTTTTCTGCCTGTGTCTGCCTAAGCTGTTTTGTTCGTGAGAAACATGGTTATCCAACCTCCAAAATCTATCTCAGATACCAACCAGCTTTTCGGTGCACCATCTCCTATTCCCCCATCCCGAATCCAGAATCTCTCCCCTCACCAAAGACCAGAATGCATTGTCCTACCACCTTTACAGTCTTTATTCTGACCGGTGTTTTGTAACTTGTCTTCTGCTATTCTTACCTCACTCATTTCTGTCTCCCTGGGACACCCAGCACAGCATGTTGCATGCAGAAGGAGTTTAAGATTTGTTGAATTAATAGTTTATGTTCAGTTCAATTCAAATAAACTGCATAAGACTTAATTGGGAGTTTAAACTGAATTCAACAGCCAATCTATTTTATTATACGTACACTATGTATTCAATTAAAAAATAAAAATAAATTAATTCAACTCATTTGAAGTTGTCAGGCTGACTTTTAAAAACCCCTTCCTGCCCCACATTCTCAGTATGTGCTTTTCTCTTGTGATTCAAGCTAAAACCACTCCACCAGGAGTGACCCCTTTGCTTAGAGTCGATGGAAACTTGCTCACCCCATAGTCCGGAAAGATGATGGTGAATTTACTTAGAAAAAGGCCTGTGGAATAAAGATCGATGTGAAGACATTTTTTTTAAACGTAAGAAGGAATGAAAGAGAGTAAGATGCAGACACATGCGCTGTACTAACATTTATGTAAAGTTTAAAAACAAGCAAAAACAAAACTATATGCCATTTATATTCACCCACATGTGAGGACACACACACACAAAAAGAAAATACAAAGGCCAGGAAACTGGTTAATTCTTGGGGGCAGGGAACCAGGAGAAAAAGAGAAAGGAGATCAAGGAGAGGCACATAGAAGGGTTTCAAACAGACCCAGAACATTTTATATGTTGGAAAAAAACATCTGAAACAAATGAGGTAGAATGTTCAGACAAAGCCTGGTGGGTAAGATAGATATTAAGCTCTATACTTTTGTCTGTACAGTTGAAATATTTCATAATTTGAAAAAAAAAATGTATTTACTTGTATTGGAAGAGTTCCCAAATAAGATACATAACTTAAAGAACACTTGAACAGCATGGGGCAAAACATATGAAAAGTATAATGACCACATAAGTGATGTCTCACTTTTATCAGGGTTTTTAAAATATTTTCATCTAAATTGATTTCAATGGTCTATTTTTGGTTGATTACCCAGTTTGAGCTTTGATTAAGTTACTCACTAGCAACTCAGAATATGCGGCTAATTTAAAGCAACAAAATCCCAATGAACAGGAAGGTTAACAGCTCAAACCCCAAGTAATACTGGCATGCCACAGGTTCATTAAAGGAAATCCAGTACTCTGGTAATGATTATGGGCATGGGGCAGTAAAAGAAAGATTTCTCATGGACTCTTTCTGGAACACAGAAATCCCTTTTATTTGTTTGCTTATTTTTTTCTTTTCTTTTCTTTTTTTTTTTTTTTTTTGACAGAGTGTGTGTCTGAGGAGGGGAGAGCAACGGGGGAAGGGGAGAGCAACGGGGGGAGGGGAGAGAAAGGGAGAGAAAGGGAGAGAAAGAAAAAGAGAGAGAGAAAAGAGAGAAGAGAGAATCTTAAGCAGGCTCCACTCTCAGTGCAGAGCCTGACACAAGACTTGATCCCAAGACCCTGGGATCATTACCTGAGCTGAAATCAAGACTTGGATGCTCAACCCACTGAGCCACCCAGGCACCCCTGGAGCATAGTCTTATCCCAATAATGTTCTAATTCATCTATAAGTAGTAAAATTACTGCAAATCAAAACTGCAATCATATAGTATTCCTTTAGTAAAACAATAGCACCCCCACCCAGGGCTGGTTTTAGGATTAAAAGACTTAATGTGCTAAGGACTGAGATCGGAGCACACAGTTCATGCTATTATTAATTATCCATACAATGGTAATGACAACGTGATCACTTTAAATGAGACTTAAGCCCAAAGTCCTTAACAGAGCTGATTTTCATTCCCAACACTATCTTTCAAGATTTCTGGACTGTCACCCGCCTGACTCTGATCATTCCTCAAACCAAAGCCCAATGGTCAACTAGTATACAGCACAGAAGTAGGAGAAAGGTTGCAACAGGTCAGATTTTACTTCCTCCCCTAAAATTAAAAAAAACTACGCCGCCATAGCGGTGAGTCGAGGCCTCCGACCCACAAGGAATGTAAAAAGAGCCACTGTGTCTCAGTTCCTGCAACGACCAGGGTGGTTTCCAGGGAGAGGCAGGCGGCCCGCCTTCCGCCTGCCAGCAGCCCCAGCCCGCTCCATCCTGCTCCTGAAACCGGGCATCAAACAAGAGTAATTGACAGCTTCTCTCCTCCAGCCTCCCCTCAGAGCGGCCAGTTTCCCCAGGAGCCGCCTCGCACTACCTCAAACACTTTATTACTGGTCAATTTGGGTTTCCTGCCCACTTTAAGTGGCGATGCTGAGGGTCTACAACTCTCTCCAGCCCTCATTGATCAATATTAACCGTCGCTTTCACAGCATCTCCCTGCTACTCAGCAAGGCCGGGACCGGCTGTAAATTACCACGCAGCCTGGTCATTACACCCAAAGAAATGCTGTAATTCAAAAGTTAGGGCTGATTTGTGAAAATCATTTCTGTCGTGCTTTTCAGTACCGGGATCACAGGAGGCAAGAGAGCTCAGAGCCTGTCTGTTTGGGGTGTGTTTGTTTCACCAGAGTGTTTAACTCTATTTACCCCTGAAGATGCGCTTTCTATCTGGTGTTGAAGCAGACGGGTCCAACCACTTCAAACACCCACACACAGACGCACCTTTGGCTCTCCAGAGAGATGGGGGAAAATCGTCTAAAGAAAGGTTAAAATCTTGGGTTCATAGGCATTAAAAAAAAAAAGAAGTCAGGATTAAACAATTGTTAGGTGAGACTCTCCTAGTAGTATTTGTTGATGAGGTAAAATTGAACAAGAAACGAACAGCAAGTGTTGTTTATAAGCAAGCGGAGCCATTTAAAGGCCTAGAGAGGCTCTATAAACGCACATCGCCAAAGGTGGCAAAGGGCTGCACAGGCAATTCCCTGCTGCTGGCCTGGCGGCGGACTCTCGAGCTGAAGGGGACAGAGGGAAAAGGCCACCTGGAAGTGGCCTTCTGACATGGAGGGTGCAGGAATAGACTGTTGAGGATTATATGGGGCACTCGACTGAGCTGGGGAAAAACAGCCCAGAAACCACATGGTGGGCTCGATTTGGAAGCAAGTCTAACGCGTGAGTACAGCAGGGAAAGGGAGAAAATAAGAGGCTGACAGCAAGAAACAATTATTTTCAGACCCAAGAGGGTCCTTCTCCTCCAAAGATGGATTAGGCATGTCACCTAGAACCACCTCGGCAGGGCTGTTTTCCCGTTGCCTTCAAAGTCTTGCCACACAAAGCTCAGGAGAGGGCCCTCGCTCCGGCTGAAAGGGAAAAATAACAACAAATCTATACAGGAGCTCTCAGGCAGATGCCCGATCCCAGGGCCATCCCCTGTGGCCCAGGCCCTGGCCACAGCCTCCGGGAAGCCTAAGTGTGAACAGCAAGGGAGGGAGAGAAGCGGGGCAGAGAGAGGGCAGGAACCTGCCAAGCACTTAAAATAATCAAGTTATTGAAAAAACAATCATTCTGCTTACTCTCTATACACTAGGCTCGCGTGGAGGTTGAAGAATGGTCAGGACTGGCCCTAAAACACCCATAGCTCATCCCGGGCCTCAGTTTACAAGGGCTTTGTCATCACCAAGTTCCAGAGGTTGAATTGGAGCTCAACTAACCTGCCACAGTTTTAAACCTGGCGACCCATGTCTGCGCTGAGGGACTTCGGGCTGCCCTTCGGTCACCTGCTATGCTTCCAAGCTGCCCCACTCCCTCAGTGGTGAAAGCCTACCCTCCTTTGGGCCTTCGCCTCAGTGGGCCATCAGGAAGAGTCTCACCTGAAACCCGGACCTGCTGAGATCTCCTGCACCCTCTCCCAGCCCCCTGCCCGAATTGCAACTAGAATTCCCCTTCCTTGGGCTCAACCTTGTCAACCTGTCCTGTGTAGTAGCACAGGCCCTGTTTGACTCTTTTTTCAAAAAAAAAGTTTGTTTATTTTGAGAGAGAAAGAGGGAGCGTGCACATGAGCAGGGGAGGGGAAGACAGAGAGGGAGAGAATCCCAAGCAGGTTCTGTGCTGTCAGCACTGAGCCTGAGGCAAGGCTCAAGCTCACTAAACCATGAGATCACGAGCAGAGCAAAATCAAGAGTCAGAGGCTTAACCAACTGAGCCACCCAGGCCTCCCTGGCTCTTGAGGGCAGGAGACACACCTACCTCCCACTAGCCCCTGGGAACCCAGCTGGCCAATTTCAGCAGGCAAATCCGGTGGCCAGTGGGGAAGTGCCGGGTGCTGATGGCCAGCTGGCTTCCCCGAAGGACCTGCTCTCCAGAGTACATCCCTTCCCAGAACAGAAGGCAACCAGGTCAGGGCTGAGAATCAGAGTCCATACACTCCAACTTGGCTTCACCTCCTCCAGGTGTTTTCTGTCCCTTGTTTTCCCCATAAGAGAAAGAAGTAACCTTGGCCGCTCAGAAAACAAAATGTAAAGGACACCCCAGCAATGGCCAGTAGCTTTCCTCCATGGGGAAGAGTTTAGGGGCCACGGGCGCCAGCTCTAGGGGCTCCTACACAGTGGCAGTGGAGGGTGCCGGGCTGCTCAGTGGGCTCTGTGGTAGTTCACAGTCCTGGACTTTGCTGCCGTGCAGGGACTGCCCACCAGCCTGGTGATCAGCCTAGGTGATCTCCCGGCTCCAGGACTCAGAGGGGAATTAGACACCAGCCACCCCGCGCTCCCTTTTGTTTAGGAAAAAGGAGAGAAAGAGAGAGAGTGAAAAATAAAATCCTCAGTCGTTTAGTACAAGTCATTTTACATGCTGGGATAATGAAGTATAAAAATGCCTTCAAAGAGCTGATTTCCTACTTTTAACTCACTGCCAGCCAAGCTCTTTGTGAGGCCTCTCCGGAACATGCATTCCTGTCCCACTCAAACAAAAGAGCTGCGAATTCATTAAACTATTTAATTATGCCTTTTTATTTTTCTCCATTAGCAAGTCCTACCAGCACAAAGTAAATAAAGCCACCGTGGTCTTTCCCCAGCAGACACACTGACTGTTTTTATTCTTTATTCAGTTTACAATATAAAGGGCTATTTTTCCCCCTCCTCCTATTCTTGGCGAGTTTCCTAGTACAAACCCTGCAAATAGAAGCACCCAACTGTACATGCAATGCATGAAGCTGGCGCAGGAACATTCAGCATTGCGAGCACATAGCCTAGACAGCTTTCAAAGTGCCCACAGCCAAAGGCAGCCAAACAGCACTTTACAGCCAGGCGCGGAAAAGATATTAGCTTTTTTTTTTTTTTATACTCTAGTAAATTTGCTTTTTACATCTATTTCTTTTCAGAAGGGCTTGTTATTGAGCTCACTGTCCACAAATTCCATTGATCTCAGGCTGTGACTCAATCCATATGCTCACGCTTTGACACCAGCACAGCAAGCAAGCGATACAAATCCTGTTCAGGCTACAAACTTATTGATTTTATAGATTTCCCCCAAAGTTGTGATAATGATATATCATTGTTAAATTTGGTAGAACAAACTGCTTTCCCAATCTGTCAATGCGAGCATGAAAACCAATTCACAGCCTTGTTTAGAAGGCTTTCCCATCAGAAGAAGGAGTACAGCCGGAGGAAGCGGACCACCGATACCTGGCGGCTGGCACCAGCGTGACAGAAGATGCCTTCCTCGCTGCCCTGTTCCGACCTGCAGCGCGCCGGGCTGCCAGACCTGTACTTACGGGCTACAATTATCCACAGCGATTCCTCCCCAGGACGCTCCGTATTAATTATTAACAACTGGGAGCGTGCTGCTTGGGTGACCCACATCAGTAGGTTTTAAAAGACAATTTTGGTAATTTTAATATGCTATTCAGATGCAGTTGGATCCATTAGGATCCCGGGATTATTGACTTTAATAGGTCAATTTTTTTCCCCTGTGTTTGCTCTCTCCCCTCCTCCCCCACCTTTGGGAATCAAGGCAACTGCTTCCAGCAGGGGGCAAGCATCAGACAATATTCCCTTCCGTTTGAAAGGATACACTTTCACTCTCAGCCTTGGATGGGGTCAAGGGACTCCCCTTGCCCAGCGCTCAACTCATTTCTACCAAACTGGTGGAATTCCATTAGCTTTACTCCTTCCTAGGGTACTTGTGACTCTAGTTCTCAAATGATGTCCCCAAGTGTCCATCCATCCAACTGCCCTCTAAATCACCCCACTTTCTGACTCCTCTTCTACTCACGCATTCAAATTCTTCCCTGCTTGGACATGTCTGCCTAACTCATCTCAACCTGTGTATTAGATTGTATTCCCAACTTCCCAACCAACTGGAATATGTTTTCAACTATTACTGGCTTATTTCCTTGGGTCACAATGATACTGATTATTTTTGATGCTTTCCAGTGTGTCTACGACTCCTATTCTACAACTATTGATCCTTAACACTATACAAATATAATTCTTTCTAAAACTTTAGTGTTTGCACAAACTTTTCTCCCTTTACCTCACCACCTGCTCTTTCCTGCTGTTTACTTTTTTACTAGAGGATTCACACAGACTCTCCCATACTAACCCGCTAGTCCTCTACCCACTAATTTAAACAAAACAGTCAAACAAAACATTCAGAAACTCTGACAGTGTCATCTCCTCAGATAAAACCCAAGTCTCTCTCTCTCTTTCTCTCTCTCAGTCAGAATCTTCCTTTGCCTTCTATTAGTGCCTTCTGTTTCTCTGCTGCCTCCCTCCCACCACCAAAAATGCAACTCCCTCTTATTTGAGGACATAGTTTCAGTCCCCAATCTACCTGCTTGACTTAAACTGGATGCCATGGGAAACGAGGTTTTGTCAGGTCATGGTATTCAGCTAAAATACCAACAGCTTTAATCTCCACAGTTTTATTTCCCCCTGATGAATGTGCTCAATTCCAACATGGGCTGAAACCTCGGCTTCTTACCGTCTCCTGAATGGCATCCAAGAATAAATGCGATCAGGCATGCCAACATTGTATGACTGTGCACGGACACACGTGGGCTCCCCATTCAAGTACACCCAGGCCTGGCCTTGCTTATCTTCTTTCATGTTAATAATAATTTACTTCCTGACATAACTTTCATGTTGGCAATGGATTTTCATACAGCTTTCTCACAATATAGGGAAAAAGCTTTAGGAGGTAACACTTTCCCCATAGTATAGATGAAGACATAAAGGCTGAAACATACTGGGGTGGAGTTAGTAGGTAGCATGGCTGATCCTCACACCTAAGCTCTGAATCCAGTGATCCTTCCAATGGACAATCATGTTCGTGAGCAGGACTCCCCCGCTCTTCTGCAATTCTGGAGAGTAGGGTGGAGCAGGCTGGAAGGGCGTTATAACATTTCAGAAAAAAAGCAGTCACTAAAGATCCCTAAGATGACAGATTTGGAACGTAAAGAAAATTTTGAAACAGGCTAAACATACAAGATTGCTTATAGTCACAGATATAGTATGGAATTCCCAAAGCCCTTGGAAGAGTTTCCAGAAAAGCACCAAAAGGGTAAGTCCCCAGCCCAGAAATCAACAATTAAATAGGCTGGCTATTCCTCTTGATCTACTCATTGCCCCTTCCAAATGGCTGACTGGGGTAACTTGCCTCCAGGCTCTCTCTCCCATCCTTGTAGGACAGATGGAAGGATACACCTTTCTGAGAGAAGAGTACAATTAAAGTTTTGTGATGAATAAGGTCCCCCCTCCCCCAGAATTCTTATTCTGAACACACACACACACACACACACACACACACACACACAGATCAAATCACCCTCCTGTTCATAATTGCACTGGACCAAGTGTGCGGAGCCTTCACACAGAATGATGGCTTCCCCTGTCTCCTGCATTTGTTCGGCTCCTTTGGGAGGAGCAATTTACAGAAAGCATTATTGATTTTTGCCATAATAGGTACAGAGATGCCTCACCGTCCCTACTCAGCTGGCTCGCTCTCCGCATCACAACTGTCAGGCCAGTTTGTGAAGCCCCGTCATTATTTTTTTTCAAGTAAATCCATCACAAGGTTGGGAGTGGGGGGAGGTGAGGGAAGTGATGAAAATAAAATTATTTTCACCTTGCCATATGAAAGAATGTTCATGTCCTTCGTTGGAAATGAGTGCAAGCACCATAGACGGGCAGAAAAATAAAAGAAAGGAAAGGAAATTTGCAGTATCTCAGAAACAAGACCTGATGAAAGACAAGGAGATCTAGTTGGGAATTATTGGAGATGCTTTTAATGCAGCTCTACCTGGCCTCCAGCTCACTGTCATGCCTCCTCAGGGAGCTAAGGCATCTGCAGACATTGTCTTTAGCACGAAATAAAGGGCAAGTGGACATATATTTGTTTATTTATTTATCTACATGTGTGCATCACAGGATGGAATCTGCCTTTAAATGCTTTTGTCAGCAGAAGACCCCCTGTAACAGAGACCACCAATTCCCATTCTATTTCGTTCCTTTGTGCCAGAAGCTACCTGCTCTACCCTCCTCCCCCAACTCACTATTCACCAGAGGCAACCACCATTTGGTTACTGATCAGCGTGTGAATGCAAATGCTTCTTACTTCAAGTATTTCTTAAAATGAGAAAGAGCCTCTTAGAAATCGCATGGAAAACAAACAGGAGGGCAGAAAAAACACACCAAATGCTTTAATGATGCTCAAACAAGCCTCTCGACATTCATGTCCTTGATGGGTCACTGGTGCATTCCCTCCAGCAGGTTTCTAGGCTGGTCAGGAAGGTCGAGGCTTATCATCCTTCATCCCTTCCTTGGGGCCTCCCCCGCTCTCCGACGCCAGTTCCCAAACACAGCCTCGTTTGAGGATCAGAAGATTTAATCCAAGAATTGGCTCTGGATCTCATTCCCAGCTCCTCAGTTCATTAGCCATGAAAAGTGATAGCCGCTTAAGATTTTTATGAGACATTGTTCCGAAGGCGGACCACAGAAAACTGCACAATTACACAGCGCTTTGCATACAGGCCACCAGCCTCTGGTTCAGACCTAAGGAGCTCAACAGCCACGGCAGAATGAAAAGTGGCCAGTTTGCTCTTGGTAAAAAGCTAGGATTTGCTGATGTTCTGTTCCAAGTGGTGCTTTCTTGAAAGGATACACTTATTCTGATATCAATTTGACACCTAACGTGTTATCCTTTCTCCACCACCCAACTACAAGAGCCAGCCCTTCAAAGCACACATGTCCCTCCCTCCCTCCCTCCTGCTTGGTGGGAACACCTGCAAATGTACAAGTTTAGAGGGACTGAGGTCTAGCTAAAACAGGCAGACCTGGAATCCACTTGGACCCTGACTTTCCGTGATCATGAACTGAGTTATGTTTAAAAGCAAAAATCAGGGGCATCCGGGTGGTTCAGTCAGTTGAGCGTCTGACTTTGACTCAGGTCATCATCTTGTGGTTTGTGAGTTTGAGTCTCACTTTGAGCTCTGTGTTGACAGCTCAGAGCCAGGAACATGCTTCAGATTCTGTGTCTCCCTGTCTCTCTCTCTCTCTCTGCCCCTCCCCCCCTCAAAAACAAATAAATGTTAAAAAAATTTTTTTAAAGCAAACACCAACCCCCCTGTATCAGACCATATGGAAAACACATTGAAATCAGGGTAAGGATTGGTATTAGTCCTATAAAACCTGTAATTCTGACTGCAACCTTTAACTATATTTCAATAATCCCACCTGAACATGGGGGCTGAGTAATGCTATTCTAGCTCTCCTCTATATCCTACCCAGAGCAAGATTAATTGTGAGGCGCTAGGAAAGACCATGGTAAAGGTCATTTGTTTTTACAAAGTTGGTAAAAGTAAGGTATGCTAGACAATCAATTAAGGCTGCTATCTTTCTTCATGATAGCTCTGTCACACTTCCCTTCATGTCAGGTGGCACCCAAATGGTCACCAGCATTTTTGGAATCTGGTTATGCTTAGTTTGGTTTTAGAGAAATACATTTATGTGAAGTTCATAGTCACATCCAAGAATACCTAAGTCATTGCTAAAGAACGCAATAGAGGAAAATTCCAGAAACACCTTGTTCCCAAATTAGTAAGTGATGCTCCAGGCACAGAGGCTCATAACTACACCAGGAAAGATTGGATGACAATCTGCCACAGTGTTGTGTGAGCCAGACACTACTGGGTTAAGGGTATTATAAGCATGATTTCAATTAATTCTCAGAATAACACATGTTTGCTGTTTATTTCACTTCTGTTTCACCAATGCCTAGAAAAGTACCTGGTCCAAAGTAGCTGTGTAATAAATATTTAAGAAATTGATGAATAACCTATAGAATAATGGGCAAGGACATTAAAATAAGGTCTCAAAGAAGAAATACAGTGAACCAATAAATAGTAGTAACTAACAAAATGGAAAATACAACAAAAAGTATTTTCAATATAACACACTGGCAACATTTCATTTGCTTCACGTTTTAATGACTACGTTTATTAGTGTGGAAAAGAGTTGCAGACAAAGGTTGCATGGGTATAAACTGGTACAGATTTTTTGGGTGACAATCTGGCCATACTTATTAATACCCTTAAAACATTCATATCCCCTGTCCACAAATCTCAATGTTTAGAAATTGATTCTAAGTATCAGATAATTACAGATGGATGTTGCATGTAAGATTTTTATCATAATGTTATTCAAAAGACAGAAGAGATAATACGTAATCTAACTGTCCATTTCCGTGGTTAAATATTATATGACTACATAAAATTTGGTCGAGTCATATACTAAACTGTAATGTAGCCATTTAAAATCATGATTTTCAAGTCGCATTTAATGAAAGAAAAATACACTAGTTATATTAAGTTAAACAAAACAGACTGTATGGCATGATCTCAATTTTGTATAATTCTACGATGTCTATAACACTGTATCTCTGCGTTGAAAAAAAGTCTAGGATATTACCCATAGAATAGAAGTTATCTCTATGTGATGATATTACAGGTTATTTTGTGTTTTTTTCCCCATACTTCCCCGTTTTTTCCAAATTTTCTAAAATTGCTAGTTCTTTTATAAGTATTTCTTGCTAATTTTTAATATTGTAAGAATGTGAAAACATAGGAAAGCTAAGGTACTGCATCTATTTTTGTTCTGATTATTCAGAGAACAGATAATTTATCTATTGTCCTTCCAAGTTAATAGCTTCAACTTTCTTATAAGGAAAACAGAACACTAGATTCATTCTTTGATAATGCTGTGACATTATCAGAGCACCTGCAGTCCACGACACGTCTTGTTTGTATTTTTAAAATATGAATTTGAATATTTGTGGGCAGGTCTACCTTTCCCAGCTTGCCACAGTCCTCAGTCCTGCACACAGTCTTATGTAATCCTGAGTCAAGTCTCAGTCCTTGGATTTGATGATCTCTAATGCATTTATCTATTTCAGTGAACGAAGTTTGCCATAAACAGAAATTCAAATTAGAATGAGAAGCGCCCCTAAGCCTTCTTAATTTATGCATCTGCCTGCACACTACTTACCCCTTCCCCATATATACTCCTACCTCCACTGCAATCAGGGCCTTACAGAAGCTTTAAATAGGTTTTCTTGTGCTTTGTAAGTAGCATCGTAAACAGAGTGTCTTAATCAGTTTGGGTCGCTATAACATAGACTGAGTACCTTGTAGTCAACAGAAATCTATTTCTCACAGTTCTAGAGGTTAGAAGTCTAAGGTCAAAATGCCAGCATGGTTAGGTTCTGGTAAGGGCCCCCTTCCTGGTTGTAGGTGGCCTACTTCTCCTTGTAGCTTCACACAACAGAGGGGAGAGAGAGAAAGCAAGCTCTCTCCTGACTTTTACAAGGGCAC
Source organism: Paguma larvata (assembly GCA_030068075.1). Lineage (NCBI taxonomy): Eukaryota > Metazoa > Chordata > Mammalia > Carnivora > Viverridae > Paguma > Paguma larvata. The sequence goes on from CM057841.1 coordinate 44,359,946, forward strand.
TAATTCTATTCATGAGGGGTCTCTCCCATGACATCACCTGACCCTACTTATCTCCCAAAGATCTTGGGGGATAGGGCTTCAGCATATGAATTTTGGGGGACACAAACACATAGTCTGTAACACATAGTTCATGGTTGTTGCTATTCATTGAATGCCTAGAATGTGCCAGAAAACATGCTAAGTATTTACAAGCACCTTTAATCCTTTACAAGCACCTTTAATCCTTTACTAGGATAACAATTCTAGAAAGTTATTTTTATTTTCATTGTATAAATGGTCAATAAGCACAAAAGGATTAAAGAATTTAAGCAAATAAATATTTATTGAGCACCTAGTATGAGCCAAGCCCTGGGCCCAGGTCTATGGTGCCGAAGCCCAGCTCTTTCCTCTGCACCTCACTGCTCTTTATCACAAAGCTTCTTCTATTTTATGCCCCCTTGTCTCTTCCACTAAGGGTATCCCTGTTCAAGGGCTGGCTTAATTAACTATTTTTCTATTTTAATTTATTTACATATTATAATTCTTAAATCATAATTCTACAGCAATCTTAATAAGAATGACAGAGGAATCGGATTTGGGTTATGGATAATGCAGGATACACAGTCCCTTTTGTACAACACTGCCAAAACAAAGACACATCGTCTTTTACTGTCCTCCTTGTTGTCCTAGCTGCTAGCTACATGAAGGAGCTGAGAAAGGGAACAGAACTATCAAAGAAGGCAATTTTACCATTAATATAATACAGAAAAAAGCCAGTGAGAAAAGATACCATAGAAATCATTAAGACAAGGGGTTAATCTGGAATTAAAACTGCTTTCATAAATGTATCTGGGTACCTGGGCACAGAGGAGGTATCCCCAAGGCAGAGGTAGCCTTGGGTCTTCTTCTGGAACACAGCTCCCTTTCAAGCCTCACTGGGCAAGGTGTTCCAGCTGTTCCCTCTAGGGCTTTATTTCTTCACTTTCCTGAAGACAAATGCAAGGAGATGCTCTTTGCTTCTCCCGCTATAGACCCAGGCTACATGAGAACAATATCTTGGTTCTGAAAACTGTACGTGACCAAGAGAAGTTATTATTAGCCAGTGTGAATAATGCCACTAGTATATTGCCCAGTGTTGATGGCTCTTTCCTTCATTCTCCCATTCAATAACTGTTAAGTAGTTACCATATGCTTAGGGCTCAGCCAAGTACTGAGCCTATAGCTGTTAACAAAATAACAAGGTCCCTGCCCTCATGGAACTTACAAGCTAATTTAGCAACAGACAATATACAAGCATCTGCAATTGGATCAGAAATAATGATTCAAGGAAACTAAAGAGGATGACACTCAATTGGTTGAGTGGCTTGGAGCATTGCTTGTTTGGACTTACGAAAAATGTAGAGTGAATTAAACAAATTCCAACCATCAGAATTCAATTTCAAGCGATCTGGGACACCAATACTATTTTCCCCAAAATAACTTATGAACCAAGAAATCCTCTCACACTTGATTCTGATTCTTAGGCAGCAAAATTAAACTTCTTTCAAATGCAAAAGTTCCTTTCTCTCATCTCCATTCAGACAAGATAGTTCAAAGCGCTGTAGACAGAGTACACCATGAAACACAACAGCATGAAAATTAGATATGCCCAAATCTCCAGAAAAGTGTACCTTTTTCCTAAGGAAGAACTAAATTGTAAAACTAAGCCATGTAGTGAGAAGATTCTGAATGGGGATATAAACCATGACACATTTAATGAAATTGACTCCAATAACCTAGATAAGGAAGATTTACGACATTTCTCTACAAATGGGATCTAACACAAAAAGATTCTCTAAGTCTCTCTGGAAAGGATACATTTTATAACTGTTTTAAATCTATTTAAATAATATGGGAAGATGCACACAAGTGTTAAGAGAGCTAGGTACTTCCCTATCTTTCCAAGCAGAGTGGTTGAATCACATGGCCCTTGTGTTTCCAACTGCCTCAGTTTTGAGCTCATCAACACTCATGCGGCCTCCTGATGTATGTGTGGTCTGAAAGCTAAATGCTGAGGTCAGATGACATGGTGCAAATGTTCTCCATTCCACTGATAAGACCAGTGCTCGTCATCCATTCTACCCAAGTGGCTCAGTGTTGCTTCAGACTTATTATGTAATAACACCCACTACCAGAAACATAGCCTTAGGGCACCAGAGTGGCTCAGTCAGTTAAGTTTCCAACTTTGGTTCAGATCATGATTCATGGTTCGTGAGTTCAAGTCCCATGTTGGGCTCTATACTGACAGCTCAGAGTCTAGAGCCTGCTTCGGATTCTGTGTCTCCTTTTCTCTCTGCCCCTCCCCCGCTCACACACTGTCTCTTTCTCTCTCTCAAAAATGAATAAACATTAAACCGATTCACAAATGGTTCAGAGTGGAAACACAGATAAACTGAACTTGTGTTAATGTTATGGAGTCTACTAGAGATCTAGGGAAGTATGACAAGAAGAACAAGCAAAATAAGATATTCAGAAATGAGTTGTACAGCTACAATGATATTCATTCTGGTGTTCTTCGGAAAATTCAAAGTAAGAAATAATGTGAGTATATAGCCATAAACGCTAAATTGTGCCACAAAATAGAATGCTACTCAGCCATTAAAAAGTGTTGCTGAAGATTACTAAGTAAATAAAAATGTTCACAATGTATTGTTGAAGTGAAAACACAACAACAGCACAGACAGCAGGATTCCAAATAAATACACAATCAGTAAAAAGATGAGAAGGATACACATCAGAATGTTTAAAGTGGCATCACACAGAAGCAAAACTAAAAATATCTCTAGTTTCTTCTTTTCACTTGTATAGGTTTTGCAGTTAAAAAAAATACATATGTCTCCCATGTGTGACTTAAATAGTTAAAAACTCTGTTATTAAGCCAATGAGCTATACAACCTGTGAAGTAATTTTTCCAAATATTGGACAAACCAGATGAATTCGGTGATCTTAATTTTCCTCCAACTCTAATGAGCAATGCTTCTAACCGTCAGAAGCTAAAGATAGCAAGAAGGGCAAGAAGATGAGAACACCCGAGAATACCCTAATGGTGTAAGTAGTTCAAAAAAAGTATCTATACTAGCATCAATAGACGGCTTGGCTTAGGCAATGGTCTGTAGATCACCACTGACCTTTGATGAAATGTTCATCAGAAAATTAGAAATGAATGGATAATTGGAATATTTTTCCATAAAAATAAAGCTATTCAGATTACAGTCTGTCCTTAAGTCTCAGGTATTTTCCTTCCCACTCTTTTTTTGAGAGGGGGGAATTGAGGAGGAGGAGTATGTAAATATCCATTCTTTTAAGAAACATGTTGGTGATAGTAAATAGCAACTAATACCCTTATGTAACAAAATAAAAAGCTGACAACTCCTGTGTCATCAGCTTCCAAAGCTTAAAATCATTTTTACTAGCCCTGGTAATTCAAATTTGGGGATCAACTACCTATAAATGGTGCATTTCTATTTACACACATTTTGTGCCAACAAGATTTGCAAGATCTGCGATCCTCAGGCAGAATATACCCTGTGGATGAATTGTGTTTGCTAAAAAAATGAGAAGTTTCTCATGAATATCCTTTTACTAGGCTCACATCCTCAGAGAAAACAACATGCTGGAATTGAAGACCCACTGTTCTTTGGGTGGCAGAGGGAGGAGAAGTGGCTTGGGGTTTTCCAGTCTGACACAGTGGGCTGTCTGGCTGACTTTGGTCATTTTTGCTATTTGCCTGACCCTTGTAGGTATCTGAGTCTGCTACCCTCTCAGGAAACACACTACCAGCCTGTGTTCAGAAAGGCATTTTAGGAAATGATGGAAGCCATGTTATTTTTAGTGAGATCAGAGAGACACTAGCCCCGATTCTTCTACTTAGCAACTTCCAGTTTTTGGGTCCAAGCACTTGGCATCACGGATCAAAGTTCTAGCAGTAGCCTTTCAGCTGTTGCCAGTAGCCAGGGCTGGAAAGCCAACCAAATACAAAGAGCAACCCTCAACCATTCCTTGCATCCCTTCCTCCACCCTGCACCCCACTACCCCCCTTGGGGGACCTCTCCTTTAAATATTTTCTTGCCTTGGCTTTCTCCTTCAGAATCACTCATACCATAAAAATAAATCAAAAAAACACCAAGAATTTTAAACACCTCAGTCTGTAATGGGATTAGAGCATCTGTAAGGTGTAAAAAATGATTTCATTGTTTCCTATAAACTGGCTCCTTCCTCACCAGAAAAGGCCTCAGTCAAGATGTAGAAAACAACTTTTTAAACAGCGTGTATTAAATCTGACAAACATCTGGTCAATCAAATTTACAGCAATACAGAGGGTCTAATAAAGGTTTATTTCTTCTTGAAGAACAAATTTAAAGATTTTTTTAAAAGCTTTTATATATAAAAAGAAAACTAGACCTGCATTTCTTGGCCCAGCCTGATTTCAAATGCTCTGTGCTTTGCCAAACCCTAGCCACAAAGGGTTCTGTTTTCTTGAAGCAGCAGCAAAAGAGAAATGTGCTCAAGCTGCAAGCCTGCAGCTCTCTTGAGTCACAGTGCCAAAGGCAAAGCACCCAGGAGGGCTCAGAAGGTGCTAGGATTCGGAGCCATGGTCCCCATCAGATAGAGTCCAAGGTGGTCATAGGGATTCCCAAGGAAGCACAGCTCTTCCTCCAATTAGCACCATTTCTCATTATTGCTGCTTCCCTGTGTGTGTGCACATGTGTTTGTATGCACATGTGCGCACGTACATGCGTTCAGAGTAGGGGATCAAGGAACGGGGTGGAGTCCAGACTATTTAGCATCCAGGGTAAGAGAAGGAGCTAGAGAAGCATTTACTCCCTGCTCTACTCTCCCTTTACTCCCTGCTCTAATTCTTTCATATCAGCAGCTATTAGGAACAAGATTAAGGACATAATTTAAGCTATGTGGAAGTAGGGCTGAGCAGTAGTGCTGAGAATGAAATCGGAACTCCTCCTTCAAACCATGAGTGACCAAGTTACAGACTCGGACATACATGCAGTCACACACCTTTATGCCCCTACCACACCCGCGCACCATAGGCTCACCAACAACTCTGAAGTAACCCCATTAGCCATAGCATAGGGTGGTGATATTTTGAAAACATTAAACTATTTAATTTTTTCCTTCAAGTGGATTTCCCTCACCATCCATTTAAATGAGTTTCATTGTTTCAAGAGAAGGGTGGAGAGGTAAAAACTCCCCTTCGTGGAGCTAAGCCTGGGGCGCCCAAATCAATTAGCCATGGAACAGAGTAAATGTAAGATATGATAAAGGATAACAGATGAGATATAAATGTCAAGAAACCCAGAGAAAGACTAGGATTAAAGAGTGATAGAAATTCTCATATAATGTTATTGCTAAGCACTGTTTGGAAATGGTTGAAAGAGTTGTTTAAAAGGATGGACTAGAATGAGGTTTTCAACCCCTGCAACATGACATTTGGTGCTAGATAATCCTTGTTTGGGAGAATTCCCAAATACATATCTTAAGTATCCTATAGGATATTTAATACCATCGTTGGTCTCTATCCACTAGAAGCCAGCATACAACCCGCACCCCCAGGTTGAGGTGACCAAAAATGTCTACAGACATTGCCAAGAACCCCTAGGGAGGGGGAAAATCATTCTTTTTTGGGACTAGAGATCCAAGGTACTAGAAGTACCACCCTAGTTCTCAGAGAGTACGCTGGAATACAAGCAATCAAGGAGGACCAGATGCCTCAAAAGGGATGGATGTGGAATTGATGGGTGAACTGGTAGACCAGGAGACACCACACATGGAGGAGACCAGAGGCAATGGCCAGGCCAACAGAGAGCCCAGAAAGACCAGGTAGATCCAACTGAACCTCAGTGGGTATTGCACTGCATGTCAGGAAACCTCTCAGGCCACCCACACCAGAGGAAAGACCCAAGAAGAGCACACATATGGAGGACCTTCTCTTGTCAGCCACCATGAGGAAGACATACGCTTCCCCTGTACCCAGAAGCTACTGGTATAGTAGAGTTGCAGTGGGATTAGACAGTTTAAAAGAAAGAGAAACAACCCTCCCTGAAAAGGTGTTTGAATCTTACATTCGCGGGTTGGAGCTGCTAAACAGTAAGATGAGACCAGTTATAATCAGAGTTGTACCAAGTGTCCAGGACCCTCTGCATTCTATTCCAGATTTTCTTCTGCTCCCTAGGTTTCTGTCCCTGATTCTCATGAGTGACTCTGCTTCTGATCTATCACCCTGGAATTTTCTTTTTTTTGTTTCTTCCAACCTTCAACTTCACTATTTGCCAAAGAATCATGGCTCTTTCTGATGTAGGAAAGCCCTAAGACACAACTCACTGACTGATGTTCCAGTTAAACAATCCCTTTGGTGGTCAAAGAGGAATTTCATGGCTGCACTAGACTGTTCTGGATTCACAGAAGAAAAGCTAACAAGTAAATCATCTAGAGCTACACTGTCCAGTATTAGCCACTAGCCATATATGGCTACTCAAATTTAAATTAACTAAAATTAGATTAAGTTAGACACTACAGCTCCTCATTCACCATTATACTGAATTGTATCCCCCTCCCCAAATTCGTATGTTGAAGTTCTAACCCTAATATCTCAGAATATGACTATATTTGAAGATAAGGTCTTTAAAGAGGTAATTAAGTTCAAATGAAGTCTTTAGTGTGGGCCTTAATCCAATCTTATAAATGCCCTTATAAGAAGAGTAAATGTGGATACACAGAGGAACGCCAAGGATGTGTTCACACAGGGGAAAGACCATGTGAAGATACACAACCAAAAAGGCAGCTATTTGCAAGCCAAAAAAAGAGGCCTTGGAATGAAATCAATGTTGCCAACACCTTAATCTCAGACTTCTAGCCTTTAGAACTGTGAGAAAACAAATTTCTGTTATTTCAGCCACCTAGTCTGTGGGATTTGTAATGGCAGTCTTAGCAAATTAACATAGTCACGCTAGCCACAACTCAATAACCACATGGAAGGAGCAACAAGTTCTACAGGGTAGCACCGTTCTACAGCTAATAGCAACCGAAATAAAGAGAAAACACATCTTACTGTGGCTCGCAACTCATTCTCATACATGAGATAACTCATATTATTCTCATACATGATAACTTGTGATTTTTTTGACAGCCATGGTATCCAGTTAATGACTCTCTTCTTCTTGCCTGTATATTCAGCTAGAGCTCAAACAGCCATGCAGAGGGACTTGAGAACCTGTAGCTTGTGACAGTTTTCCCTCTGTATCTAACAAGAACCTTGTACCTCTGCTTGAGAGTCACGGTGACAATACACACGCATACACACACTCTACCTTAATAATAAGAAGAACTAATAACCTTGCCTCCCTGGGTGCGTGTGCGCGCACACACACACACAAACACAGAGTCATAACTCTATCTCATTCTCTAAACTGTGTAAAGAGAAGCTATTGATGCCTTCCCCCTTATCTCCTCAGGCCACCAAAGAGGGAATCGGCAAAATGTCCCATAAACTTTGCCTTCCTGTTCTATGTAGCCAAGATGGGTCTATTTGACTAGGAGCAGAAGAAAGGCCTGAAGTGCTAAGAAATTAATGTCCAGGAATGGCCCCTCCACCAACAAAAGACAGAAGTCACAAATAACTTTCTTGTCCCTCCACAGCCCCATTCTGAAGGATGTGATAGGACTTCCAACAGGAAGAAGTTCCAATGGCCCACAGTACTAACCTACTTGCCCACGTCCCTCATGAGATGTCTTCCTTCCCCCTACTCCCTTCCAGCACATCTGGGACCATTTACCAGATGAACTGCTTGCTTCAAATCCTTACCCTGAGATCTGCTTCTGGGGGATCCCCAACTAAAAACCCATGATAGACAGAAGCCTCTCCCACAATCTTGACACACACAAAGGAGAGGGACTGAATTTTATACACCAACTTTTAATGCTTTTAGACACCCTTAGACCTAATGGCCTGAGGATATTTTCTTACCATAGGCACTGTTGAATCTCATAGAGACACTGGTGGGTCCCTCTTCTCAAGAGGAAAGAAATCTACAGTTGTTTCCATGGTATGATCTAGAGGCTGTCCTGAAGAGGTGTTCCACGTGGCCCCTTTCAGGATAAACAGAGAACTACAAATAAGGTAATTTCTAGAGATAAACTGGACACATAGGCATCAATCCACAGAAGACTGATTATCCTGAATGGTTAATACAGAAGGCTGCTATGGAACAAACTGTTATTTTTCTGATTCTCTACAACACAAATGTTGAAAGTCTTAATGACTGTTTAACGAAGACTTATTGGGTGATAAATACAGAAGAAAGCATGCTCAGTATGGAAATCAAAGTAAGAGGTAACTGCCTGCACTACAGCCCACAGTTCCATTCACCCTTTCACTGCAGCTCAAATTCCATTACACAAAAATTAATCCTTCTATAATACCCTCTCTCCCGAAAGAAAAAAAAAAATGAGTATCAGTGGACAGTTTACTTATATCATCTAAATATCCAGTGCATTATACATAAGGAAGCCAACATTTCCTTTTAAGAGATTTGACTCCTGGAAGCTAAGGAAAGTGGGCAAGTACTCAAAGACATCCAAATTCCATATGGCTTCTGCCTATCCCTGAACGTTGGCATCAAGTTCCCAATTGTACTCTTCCCAAGAGGCCCACTTCATGCACAATTCAAAGGAACTTAAGCCTCATTCATGCTAATGAGGCCCTTTATTTGTCCAACAAGACAGAAAGAATTCCAAAGCTTGATATTTCCAGCCATTTTTTTTTTTTAACAGAGACCAAGCCTCAGTTACTAGGGACTTCAGGAACAAACACCATGGCCACCATTTTTGTCCCATGAGAGCAAAATAGACGGACGAATTCCAAGGAACAAGATGCAGAGTTTCAAGCTTACTCAAGTAAGACCTTGGACTCTCTCCATAGATGTCGCTGTGGCCCTGTCCAGGGCTTAGCAGAACATTCCATATCTTTGAGACACAAGGCAGCCAGAGTAAAAGAGTGAATACTTGAAAATTAATGATGTCAGTCTGTCTTCATATATCAAGCTAATTTGAAAGGGCTTTAATTTTCTTAAAGGATAAAAAAAGGTTTCTTTGCTAGATTAAACTTGCGATTGTCATTCATATATTGTTTATAAGGTAGTCATCTCTTTGCTCCGTATTTTTTTGTTTTTGATTTTGTATACTAGTTAGCAGTGAAGACTTGTCTGCGTGTATCAGAAGGAATAAAGAGAGAAACGTCCTTAACTGTCAGTTTTAATAAGAGGAGTCAACATGCCTCTATTCAGGTTAAATATTGTCCTGTCACATTTCAATAGAGTCAACAGATTTTTTAAAAAGAAAAGTCAAAAGCACTGTGTATGCAAAAAACCCTCCCTGTCATAGAATGTCAAAGCCCTTCTTTATCTGGGGGAGGGGCGTGGAGGTAGGACAGAAAAATCTTTTGTAAAACGTGAAAAATTACCACTCATAATTGGCGCTGACATAAAAAAGGTTTTTTCTTGTTAGAAAAACAAAGAAAATCTCTAATTTAATAATCACCTGCAAAGTGTTATTGTGATGGGAACAAAAAACACACAATCAAAGTCATCTTTTTAAAGTAACTATAGTGTTTTAAGCAATCACTGCACTTTATAACAGCTCATACACATACCAGTGATGTTCGGAGGGGAAAAAGCTATTCCAAACTCCTCAAGGAAAGTTTCTGAAATAAGGAGTGACAGGCTACAATAAGAAAATGCAAATGGGGCATTATGTTCAAAATAAAGGCAAACAAGACTTTTTTAAAAACCCAAACATATTCCTGGAAGCAGGAGTCATTTAGGCTTAAATTACAGGAGAAAAATCATGCTTTATAGGGGGATTGAAGGGTTAATGATACATATTTTGGAAAGAAGCACTAGACAGAATTGGACATATTCTGAGCAAAGAACAATCTGAAATATAGACTAGCAGAATAAAACCACTTTTCTGTTTCAAATGCCTGCTGCTTTGTTAAATATCCCTACTTGGAGTTGCAGGATTTCCTATTTTTTTTTTAATCTGCAGCAAACACTGTAGTTTTAGACATTATTCTAACTCTGAATGAAACTATTTCCTTTTAATAGCCATTTCCACAAATTAGATGAGTGTGAAAAGTGTGTACAGCTTTCTAGACTAAGTAATAATCTAAATAATCTCAAATTTGATAATATCAAACCAAACAGGATGAACTCTCCTAAGAATGACAAGGAGGCCTGACTCAGAATTTCAGTACTTACTTGTCATTAATACCCAGGCTTGGTTGCTAAGAAAACAATGCTGCAAAGTGCTACCTTCAACAAAGCCTAATGAGTTCTTTGGAATAATATGCTTGCCAACAAAGGAAGATCAGAGTTATTTGAAGTTCTTTAAATTAGCAATGAAATCAACACACAAATCAACAACCACAACAAAATTTGCCTTTCAGTAGGGTGACTATAGGTCCTGATAAACCCAGGCCAATCCCAGGGTGTTCCTGTAGTCCTGGGGTCTCATTTACCTGAGAATTTGTCTTGGATTTTTCTCACATTAATCATGTATCGATCCAGGATGGATCTAACAGACCTGCACTTTGTAACTCTAGCTTCTGCCATGGTATTGTTTACTTGCGGATGGCACGCATGTGTAGTAACAGCATTCTCACTTTTGTACATGGTTAAATCTGAAAGAGGACCACTGTTAACCCATGTCTGTCTTAAGACTCATTCCAGGGGCAATTCATACTTCTTTTTCAAGGAGAGCTTGCAGGGGATTTGCAGATAAAATAAGCACTTAGGGAAATCTAACTCTTTTGGTTGATGGTGGTAGTGAGAAAGGTATTTGTCACCACTGCTTTTGCTGGCTCCTTGGGTACCATGGTCCATGCCTAGAAGACGCACAACGGTGGTGGAATCGGCAGAAGTGGAAAATTCTGGCAGTCTTGTCATAGATCATAGAGAGTAGTCTGTGTACTTTTTCTATTGGGCTCTGTCCCTTCGTGTCTGGTGAGAACCTATGACTACTTATTTAATATCCAATAATGCTTTATATTTTGCAACAAACTCTTCAGCCAGCAATGAGCTCAAAACCACAAAAAGAGATGTTGAAAAGAAATTCAAGTTCGAATTTCTACTCCTTAAAAAAGTGGATGAAAGCTTGTAACTAGCACAAAAGTTACGTTGACATTGACCACCTACAATGGAGAGATCATAGTGATACCACTGAGTACGAGAGAAGCTAAAGATATAATCTGCTGAACAAATACTATGGTCCACTTAAAAAGTTAATTATTCTAAGAAGATGATACCAAAAGATGATGATTTAATATGTAATGCTGCAGGTCTGACTGTGTGCCACTTTGCCAACCATGACTTTTCATTTAGATCAAATGTCATTTTTCTCTTAATTTTACTTACTTTAGGTTTCAATTGAAAGAGATGTTAAAATTTACATTTTATATACTCAAAATTAAATTAATTGAGGCAGAAAGGTTTTATGACTAAGCTGATATAAAACTCATTTTTAAAAAAAGATTAGACCATGAATGTATTTTTCTTTCTGTGCTACTCATCATTAATTTTTTTTTAATCAGTTGGGTTTCAGATATCAACTTTTGAAGAACTACTTTATAAATCAATCTGTTTCACAGTGGTATGAATTTTATAAATAAATGAGTCCTCTAAATTTTGTTCACATTTTGTTAAAAATCAGTTAGAGGGCTTTAATTAAGTATTCAATAAATGAATACCCAAAGACTACAGCCTGAAGAATTTAGAAAAATCACAATAACTGGGAGAAAAATTTGTATATAGAAATACACTGAAATTTATCCCCCAAAAAGCAAGAAGGAAATTTAAACATATTAAATTATGAGAGCACATATGATATAAAGATTTTGAAATTCTAGAAGTAGTCTTTAGAATATCTCGAATTGTACAAAGAATATTTGGATGACTCTCTTCTCTAAAAGTTACATAAATGCATGTCTTTACTGGGATAAACTGAAATTGAGAAAATTTAGGATTCTGCAGCAGCTTAACTTGGCAAAACATTCAAAAGATTTACAGAGAGGCAGATAATTATGAGTTTTATCTTACAAACTTTTCATCACAACAGATTTCCCTGAATTAAAGCAGTAAGACAGTATCCATGAAAACATTTGGCCTGAAATATTTACATACTTCATTATGAAGGGGGCAAAAATAAACAAATAAGTAAATAAATAAGAAGAACTGAGATATGATCTATTTAATAGAATTTTCCCCTGAGTTCATCAGATATTTGAGTATTTATAGAGAGAGTAATTATTCACTTAAGAGTGTCATAGTAACTTAAATAATGTCAAGAGTTTCAAACAAAACATGCAACTTTGAAAGTTGCAGGCAATTTTATGAAAAAATTTAAATGTAATGATAACATTAAAAAGAGTATATTCTTCAGAATACAAGTGATACTTTATTAGAAACATGGCTAGGGAACTTACAACAGTAGGGAATCTGTACTAAGAATAATTACTTAGTATACATTATTTTTAATGTCCACATAATATAAAAAAGTATTTTATTTTCTTATACACTGATATGTGTTATTTTAATATTTTAAGAGGAACTGTATTTTTAAAAATTTTTGAATAGAACCATTTATAAGCCCAAACAATAAAATATCTCTGCAGTTATTTTTAAAATATTTATATACATACTGGTTGATCCTTTTAACCATTGTTAAGTGTGTAGTTCAATAACATTAAGCACATTCACATGGTTGTGTCATCACCACTATCCATCTACTTAACGTTTTTCTTCTTACAAAAATGAAACTCTGTACCCATCAAACAATAACTTCCTATTTTCCCCCTGCCCCTGGTCCCTGGAAACCACTACTCTGCTTTCTGTCTCTATGAATATGACTCCTCATATACCTCACCTAAGTGGAACCATATAGTTACAACAAAGCACCTTTTGATCAATCAACAAATAAGTATGCCAGTTACAGATTTCTCATTCACTCTCAAAAATAACCTGGAACACAAATTATATACGTTCAACATATGTTTGAGTGACATCACCAAACCGTGACACCTTGCTATTCACCAAGAAGTAAGGTTTCTCCAAACTGTGAGATTTCCATTACATATCTGTGAGCCTAGAGACATTCCTTGCTGAGTCATGTCATCATGTGACTTTGTACAAACGCCAATATAAGTAAGAACTTTGGTTGTTTCCCAGCATTCCCCCTTCCTGCATGGTTTGAGTCAGCAGTGCCACCAAGTGACATTTTATGTAAGCTTTGGAAGGCAGAAGTGAGGCTGCAGACTTTTTTTAATGCTCTAAAGGCTGGTGCATATGATTGGGCACCAGGCGTAGTGACAGCTCATATGCTCTGTTGGGGACACGCTGATGTGCTGTAGCCCTTGGAGCCACAGTTTCTCCAGCTTCTGCTGCTTCAACTCCTCAGTCCTCGGCCAGGTCCACAAGAAGCTCCTTGGCGAAGGGTGCTGTCAGTCACTGACAGCATTGAGATTGGAAGTGGTCAAAGACAGACGGGGATTCCGGTTGTTTCTACTGGCTTCAGTTGTCCTCATGAGTTTCTAGTTCAGCCTCACTCTTAGCCGTTTCAAGCTTTTCTTCCCAACTCCTGGTCTGATTGACCAATGGTAATTCTAATTCCGGAGCTGGGTGCCAAAGCAACAGCCTACCTAGATCAATCTACTTGCTCCCACAATGTGTAAGGTTTAAACCCTGTAATAAATCCTTTACCCTAAGCACTCAAGATTGTTCTGTTTCTCTGATCAAACCTTGACACATCATCTCAATTCTTCAAACTCAGGTGGTTCCCGGGCTTGATTTTATAAACCACCTGCCAGATACAAACACTGAATTTCATAGCCACTTTGATGTTTATGAAATTGCTTTCAAATGATATGTAGCTAACTGAAATAAAATGATTGAAGGAAATACAGAGAAGAAACACAAGAAAAGGCAGTGCTTTTTTCCTTTGGAAAGAGCAAACTTCACTCCTCTGTGAAAAGTAAAGTCCAAACGGAAAGACTGCTGGCCCGTATATAGAGATCAAATCATATCCCCACTTTATAAGAACCTCTCATCTCACCCCACCTTTGTAACCATTATCAGCCATTTGAGTTTGTTTAATGGTGCATTCTGGCACAACGGGAAGACAGGCGGTCATCTTAAGTAAACTTAGTATCTTAAAGAACAATGAGGGGCACCTGGGTGGCTCAGTTGGTTAAGAGGCCGACTTTGGCTCAGGTCATGATCTCACTGTCTGTGAGTTCGAGCCCCACGTCAGGCTCTGTGCTGATGGCTCATCAGAGGCTAGAGCCTGCTTCGGATTCTGTGTCTCCCTCTCTCTCTGCCTTTTTCCTGCTCACGCTCTGTCTCTATGTTTCTTAAGAATAAATAAATGTTAAAAAAAAATTTAAAAAAAAAAAAAACAATGAGAGTTAGGACTTTTAAGAGATTCCACATTCCTCTTAACATATCCTTTATTCATTGTCAGTTCTGCCAGATTCCTGGAGCATGGAGGACACAAGGAAGGGTTGGAGCAGTAGGATGGGTAAGGAGCCAGTCATGTTCTGGTCTTTCTCTATGGTGTCATGAGTCTATTTTGGATAACAGATAAATATGTTTGGCAAATACAAAACAAAATAAGAAAAAAAAGTTTGTTCATTTTCGTGTTTGCAGACATTAAGATAAATACCACCATCCCAATTCTCAGGTGCCTCGAAGTTGTTTAAAAAGATGCCTGGCCTTTTTCCAGCATGAGGAATCATATGAACGCCATTTATAAAAATTAACAATTAAAAATCTTTCCCCAGAAAATGAGCGCTGTACAAAAGCTATTCAAAGCTTCAAAGCAAGGGTCTGTGAAGGCCCCATACACTTGGGCCATTTGAGTTATTTCAATTTACTTCAGGAAAAAAGGGAAAAAAATCCCACAAAGCTGACATTATATAGTAAAGTTTCAGGGATACGGGAGCTATTTAATCATTTTGTGTGTTACCCTGGCTTTTCTGCAGTCTCTTTTTCCTGTGGTTTTGTTCTTGGGCTGCTCATTAGCACCTCCCCCAGAGAGTGGGCAGGAGAAGAGAAAAAGAGATAAAACTCAAATCAGACAATTTTATCAGTCAGCCTGTCAACAAGTTGAATATATTGAGAGCCCAGGGGGTGCAGAGGCACTTTTTAGTAGCTCCGATAAAAGGTTTGGTGGGGGAGGAGGTCAAAACTAATGGCAACATTGAGATTTTTTAGATTATCAAGGGATTTTATTGATTTGCGCCCTCCACATCTCCATTAGTGCAGTTAATCAAAAGTGGGGAAAAATAATTAAGCATCTACAGAACTTTCTTAAAGAAGACACTTAAAAATCTATCACTTTTATCCCTCTGAGTTTGGGGACCTGTTGGGCAGTTCAAACAGAAAACAAATAAATTAATTCCCTTCGCTTTGTCTAGATTCTTAAAATTGCAACTGTAAGGAAAAATAAAAACCTTCACTGCAGGTTCTCTGGCTCTCCAGCCACCTCCCCCTGTCAGTCTGACTCCAGCTAAGAGAGGGGCAGGACCCATGGAGAGGGTACATCTGAGTGAAGCAAGAAGCAAGATCACTGCCACCAAAATGAGCCGAAGCCTGACAATGAAGGATGGTGTTCGCCACAGACGCAGTAAAATTAACAACGTGTGCTCTGTGCGTTGACATGGATTTCCATCGAACCTTGCTGTCTGGGCAGAGACACAAAATCCTCCATCATGTTGGGAGGCCACGCAACACAGGCTGCATTAAAAAGAAACAGTTGGGTCTGCCCACTCTTTCTTAAGGGCATCTTTTTATTAGTTTAAGCCTAGAGTTATGAGGCACAAGAAAAGACTCCCCATGCTAGAAAAGCGCCAGCTGTAGGGTAGAACTCTTGAAATGACTGCGCAAGGGTACCAACGTTCTGTTGGTTCCGGTGCTCTGGAAAACTCATGGGGTTCTAAGACTATGCATGAACCGGTTTGCACCTATTTGCACTCAGTTACTTATCCTTCTTCCCCGCTGCTATGTTTCCCAGACAGACATGCTGTGGGGGCTCAGCAGATGGGGGGTAATGGTGAAAGATTCAAAGATGCAAAGACAGGACAATCAGACTATTTCTCCCCGTTCCTCAGGCTGCAGCCCCAGAAGCTTCCTCATCTGTGTGGCTCTGGTTCCCATCAGACAGGATTACTGGGGTTCTAACTACAATAATCCCTAAACAGCAATACCATGTCCTCCCTCTATCCTCTGACCAAGGAATGGCAGTGACTTCCTACTGTTGCTAATTTTTGACTGGCCTCGCTATACCCTCTGCACTCCAGCCTCTCCAGCACCTGTACATCTGACTCAAGGAATTGAATTTGCTCCCCTTTAAACGCCAAAGTTGTTTCTGCTTTCCTGCTTGGATCCTGACTGACACACTGTGGCGGTGCATTTTATAGATTATTTTCTCTCTTGACAGGTGACTCAATAGTAGGAACCTACTCTTTCATGATTTCATCTTCTGTTAGAACAGGGTATCTCAACTTCAGCACTACTGACTCATTGAGATGGGGGACGCTTTGCTATAAGGGGGTGCCCTGTGCACTGGAGGTAATTTAGCAGTGTCCTTCTCCTCCACCCAGTAGATTCTAGGAGCACCTCTATAGTCATAATAATTGAAAACATCCCTAGACATTGCAAAGTGTCCTCTGAGAATAAATGCTCTGGGAGACATGGTAGCCACAGCTCTGGGCTTACACTCGTAGTTCCTGCCCTACGCCTGGTCAGTGAATTGGGCTTAGGAGCATGGAAGGCAGGGTCTCTGATCAGTGGGGTTCTTAGTGGCCTCTTCCAATGATAACGGTGGATTCTCAAGAGTTAGAGACAAAGAGTTCCACAGTTATACAGTTATCTTAAGCCATGAGGACTCTGAAGACTAAAGAGAACCAGTTTCCTTCCTCTCTGGGGAAAATGATGGTCTAGGCTGGACCGTGGCTATAAGAAAGGCAAAGGATTCTCACTTGCCACTTCTCTTCCAGTGGAGCCCCCATGTATGAAAAAATGCAGTGCTGTCCACACGCCCTAAGGTCTTGCCTGTCTGCTTTCCACTTCACCCTGTTAAGTGCAAACCAGCCAACTTGCACTTGGCCCTGGTGCACTTGGTGACGACCTAAGTTTCCTCTTCCCAGTCCCTTGCCTTTCAGAAAAGGTAGAAAGGTACTGTGGCACCATCCACACAACATGGCATCTGAGTTCCTTGCAGCCTGGAGGTAGCACAGTAATTTAATTAAATGTCAACCGCCCCCCCCCAGGTATTATATTTCAAATGCAAATAATATAAGATTGTGGCTGAGTCTTTAACTCATGGAAATCTAGAAAATCAGGTTATGGTCGCTCCTAGAATTAACATTCCTCTACACACTCCTTGGACAGTGGGCCTGTTTTGTGTTGCTAACTACCATCAAGTACACACTGAAGTACCTGAGTATTTGCTGGGCAGGCTGGGAAGTCTGGTCCCTAAAGGTTGAGGTTCTCCCTATTAAAAATGAATATCCTTCAAACTGGACTTCTGATCCTCGAATGGGAGCTGTTGCCCAGCGGTGTGAAAATCAGATGGGAAAGTTCTCTTCTAGCCCAGATCCACTGCTGACAACTGTTCTGTCTCTCCCTTTGCTCCTTAACTTCCCAAATCATTAAAAACAAAATTGCCACGCATTTCCTTCAGCAAGATGCTATCCACAATAAAGTGGCAGTCATTTTACTGTGCTTCAAATGCCTTCCAAAAAAGCAAAACATAAATGCAAAATACTTAAAAGTCTACTTTATTTGAGAGATGAAATGACGTATTTCTGTTGGTCTTCTCTGAGCTGAGATCTAGTGAGATGGTACTTGATGAACGAAGAACCACCAAATCCCGAATTCTCAGCCCACAGTAAATTATTAAAGAAAGAAACCCCTGCCTTCAATCATGTCCCTCATTATGGAATATATGGGGGTCAAAAAGTCATATCACCGGGAAGAAAGAGGCCTTTCCTGGAAGGACACCCTGAAGTTCCCTTGGTTACTCATGTACCTGATTGATCATTAAGATGGCCATCGTAACTATTCGATTAGGACAATGAACTTTTGGTTTTCTTTTTTTTTTTTACATAAATTAAGTGATTAAGGCCCTAAACTTATTTTTTTAATAAAAAACTTAAGAGGATATCCATTGTACTTCTTTCTGAAATGCTCTTGTATGTAGGGCATAAAAGGGCAAAAACGGGCCACCTCCTCGTCAGTTTATTTAAGAAGTGACCACAAACAGAAGCATCACCTTTATAAAGTATCCACTTCATGTGTCAAATTAGCATGATACTCTTATCACAGTCGCAATTAGGGCAACACTGAGACTTGAGTTCTCTAGAGTTTCTGGATCCTGGAAGCCCATGTTGCTCCAGACGTCCCTCTTTCTCCATGGCCCCAAATCTGGTCTATAATTTCTCTCACAAGTAGAGTCTCCGCTGCTCTCCCCTCTCCTGCGTGTTTATGACATGAATGGAAGGAGTGGAAGCAACTGTGCAGATGCTCTAAGCGGCATCACTACAAATTCGTAGCAGTTTTATTTGGGCAGCAGACAGCTTTGTTTCTAACAATTGCCTTGGATACTCCGTGAGCACCAGAGAACCTGGAGCCCTGAGCCCCATGAAGTAGGAGACAAAATGCCATCATTTCTAGGACTATCACATTTACTTACTTATCTCTCTATACTTGCATCCTGTATTTATTGCATATTTTACTATGCAAAACAACACAAGGTAACCCAAGGGAGACACTGGGGAAGGGGAAGACAGGGAATCATAAGGAGTATAAGCTGGTTCCAGAAGTAGATAAATGAAAAATAGCACTGAGTCTTATGGTTCCCAATGAACCATCGATTAGGTTCTAAGAATTTCTGGCAACAAAGTCAAAAAGGGAAAACTTAATCAGTTATCATGTCTCCAGTGTTCATAAAATGAAAACAAACCAGGAGAAATCCAGAAACTCCTGGTGCTGAGATTAAGTGGGTCCCCATTTGGCAAGTACGTATCACCAATATCGAGATCGTCAATCCATAACCAACTCAGATTTCCAAAGTATAAACCTGGAATATTTCATTATTCACATCTGTGAAGAAAGCTACCTCCCTAGGACCATCTGGCCACTGAAGTTACTGCCACTTTTCAATGTGCTTATGAACACAGACATATATTACTTGCCATCTTATTTTATTCAGTCTATTTTTATCATGTTTAAATGATGCCTAGTAGTGAAGTAGTGAGATCATAGGGTGGTTCTATTTTTAATTTTGTGAGGAACCTCTACACTGTTTTCCAGAGTGGTGCACCAGTTTGCATCCCTGCCAGTAGTGCAAGAGGGGTTTCGTTTCTCCACATCCTCACCAACATCTGTTGTTTCCTGAGTTGTTCATTTTAGCCATTCTGACAGGTGTGAGGTGATATCTCATTGTGGCTTTGATTTGCCTTTCTCTGATGATGAGTGATGTTGAGCATTTTTTCATGTATCTGTTAGCCTTGTGGATGTCTTCTTTGGAAAATTGTCTATTCGTGTCTTCTGCCCATTTCTTCACCTAATTTTTTGGGGGGTGTTGGACTTGATAAATTCTTTACAGATTTTGGATAATAACCAGCAATTGCACTACTAGGTATTTATCCAAAGGATACAAAAATGCTGATTTGAAGGGGCACATGCACTACAATGTTTACAGGAGCACTATCAACAATAGGCGAATTATGGAAAGAGCCCAAATATCCGTTGACTGATGAATGGATAAAGAAGATATGGTATATATACACAATGGAACACTATTTGATGATCAAAAATAATGAAATCCTGCCATTTTCAACAACATGGATGGAGGTACAGTGTATTATGCTAAGCAAAATAAGTTAAAGAAAAGACAAATATATGATTTCACTCATATGTGGAATTTAAGAAACACAAAAGATGAACATAGAGGAAGGGAAGGAAAATAAGATAAAAACAGAAAAGGAGGCTAACCATAAGAGACTCTTAAATTAACAGAACTGAGCGTTGCTGGAGGGGAGATGGGGGAGGGAGGGGCTAAATGGGTAATGGGCATTAAGGAGGGCACTTGTTGGGATGATCACTGGGTGTTATATGTAAGTGATGAATCACTGGGTTCTACTCCTGAAACCAATACTTTACTATATGTTAACTAACTTGAATTTAAATAAATTAAAATACCTTAATGGAATGTCTCTAAAAGGACAGAGGACCCCCAAGTTATGTACAAAATGATGTTTGAAGTGAGTATGTAGGTAGATTGATTATTGTTTCCATAGCCTCCATTAGATTCTCACAAGTACCTACCACCAAAATGGTTAAGAACTCTTCAACCACTAACAGCATTTGACAAGCAGATAGGTTCTGGTCTTCTTTTAGGCCAAGGAAACATACTCCATATCGAGCCATTTTGAGCCTTCAGTGATACATAAAAACTACAAGGACTTCCATGAGGAGTGGGAGTGAAGGTGCTCAGCCTTCTTTGTGACTGTTTATCTGAAAAGTCAGTTTTACATACATAGCAGCACGTTGTCAAAATTTGGATTTAAGCACACAGAACAAGTAACCACTATAAAAGACTCTGGTCACCATTATTAGGGAAGAGTCAGGTTTCTTTCCTTCTGCAGAACCAGGAATTAGCACTGAGCTGGGCTCAGCACCCAGTCTCTCCTTGTCTCGGGAGATACATGTTACCATGAGAATTCATGATTGTAAATGTGACCAAATGCACTCCCATTCCGAAGATGGCAGCCTTATTTTTTTCTAATTATAAACTTCTAAAAAGGCCTTTTTTTTGGTCACTGCCAATTTTTTTAGGTGCAGAGTATACGTCATAGGAAACGAGAGTCCTTTAAAATCTCATCCTCCAGAGATAATCCCAGGCAACAATTCAGTGTTTATTCATACAGAATTGTTTCCATATGCGTGTGTGTGTCATTTTTATTTACTTAATTTTTATATAAATGGGATCATACTCTAAATACTGTACTACAACTTGCTTTTTTCCATGTAATGATTTATCTTGGGTCTCTTTTAGGTCAGGTCTTATAAACAGACATGGTTGCTGCACATGCCTGCAAATGTTGGACATTGTACAGGCAGTCAGTTGATCTACTTCACTCTTTGACCATTTCCTAGCAGTCCACTGCAAAGACAGACAGCCCACTGTTGATGTAATCAAATTCCTACTTTGGAAGACATCTGACTGTCTGAATGTCTGTCTTTGTCATTACAAACTACAATAGACAATACTTATACATACACCGTACCCTTGTGAAAGCATTTCTGTTAGCATACCAAAGAGATTCATTGGTCAAAGCATACATACTTTTTTTTATGTAACAGTTATTTCCAAATTTTCCTAAAAATCAAAAAGCTATACTAATTTAGGCTACCCAATAAGAATTTAAGAGAATGCCCATTTCCCTATCCTCTAGCCAGTAATAGCAATTATCTATACTTTTAGCATATGGAAGTTTGATAGCTAAAACACTATATCTGATTTTTTTATTAGAAAACATAATCATACATCCCATATATAACAAAAACAAGAGCCATTATATTCTTAATCAGAATGACTATAAATCCTTATAACCAAATTCTCGTTAATTCACTCTTATTACACACTGTCACCAGAAAGTAAGGCTGAGCAGTCCTAAGAAGCTTTTAGAGCCACTGCAAACAGTCCCACTGGCTATGCACATCTGACTCCAGGGGGCACCATTCATGTATACCACACTGTATATGAATGAGAGTGCAGACTGTACAACCGTACATGGGAACTCTATGATAAGTTGCTTTGTTGAGAATCCAGAATGACAGCCTTTTAAATAATAGTTTTAAAGCTCCAAGCTCAAACTCTTTCTTTTCATAGTCCCACAGAGCCAACCCCACCATAGACCTAACAAATCAAGCAATGTTGCATGTGATGTCAACTCAGCAAAATGTTGGGCAAATTAATCCTTCTAAGACACTATTCATTAGTATCTAAGAGATCTTTGTCCTATTTGTTCACCCAAAGGGCATAACAGTAAAATGGCATGATCTCTTGTGATGTACAAAACTAGTTATTAATTTGTACTCATTATCTAAAGACGTCTGCCAGTAGCCTTTGGATATGTTTCTGGTGTGCACATATGGTGTTTGACAGAGAAGATCCAGGGAGTTGTCCATGATGACACGTGCCACTATTTAATCGGAACAGCTCATCTATAGATGGAGTTTACTCAGGGCTTCAGACTCAATTATTCAGTTGGCAACACTGACGGGCTAGAAATGGGGCTTTCAATTATCTATTTCAGTAAACATTCTCTCCTACCTCACTCTGGTATTTCTGAAATGCTGTCGTTCAGGCTGGATCTTGTGCATGGTCTAGACAGGTATAACGGTATGGTGTCTCACATGAGGGTGACTAACCAAAGAACAAACACATGTTCATTTCTCTTATTTTGGTATATTATACATATGTGGTTGGCATCTATATATAGTGCCCTGTGTTTTGGAGGGTTCAGTGTTTTGCATCAATCCAGATGGCTCCATTGTTTCATTACCACCTTGACTCTCAAAGCAAAACTCATGTGCCTCAGGATCAGTCCGTATATCTGACCACTTTTGCAGTCTGAGTATTACCATTTCTTTTTGTTCAATTTTCTTCTGTGACTTCTCCTTTGTGACACATTGTGTTTGGTGTCAACCAATAAAACAGTGTTGCAAGAACCCATCTTTCAAGGACTGCCCTAAACAGATTGGATTAAATCCTGCAATTAGCCCACAATTTGCATCTCACAACAGGAAATTCATTGTTGCAAACCGCAACTTCAGTGGGCTCAGTAGAATAAGCTATTGTTGAAGTAATTCCTGTAAAAGGTCATATATTTAAACCCTTCAATTTTTTTTGACAACCTCTCAGAAATGAGTGATACAGTTGCTCCAGTGTCCAAAAAAGCAATAATGTCCATACCACTTTTCTTTATAGGCTGGGTGGAATATTATTACCCCATTCATCACAGACTATTCTGGTTATAAAGTATGTTTCTTGATATCTGAGAGACTTTTTTCTTTCACTGTCTTGAAAATGCTTAAGGTCTCCTGGGCTGGGGGTCATTTTTGGTGGTTTTCTCAAAATATGTTAACTTCTTCTTCTCCTGAACAATGGTGACATTTAGCCATTTTGACTGAATTCCATCCTCTTAAGAGCCGAGAGTGAGGTGGCTAGTGTAAGATTCCCACTTTTTTTCGACTGGAAGTCATTCCATGCTCCTACTAGAGCAAGAGATGGATTTATGACTCAAGCACAAACTCCCTCAGGGGCCAGGAGGTAAGATACATATATGTAGAAGAGGCAGAAGATAATAGAAAGAGGTGGAAGCCCCATGGTGGACTGGACTATGAAAATCTACCCTGACGGTATTAAAATTCAACTTTATGAAATTGTCAGTGTTGTCCAAACTAAGTACGTGCACAGCCAGATTCAGCCTCTGGCTGCCATTTTGAAGGGTGGATTAAGGGACTTCTAAAAAAATCTTTTTTTTTTACATGCAGTCCATAGTTTTCAAAGCACAGCTGAGTTTCTTTTTAGTGCCTAAATTTCTGTCTTCTTGCCAATTCTGAACAATCAACACTGTTTTAACTCATGTTATTGACGTCCTTTGATGATGTCTCTGGTGTCCCAACAATTCAGTGTTGGCCTAAGAGTGAGGCTGTCAGAATAGGCTTCTCTTCCTGCTCTTAGGTTACTCGAATCCAAACCAAAACTTCAGTCAGAACGTGTTTACAACCACGTTCCTTCTTTTCATTTAACCTTTTGGCACAGACTTCTCATACTTTCTGAGTGAATGTTGCTTGTGGAAATTGGAAGTCTACCCTTGCCAACCTATTTGATTTCAAATTCCCTCCATTTAGTTTTCCTTAGGCACAGGCAGGAAAAAGGGAGGGGGGGTAGGAAATAGGGGAGCGGGTGGGGAGAAAGAGACAGGGAGAGCCCAAATCAAGCATGTCATTTGATTATTGCGTCAATCCTGCTGCTGTGGCTCCACAGTCCAATAAACTTTAGTGGCCCGGGATTACTCAGCTGAACACTATGTTACTCTTACCATTATCTGGGGGAGGATTTGTCAGATTCATAAATTGTTCTATCACTGAACAGGGAAAGGCAGGCAGAAGAAAAAAGAAACTTCAGAGTTCCTTTGTCTCTTATTTATGATTTTTGTTATAAATCTCTTTCTTATATATGGAACAAAAGCAGGCTTGATAGCACTTAGTTTTAAACCAATCTCAGTCATGATATATAAATACAGCACTTCAGTAGTCTCTTGACAGAATACTAAATATAGAGTTATCTTTTAGGGCCAGTGGATTAGAAAAGCCCCTCCAGAGAGGACGTGGCTTATTTCCAACCCCCTGAGACTTATGTCCTATGTTGAGTGGGCTTTCACTGATGAGACTATTTCCTACACTGGGGGTCAATTTTCTTAAAATACCAATGCAATGGAGCAGCAGCCATCTAGATAATGGCATGAATACGTTTGGACTCCTCCAACATCAAAGTTAAATTAACCAAATTATCAAGCACTGTGAATCATTCCTTAGGCAAGATAACAAATGCCCTGAAAGGATCATTCATGTAAAAACAAAACAGACCAAAATTTCCCATATATCTAATTAACTGGAGTCTACATTTATCTACTGTGAAGAGACTGGCTTTTTTTTCTTTTTTTAATTGCCAAAATACATACTTTCCAAAATGACGGCTCAGTTAGAGATTATTACCTTTCTATGAATTCTAAAATTGAATCTAAATAAATTTTTATCAATCTTATTTAATAATCACACAAACAGAAGGACAAATAGAAAACAAATAAACAAATACATATATGTAAGAAGATACTGGTATTCATGCTAGCAGAGTCTCACAGTGGAAGAAGTTATATTCCCGAAGTCCTTGCTTAAAGGAAAGTCCCTGCCCAGGACATTCCCATCCGACTCTAAGCAAAAATAAACCTCACTCTGTAGAATCACTAAGATTTCCAAGGTAATGTTTGTTTCTGCAGCAGAGTCTAGCATACCCTGACTAATATACTAGGTGATCTAAACGGTCCTACATATTTAAGGGTAACCATACAAAAATTTCTGTGTTGATTACTCCCAAATAGATCTTCCAGGTCAACACCGCTAAATAGCTAAAGACACAGATGTAAATATATATATAGATATAAGTATATAAATATATATATATATATATATCTGTACACACACACACACACATTTCTAACTTGATTTTTCTACTTAGATGGCTAATAGGTATCTTATATTTAATACGGCCAAAGAGAATCCTCTCTCCTCCACCAAATGCACACACACACACACACACACACACGCCCCTACCACAGTAGGTCTCTAACAGTTTTTCTGTCTAATTAAACGGCTGGACACCATTCAGTTACTCAATATCTAAAACTGGTAGTCATAATTGATTCTTCAGAGAAGCATCTGGAATTCAAGCTCCGTATCCTGGCAAACCGTCTATTTTGTTATCATACAGCTAAAGAGGACTTGTCAAATATTTCCTGAGAGATTTTTATCCTTTGTTTGTGAATACATATAGTAAGAGGAGAAGAAGATGGGTATAATATTCTATTAGCTAGGTTGCAGAAATTACTTGGAATCATTGTTTGAGAATTTTCTGGAAAAAAAATCAGAATCTAACATTTGAAACTTTGCAGAGGCTTTTCCGAATATAAAATGCAAAAAGATGAAGTTGTATGACAATGGGCAAAAGAACAATAATGTTTGTAAAGTGCACATACTGACAACTAGGTAAGTCAAAAATCCAATCTACAGAAGCTATACCAAAACAAAACAGGTCTCCCTGATACCATTTTCTGATTGCTTCCATTTACCATGACCTTAAATCTTCCTAAAAGTACACTTGATGCTGGTCATCCCTTCTGAAAAACCTGGAATAGTCCCTCAGTACCATGTAAATAAAGTTTAGATTTCCTGGCCCGGCATTCGAGATCCTTTCCAGTCTCTTCATTCATTGTCATTCAACAATTCTTTTTAAATATTTTGGATTATTGCTGTTGTTCCCTATCGACGATGCCTTAATGATGGGTAATAACAACCTGTGGCTTAAAACCAAGAACAAATGTGACAAACCAAAGAATTTCCACAAATAAAAAAAAAATCTTATAAAATCTTACACCTTATAACAGGAAATGTATAAGCTTCAGTGCAGAGTTGCTGTGAATTTGTAGATTCAATTTGCAGGTTTCAAATTTGATCATGCATAACAATTTTAAGACAAACACTTCTATTCTACTTATTTCATATAAATTTATGTTATTCTCCTCCTTGGTACTGATGCTCTTCTGTTCTTTCTGCTTAGTGTGCTGTTCCTACCTGCCCATCCTTCAAGACCTGTTACTTCTGCCTCCAGGCTTGCCCCATATTCAAGTTGCTGCTTTGTCTTCCTAAAATGCAAGTCTGGTCATATCACTCTGCTGTTTAAAAGCCCTTGGGCCTACAGAGTAAAATGTAAATGTCTTTGCCTGGCTTGAATGACCTCATCTCTCCCAAACTCTCCTTTCCAAACTAATCACTAGCCCAAATCTCCCAGCCTCCCAAATATACTCATTTTGGCCTTTTTGAACCACTTATGCTTTCCAAAGGTACTATATAGTTTATGTCCTTACTGATTTGTCTGCCTGGTGAACTCCACTTACTCTTCAAGGTTCATCCCAAAGGATAATTTCTGAGCTTTTTCTGTTTATGTGACTCCTTTCCCACCACACTAGATAATACCACCACCACTTCCAACTAGGATGAGGTTGCTTGCTCATGTCTGGAGCCACAGTACTGCAGACACATCTCATCTGTAGTGCTTTTTTTGTCATTCGTTAATAGCTATTTACTATACAAGTCTTCCCTGATAAACAGGTAGTCTATGGAAGGCCAAATCCTTGTCTTTTACTTCTATTTTTAAAACTTATTATAAAACATTTAAAACACTCAAAAATATACAAAGAATACCACAACAAAACCAAACAGTGAGAAATAAAAGGGTTACGAATACAGTTGAAATGCAGCGGGTAATCCTTCCTAATACTATACTATGAATGACTAGATAGCAGAGTCCTAAGGAAGAGATGAGAATGATAAGGCAGGGCACCAATGCCATGTGCACTGGAATGCACTACGAGATGTAAGGTTTGACTTTCATGCAATGGATACATGCAGGGACTGAGTTAAAAGCAAGGATGCAAGGTTTGTTCTTGAAGATGGCAGAAGTTCCTTCCTTGAAGGGCAGCCTGGCACAAAAATAGATGGAACTGCCAAAAAGAGCACAACAACTTCTATCAGACCAATGGGAATTAACCACTTCATTGGCTTCCCAAGGTTCATTCACTAAACTCAAAACAGAAAGCAGCCTAGTGCCTGAGCGCCTCATTCATTCATTCAACAATTAGCATTCTGCAATCTCCTTTAGGGGGTCGGGGGATATACCTTACCTCTGCGATGGAAGTAGAGAAGAAGGAACCAAAAAAAGGAGAAAGAAACCAGGACTAAAAGCTTCCCCTAGGTTTGGTTAATTGCATCTGAAGAAGCCTTAATAAAGAGAACTCTGGGTGTATCCTTCAGCACTGTCACAGGAAATAAAAGCAGACCCCAAACCAAGCCCAGCAAAGAGTAGACATTGACAAGAGCTGTGTGAAGTCTGGAGTGTACGATTTGCAAAGATACACAGCTTTCCTAACTTTATTAAGAATCAAGAAAGAGAGAGGAAGATCTTATTACTATTATCATGATAATCACATCTGCAGATGACACTAAATTGGGAGGTGTTCCCAACAGCAGTCGAAGACTGGCACACAATACCAAGCTATACGTGAATCTTAGTAATAGATGTCAAAAGTAACACAATGAGGCTCTGGATGAAAAAATGCAGATGATCTATCTGGGGATGAATAAACTTAAAGACAGAATTTAACTTGAAGGGGATTCCTGGATGGCAGTAAGAGAGAAAACAACAACCCCGTGAGCTCATGGTAAAGAGCTATTAGGAAGTTAGGCAAAGACTGCAGAGAAGCAATTCTGTGAGCTAGGAAAATTTTTAGCCATGCACAGGAGCATCCCAAGCCATGGCTAAGAGTCCGTGTCTGTGTGTCAGCAATGAGACCAGACTTGGAACATTGCAGGCAATTAGGGGTAATGTGATGCCTCAAAGGGAATTTAGAAAAGAAAAGAAAAACAAATCAAAGGGAGTGAAATATGAGGAAAGGCGCAGGCGATAAAATGAACATAATTTGACTAAATAACAACCTAGGGGACTGTGATAACCATCAAAAGAGTGTAAAAATTCAAAATGAGGCCTAGAGGTCTACTGGTCTGGCTGTGGTTCTGAAAAATACCTATAGTTGTATCTGTCGGAAAACTCAATAGAAAGTCACTGTGTTGCATCTAACTGAAGCATGGGAACTCTGTCGTGGATAATAAACAGACCTGGGTTCCTAGAATCCATGAATACCTCAAAATCATTATTCAAAATGTGCAGACAGAGAATCTCTGGGAGGAACTCAAGAACTATTGTAAGAAGGTCCTTCAATCCATAGACACGAAGTCACTCAGTCACGCATTCAACAAATCTGTAATGAACAGGTCCTCCATGCCCACACTGCACTTGGCACTGAGAATAGTGTCTTCAATAAATAATGGGTAAATACATAATTATATATGTTTATTAGATTAGAATTATTAGATTAGAGAGCCATGAATGGAAAAAGCAGGGTATAATGGAAAACTACTGAAAGGTTTTAAGCAATAGTGTCATAATCCATTCTGGTTTTTAAAAACACACATACATACTCTTAATCAAGGATACGCTGTGTATCAACTTTCAAAATGTCCATCTTTGTACTGCAAAAATTTCGAACTAATGCATAACTATACATCTACATGTATAATCATATAGATACATTGATAGATAGGCACATGAACCTCAACAGGAATTTAGAAAAGAAAATCAAAGGGAGTGAAATATGAAGAAAGGCATACGTATAGAGCACGTGTGCGTGTATGTATATATATATACACACATTTAATTATACTATATTAATATATTTCATAATATATTATGAACGCATATTCAAGATAAATATTTTTTAAATGAAATAATTTTCTCAATATGAATGTCTTTTTTTGTAGCCTCATCTTCTCATGTTCAAAAATAGGAAGTTAGAGGTCTTGATAGGAAAGTAATGGTTGAGCTATCTTCTGAGATCTCTGACCTCCTACTGCCACAGCTCTAGCCTCATCCATATCAGAGATGTCTATTACTGTCACGGTACAATCTTTACCTCTGATGCTTTACATAGGCTGGATCTGAGAAGAGTTCTTTCTAATCTGAGGAATGAATCTGTAGGCTAGTCTTATAAGAAAAGTTGAACCAAGTCAACAAAGTTCATTTCTTGGGGTTTTAGAAGCGGTATTGTGAGAAACTAGGCTGGTTAAGATGTTGGCATGGTGTTAAAAGTTGAGGTCACTGTGGCCAGCCAAGAGGAAAATCTGTAAGCAGACAAAGAGGGAAAGGAGAATGGAGCCAGAATCCGGAGAAACAGAGATGAGCAAAGCCATGCAGCCTTCAATACAAAGGGGAATAACCCTAATGCCCAAGTTTTCAGTTCCCAATTCCAGTTTTTCAGAGGCGTTGTTAAACCTCTTGGGTTTGGATTCCATGTGAGTTTCTGTGGCTTAGAACAAGCTTCCTTTTATTTTCTCTCTCTCTCTTACTGAAGCTATTTAGAGGAGGTGTCTGCTCCTCATTCAAAACCGCTTCACTTGGACAACTACTTACTATACTGCTCTTCTGGCTGTAACCCAGCTCTATCTGAGGAAACAAAAATGCACTGATTCAACTGGCTCACACAATTGAAAAGTCTCGAGTTTCCTTTAGGCATGGTGAGATCCAGCTACTTTTAAAGACTGACACCCAGTCTCACTCACTGTCTCTCTGTTGTCTCTCTGTCCCTCTTCTCACTCTGTTTTGGTTTTACTTTCAGACAGATTCTCTCTTCCTGGTAGTCCCCAAAAGCTCAAAGCTTCATCTTTTTGCAACTATCAATCTTAACAGAAAAACACTTCCAGAGTTGACCGTCACTGGCTGTGGATCATACGCCAAGTCCTTACTACAGTCCCTGTGGTCGAAGAGGTGAGGCATCCTGACTGGCCAAGCCCAGTGTCAGGGTCCATCCTGAAGACCAGGGAAGTATAGGTTCCATGCAAATGATACAGGCTGAGCGGGAAAAACTCAAGAAGTTTGTAGAGGAAGACTCAGGCAATGTCAGGATGAGGAGGAATGGGTACAAGGAGGGAAAAAATAATAGATGTCCACTAGCTCTAAGTTCACCTCTCATCACTCCTTGAGATGGACATTCTTTGACCTGTAGGTCAGCCTCCTCACATCCCCATCAACACAAAATCATTCCTATCTCTGCACATTTCTTGGGACCTCTCCTCCCTGAAAAGCATGTATCTTACTCATCTTTAACAAGTGCAATTCCAGGGGCGCTTTGGCTCAGGTCATGATCTTGCAGTTTGTGAGTTCGAGCCCTACATCAGGCTCTGTACTGACAGCTCAGAGACTGGATCCTGTTTTGAATTCTGTGTCTCTGTCTCTCTCTGCCCCTCCCCCACTCATGCTCTCTCGCTCTCTCGCTCTCTCTCAAAAATAAACATTAAAAACAAGTTAAAAGTGCACCTTGAATCCTTCCTCCCCCATGAAATTTTCCCTTCTTGCAGCAAACCTTCAGTGATTGCTTCCTTCTCTCATTCACGACAGCATGCACAGAAGCACAGAACCTCCAATAATATCAAATAACATTTGGAGGTACAGTGGGCCCAAAGTATTTGTGAATCTGCCTCCTCACTAATACTCATTTGTTATCCCAAACTCACTGCTTGTGAGGCGTACTTGGCAATTTTACAGATGTGCACACAGAAGCAAGGATTTTGAGTCATCCTTGTGTACATTCCCAGCTGTGGTCAACCGAGGCAATGCTCCATCTCCTGGTTTCAACACCCATACTGTAAACAAGTGGCCCTTTTCTACAGTTATCTAGTCCCAGTTTCTTTTCTTTTTGCCTTTTTGTGTTGTTTTTTTTTTACTTTTTTTATATTGGTGGTGGTTGTGGTCTTAATTTCACTGTTCAAAATGACCCCAAAACAAGAGTGCCAAAGTGCTGGCTAGTGTTCTAGGCACAAGAAGGCTGTGATGTACCTTACGGAGAAAACATGTGCACTGGATAAGCTTTCCTCCAGGCATGACTCACAGTGCTCTTGGCTGTGAGTTCAATGTTCACGAATCAGCAATATATATTAAAGTGTTTTTAAACAGAAACACACATAAAACAAGGTTATGTGTGGAGCAGCTGACAAAATGTTGTGACCAGAGGCTTTCGGAACCAAACCCTCTATTTCCCTAGTAGCAAAGTTCAGTTTTTGTTATTTCGATGTCTGCACTGACTTCATAGAACATAACTGCCATAAAAAATAAGAATCGACTGTGCGTGTGTGTATGTAGAAAGCAATTCGATGTTATTCCCTCGGACTGCTCCCCCAGATGTTTCATGTATTTTGTCTTTTCCAACCACATTGCCAGCTCCTGGAGAACTCATGCCGTATGTGCCCCACACACAGCAAGGTGCATAGTAGGTGCTTCGGAACTTACCGATTTGTGGATATATTGGTCACAGAACCTACACTGATTCAGTTCAACTCATTGAGTTGTTCCCATGCAAAAACGCTCCTAGAGCATTACCTGCTACCTTTCTCCCTTCTGGGTGTGTTGTAGATCTTTTCCAATGTGGTGTCCATCTGAAACGATTGTTCACTTTCATAGTAAATTGAGTAAAGGAAGCAAGAAAATTCAGAGAAAACAACTTCTTCACCCTTGGTAGAGAGAGGTTTGCACATTTTATGTGCCGGCGGTCAGAGAACATTGCTACGGAAAAGACATCTCTCTTTCTCTGGCACATATGAACGTCGTGGCACATACCTGCATCTCTGGCTCATCGCTGTCCTTGCCAAATCAGGTGCCACACACTTCACTGGGATACAATCTTGTTGGTCATGAGACAGAGGTAACTTAAAAACAAGCGAATTTTCCCTTAATCTAACTTCGGTGTTCTCACAAGAGGCTGCTTTGTTTCTCAGACTTGTTCTTTTGATCAACCTTGGCTTCATGGATCTGCGTTGGGAGTAGACTTTTCTTTCAATTGAAGGAAGTGGCAAATTTAACATTGGGCGGGGGGAAATGGGAGAGGAGAGTAGTAAGTTTCTGTAAATTACACAATATGTGGAATTCACTTAAGCAAACGTTCAGCTGGGGTCCTTTCTGCGTATAGCATTGAGCTACTGGGGAAATGTGGTGGACTTGTGGTGGACTTCTCTGTGCCCCAGTTTCCATTCCAAGAAAGACCTCAGAACTTTAGACTAGATGGTGATGAAGATGATACTGATAACTTTTACTGTATTTACACTTTCCAGCACAATTTTACTTAATATTCAAAATAAATTTACAAAGTAGATGCTATTATTCCTGTTTCACATGCAAGGAAGCTGAATTTCAGAGTGGTGTAGGATGGCTCAGTGATGAACTCCTCCACACGGACACAGCGACTGCGTCATGGCTTGAATTCCGGCAATTTAACACAACCGCTTGTCTATACTCCCTGGTTAATCTCTAAGGTCCCTTTCTTCTCAGCCATTTTATGTTCTTTCCCAAGATTTCTCCCTTTCACTAAACAAGGTCCAAGACCCTGGTCTGTTTAAGTCAGATATAATGACACACATAAATTTGAATTAAAGAAAAGGGATTATAGGGGAAGGGGAAAAGAGGTGGGAAAACTCTAGAATGCAAAATTTTTATGGTATTAGAAAGTCTATAATTTATCTCACTAATCTAGTTTTAATTGTATAAATAAGTAGATAGGGCCTGGACTATTTTTTCAAGAGAGAACATAATGCATGAGTAATTCTTCACATTACTTCTTCCTTTTAAAAAAATCCTCCAAGAACTTCTGGAACTTATTAGTATGAACAAATCAAACAACTTATTTAAAAAAAAATAATGCAGTATCTTTATAATAGGATTTGAAGGGATGGTCTGTAAAGGCTGGGGATCCTGCAGGTGTGTCCTGAGAATTCTCCCGATGGTTCATGGTCAGTCCAAGCCCCTGACCTCAGCCAAATGCAAAGAGTGGAATCTCCCATGAAGAAAAGCTGGAGTGTGGAGTCTAGCCGCTTCTTATAATGAGGCACAGCACCCCCTCCCCTGATGCTGGCAAGAGATGAATCCATAAATCAGAGAAAATTTTTTAAAGAATGAAAGACCTACTTAGACAAACTGCCTCATCGGGAAATTATGGCAAAACATGTCATCAGCAAGGGCTCCCCCTGGCCTACCCCCACCCCCAGGAGGTTGGGTGACAGTGGCCAGCTGCAACTGCATCCTGACAAAGCGTGCCAAGATGAACTTCTGACCACTGTCCGCTGCTTACAGATGCTCGCCAGCAACTAAAATTAGATTGGTTTCTATTCCAAGCCCAGGGCTTCTTCATGGCTGACTTTCTTTTCTAAGAGTCTGTGATGGTGACTTGTTTGATTTAAAGAAAATCAATGAAGAGTTACATGAGAAGGAAGGAAATAGAAGACCAGGTATTTCCCAGGTTAAGATGAAAGTCCAAATAAAGGGCGCCACATACACACTCCCTCACTCTCTCTTTCTCTCTTCCTCAAAGCAAAGAGAATGAGAACCTTTGAGGTAAAGTGGAAACCATTTTGTTGGAGAGGTAGCATTTTATTCATCTTTAGAGTATAATCTGATAGGCCTAATCCAGTAAAAATGGTAACTACTTGCAACAGGATAACTGACAAGAGATAGAATAGATGGAAAGACAGGCGATCACAAAGTGCAGCTTTTGGTCCTTGCAGGGACTGAGGTCATTCATGGATATCATGGGCTTGCTTGTACCCTCTTCCCTTTCCCAGCTATAATAGAGGTTGTACTGGATAAGAAAATGCACTAACAGATTGATTCCTCTTCTCTTCTTTCCTAGGGCGGAAAACCAGGCTGACTTGGCCTCTGACCAGGTGAAATCCCTTTACTGCATGATTAGGTTAGATTAATTGGAAAGATTTTCACAGACATGATGACATTTCTTTCCAAGCCTGAGCCCTGAAATCCCAAGCCTTCCTAGAAGCCACCTACATCCCTGTCCTCCATCAGGAACCAAAGCATTTCCATGCTCTGCTCAAACCTCTATTGTGTGTGTTATTTATTATCTTAGTGCCTTTTCTTTTCAGGGTATTGGTCCATAATAGTGCCGTCTGTGTTATTTATGACACAAAGAATAACTTAAACCACATTAGGAACCTCCATATTATAGAGACTTTAGAGAGCTACATTTTTCTAGTTATGGTTAAACTACTGCAGTGATAAATCCAATCATAAGAGTACAAGAGGGAATCCACAGGACAGGTGTTACCCATTAGTCACTGTAAGGAAGTACAGGAACAAATGCTGGCTCACAGATGCTTCACTATCTCTTCCCAAGAATGGCGTGGGAATCCAAAATGGTGAGGAGCAGGGGGACTGTGAAAGCCAGTAATGAGAAGAGATGGGTAAGGCTATGTGGACGGGGAAAGAAAGAGGGAAAGTGAAAGAGTCAGGTTGGTATGCCAGAGTGCAGGGGGCAGAAAAACAAAGTGGTACAGAGGTATGTCTGTTTCATGCTCCCATTTCACCCAAGTTCTGTGGGTTCCCCCTTGTGTGTATGGATAAACTTCCACAGTGGATTAGAAATCCACAATGAAATACCTAGAAAGATGGTGTACCCAGAATGCCTGCTGTGGCAATTTCATCTTTTTCTACAATTTAGTTTCTTTATCCATGAAAATCAGAGAACTATTTCCCTTTTTTCTCTCCCTGGGAGTATAGCAGCTCAAGAAATATTTATTGAGTGCCTATGAAGGCTAGGGATGGTGTTAGACACAGAGATAAAATGTGAATAAGACACTCACAAGGAAGTCATAATTTATTGGTGGAAACAGACCCAAAAAGAGATCATTATAATATAACATGGGGACTTTCATGATGGAAATATGGAAAGAGTATTGTTACTGGGGCTCAGAGTTGGAGCATCCCTGCAGGACACACAGGTGCGAAATGATAAAACCTGGACTGGAATCCTTGCCTCTGGTCTCCAGAGGCTTCAACAGCCTCTGTGTGCCCAAGCAACACAGGAGAAACCAATGTCATTCAGAATTTGTGACTCACGGGTACAGAAGTCAGACTATTTAATTAATTTTGGAACACAGAGATTCTTCCAATAAAAATTATAAAAACACCTTAAGAATAAGTTTCAGCTGCTTCAAGTACAAACCTCAAGAACATGCGCTCTCAATATTAGCAGGAATTCAGAAGACAAGGCCCTCCATTCAGAGTGTGACATCCTGCCCCAAATCCTGAACAATTCTGTTGAACACCTCCTACAACAGGGAACTCACCCTTCCCAAGGAGCTCATTCCACTTTTGCACAACCCTAGTTATCAGAATGTTCATGAGGTTGACATTTCTAACCATAAGAAATGGAATATTACTAGAAACTCATTCATTTATTCAACAAACACTTATTAAACTACCACTGTATGCCATGTGTAAATATTGGCAAATGTAAATATTATATAAAGCAACTTCACTGCAGAGTTCTCAGAGATCACATCTTGCTAGCCAGTTGTCTTTGACAATAAAAAGACTAAATGTCTCTTAGAAGATATGCAATCCATGCTTTGATCATTAGCCATTTTTCACCTGGCTGATAACAAGGTGTTCCATATTTATAACAACAAGCAAGGTGAACACATACACTGCCCTTGTGGAGCACAAAGGCTAGTTGGTGAGGACAGCACAACCTCAAATTCAAGTACTTTAAGTGTAACTTTGTTAATTAAGAGCAAGAGGAGAGTAAGTGATATTCTTGTTTCTGAGCATGTAGCCATATCAAATAGGGCCACAGCGATACACTCAGTATGGCTGCTTCCTTCTCACTGGACCCCTCTAATGGAATCCCTTCACTTTTAAGGAATCCCCTGCTCATTATTCTCTTTTGTTCTTCTGCAGCACTGCTGACTATTTGGCATTAGTTATGCATACTACTTATGTATCTCCCGCCCTGTACCTTGAGTTCTATGAGAACAAAGACCATCTCTACTTTGTAATACTGGTGAATTTTCACCCTCTGGTTTTACGCAATATGCTGTGAGGCACTTACTATTATCCCTATTTACAAAACATGAAAATAGGACTCAGGCACAGATGTAGGTGATGGAGTGGCACTAAGTTAATCCAGGTCTGCCTGATACTCCACCTGTGCCTTGCTCTCCACCACTATGTTGTCTCCTGACACCACTGGTGAATCACCTTCTCCCAACTGCTGCATTTGTTATGGTATCAATGAGCTGGCTTAACCAAGATACCAAAACTAACTGCGGCTTAAAAAAGATAGAAGACTATTTCTCTCTCATGTGAAGGTCTAGGAGAGGTGGAGTGGCTCCACAGTTTCAAGGGCATTTGGGCCCCTTCTCTCTTGATGCCTTATCATCCTTAATACATGGCTTCCATCATGTGAGCCAGAATGGCTGATCTCACTTCCATCTTCACGTTCACAGTCAGCCAATAGGAAAGGGGAAAAAAAGGAGAGGAGAGGGCATGTCCCTTTCCTTTAAGGACATGTCCTGCGAGTGGCCTACATGATGGCTACTTACATCTTATTGGTCAGATCTTAGTCACATGGCCATGCCTGGCTGCCGAGGAAGCTGGGAAATGCATACTGGGAAGTCATGTGCCCAGATGAAAATTCTTGTGAATAGAAAGGGCAAATGGCTACGTCCAAAGACTAGCTTCAGGAGTTACAATCTCCCATCAAAAAAGCAGTACAGCTTACAGCAAGGGAGAAGGGAAAAACAGAAAGAAGTTTAAAAAGAAGAGGCAAAACTACCAACGAGTATAGGTAAGCTAAACCTCTTCTCTTCCATGACTCTCTACCTACATTGGTTTTCTGAACTTCTTTAAGGATTTGTTTCTGGAATGAAACCCCTGGTTCTCATGAACTGTTAAACTAGAAGATATTACAGTTTGCTGTACTTTGGACCAATCTCCAGGCTATGCCCTTTGAGTTTTGTGAATGAAGGTAGTACTAAGTAAGGAAGCAGAGTCCTATTTCTGGATGCAGAATACTTTTGAGAACTCTGATTACCTAGAGCATAACTGATGTTTGAGTGTGTCTCAATATTACAGAAAAAAATAAGTGGAAAGTGGGCTTCCCTCCCCTAAATATCTCTACCCAAATGTATTAGAAAGGAAATGCCCCTTTATTTTCTCATACATTAATTCTTTAAAGATTAAGATTTTTACAAAAATAAACTGTAAGTCTTCAATGTTCAGTGCATGCTGTTTTAAAATATTACTTTCTTAATTACACAAAAATTACTCTTTTTAATTGATTTATCATGTGCTAAAGACCCCAGAGAAGACTGATATCAAACTTTACAAAATATTTAAAAGTCCAAGGCATTCACTAAATAAACACAGTTTTAAAAATGGAGAGTGTAGTTATATCACACTTGAGTGAGGTATATAATTATAAATGAACTCTAATTCCTTTCCAAGTCTTGGTTATTTTCCACAGGAACCCTATTTAGGTAAACTCACAAATGCCTTTGCTAAACAGGAAGGAAAGACAGAACATTATGAAAGACACACCTTTCTTCTCCTTTGACCACATTTCATTGCTTAAAATGATAAAATGCTGCTGAAGATAAGATATTTTTGGACCTTGGGTAGCTTGGAGGATTGATAAAATATAAAAGGCATTCCCTTGGGTGATACTCCATGAACCACATTCTCATATAATATCCTCTCTTTGAGTGGGCCTGGAACCATGACTTGTTCCTAACTAATATAATATGGCAATGGTGAAGAGATTTTGCAGATATAATATAAATTTCTCAGAAGTTGACTAAGTTAATCAAGAGGAAGATTATCCTGGGTGGGCCTGACCTAATCAGAGCAATCCTTTAAAATAGTGTCTGGAGGTTACAGCCATCATTAGAGATTTCCCCCCAACCCTCCCTCACCAACTCTGGCTTTGAAGCAGCAAGCTGCCATGGATTCTCCAGCTGCAAGAGAATGAATTCTGCAAACAACCTGGGGGAGTTTGGAAGCAGATTCATCCCTAGTTGAACCTGCAGATGAGAACACAGCCCAGCTAACACTTTGATCCCCACCTTGTGAAACCCTGAGCAGGGAATCCGGCAAAGCAAAGCCCAGATTGCTGACCTACAGAAACTGTGAGATAATAAACGGAGATTGTTTTAAGTCACTATGGCTGTGATAACTGGTTATAAAGCAAAAGGAACCTAATACACAAGTTGCAGGCTCACCATGTGCCAATGCACTGAAGGGACAGAGAGAGGTACAGAGCTCTTTGGAAGCAAATCTTTAATCCTTGCTCACCTCCTACTCCTGAAGCTTTTTCTCTTTGACATTGCTTGCTGCCATCCTGCCTTCCACCTCAAATCAGGTTTCTGCCTATGATTCAATCTTTGGTTCCCTATGAGAAATCTTTTTAATATAAAAATTAATATATAAATAAATTTGCTCTTGGAGCAATGCAGTGTGAAACAGAGCCTGCCAGGCTCTCTACCGTCCATCACAAAGAAAGACCACAGAGGGGAGGGGGAAGGCAGAGCTTTATCCTCCACGGGGAAGCAGAGAATTCATAGTGATCTTATTGCAGATGTAAAATTAGGTCAGGGGCTCTATAAACTGATTAAAGCTAATGCTTCACGCTTCCAAGGAAAACAGCAGATACAAAAGGGAATGATCTCTGGCTCAGGATACGAAGGAAGGTGAATGTTCAATGTTCATAGGCAATCCAACCATGTAGCATGCTTGGCCAAAATGAATATATAGGAAAGGAGCATCAAAATAATAGCTAGGAAAACTTCTAAAAACAAACCATAGTCAGCCTACATACACACAAACCTAAAATCAGGATTAAAGTGAGCACATCAGTGGTCTGACTGTCCTGAAGTTCAGGAACTCTCAATCACCATGCTTTCCCCCATATTAATTCCTATCTGCAGCTCTTAGCCCTCTGGTACCTTTTGTCTTGATACATATTTTAGAGCAGCTGGGTTGGAAATATTCTGTTCTGTGCCCCTTCAGAAGTCACTGTCTTGCCCATTCAGGATAATTTCAGTGCTTGCATCAGGAAGCACAAACAACACAGTTCCATCCCAAAAACTCTTCTTGGGTCTTAATTTTTCTCCAGAGTCTTATACCCCAACTTCCTTAATTTCACTCTTTCCCTTTCACTGATATTCTTCCTCTTGTTCTCATCTCAAAGTTACAGAAAAGCCGTCTTTATTTCCCTTATAGCATTACCTTTCCCTCCTGCTCCCAAGGAAACACTGAAAAAGAAAAAAATCTGGTCTACATTCTTTCATTTGTTTTATGGGTTCCCCAAGCAACCCAAGTCACTCCTGAAGGGTTAAAAAGACAGATTCTCTAGAGGCAAAGAGTAGTGGCAGTATTTGCAATGCAAATGGATCTGATTTGAATGGGAAACATTTTACTGAGTTACTAAAATTTCTTCACTTTTTTTTTTTCCAGTGTGTATATATGTGGGGAAATAGGAGCTTGGTAAAGAAAATAGCAATTCTGATTCTCAATACAGATACCACTCCCACTATAACTACCATGGACAAAATGACCTGATTTACATACTTAACTGACACAGCAATAGGATGAAAAGAGGAGTTGTAGGACTGGGTAAGGCTGAGGGTCACCTGTTGGTGGCTATCAGGCCAAATACCTCAATCTAGAATTTAAATCAAATGTCAAGGAAAGACACCTGAGACTTAAATCAGTTACATTTTCATTTCAGTCATGACCAGACTTTTGGCTCAAGGTCAGTTACCAGACCACTGGTAACTATGGAAAACACTGCCCAAATTATGTGGTCCATACAGAGAGGAAAGTAACAGATCTAGTTCGAGTTCCATGAAAAATAATGGATTTAGTTTGGGTACAACTAACTCTCTGTGAAAGAAGTTCAATGCCGACTGAAGGCATTCAGTTTTCTGGCATGGAGATGAATGTTCAGAATGACTTATCTGTCTCCACACCATCTCTTAGCCACAACAATATCTCTGGCCAGGAAGGTGACGTAAAATTGGCTGGTGTGCCTGAAACCTATAGATGATTCTTAGAATAAAGCCCTCGGGTTATTCTCAGGCCATTTCATTATGGTTTAAGTCTTCAGGAAGCAGAGACAAAAATAAAAAGAAAGAGGAAGAGAGACAAAATTAAAGCCCTGACCTATCTAGTCCCTAGAGCAGAATTTCTTCACATAGGTGCATTATATGATGTTGAAAAAAAGTTCCTCAGATCCCATATCCGCTAAGAAAATTCTTTATGGAAGAAGCACTCACAGGGAACCTGGGTGGCAAAGCCGATTAAGCATCCGACTTGTGATTTCAGCTAAGGTCATGATCTCATGGTTCATGAAATTAGATGCTTGTGTCAGACTCTGCACTGCCATGGAGTCTGCTTGGGATTCTCTCTCTCCCCCTTCTTCGGCCCCTCCCCTGCTTGCACACACACACACACACACGCACACTTTCTCTCTCTCTCTCAAAATTAACTTTAAAAAAAGAAAAAGCATTCACTTTCCCTGTCACTTTAGTAGCCTAGAGTGGCAGCATGAATACAATCCAGTTTTATGAAATTAGTGAAAATAAAACCATGCAGCAGCAACTTCTCCATTAATAAAACCCAAACCTCTCCTCGAAAACCTGTTGGCTCATTGTACACTATTTTGAGTATTTGAACTTAAAAATTCTTATTTCTTCTGCTCAAATAGCTCTGCTAGTACACCAGGTTGACTGCCTATGTATCATCTATCCTAAGACTTTAGGACATACTGTATCATTTGGGAGCCATCAAACCCTTCTCCATCCAGAAATAAAAGGTAGCATCCTCCTCCTTACATCTATACCGTACTCCTGCCCTGTCAATATCACTCACGTTTCTCGGAACCTGCAATGGATCTTAACTGAGCAAGTACCTGTAAGAATAAAGCAGGAAGCAGAAAAGTGACACGATGTGAGGCAAGCTGAAGCTTTGGAAAGAT
Organism: Paguma larvata; assembly: GCA_030068075.1. Taxonomy (NCBI): domain Eukaryota; kingdom Metazoa; phylum Chordata; class Mammalia; order Carnivora; family Viverridae; genus Paguma; species Paguma larvata. The sequence continues at coordinate 44,401,302 of CM057841.1, forward strand.
GTGTTTAGTAGGAAAAGAGGGAAAGTGAAGTGAGTCCAGGATGCATAAAAGGACCAACAGAGGCAGAATGGCCAGGAAGGCTGCCCAAAGCATACCTTGCTCAAGAAAGGACTGCAGGTCAGAGAGACATGGGTTCCCAGGACTTGCCTTCCTTGCCATGCCCAGGTTAGCTGGCAGCAAAGAAAACTCATGGGAAATGATCTGATCCAAGAAAGGTGACTTAATTCCAATCCTTTCATAATTATCTCAAAGGAGGCACTTGATGTTAAGAATGTCATGCTACTTGTCAAATAATAACAACTAATAATAATAATGATAATAATAATGCTTTGCCAAAAATATCTTCATGCACTGCAGGAAGAATCTTCTTTTTAAAACCTAAAGTTATTTGGACTTCAAGAAAAGTGATCAAGGGGCGCCTGGGTGGCTCAGTCGGTTAAAGCGTCCAACTTCAGCTCAGGTCATGATCTCGCATTCTGTGAGTTCGAGCCCCACGTCAGGCTCTGCGCTGCTGGCTCAGAGCCTGGAGCCTGCTTCTGATTCTATGTCTCCCTCTCTCTCTGCCCCTCCCCTGCTCACGCTCTGTCTCTATGTCTCTCAAAAATAAATAAACATTAAAAAATTTTTAAAAAAGTAATCAAGATAGGTAGAAGGTACTGGAGCCAGCATGTTCTAGAGTACCTAGTACTAAGCTAAGAATCATACATCATAAATTTATTTGATTTCCATTTTTTTAAAGACTAATAAGGAATAGGTACATAAGAAGCATTGTTATTCTGACTTCTCCAAAATGAAAAAGACACATAATGGATGATGATGTATGTTTGTTTCCTTATTTTCCAGGACAATTAAAAATATATACTATATATTTCCAAGACCATACCCAGATTCCCCATGGATTTCCCAACGTACTTTCTCTTCTCTCTTACTTCTTACAAATTCACTTGAAGATAGTGGGTCTGAGTCCCAGTTCTGCCACTTATGAGTTATGTGACCTTGGACAAGTGACTTAACCTCTGTGAGTCCTGCATTGTCATATAATCAGCTAATAATAGCACCCACATGTACCAGTCAGGGCCCTGGTAGGAAGCAGATGGCACAGTCGAAGTGACTAATTGAGGAGAGTCTAATAGAGAGACCGATTGTAAAGGTGAAAGCAGGATTTAGGGAAACAAGAGCACAGCACCTCAGAACTAGCAACAGCAGGGCGCCATTACTGTCCAGAGATCTGAAGGGGCACAGAAAGAGAGTAATTCACATAATCTGGGAATAAGAGGTGTAGGAATAATGTGCCAGAAAGGATCTGGAGTCTTTATTAAAAGGAATACAACCAACTCTTGGCCATTTAATGTGAAATAAATATCCTCTTACTCTCCTCCCACTCTCTACCGTCAAGTTACCAAATCTAACTGGAAACCAGAACGCGAGCGATCTCATTGATATGGTACATGTTGGCTGGCCTCCTGAGGCACAAAGCAGAGTGAGGAAGGGACAAGAGCAGATATGGAAGCAAATGAAAACACCCGGAGAACACCTCACAAATGTACCGCACCCAATCCTTCTCTCCAGCCTATCATCCTTCAAATCCAAACTATACCTGAAATCCTATCTTCCATTTCAAGCTTTCAATCAGAAAAACAGAAATATTACATATCACCTTAATCCTTTCTGAGGTCCACATTCTCTCTACAATTTGTACATAACCTTGTGCTATTCTATATTACACATCTCTTGTTCGCCTTTATTCCTTCCTACACTATGTAAGTATTTTAGAATTATCAACCTTTAGAAATAAAATGAAGATAACACTAGATTAGGGATGCCTGTAGGTTTCATTCCATAAATATTTACTGAGCTTGCATTTTATCATCCATGCCAACTCTAAGAGACTGGTAGGGCTACCTAGAGCACTGTGTTGGGAGAAATCAAAAGCCGGATCCCCACACTATAGGGAACATGTCTCTTCCAGCTGATGGAGGGAGGAGTGACAGCACATATACCTGAAATTAATTTATCTTAACACAAATAGAGGGTGACCAGTTAAATTTCAATTAAAGATAAACAATGTATAGTTTTAGCTACAAATATGTCCCACACCGTAGTATTCATTTTTTATCTGAAATTCGAGTTTAACTGGGCACCCTGCATTTTTATTTGCTAGATTTGGCAATTCTGACCCTGAACTTGGCTGAAGTTCTTCACTAACCTTGACACTTGGTAGATGGAGCATCTGAGGCCCATTATTATCAAGAAACTTCCCAATGTCACACAGCCAGTTAAAACACAATCAGTACTAGAAGCAAAGTTTCTGCTGTCCCATGCTGTGCCTCACTGTCTTACATCATAAACTTCATGAAGATTTAACATCTGTAAGCCACCTTGCAAACCATCCCAAGCTACCTAGGCCCCTAATGAGCTCTTTTATAATGAATGAAAATATAACCTGGAAAATGTCATAAAGACATTTCATGATAGTGTTGTGTTAGTTTGTAATGTACAGTATATTATACAAATTCATCAAATTCTTACAGAATTAATGGCACCTTGCTACCATTCTTATTCAAATTTTAAAGGGCATGAGTATCTATATTTATACTCAAGAGTTCCAAATCAAGCAGCTATTTGGTTTTCTATAAAGACAGAAAATCAGTGATAATCCAAAACCCTATTACAGCTAAAAAGTGACTTAAAATGTGAAGGGAAATTTTTTACCTTTTTGATCACTGAAACCACTCCTAAAGCTACAGTATGTTTAAACAGACAAATATTTTGCTGGAATTTTTGATATATAAACAAATCAGTTACCCTACAAATATATTCAGGGCTGAGAACATAGAAGAATACCAAGGTTATTGCCTATGGCCCCTATCTCTCTGAATCACTCCTTCTGGACACGTTTATTTGGCCCCAGTAGTCAACAGAATTCTCTCTCTAGTAGAACTATAGCTCCAAAGACAAAAGATAACTTAGGTATGTAAATTTTCAAAGTAGTTACATCGTATTGTTCACAAGAATAATGTGCTGAAGGTTTATTTATCACTACTTACGGTAGGCAGAATAATGGTTCCCCAAATTATGTCCACACCCTAATCCTCAGAAACTGTGATTGTGCTGTGCTATGTTACCTAGCAAAGAATAATTAAAGCTGTTGAAGGAGTTAAGGTGGCTGATCAGATGACTTTATGATATAGAGATTACTCTGGATTATTGGGTGTGAACCCAACGTAATCACAAGGGTCCTTAAAAGTGGAAGGGGGAGGCTAAAGAACCAGTGCCAGAGTGATGTAATGTTCGAAAGACTAGACCAGTTGTTTCTGGCTTTGAAGATGGACTAGGAAATGTGGGCAGCCTCCAAAAACTGGAAAAAGCAAGAAAATGGATTCTCCCCTATACTTTCCAGAAAAGAATGATGTTAGCCCAGGGCAACCCATTTTTGACTTCTGACTTCCAGAACTCTTAAGATAATAAATCTGGAGGCACCTGGGTGGCTCAGTCTGTTAAGCCTCAGCTCAGTTCATGATCTCACAGTTTGTGAGTTCAAGCCGGGCTCTAGGCTGACAGCTGAGAGCCTGGAGCCTGCCTCAGATTCCGTGTCTCCCTTTCTCTGCCTCTCCCCCTCTCACATTCTCTCTCTCTCAAAAAAAAAAAATAATAATAATAAATAAACATTTTTTAAAATTTTTTTAAAAGATCATAAATCTGTGTCACTTCAAGCTACCATGTTTGTGATAGTTTGCTATAGCAACCATAGAAAAGTAACACAACACTTTTCTAGAATTACCAACAATTATGTATTAATAAACTGGATCAAGCAAAAACAGTTAGATTATAATGTCACTCTCAATCATAAGAATTCTACAAAGTAAGTTTGATGACACAGTCAAAAGAACCAAGAATACTACACTGCTATCTGCAACCAATCCAACTGGAAAAGGAGATTAGAACACATGGTTAAGAAACTCTCAGGCTATTGATCAGCCCAAGTCCTATATTGACAAAAACTGGGTAAAAGAACAAGATGGTGGAAAATGGAATGGGGCCTTGCTGAAGACATTCCTGCTAACTACAGTGGAAATGGAAGCCATCAGAGATAAGGCTTCATGAGAACTGAGATATAACCAATACCAAGAGTCCCCTTCTGATGATGAATCAGAAGGTAGAGAGGTCCTGGGAAGATGAAAGACACTGAACAAACGAAGAGGCAGCAGTGTCTGTGAGTAAGGACTGAGAGGATTTGCAAATGCTTCATGTGCTGCAGAGGCATCTGATTAAAGCTATAGTGGCATTTAGCTATAGCAACCTTGTACAAAAACTCAACTTCCCAAAGATACATGACTCTGAAAAGGCAAGTCACCTAAATAACAGAGTCTTGATGGCTAGCGGAAACCTCAGTATGTATATACAGCAGATATATCATAGTATAGTGGCAGCAACAATGAGAATAATGGAAGCAAATTATTCCCACAGCGTACCCGTGGAAAAATGAACAGGGTGGGGACGTAAATCTCCCAGAGAAAGCCAAGGGAATGAGAAAACCTCAAAGATCGGCAAATATCAGTTTTGCTTGATATAAGACCACTCGGAGCAACGAGTAATGGAAACTGTTTCCACAATCGAGTTATTTAAATAATTAATCCACGTGTACTAATCAGCCAGGTGAAGAGAAAATGCCTGAACCAATTGACAGATATCCGTATATATTCACACACACATACACGTACACGCAAACGTACCTAGAAACAGTCAGTAGATATTGAGACCATCAAAAGCAAGAGTTGGAAAAATCAAAATCATTTTAGAAAAACCAAAAGGAAATTAACAAATATTTACTGAATAATCAATCTCCAAAAGTCAGAAAAAAAAATGCATCCAACATGGGGTGCCTGTGTGGCTCAGTCAGTTAAGTGTTCGACTCTTGGTTTCCACCCGAGTCAGGATCTCACAGGTCATGGGATTGAGCCCTGGCTCTGTGCTGACAGAGAGGAGCCTACTTGGGATTCTCTCTGCCCCTCCCCTGCTTGCACATGCACAGGCACACTCTCTCTCTCTTTCCCTCTCTCTCAAAATAAATAAATAAACTTAAAAACACATGCTTCCAACATGAAGAGGTGTGGCACTTAGGTGCCAAATTTTTCAAGAAAAATGCTTACCAGGAACATAAGTTCATACAGTTAGAATTGCATAAAGTTACACATACGGGGTTACTCTAGATAAAGCATGCTCATGCCCTCACAATGGACAGATATACTAAGTTGTTCTAAAGACCATTGTAGTTACCTTCACAAGAATAAAGTGTGAAACTCAGCTTTGTCACTTTGATTCTTGGCAAATTATTTGAGTCCCTGTTCCCTCTTTTGTAAAATGGAGCTAGTAAGATAAAAATGTATGTGAAGGTTCTTTGCAAATGAGGCACAATTATAAACACTATTATTATTTTACCACAAGACACAGTTTACGCTATTTTTTAACTTTAAGACTCAAAAGCATGTAACAAAGATCACTTTGGGTTTCAAGTGGAATAATTCTATACTGTAAATGTAAATCTAATATTATATATGAAAATGACTACAGCAGGAACACTTGCCTGGAGTCATGGTAGCAAGTGAGAAAATGTTGGTCAAATAACATCAGGTATTTCACAATTTGACAAGATGACTAATGCAACAGAATCCATTAGACATAACCGCATCATGTAAAATATCATTGAAATGACAGCAAGATGATTCAGCATATTACTTGCCTTATAAAACCTGAGGATTAACTTAACCTTCTTAGAAACTTATATGACCCCCAATATACTAGTTTGAAATTTTTTGAAGCAAAGAATCTATCAAATGTGGTAACTGTTCAGAAGGCTGTGCTTTTAGATACTTGAGATGCTATTTAGGACATTTAATAATAGTATACAACTTATTAACATATTTAATAATATATTATTATTAGGCCCTGTGGCTATCATTTAATGCCATCTTCTCTTGAATTGTTTTAAAAAGAAACCTAGTAATGATGATAGCGATCTTTACCATACTGGTGTCTTCCACTCCTCTCCAGTGTCCAGCTCTGATAGGTTCTTCAAACTCTTAAAAGTGCAAAGTGCAGTTGAAAATGTCCACATAAATATGCAGTAAAAATTCAGGTAGGACACACCAGGAGGGAAATGCATTGCAGATCCGAAGAGTCCTTTTGTTTTTTTCTAAATGGCAACTTCAAGTAGGGAGGCTCTTCACAGAGTTAATTGGTAAGATTCCTACACTTGAATCTGACAACTATTGGCATAGGCAGGGACACAAGGGGTAAAGGGTGTAATTTGGAGAAAATAAAGAGCTCATTTGGAATATGTTTCCATGATTAGAAGTTCCTGCACCATCAACAGAAGACAAGGGTTGGGAGGGTGAGAACTGAAAAGTTCTACTTCCTGAATACCTGCCCATGTCATATGATGTGGATGAACACGAGAAATTCTGAGTTAAGGCATCAACAGGCAAAGCAATACAATGGAAGAAGTTCTACTTTCTAGCACAACTTTCCAGCCAGCTCACCCTCGTAGGTCAACAAACATCACTATTGCTAACAGCAAACATGTACAGTTATTTGATGAACATTTATGGAGCATCTACTATGTGCCAGGCATTGTTGTAAGTGATGGAAATACAGTAGGCAACAGAAGAAACTAAAAGAGAAACCAAACCAAAAACAAATAAAAACCAAAAAACCTTGCCCTCGCGGAGCTTACTTTCTGGCAAAGGTGAGACAGACAAATTCTTTGAACTGCTTAACGTGATAAGGACACTGAGCTATGCCTTACCAAAGAATGGCTCTTTTCATTAGCAGTTAAAAAGAAAGGAAAGGAAGAAAAGCAATATGTGCAAAGAAAGGAAAAATGACTCCTGATCTCCCCAGTGTCCGTGTACAAATAAAAGTCACACTGAAAATGTTATGTAGAAGGTGTAGTAAGTCATGCATTTCTATGAGTTTCCAGGATCTGCCACATGTCCAGCAGCTGTCTCACATACTTTCAGGAGCAAATGCACTTCTGTCTTTTTTTGTTTGTTTGTTTTTCAGTCCATCCTCCCATCAGGGTCTTCTTCCACCCTTGCTTGAGGGCGCCTGACCACCACCAAATGCCACAATGATCTTTATAAGAACACTTCTTCCTGGGTGCTCTGCAGATGAATCCAAGACAGACAGAGTGCAAGTCTCTCATGGTGGCCACCTGATCCTCCAGTACCAGAGGTCTAGAGGTGGAGTTGAGTGTATTTTTCATGAGTTAAGAATATGCGTAATCCTGATCAAGAGGGTGGATTGAAGTAAATTAAATTATTGGTCACAATTTTCACTTCTCTGTTCCAGCAATCTGTGTCCACACTTTTGCCATGGTCTCTTAGAGGCAGAGTAGATTTTCCCCATCCCAGTGATAGTGGGCTAGGCCATATGGTCTATTTAAGCAATGGGATGCTAGCATGTGTAATGCCAGCAAGAGCTTACAGTGTCCTTCAATGAACACAGAACTTCTCAGCTGACCTAAAGACCTGCAACATGAGCCACGCCCAGAGAGAAGAGCCAAGCCATCTGACCCCACACACATAGCGGACAATAAATGATTCTTTTAAGCAACAGAGCTTTGGGACGGTTAATTATAGCAGTAGTTAACTGATATACCAGATGTAGCAAACTTCATCACCTCGTCATAGCTTGTGCCCCAAGTGCCCTACGGAAATCAGCTTCATCAGCTTCTGTTCTCATTCTTCTCAGGGATGAGCAGGGAAGAAGCCATCTTACTTGACAAACTCCTTCTATTTCCCCACCCCCATGTCTTTGCTCATCTGTTACCTTGTACACAACACTCCTTTCTACTCTTAGCCAAGAAAAACTCTTTACCACAAATCAGCTCATGTGAACTCCCTTGGGAAACTGATGATCTCATCTACCCCCTTCCATTTGGTCCAAAAAGGGTCAATTTAGTGAACAGTCAAGGCAGACCTTAACATTTAGCCTGCCACAATACAACACCACTCTGCTTTTCCAACCATATTCACTACTATTTCATTTCCTCATCCTGAAGGTCCAGGCAATAATAATTACCTCACGTTTCCTGTATACTCCCTATAGAATCACCATTTTTCTGCTGGGAGGATTCTTCTCCCTACACTGGAAACTCTTTATCTCCTCTGTCTCTTCTACTTTACGAAATGTTACCTATCCTTCAAAGTACAGTTCCAACATCACCTCCTCTATGCTCAACTTAATCCCGCCATAAACTTCCTCTGGGTCCCCCATTATCCAGCAGTAGCACTAGGCTCCTTGCTGTTTTAATTACATGAGTTTATCTTGCTGCATTCATTCTACATCAGTTTATAAAATGTTGGCTGTTCGTTCCCAATAAAAGTATGTTTATTTCATTTATAAGTTATAGAGATACATATATGTAATCTCATGTAGCAATATCATTTTTACATAAAAGAGCTTACACAAAAACAGACATTTTCAAGAACAGGGGTCCTAACATTTTCTTTGAACGCCCTCAGTAGATTGCATTGTGTTCCCCTTGATACAGGTAATTGTGCTTTGGAGATGATCATCTTTGAAGCTAGAATCTATGCATGATCCATATTTTAACTCCTCCCCCAACACAGCTGCTGAATCTAACACAGTGCCATATAATCATAAGAGACAATAATTATTTATTGAATGAGTAGACACATCATTCCCTTGCAAGGCAGGCCACCGTCATAAAGAAGACAAAGAACTGTGACTCAAGAGTCTGACTCAGCCCCCAACTAGCTGTGTGACCTACAGTCACTCACGTGGTATTTCTGGGCTTCGGTTTTCTCATTGTGAAAAATATAAGCAGATGATATGGTTTCTAATGCTCCTTTAGACTCAAATGTTTAGGATGCTAAGAGATTGAGATGCTAACACCTCAGCATGATGGGAAGATTACAGAGAGCTCAATTTATAAAGTCCTCCAAGGAAAGGTACGTGCGAATATGCAAGCACTTTGAGGATCATGACTAACGTAGCCATAGCCCTGCTTCCTCTGCAAGCATCAGGCAGGGCCAGAATTCATCCTGGAAGTTGCACCTGTGCTGCAGGATCACCAGGAAGAAACCCGAGGAGGGTGCCCTGAGAGCTGGGACCAGGGTCCTTCTCAGCCCAGTTCCCACAGCACAGCTGGTCAGATAAACCAAAAATCCACATGAACGGGGTGTGGGCAGATGAGGACACACTGCACGAAACTTCAAACTCAGGGCCTATTTAAAGCAATTGTCAGGAGAAACTTTTCCTCGTTTGCCTTGCTTCAGCATGTCTGGAGAAACACTGTGCGGGGCTTTAACCTTCCTCTGAGGCCTCATGCATGGGCCACAGCCAAAGGCAGATTTCCGGACCTATCAGACCAATTATTTCATAGGACATAATAAGTCCTTAGTCTGATATTCCTTTTATTTCCATTACTTTCTCATTCGATCAGCTTCTGAGTAGAGTGACAGGACTTGGCTTCCTTCCCTTGAGAGCTCTGCCCACTGTCCAGTCCTTAGAGCCTAAAGGAATTTTTTTTTTTTTTAACTAATGGTTACAATACTTTTTCTTTCTTAGCTTTGGGCCACAGCTTCTGGTCCTGACATCCCAGAAAATGGTGACTAATCCCTTTCTCTCATTTATATGGTTACCTTGAAGGTATTTATAGACTGCGGTCAGTTCCTCCATAGAAGCCTTTCTTTCGGGGAGGATATAAATTACGTCTTCAGTCAGACCACTCAAGTTTGCTTTTCCAACATTCTATCATTTTTGTGGCCTTTCTTTGATTGCCTCTACATTTTCTTTCCTTCTTAAACTGCAGGGATGTGAACCACAGCTGACTTTCCAGATGTGGTAGAACCTTTTCGGGTGAGCTGGAACAGCGCACCTTACTTAACTGGTCATTAACTCTTCATCTTAGGTGTTGTTCAGACACAGCAACTCTGCAGTTAAGGAGTCTTGCTTGCATTTGGATCGTGGCTGTTTGCATCCCTGTTTGAGTATGAAATTTGTATTTATAACAACTGCTTCTCACCCTTCCTGGGCAGCTCCTATTTCTAATTGGTGTAGACCACCTGGGCTTTTGGTTGTCACCTTTGGCGGCATGTGTGTTTCTAAGTTACACCGTCTGGCTAAGCTAAAAAAAAAAAAAAAAAAAAAAATCTAGTGTTGCTAACTATCAGATACTGCTCTTAGAAATTAAAAAGGTCCTGCCTTTGGAGGATCTCAAGGCATTGTGAAAAAGATGCCTCGTTTTACACCCTGTCACTATCTGTGGTGACCTCAGGGCATTTTTTTTTTTTCTCTAAAATCAGAAGCACTTAGTTTTGGTGTCAGTTTTAGCATCTGGCTCTATCATGCTATCCCAGATAAACGATTCTGAGTCCCCAGACCTACATTGATCAATGTGGTAACTATTAGCCACATGTGGCTATTTAAAGTTAATTGCATTAATCAAATATGTTAACTGAAATAAAATTAACTAAAAATCAAATAACATTTAAAACCCAGTTTCCTGAGTTCCGTAACTTCCAAGTGCTCAATCCACAGTGGCTAATGGCTAGTGGACAACACAAATATGCAACATTTTTATCACTGAAGAGAGTTCTAGAGGACAGTGCTGCTCCAGACAGTTGGGTCCCACTGCTTCCCTTTCTTTATGTTCTGCGCCCTCACCATCAGGCAGCAATTTTTTCTTTCTCTTGTGCCACATTTTCAGTTCTCCTCAGAGTCTTTCTGTGTTGAGGAAGATGGAGGATAGGTCCCCACCTTCACTCATCCAACTAACACTCACCGGCCCCTGAATATGGGCAGGCCCTGCTCCTGGATCTTGGGATAAACAGTGAATGAGGCAAAGATCCTGTTCGTAGGTGGTTTCCATTCTAGCAGATGGTGATACAACATGTACAGCAAACAATATATACTAAACAAACAAGTATATGTATATTAATGTGTCAGTGGAAAGCTGTAAATGGAGGAAAGGGGTAGGCCATCGGGGAAGGGTTCTGTCAGAACAAGGTATGTGAGCAGAAACTTGACAGAGTGAGGGAGCAAACCTTGCAATGCTTTAGAAGAGGGATGAGGCCAAAGGCCACAAGGTAGGAAGGAGCTTGCCATGTGGGAAACGGTAAAGCAGGTGAATATGGCTGGAGAGAAGAAATAAAGAGGAAGAGGGCTAGAAGAGGTGAAAACAGGTTTCATGGGGCTTAAAACTTAAGCAGTTTTGGGGACCCTCTACAACAGAGAAAATAAAATTCCAAATATAAAACTGCTTAGGGACCCTCCCGAATCTTGGAAAGGGCCTATGCAAATGAAGGTCCATGAAACTTAAACTTCACTCACTTGCAACTAAAGCAGTTTCTGGTCAAAGAAGAGGTCAAAGACATGGGGGTGGAGGGAAGGCAGAGACTCAATATCGCACGGTCTTAGATGCCGTGGTAAGAAAGGTAGCCATAGGATGGGGTTTTGAGCAGAGAAGAACTAGGATCTGATTTCCACTGTAAATCATTTTTGATTCCTACTTCCTCTGGCTTCCAAGTAGAAACTGATACCGGACAAGCGTAGAAGGAAGGAGATCAATGAAGCAGGAGGCAAGAGCTCGCTGCGCTTACTCCAGGGTCAAGGGTGTGTAAGCTGAAGGTAGTAAGCAGTGAGTAGGAGGGATTTTGAGGACAGAACCAGCAGAATGGCTGGCAGCTTTGACGTGGAGGGTAAGAGGACTCTCTGTGTGCAGCTGAAGGAACTGAAGGAGAAGTGGAAAAAGTTACCAAGATGGTTAAGCACCGACTTAGGGAGAGAAAATCAGGTGTTCGATTTGCCCATTTTTAGTTTAAACTGCTTCTTATGCATTTAAGTAGAAATGCTCAACAGCCGCTTGATAATACACGTCTAGAACTCAGTGGAAAGAAGGGGCTTAACATACAAATTTGAGTGTTATCTGCCCACAGATTGTATTTAAGATTACAGCAGTGGATGAAAACACCTAGGGAGCTAATGTAGACAGAGAAGAGGGTTTAGAGCTAAGTTCCAGGAGACTCTAACATCCCATGGTACAACCCTCCTAAAAAAATGGAAAAGAAACTAAGCTTTAGCTCTCATTTCCATTCTTTATTCTTCATTTCATGGGTCAAAAACTCTACAAATTCAATGATGTAACAAGAAAGAGTGGACGCTGTGTCTACATCATTCGCTATAAAACACCACAGCCTTGCATGGTACTGGCATAAACTCACCAAATATTTAGTGAAATTTAAGCTCGTCCCTCTCACAGCCTCCATGCTGCCCTCCTCGTCCAAGCTGGCTTTACAACAGTCACTCCCATGACCCTCCGGGATTCCTGAGTTTGGTGGCCCAGAGGTATTCTAACAAACACCCGTATGCTCTGTTCTTCCTAAGTGGGAACGTCTGACTCAGCCCATACCAAATCTTCTTTCTGTCACTATGTCCACTGTCAATGGCGTTTCTGAGTAATGAAGATACTGTTCTGCACACGGCCTCTGGGAAGGCAACAGGCGCACACTACTGCACTCCACAGTCCTGACTGCACAAGCAACACTTGGGCAGCATCACCGAGTCACAGATAGTATCTCAGTACCACTTTAGTTTATCAGAGCCGGGCCAAGGTGCTTTTCTTAGTGGGAAAGGCTTTTAGATTGTGTCGCACTAAGCAAGCAGTCTGTGTGAATGGATACGGTGACTCCAGGATGTAGTTTTCTTGACTCCCTTGTATTCATTGTTCCTCATCATATTCAATGCATAAGTAGATCTTGTAGGCTTTGCCTCCAAAATGCATCTCGTACCCATTTACTTCTCTCCACCTCCACCTCCAGTACTTTGATCTAAGTCCAGATAGGATCTCAAGTGGAATTCTCTGCCAGCCTTATAAATGCACCCCTTCCAGCAGCTTCCCTGCATGCTCTCTTCCCCCATTTCTGTTCTTTGAGTATAGACACAGCCCAGGGACAAACAAGATTTAAAACACCAGATTTCTAAAAGTTCATTTTAAAGGTACTTCTATGGGAAAGGGCAGTTGAATATATCCTCCTCGAGTTTAGCACGGTCCCTTAAGTTAAGCACCTTCAACCCTGCTTTGCCTGCAAAGAGTTCTTTAAGGATGCTCGACTGAAGCGCCCGCTTTTCCTTCTTCCTATTAAAAATGGCTCTTGGATGCTTTTATTCTTAGGGATGCTATTCTTTTGTAGCACCAATATAGTTATATAAGCGCATCGTTTCATGCTCTATTCACCTTCTGAATCTTTTAACCCGACCTCTCTCAGCTGAGAAAAGAAATACTATGGGTTTAAATCTATCGGCTATCAGCTGCAGTAGGGTAATTCTTACCCTAGGGCCCCAAACCCTCATTTCAGATGGACTAATCCAAACCTCTTTTGGTGGCAGTGCTATTTCCTTCACTACCTGGTTTGGCCGTGTGCTGAGCCCCAGTTATATTTAGGCAGTGGAGGGGAAAAATAGGGATATTAACCTCTAACACTGATGAAAATAATAGCCACAATAAAATCGGGATGAAAAACGCAGGGGTAGTAATTATTCTGCTCTTACCTTACCCCAGAGGAAATAGTTTTCAGATAGAGCCTTAGGAATTTGTAAAAGGTCCCTCTGTTTGGGGTTTTATAAGGCAGGTGGAGGGGCTATCTGGAGGCAGGGGAGAGTCTGCTAGAGCCGCAGACAATGTGGCATTAAGTGATGGGGCCCGCGGTAGAATCCCGCTCTTCTCCCTCAATTCTTCAAAGGTTGAAAAATCTGAGGATGCAGGCTCTTGGAACCACTTCCCTCCTCTGTTCTATCTGGCAGCAGCCTAGTGTGGAAAATATACTAGGCTATATTTCAAATAACCTAAACCAACTGGCAAAAAGTACTAAATTCTTGCTTTTGTGTCTGGCTCTTAAATTCCTGCAGACCTGACTTAACAGACAAGAGAGGGTCATAAAACTGACCCTGTGAAACAAAAATAGACCTTTCGGGACTTCTCATACACACACAGCAGGGGTGCCAAAATCGCTTTCATTTTTTTCATGTTTCCAATTGTGTTGTGCTTCCTGCACATGCTCGTGTGTTTCAGCAGGCGTGGGGGAGCCGGCATCCTGCTAGGCACGGTGTGTCTATCACTGAAGTATGAGGGACCGTGAGGGTTTAAACTCGTAGAGTCCCATCTTTATGTAAAACAGCTCCACCCTGATACAACCTCTCCATCTCCATAATTAATTTCAGGGACCTAAGACAGCAGATATTTGGTTCTGTCTACTCCTCTAAGTGCCACAGTTTAAAAGGGCTTTATGCTTTGAGGTTTCCTCATTCAGAAACCAAATAATTTAAATCTGAAACACACACACACACACACACACACATACACAAGTGCCTCCTGGCTACCGATGACAGAGAGTAGCAATAATAAAAAATGATAATAGTAGAAATATGCAACCGCGCTAATGCCGGGGACCTAGGGATGCAATAGACAGAAATGAAATTAGAGGGGAAATCACGATATTGCTGAAGTGCTGGAGTGCCGCTCTCACACTAAGACCAGGGGGATTGGGATAAGGTAAAGTTAATTGCATTTCCAGATGACAAACCTCTCACCTCTGAACTGAATGGCTCTTTATAAAAGCTATCAGTAATAAACTGTAAATCTCAGCCATGATTGCAAATAAAGGTCATCCCTTTCATGCTGCCACTTTCCTGGGCCTTATTACATTCCCGCCTGCACCGTGCTCACTTCTTTAGGTGTGCCAGCTGTCCATAGAAGCAATCAGCGTGGCTTGCTTTATTTTTTTTTTTTAAAGCATGACATTATCGGATTTACATCCTTGCACATTGTGCAAGTGAATTGGGCCAATCCTCTTCTCCTGGAAAGGAAGGCAGCATCCGGGGGCAGGATTACTCTTCATCTCTTCCCATGAATGTAAAGGAGGTCCGCATTGCCAGGATTTGTAAGAAGCAACACGTCCCACCGAACGTATCGGTTTTAACCATTATAGCCCTGCTCCACTTCACTTTTCTCTACTGCATGGCAAGGATCCCTGAATCACTGGGCCTCTTTTATAAAACTCAGTTAAGTTTAATTTAATGCAACTAAGGAAAGATTTGTTAATGTCCACTCTGCTGATGGCATTGCCCCAAATCCCTTTTTCTCAGCGTAGATCTCCAATTCCATCAACAAGAACGATGGCAAATATTTGGTGAGCACTTGCTGTGTGCCGGGGCCAAGCATGTAATATTAAGTCCCCTCATTCTCTTGCCTGCTCTGGCTCGAGCCATTTCATCTCCATTTTGCAGTTAAGAAAACTGAGGTTCAGGGAGGTTACTGCGTTGGGTTTCCCATCAGTGCAAGTGACAGAAATGGGATTTTTTTTTCTTTAGGTGAAGGGACCCTAAAGCATCCTGGAAAAGACTGAGCAAGATTAAATGATACAAAATGGCCAAGCCAAGTGCTGAATGCCAAAGTGAGCTTAGGAGCTCTCTCCCAGGAAATAGAGCAGATGCTGAATGTAACTCTTGCTGGGGAAGAGAAACAGGTGCACCAACCATTCCTACCCAACTCTGTTCTAAGAGATGGTGCAATAACTACCACCTTTGCCATGGAAGGGAATAAAGCATTAGCCTTTGACTCAAAATAAAACAGTTCCATTTCTGATTCTATATTGATGCCATCTATCCATTTACCCATTCATTCATTCAATCATCACGTGACAGGCAAGATAATCACTCAGTGAGATTTCAGTTTCTCTGTTAATTTACCTTTCCTTGTCTACAAAAGTTATGTTAGATGAGTGGGGAAAATACTTCACAAAATATTAAGTATTCTTCAAATGCACATTTAGTGTTTTCTCTGAACACTATGGAACTTCTCTTGTCCGAGCCCCAGAGTAGAGGTCTAGCAGGAATCCCCAGAGATGGCTAACAAAGTAAGATGCAGTAACCTGTGTCTCCCATTGTGAAGCCAGAAACTGGCACATAACTGTGGCATTTCCGAGTCTCCCACATTTGCATAAGTTTATCTTGGGAACTCAGGGGGTCACCTTTTTTCTTTACTGCCTGAGCTCAAATCCATACCTTCAAAGACCACTGGAGTAAAATCAGTGAGTCCCCTAATGCTATGTGGAATGACAGTTGATTCAATTATAATGACTGTCCAGAAGTTAAGTTTTAAGTTAATGATGTGTATAATTCATGTGGAAAGAAGATAAAGAAGGAAGAGGAAGTGGAGGAGGAAGAGGAAAAGGTGGTAGTGTTTCATTTAGGGATGCGATTGAAAAGAAAATCTAAAGAATGAGGTTGACTTCACTGGGTCCTAAAACTCTATACACTATTCATTCATTCATTTGCTCATTTAGTCTGCCACGTCTGCCGTGTGGAAGATGAGAAAACTTAGGTCCTATATAGAGAAATAAGACTCTGGTCTAGGATCAAAAACCAAAACACAGATGGACATCTAAGGCACAGAAACACAAGTCAGTAAGAATTGGAACTACGATCTTATTGTATGGCAACAAAGGTCATCTCTAATGAGACAAGAGTCCCAAGACTTCCTAAAATTTTCTTCTCTCTTCACCCAACCTAGACTTCCAGGTCATGACTGGAGCCAACAAGGCTCATTTCAGTTGAATTCTGATGTGACTCAACTTTCTCCGTTAATTGTATTCAATTGTGAATAACTTCATATTTTAAAAAGTGGATATATGTGCAGACTGCCTCTCATGAAAGTACAACGTAACAGCTAAGTGTTATTACAATTCAAAGGCTGTTTTTTTCCACACCTATTTGCTATTTACAAGGAAGTCCACTGGTCCACATGAAAGATAACACGGTTACCCAATAACAATAACGAAGACGATGTGTATGAAAGCAACGGCTTTCACTTCTTCCATATCAAAAGCTTTACTGGTACTTAGAAATAAAACAGAAGGGGATAACTTGCTTGGAAAATGAGGATATTAACATCATTTGGGAGCTTTGAAGGAGGCAGAGGTGTTGACCCTTTACAGAAAGTTTGCTCATTCATCTATAGATTATAACCAGAGTCATAAAAACTTAGGGCTAGAAGGAACTGTCACTAAGTAGATTGTCTATTAAATACATGCAGGAACCCGCCCACGAAGTAAAGAAAAGCTCAGCCTGGAGCCTGGGCAGGGCCCCCATAGGCCAGCGAAGGGTCTTGGTCACTATACAAAGACCTCTTTCGGTCAGAAATTGTGATTCAGGTGCTCAGTGGGCAGCTGGCTCAGGGGAAAGGCAAGCCCACACACTACTCCTGTCTCCAGTTTTCAAATCTGAATCTTGACACCCGTGGAAAGGCAAAGCCTGAGCCTCTATTTTGATGGATAAGTGAAATCAAAGATTGATCCAGTAGGTAGTGACCTAATAGCCCAATGAATTCTAACCCTTTTGGAGTCACAAACTCCTTCGGAAATCTGCTATAAGTTAAGGACTTTGTACCCCAGGAACATGTGTAACACATGTAAAATGTTTCAGGCAACATGAAGGGGTTCAATCAGTCCCTGGAGCCCACTAATGAGTAGCAATTTAAGGACCCTGATATAGGATAGGATTATAGGTAACCATCCAAACCTACTTCCTTTTCTTCCGATGGTCATATCAGATATGTCATCTATTATCCTTCTTCTTTAAGAAAGTGACTATCTCTGACTGAAGCAGAAGCTTCAGCTGCTCCCTGCATATCTGTGGCTCTTTCACATTTTCCAGCTTTAGTGCAATTAGACAGAGCCAAATGGCTAGGTTTGGGGATTGGTTTTTGAGCAGGAGTGACGTGGACATCCGCTAGGTAGAAGCATTAAAAACTGTCATTTGGCAACCTGATTCCCCCCTCAGCAACAAAGGAGGCTCTGTGTTTCAGGTTCTAGGGTGGACTGCTTTAAGATGATGTATCTAGACCCTAGGTTCCTGAGTTACTGTGTGGAGCACTTCCTCCCCATTCACTTCTGAACAGAGTTAAATATGCTAAATATGCATTGCAAATTAGGAATAAACCTTGTTATGTTAAGCCCTTGTAAATTAGGATTTAATCTGTTACCACAGCAGAACAAGACATACTCTGATACACAGGGTAAAGATCTTATAAATCATAAATCTATAGGACTACCTTCTTCCACAACTTTCAATGCTGAGGCAGCATAAAAATGCCTGTTGCCAGAGAGAGAGGCACTGAAATGAAGGCGGTGATGGGTAGCCCAGCTCCTTCCATCTGTCTGAGATACTTCTGTAGCCACCAGGAGAGCTAGCTGTCCAGGGACTGCAGCTAGCTGTCAGCTGCATCTCTGGCCAAAGAGCAATACTCCAGACCCAACTCAATGCTATGACTGTTCATATGGGGGTACAAAGCCCCAACCCCCTTTCTCTGACTTGAGACAACTCAGATCCTATGGCCCTCCTATGGGATCAACAACATCATGATTCTTTTCCTTCCTTTGACCAATCTTGCTTCGTTCCCAAGATCCTTACCTGGGGTTGTTCTCAAATGTACTTACCCCAAATCTCTAGAGCACAAATCTCTCTCTTAGATTAGGATAACTCGACCTAAGACTGCCACTTAGGGAAGGAAAAAAATGGGGGCTGAGGGTAGGCAATAGTAAATATTCTTTGTTGTTTTATTAACCTGAAGGAAACCCAGTGGGAAAGAAGTTGGTGGCCTACAACATCAAGGACAGTTTCAAGTTTTATTCTAGAAGACTGCTGAATCATTCATTTAGATCCACAAACTTTCTATCAATTGTTAATCAACTGTAAGCCAGTTCAAAGTATTTATTGCAAATAATAAGAGCTAACAGTAACCATGTGCCAGTCCTAGTGTAAGGACTTTACATGTATTAATTCATTTAATCTTTGCAACAATCCATTAAAGTTGTTACTATTATTATCCCATTTTTCAGGCAAGAAAAGTTAGTAAAGTTATACGATCTTCTCAAGGTCATGTAGCGAGTAAGAAGTGGGGCTATAAATAGGACAGTCCTAGGTACTGTGCTCCACCTTGTCCTGGACCTCACCTATTCAGCTGGCAGCCTCCCCACCAAGTCAGTGCTGTTCTTCAGAAGAGTAACTTGACAAAGTTAGGCTGTGTTTAAGAAGCAAAGAAAGGAGGCAGGTAGGAAAAGGAGGAAAGAATGTTCTCTAGGTAGGAAGGCTAGCATGAGCTAAGTCTTATTAAAAATATGGTGTGGTGAGCAAATCACAGGAAGATGGTTGGCTGTCTTGAGTGACGGCAGGTAGAGGAGATGAGACAGGCAAGGATCTGGGCTCTGGAATCATGGACAGCTATGTAACCTGAGCAAATTATTTACCTTCTCTGACCTTAATTTCCTTTATCTGTAAAGGGAAACAAATCTCAGGACTATCAAGAAGATTACAATGAGAAAATACATGTCAAGCATTTAACCCAGTGTCTGGCCCCCAGAAAGCAATAACAATACATATATAATCATGAGTCTTTCCCTTCATCTTGACCAAAGGGAAAAAAAACAAACAAAAAACTCAAAAAGATGGATTCTCACTTCCAGGATTGTTTTTAAATTTACTTTTAACAGAATACTACACGTAATACAAGGACTTCTGAAAGACCTCTAATGAGGAATAAGCATTTCCTTGCTTCCCCCTCTTTCCAGTCCTGATTCCTGCTCCCCAGAGGAATCTCCCACTTTCACCTCTTTTAATTGTGAAGAAGGTTTCCATAGACACCTAGCTTTTCTTTGTTTCTTGATTTTGTCTTGTTTTGTTTTTCCTTACTATTATCTAGTAGCTTCCTACTATGGAAAATGATGATTCAGATATCTTCTAATCTAGGGATGTGCACACACCTACACCATTCTTTTGATATATAACAATCTATTGTTAACAAAATACTTGTGGTCTAAAATATAATTATATTACCGCATGAACATTATTCACACATAAGCTTTGTGGTTTATTCTAGTTACTGTTCTTCTCTGGCACAACTTTTTTGTTTTTCCTAGGAGTTAATGATGTTCTTGGATTTTTTGTTTTTGTCTGCTTTGTAATCTACATATGTATCATTAATTTATCCCCAATCTCTCGCCCCACTTATTTCTTATGAATATGTTTAAGCACATCAGATTATCTATACGAATTCTTTTTTTTTCCCTCAGAGACATCCTACGGCCCTATTTTTTATTACTCCAAACAAGACCAGTTTTCTATTTTAAGTCTCCTGCCCAGCAGTCTCCCAAAAAGCCTCTTCCTCATTATCCTGAGAATTTCATTTGCCTCCTTGCAGTGTTTGTTAAATCATCTATTTTTTGGATCTTTATGCTTCTCTTTTAGTTTTTTCATCTTTATTAGTAGAGTACACTCTTCAATAACTTTTTGAGAAAAGAGACAGGGGAGGTAAATCCTACCATCACACTTAAGCAACAGTTTGACTGGTTATTAAGTTCTACATTGGAAATAATTTTTGCTCAACATTTACTGTTTTCTGGTTTCCAGAACTTCTACTAAGAAAGCTGATGCTGATGGGGACTATTTTCCTCTCTGAAGTTTTTAATCCTTTTATTAAATTTCTGCCATATTTACTTGTTGCCTGGGTACTTGAGGGCAATTTCTCATCTTGGACTATCTTTTAAAAATTCCATCCTACTCTCATTTCATATATGTGGCATGTCCCCTGGCCTGAATATCTTAATTTCATTTTTATATCTTCTACTGATTTCTATACTGTTTCTGTCTCCTCTAAGCTCCTATTTGCTTGTTCCTACCATCAAGATAAAATCTGAGGGAACATTTTTTGTTAATTCATATTTTAAAATTAGACACTTTATAAAAAGCTGTTAGAAGTTCCATGTGTGGTTGATATCTTTTGTATTCATGAGGGTTATCTGGTTGTTTCCTTGAAATCCCAGATGACAGTATCTGTAGATCTTTCCTCTTGGAATGGTCAGTTCCTCACAAAGGAGTCATCCAGTCTCCAGCCTGAAGATAATAAGCCTGATCAACAATGTTTCCCAACCAAGTGGCAGACAGGAGCAGGCTTGTGTCACCATTCAGTACACAGACTCAATTAATCTCTATGTACATGGAATAGTATCCCTCACTCGCCTATGACTTATTCCCCAAGTCAGAGCCTACTCAACCTCTCCAGAACTTCAAGCTTCTGATAAAGTTGGGCAAAAGGGTCTTCCCTTGAAGGACAGAGTGACCGAGTCTAGAAAATCACTTATCTTTTATGGAACTTCCAACCAGTTCTGTTTCCAGCCCTACCCATACCCATACCAGCAGACATCCAGTGCCTCCAATAGCAGAACTTTTCATGTTTTAGCACCTCAAATTGGCTCAATTCTTGACTTTGCCTTTTGCAGACATGTAGTTCTACCTTTCTATTAACCACTAAATCAGTTACCATCAGTTATTTTTCAGCTTCCGAAATTTTGTTGACATTTCTTATCTGTCATCACTCCCTCTTCTATGTGTGTTTTCCTTATGATTTTATGTTTTATACCTAAACTGTCATTTTAGTAAGGCTGAGAGCACAAAGATAAACCTACGTGTTCAAGCTGCCATGTTTCTGAATTATGTCTCCTTAGGAGATGCCTTCTGGTGAACCACTTCCATTCTATCATTGAAGTATTTGCTCCCTGAAATGCAAAGGAATGATCACGACTGATTTATCCAATGTAATATCAGAGGAGAAAGCAACCAAACGGTGTAAACCCTTCAATAAAGCACAAGACACACTGTGATTAAAATGCACTCAAGAATCTGTATGGTGGGTGCAAGCCCAGATCAACCTCCGCAAGTGGCCTCGTGCGTCTCATTGTGAATGGCTGGAAAATTGATGCCTACAATCTAAGTACCGATCAGCTACTCAGGATGTTCCAAGGAGTGGCATGTCCTGTCTCTCCTGGTTTCATCTTCTCTAACATCTTCATGCAAGCGTTATCAATTTGGGAGAGACCTGGGTTCATTAAGGATTCGAGCAGCATTTGTTTAGTCCTGAGAATGAGAGGGAGTAAGTTTCATGTAGCTTCATCTTAATGAAAGTTTATTATGTTGTAAATCTGATGTAATTTCAGGGGCTTGCCGCCTTGCATGATGGATGCATTATCTGGCCTAGGAATCACAAGAAGTGACTTCATAATGTACTCACCACAAATCCCAACATCGGACAGACCTACTCTATAAATCTTCCACCTTAATACTCTGTTTGGTTAAAGTGTGTGCATGCATGTGTGTGTACACACATATATGTGCTGTGTCTATTTTTTGTATCAGCCAGAGGCCTGGCAGGCAGCCATTGCACACACTCAAACGGGGATACCGAGAAGAGTTTAACAAAGAGACTGTTTGTAGAGGCACGAGCTGGGTTTGGGGAAACCCAGGAGGTGAAGCAGCACACTGAGGCTAGCAACAGCACAAGAACCATTACCACCCCCTAGGGGCCGGAAGGTGCCAAGGAGGGCAGAGTTGCCAGAATCTGGCAAGAGCAATGGTTGTAGGAAAGGGCTGCAGACAGGAGTTATGGTCTTCATTAGAGAAATGCAACCAATTCTGAGACAAGAAGGGAGAGATCTAGACGAATAAATATAATGACCTCACTTTACTACTACCTCCCATTCTTCTACTGAACCCTCCTGTCAGACAAACCAAAGTAGAAGCTGAAGGACAAAGGAAAGATGTGTTACATCTATAAAAGTCACCGTCATGGGCACCTGGACTATAAAATACCCAACACAGGGGTGCAATAGATATTTTGTACCCTTGGGCTCCTCTGAAGAAATAGGAATGATGGAGTCAGGATTAGAGATAGATGAACACCCATGTCATAAAGTGACTTTACAACAGGCTTTGGTTGTTATAATGTATTACACCATTATTTTTTTAATGTTTATTTATTTTTGAGAGAGAGAGAGCATACACAAGCAGAGGAGGGGCAGAAAGAGATGGGGACAGAGGCTCTAAAGCAGGCTCTGCTCTGAGAGTAGAAAGCCCGATGCAGGGCTCGAACTCACAAACCAAAGATCATGACCTGAGCCAAAGTCAGATACGTAATCGACTGAGCCACCTTGGCACCCCTACACCACTATTTTTTGTTTGTTATGTGTTTGCTTTGCTCATTAGGCTGTAAGTTCCAAGAGACAAGGAGCCACACTTTTTTGTATCCCAGCCCAGGGCTTAGCACACAGAGATATAGTAAGGATTGAACTGAATTTACAAACATCACAGCAGCAATGAAAGACTTCACAATATAGGAATGCAAGGAATGGGGAAAGCTACTAAGCTACATGAGATAATTGACTCCAAAGGCTGTAATCTATATCCTCAAAATATACTGATGTCTGGAATTAGAAGAGCCAGAAGGTATTTCAAGTATTATTATTACATTTACTGCTACTATTGTAGACATGTCCAAACGGGATCATATGTTCAGGTTGCTTCTGGATCATACATAGCAGAGTAGCTGATGCGTTCCACGGTAAATGCATTCCAGGCATCAACTACATAGTCAAAACATAATCAGTCAACAGAATATGCTTCTTAGGCCTCAAAAATTTCTCTCTCTCTCTTTTTCTCTCTTTCTCCCTTTCTAAAATGGACATTCGAGCCCTAGGCAACATAACCAAGGAGGTTTTATTATAAAATACATTTCAAAATAATGGTTGCAAGTCTTAGAAGCAGAGAAGAAGATGAAAAAGAAGTAAACAAGGCCCTTTTCTTCTACTAAATGATAAATTAAAAGCAGCACTTTGCTGTTCTGCCTCATTTATTATTACATTGCACTCTCGCTGCTAGAGTTAAGGTTGTGTCAGCGTTTCCATTATAAACCCCTATTTTCAAGGGTTTATAATTCAGCCATAAAAATTTGCTCCAGGCTTAAACTTGCCATGCAAAAGGTCTCATTGTAGGACCGAACTTAGGGACAAATTCAAAGGAGGGAGAAATGAGTTGGCTGGTCTGAGGTTAAAAACGGGAACAAAACACTGTTCTAATTGTTGGCCCTTCTCTCAGACTCTGAATGCATCCTGAATCTTAGGGAAACTGGAGACACCAAATGGAGATCAGAAAGAGAGTAAAATTTTTCATTTCTTTAGGAAAAAAGTCATTATAGGCACAATGGAGCACTAGATACAGATACATACTTGAAGCCAGCCTACTGGCATCAACTCCCTGGTTCACAATTTACATGTCGCTACTTATTTACAGAAGTAGATCACATACCCGGGTGTCCATCCTGTGGTTAGTTTTTATTTTATAACAACCCCTGTAGAATGTGAAAGACGGACAAGTGGGACTCCCCAAAAAAAGCACGGCATTTCTAACCACGGACACAATTTTCTTCCTTGTCTTCTCTCTTTCTGCCCCAAAGCGTACAATCTGCAAAGTAACTATCTTCGTGTTCATGTCCCAACTTCAGCGAAGTTCTAGAAGATGCCTTCTATGGCATCATTCTGCCTCTGTATAAATTTAAGTCCCAAATCTAAGCTTAAGGGCTTTCCTCTGGTGGTCGGTGTCAATCTTCATTATAAATTTATTTTTCCTGGCAGGTTAAACTGTATCCAAAATACCATGAGACAGACACCAGCTCACCAAGGCGACTATGGAATTTAGTATGCCAATAATGCTAAGCAAAATTATAAAATTCACTTCAAAACCAGAAGAAGAAAAAACAATTTTACATCGGTATTGTCCACAAATCAGAACTAGAGAGGACCTGTGCTCCTTACAGGTCTAAATGGCTTTCAGGTCACACATTTCAACCCTTGTAGAGTTGAGCTTCCATGGCCAACATTTGGGCAGAGAGAGCTTTGTGGGTTTAATTCCTGGATTTGAAGTCAACTGTATTGACCCGCAGTTCTCAAACTTGAGTGTGCATCAGAATTCCCCCACCACAGAGTTTCTGACTCAGTAGGTACATGGGCCAAGAATTTGCCATGCTGACACGTTCCCAGGTGATATTGGGGCTGAGGTTCTGGGGACTATACTTGCGTATCACTGGTGTAGATCCTTCACATATGTATTAATAAAACTAAAGAGATGTTACAATATTCAAATGGTATATTCTAAAGTATTGTCTTCTCAGGACTTTTCAGAGTATCTTAAAACGAAATCATTTGATTTCACCCTTGTAATAGTATAATGATCCATAGTTTACAGATGGAAGAATTAAGGGCATGAGGTTTGTCTAATACCAGGAGATAAATCAATAGCAGAGCCGGGATGAAGAATCAAAACTCCAGGCCCCTAATTCCACAGTCCAGGTGTGTTGTGACCTATGCTGGCCAACTGGCCATTCTTCATAATATTAAGTAACAGCATGTGCAAGCCACAAAGCATTTTAAATAGAGTCATGATGGATTCAATATGCAGCATGAAGACTGGCCATTTTTATAGCCATGCATTATCAAGATCTACTTTATGCCTTCACCCACTTTTATTTCAGGAACTGTAACGTACACCTTAATAAAGGTGAATATGGGGCATGCAGCATGAATATGGGGAAATGGGTTCTTGTGTCCAGGGGCCGTGACCATGTGAGTCCTCCCATGCCATCACAAGAAAGCATACAAAGAAAAGTTCCCTCCAAATAGGTAGGCGGCAATAAGCATCATCTGATCTCACTTCAGCAACCAAGAATGGAGCTGGCAATACTAAATCACAGAAATAATGTGAGGAGGGAAAGAAAAAGACAACTGTGGACAAAACAAGAAGGGAAAGTTTTATTAATTCTAAATACGCTTTCCCCGTTGGGTTTACACTAGCATTTGTCCTAATAGGTTCCAGATGTTCAGCCATCCTGTAAGTAGCTACCTAGGATAAAACAGTAGCTTGCCTCCTTTAAGAAGGTGAAATCGTGGACCTCGGGGCTGATTTACAGGTTAGTTAAATCAGAGCCCACAGCATGAACAAACAGCGCTCAGCAAGAAGTGGGTGAAGGTGAAAATGGTTGTCAGAAAAGGCTGGCATCTCAAGAGTTAACACCAACCTTTTCTTTGAATGCAGCCTTCTGTAGTAGCTAATGAAGGTAATGAAATATGACATGTAGTTTGGCCCTTGACCATGGAGTGCACCCCCCACCCCTCTGTGCTGCGAACAAAGCCAAAACAGATGTAGCGACTTCTGTATGGTCTGGGGTTGACGTTTGTTACACAGAGCAGGTCACCATGTACATTCCCAGAACGTTCGCTTCTGACACACGCGGCATTATCTGAGAAAGATGCTGCCTTTGTTTGTGAGGTGCAGAGAGAAGGGAGGGACAGAGAGAGCAGACAGGGGGACTTGAGCCTCTAAGAAAATCAAGCCAAATTCCCCTCCCGTTCTTTGCTCTGGTTCTCAGCCATCATGCGTCTGCCTATTGCCTCCTCCTGACCCTTCGGAAAATGGAAAAACAAAAAAGCATTCTGTCCTTTAGCTAGGAATAAAGAGGCAGCTTTGCTTCAGCAAAGGAGCTTTCAACAAGGCTAGATTTTGTGGAAAAATCTCCCTGTCCACTTACTGCTGACCAATCTTTGAAGACCCAGAGAAGGAATGATATTGGGGGTGCTGGACCCAAAGATGGTTTGGATTCTTATTTCTAAAAGCCACTGATGTTGGTCAGAATCTATAATGAAAAGACAGCATTTCTTTGGCAAATAACATCAATATTTTAGGTCTTCTGACTAATGTCAGTATCTGTGCATGGTATCTCCATGCAAGCGGATAGTTCTCGAATAAAATGTATGCTCCTTGCAGTGAAAAGTGCTCGGCTCTGCTGCCAATATTCATTGCAGCCACACCGGTATCTAGCTCCTTCCCTCTGAGGGCCATTGGACTCTCTGACTGTGTGATTTCTGCCCAGTTCCACCCAGGGATCGCAAATGGTTTTCTTTCAAGAAAATTTCATCAAGTGTTGCCCTAATATAGCACCTATTCTTTCCAAAGCGTCAGACCTAACCAGCAAAGTTAGGTTAAAAAAAAGAGGAGGAAGAGCAGGCATAGAGGGAGGAGGATGGGTCTTGACAATTGATAGCCTGTTTCAAATGTTATTTATCATTCTCAGCAGAAACACTGACATGTGCCTTTTGAAAGGGGACACTGTACCTTTAACCTTGAATCTGAACGCATTCTTAATTTGGGATGCAAGCTGAGGTTCAAAAACGAATAGCCTTTGGGTGGTGGTTGGGGGAGGGGTGTGGCTGGATTTATTTATGAGACGTGTGGAAAATTTTGACATCACATGCTAGAGCCATTATTCACATGTTACATGACATAAGATTGGCCCATTTAATGCAGCAACATCACATAAAAAATTTGATTTTGTCCTCTGACAGTAGGCTGGTCCTCTGCTGCTCACCTCCCTCCAGCCCCCACCCGGGAAATGTAATCTTTTTAGGTTAAAGGCCACAGGGAAATGATTTAGGTAGGCTGTGGCTTTCCTCAGACCCTGGAAAACTGGGTTTGGACCGAGCTCCCTCGTTAACTACAAGCTGTAGGAGGATGGGAATCTAGGGCTTGTTGGGAAGGGGTATTTCCTGTAACTGAGAGCCCCAGCCTGCCACAAACCCCTGTGAACCCTTCGCCACCACAGCTGCTTCCCAATGGGTAAGAAACTGGTAGGGACTCCGAGTTGCTTATCAATTTGAGGGAAAAAATCTACTTGTAAGATACATCAGCCCAACCCCTTGTCCAATTATGCAAAGACATCTGAGGCCTAATAAGAATCAGACCTGGAGGGTAAAAGACACCCACTACCTTTAGGTCGTGTAGGCCTTTATTCGAAGCACTATTGCTCCCACAATTGCATTTTATGCCCATGAGACAATCCTCAGAGGTGTAGCCCCCCCCCTCACCTTTTGCAAATGAAAATGGAGGTTGTGAAAGAGTGGCCTGAGGTCAGACACATACAAGTGGCCAATATATAACCTGAACCTAAGCCTTCTGACTCAAAAGCCTCTTCTCTTTCCTCTTTAGCTCATTATTCTCTACCATTTTGGCATCTGGCAGGAATCTGTGAAGGGCCAAGAACTATAATGGTTGTTTCTATTTCACTTAAACAGAGTTTACACGTTGCATAAAAATATCTATTACACAGACCACATCCAAACCCTGTGTCTTTCGTGTTGGAATAATGTCATGGTGTACGAAGGCTATGAGTTCAGTTCCTCAGCAAATGAATAAAGTCTGAGTTCATCCTCTTCATTGCAAAAAAATCTAGCATCTCAAACTCATGCTATAACGAACACACCCAGGATTGGCTTAGGAAGCCTATGTTAAGACCAATGCTTGGAATAGGTACTGGCTTGAGTGAACGTGCACCCTAAGAAGAAACCTCTGGGTGTCATGACCTGCTGGCCAAGGGCCAGTGGGAGTGTAGACAAGTTGCAGGCTCTGAGCACAGCGAGGAGTGTAGGTGGAAGGGCAGGCACTCCGAGCATCTGGCTTTGATACACGTGCTGGGAAAACTACCCAGAATCCAGAGACTATCACTATGACTTTGCTTTGTCTGGAAATCTCATTGCTTGAGCAAGGCAGATTCAGTCTCCTCATTTAGAAGACCCACCTCCTAAGGTAGCCGACAAGCTGTTTAACAACTTCTATTTTTACATTCAAGGCTAAGATCTGAGACAATCTCAAGCAAGTCACAAATCAGAGCCAGACTTTGTTGGTTTTGGATGAACATGGAAATGCATAGTTGGTTGGCAAGAGCTGAAAAGAACACAGAATCGTTCTATGTTGCTAAAATCTCAATTGAATATACTGAAAAGAAATGAAAACACTAATTTGAAAAGATATCTGCACCCCCGAGTTCACAGAACTATTTATAATAGCCAAGACATGGAAACAACCTAAGTGTCCACTGATGAATGGATTTAAAAAATTGTCCCACTCTCTCTCTTCTCTCTCTCTCTCTCCATGGAATATTATTCAATCATAAAAAAATGAAGAAATCTGGCCATTTGCAATAACATGGACCAACCCTGAGGGCATTATACTAAGTCAAGTCAGAGAAAGACAAATACTGTATGATCTTACTTATAAGTGGAACCAAGAGAAAATGAGAACTCATAGAAAAAAGAGATCAGATTTGTGTTTACCAGTAGTGATAGTAGGGGAAGGGGGAATTGGAGAAAGGCAGTCAGAAAGTTTGGGGCACCTGGGTGGCTCGGTCGATTAAGCGTCCGACTTCGGCTCAGGTCACGATCTTACGGTTCGTGAGTTCGAGCCCCGCGTCGGGCTCTGTGCTGACAGCTCGGAGCCTGGACCCTGCTTCGGATTCTGTGTCTCCCTCTCTCTCTCTGACCCTCCCCCATTCATGCTCTGTCTCTTTCTCTCTCTAAAAAATAAATAAACATTAAAAAAAGAAGAAGAAAGAAAGAAAGTACACACGTGAAGTTGTAAGATAAGTAAGTACCAGGAATGTAACAGACTGCACGACTGCGGCTAACGCTGCTCTATGATATACAGGACAGTTGTTAAGAAAGTAGATCCAGAATTCTCATCACAAGGAAAAAGGAATTACTTTCTTGTTTGCTTTTTCTTTTTCTTTTGTCTACATGAGATGATGGTGGCTAATGACAGTAATCCTTTCACAATATATTCAAGTCAAACCATTGTGCTGTAACCTCCAACGTACATTGCGATGTGTATTGATTCTCTCAATAAACTAGAAAAAAAAGTTTTTAATCTGCCTTTAAAAAAGAAATATACCCCAATTTAACAATGGTTAAAAAATAAAAACTACAAAAATAAAACCCCAATCACGCCTACCAAGAAAGACACAAGGTGTGAGGTGTCCTGTAAGATCTTAAAGAGCAGAGATAACTGCAACTTCTGCAAACTTTGGAACAATCCATTCCCTGCTTTAATAGTGATGTTAATCCCTTAACTAAGCCAGGACAGTAACAGGGATTTTTAGTCATGGACAAAAAAAGTTCAAAAGTGTCCGTCATTAGATTCTTTGGAGTATGACTGAAATGCAGTCCTGCCAGGAGACAGGGGGATGCGTGAGACGGTCTCTCCTGCTTCCCATCAGGCTTTGCCTAATGCTGCTGATACAGGTTGGATCCTCTAAAACTGTCTCTATCTTAATGCTTTTGATCTACAAAATCAGAAAATTCACAGGGTTCAACCTACTACATTTCCAAGTTTGGTAAACAGACCAGTTTAACATTCAACACTTAACTGAATCATAGCAAATGGAGAACAAAACAGCTTGGAGCATTATTTCCAGTGGAAAGACTTATATAATGCTGTAAGCATATTACATAACAGATATCTAATTTTCTTTTGCTTCTAAAATGCAGAGTATAGTGACATTTTTTCATTACCCATGCTCAGAAAAAAAAATAAAAGAAGATTAACAAATATACTACAAAATGCTACCAAAACCATTAAACCTTTGGCACAGCTGTGGTCAATTTAGGAATGAAGATAAGTTTGAAAGACAAGCAGAGAAACTTGGGAGCCTCAAGTCAACACAACTCTAGATGCCCCCGCCCCCTGACAATATAAAAAAAAAATAATGTTGCTGGTAGCAAACAAACTAACCAATTTCCTCATATTCTCACTGTTCCTTCTTACAGCCCATCATCCAAGAAAAACAGGCCAAGCAGTGGAAAATTACAGTTTTCCAATAAGAGAGACCAACCACAGCTCTGTAGTTTTCATTTCAGAATGAGCACACATGTCACCAGAAAAGAGAACTGCCAGCAGAATCTTGAAGTCACCCAATGCCACTGAAAAGAAGTAAGGACCTGACAAAGCTGTAAGTTTCCAAGAGTCTCAGAAGGCTGTAGCCACCTCTACATATTCTAGTAATTGGAGTATATGGCAGGGCATCAGC
Source organism: Paguma larvata (assembly GCA_030068075.1). NCBI lineage: Eukaryota > Metazoa > Chordata > Mammalia > Carnivora > Viverridae > Paguma > Paguma larvata. Next base: position 44,432,116 of record CM057841.1, read on the forward strand.
AGGCCAAGGTCAGCCAGAGGTCATGGCCCCTCCACTGATGGGTTCCATAATGGTCCAGATAATGCATACTTGGGAGAGAGAGTGGGGACAACTATATAAAGAGATGGCAAAGAGGACCAAAAGCTGGCTCACAGCTGGTTCATGAAATCCTATGGGTGAAATCACTTTAACCCTTGCCTGGCTAGGTCTATAACATGTCCTTGATCCATGTGATAAAGCATTCCCAGGTTGAGGAAATGTTAACATAGGGGGGAAAAAATGAAGAAGAAGAAAGAAAACCAACAAACTAAACACTGTCCATAGCCAATGGAGAGAGAGAAATAGTCCCCAACTTTTAAAGAACAAGGTCATACATGAGACATGGCTTCATGACCTACTCCTATTAGGCACAGCCTTCACTGCACAGTGTTTCTGGAACTTCAGAAAGTGACAAAAGGCTGGGGACCTAGGGACCCACCTGGGACTCCTGGTTCAAAGTTCAGGGTTGTCAAAAACCAGAAAGTCAATTCCTCAGAGCTTAAGGTCCAGGGAGGCCAATGGCAAATAAAAATCATAGATGGCTTAAGTTTTCGAGTTTGATTCATTGTGTGACAATGGAACACAGAAGCCAACCAGTGCAGCGGTGTGGACTGGAATAGAATAAGACACACATTTATATGCTGGAGAAAGAGCTCTAAAAATGCCAGGAGCCTGCACTCTGTTCTTGCCTCTATATTACTCTCAGTTTCTTTATCTGAAAATCAGGATCATAGGATTTGTTGCATGGATAAAATACACTAATACATAGGCAAAGCATGCTGAAAACGTGAAAACTTTCTATACCTACGAGGTATTAGTATCATTGCTATTGCTGTTATAATGTACACCCAAGACTGAGTTTCTTTGTTTGCTGTTTGACTATTTATTTATGTAGTACTTTGGAAAACATGGCCTCAGCTGGTATCAGAATTCCTCTCAGGGAGCAAACAGTCTTCTTGAGGAAAATATCCTTGGTAAGTTGATTGCCAGGGAGGGAGGGGGCAGGAAGGTGAGTCCCTGAGGGCATGTGTCAGAAGGAAACTAAGAAGGCAGCTAAACTGAACTGTATTCGAGACAGGAATTTGCAGGAGGGGGACAGTGAAGAAGGAAGGGCAAGAGCAGACGGAGTCTTGGAAAGAGGTAGGAAATGGGAACCGAGTTGAAAAAGGAGCCAAGGGGTGATGTGTAAATGCTCCGATCCTACCAAAACATCGGTAGTCTTCTATATAGCCCCCCCCACCGCCCCCCACACACACCTCTTGCGTGAGTGGTTTGTCTGAAGGAAACTAAGGAAGATGGCCCAGGTCCTTGGCCCTACTGTACATCCGAGACAAGAGAGGGGCATCAAGGCCATTTCCAAGACGAACTGATTCAGCAGAAGCAGGAGTTTGCAGTCCAAAGGTAACCACAAGGATGCTTAAGCCCTTTGAAAATCTCAGAAGCACTGTAAAGTGCATTATATTTACGTGGAACACATCTGGAGGGGATGGCGCTTAGCCATCTTTTCCAGACATTTTAGGGCACTAAAACTCTGCCTGATGTCTAAATTACAAATGGTCTGCTAATATTAAGTAATTGAAAACATACTCCCAGAATACAGCCAGGTCTCCCTATTGTCAATGTCCCTTTAGGGAAGCTGCTCCAAGCACCAAGAGTCTTTCTTCAAAGCTCCCATTGAATCTGGTGTGTCTACTGAAACTCTGTGGTGGAGGGTGAAAGCAAGCCCAATGTCTACACCGCTGGTGAGTGCTGTGCTATTCCAGAGGCATCAACCAGAGCAGGTGGGGGATACGTCTCTTTTCTTAGAGGAAACTTGGATCTGCACTCACCATGAGAAACATACCTCCTTCCTGACCCTCAGTCTCCTGACCCAAAAATAGCAAGGATGAATAGCCATTTCCAAGGGTTGACATAATGATTAAATGAGGAATACCAATAATTTTTTTTCTGAAAATGGTAGGATATGGGGCGACTGGGTGGCTCAGTCGGTTAAGTGTCCAACTTCAGGTCAGATCATGATCTCGCAGTTCACGAGTCCAAGCCCCACGTCAGGCTCTGTGCTGACAGCTCAGAGTCTGAAGATACTTCCAATTCAGTATCTCCCTCTCACTCTGTCCCTCCCCCACTTGCATGCATATGCTCTCTCTCAAAAATAAACACATAAAAAATTTTTTAAAAAAGAAAATGGTAAGGTACGACTTAAGTGTACATGATGTACATCTTTTAAAAGCCAATGGCTGAATTCCCAAGTAGGCGCACGTTGTGGGAGCAGACAACATGTAGGTATGGCTGTAAAGCATCGAGTTAGACAAGTGGAAGTGCAGCAGGTTTCTTCGACCTTCCCTTTAGGGCAGCGTTCTCATGCACGAAGGTGGACAAAAGAGGAGAGCTGCTCGATTTGCCCGGAAGTTGGTACAGGCTCCCTATGCACCTGTTGCTGTTTTGGATCCCCTTGAGACAGCTCTGACTTCACACAGAGTATCCAGGGGAAGAAAATAGCCTCTCTCTTCCCCTCAGGACAAAAAAGAACCCAGGAAAGTGACTTGATTTGACTATAGTTCTGCCTTGAAACATCCCTAGCAGGTTAGGAAATAGTAAAGGAAAAACCCCAAAGCCAATCTCCTATTGCCCGGTTTTGAAACAGTTTCTAGTTAAGGGGTGAAAGATCTGGGAGAGGTAAAGAATTTTATCCTCCTTAGTAAAAGAACCAAAACACCCAATATTGATTTTTGCCCTTCATTACCAAACATGCACAATAACAGTAACAGCAACAACTTAATGCAGAAATCATCAGGGGGAGGATTATTATGGCCTCGTAAGTCACAGGAATGTATTTATTACGGGCTGAGATCACGGTGCAAATGTGTTCGACGTTGGCCCATAAATTACTGTTGTAATTTACAGTCTGCCTTTTTTCTTCTTCTTTCTCTTTCCCCTGTCCTGAAGCCTGTCCACAAATCCTACTCATGCCAGTTAGAATCAGAATGATGAAACGTCAGGGCTCCTGCAGGACCGCAGACCCTAGTGCTTTCGCAGCTGGCTTCACGGGACGCGTGACCACAACCGGGTCAGTCTCCCGGCTGCCTGCCTCCAGCTGCCCCTGGGCACCTGATTGGGAATCAGGCAGCATCTTCAGGGCTGAGAACCATACTACAACTACGGCCCAGGGGGAAAAAAGTGCCCGTCCTCCTCCGGGAGAGGAGGCTACCGGGAGGGGATGCTTCACTTCCTGAAGATGATTTCTGACACACTGACTCTATAAAAGGCCCATCAGCTACTGTTTCTCATTCTTCGGCCACTTGCCAGCCCTGGCGGTTATAAGCCCAGGGCTTCTCCCTTCACAGTGCAATAACTACGATATCCAATAATGAACAAAACCAACAGTGGTGACACTGCCTGGAAATGAATGTTACCACTTAGATTCTAATAAAAGAGAAGTTGGAACAAGCTGTACCAGGTGCCTTTTATTTGTACTTCTATTCAATTATATAGCATACGTTTTTAACGAAATTGTTAAAAAGGGATTTGTTTATTTTCAGTGCGCTGCATCTTTTATCCTAACCAGTAAAATGAAATCTTAGTCACTTGCTCAGGCGCCTACCTCTGGTGCCTTAACAGTGCAGATCAGTTGAGTACAACTCCACAGATATTTATGAAGCCTCTAGGAAAGGAAATGACCAATACATATTTTCTGAATAAAGAAACAAGCCAACATAATCCTCCTTAGCTGGAAGGCAGCCAAGGCAATATATCTTGTCCCCTAATAGATAATGGTCCCCCAAAAGAGCTGGTCTTCAAACTTTACTATTCACGGGGGAAAAAAATGACTCCTACAACTAAGGCATCAAGTAGGTGGATCATAGCCAGCAGAGAGAGGACTAAGACCAGAACATCAGGGCACATGGATTCAAGTTTTGACAATATGGCTAATTATTACATTAATTTGGGGGCACATCACTTTATTTGCTTGTGTTTCCATTTCCACAGCTTTAAAATGGATGGAAAGTTCCAGATGGTCTTGTTGCTCTGAACTGTGGTCTGAATTGCCCTTAACAATCCTAGAAGCAGTCAGTGTCCCACTAATACAATGATACACATACGGATGTGTATCTATTGGGCCCTATTTACCAGAATCTAGATGTAAATCCCATTATTATCGTGTCTGTGGCTATCATAGTCCTCAAAGACTACTGATGTGTATTAATGTGCTATGAGACTTGAGCGCAACCATTTTACTTCTCTCTTGCCTGAGCTCTCTTGCAGTTCTAGCTTTCTCTAACAGCTTAGTCATAAAGAGGGAAAATATTTATTAAAATCTATACATCCCTAACTATCCTCATCATTCGAGAAACTTACCTAATAACCTGCCTCTTTCAGAAGTCATCTCTGATTATGACTTTGAAGGACAGCACGTTACTCCTGTCAAGAGTAACAAATGACTCAGTTGCCGAGGTGATGTGCTGGAGTACTCAAAGGCCAGGACTGTGGAAACTATGCCCTAACAACGTGTTAGGTGCAAAATAAATGGAATAATTTCATTAAATTGATTCTGTATAAAATCCAGCTCCCAGGATTAAGTACCAAAGTGTCAGAGGTAGTAGACAATTTTGACAACCCCTTCAGAGAAGAAGGTGAAAGAAAAAGCAGTGACGATTAGAGACACATTCCACAGGAAAGGGGTGAGCTAGTGTGCCCCGTGCCAAACTCTGGATGTTTTACTATTGAGGTTTCCCAAAGTGAGACACAGCCTTGAGATGTTAGGAAATGCTACAACGTCTTTTAATGACCACGACTTTCAGTAGTCTTACTTTATGGTTCAGAGCATCCCAAACATTTTCTAGTAGAAGTATCCCAAGTATTGATGACAGGACACAAGGTCTGTGGCTAGCAAGTAAACCTCCTCTAAAATCAGGGAGAAGAGTGGGAAGGAAAAGGCTAATGCAGGTGGCATCTTTGTCAAGTGGCAGCACCAGATTCTGCAATGTTACACTGTGGCCACAAAGCACTGTAAATGGACATGGCTGTAACTCAAAGACTCTGGCTTATCAAGGTCATGTTTATGGTGAGTATCATATCCAAAAGGTTGATGAGGGATGTTTTCTATGCAGAAGAGAGAGAAATTTAAAAAAATGAGCAGATATATAAAGATGTGTAGGAACTCTAATAAAAATGAAGCTTTGCTGGTCACATATTCTAAGCATATAAAGTATATAGAGATAAATCATCTTATATACTTACATTTCTATTATATAGAGTTCCTACACATCTAGAAGAAAAAGAAAACTCAAAAGAAAAACATGCAAAGGGATGTGAATGTGAATTTATAATATATGAAATGTAAATACCCAATGAATGTATGACCAATGCCCAACCCCAGGGATAGTCAGGTTAATGAAATTAAAGCAATAAAGAGCTATCATTATTGAGGTACCATTATTGTCCTTCTTGACAAAACTTAAGAATATTGACGACAACCATACTAGGGATGATATTAGGGATAAGAGCACTCCTGTGCATTTCTGAAGAGAATATAAATTGCTGCAATGTTTTAGAAAGGTGATTAGGCTGCACTTGTTAAAAGATTAAAAATTCATTTACCCATTGACATGACCGTCACATTAGAATCCACTCAACAGAAATAAAAGCACCAATACAAAAGAAAATATGTATGAGGGGGGTGCCCGGGTGGTTCAGTCAGTTAAGCGTCTGTCTCTTGATCTCACCTCAGGTCTCCATCTCACGGATGGTGAGATTGAGCTCCACAATGGGCTCCACGCTGACTGCATGGAGCCTGTTTGGGATTCTCTTTCTTCCTCTTTCTCTGCCCTTCCCCTACTCATGCTCACTCTCGCTCTCTCTCTCTCAAAATGAATAAATAAACATTAAACAAGAAGAAAATATGAGGTGTCTGGGTGGCTCAGTTGGTTAACTATCATACTCTTGATGTCATCTCAGGTCATGATCCCACAGTTCGTGAGGTGAATTCCTGCATCAGGCTCTGTGCTGACAGTACGGAGCCTGCTCGGGACTCTCCCTCTATCACTCTCACTGTCTCTCTCTAAATAAATAAGCTTTAAAAAATTTTTAAAAAGAAAATACATATAAGGATGTTTACTTAAAACGTTAATCTTCTAGAAAAAAATATGATTTCCTTAAAAGTCTGAGAATAGAAAAATGGGTAGCTACATTATGTTGTACCTATTCTACAGAAAATTCTGAACTTACTAAAAATAATAAGACTTAGGAAGATGTTCTTTTTACATATATTTTTAAAAGTATATTTTAGAGTGATATGTATTATATGATTTCATTTTTGTAATAGAATTTTTAGAAAGCAAAGACTGTATTGTTGTGTGTGTGTACACTAAGCTAATAGAATAGAAAGATATCCATCAAATTACTGGAAAGATTAATTACAAGGGCAGGTAGGAATGAGGAGGAAGAGAGGGACATTACTTACTTTACCTTTATACATATTTATATACCTGTGTATTATCTGACTATAAGAAAGATGTAATAAAACAACAGCGATGAAATGTAAATGCTAGAACAAACAACAAAAAGCTACACCAAACTCTAGCAGTTTTCTAGTCAAGATCTACAGATTTTAACCTGTCAACAATGGCCCCATGGTCCAGCATGGCACCTCTCACATAGTTGATACCCAGTAAACGTTTGTTGAATGAATGAACATTCAAAAAGATTTACTGAATATGGTTGAAAGAAGGTATAATTTCAGGGTCCAAAGAAAGATTTATCCTCACCCCTCCTATCTCCATCCTTTAAAAGACAACAGCTTAGTATCTGGAAAATTATTTGATATAATTTACAACCCTCAGAGGCCCATTAGAAGCTTCTAGCATCACAGCAAATGTGAGTCTCTTATTGAAAACTATGTGGGTCTCGTACAATGCCTGGGCCCACCTGGGAAAAATGCAGCCGCTTCTATTTCATTTGGGGGGAAAGAGAGCGAATTCTTCACCCTTTTGACATACTGTAACAGCACTGCAAAAGCACTTTGAGCCCTTCTCTAAACTCTGTGAAATCTTATATGGCCAAACCATTAAACACACACACACACACACACACACACGCGCGCGCGCGCGCACACACACACAATGTTTATGTGTGACTTCAATCCTTAAGGAAGTGAGTATACTTAATGTCACCATATTACCTGCTGCTTCTGTGACATTGTATTTGACAAAATATCCTTTTTTAAAGCTCATTTATTTATTTTGAGAGAGAGAGAGAGCATGTTTGCATGGGAGGGGCAGAGAGAGGGAGGAGAGAGAAACCCAGACAGGCTCTGTGCTGACATTGCAGCCCCATGCAGGGCTCGAACTCAAGAACTATGAGATCATGATTGAGCCAAAATAAAGAGTTGGACACTTAAATGACTGAGCCACCCAGGCATCCCAAGAAAATATCCTTTTTTATAGCTGTATCATTGAAGCTGTAGAACTTTTTCAAAAATGCCTGTTCGTATATCTGAATCTGTTTATGTATCTCTCTCCCCATCACGACTGCCATCTCCTAGAAAGCAAGAACCATGACATATTCATCTTTGCATATTGTTGATACTCGGTGTCAACTCATTTCATCACCACGCAACAAACGGATGTATGATTAGATGGGTGAGTGGAAATCACTCACTATTCATTTCTGCAACAAATGTATTGAGCACCTATGAGGTACAGGGTACTGGTCTAGTAGTGGGATATAGCAACGGACAAAACGCTCAAAGTCCCTGCCCTCATGGAACTTACATTCTAGTGGGGGTCAGACAACAATCTGATGTCTGTGTAATATGATCCCAGTGGTGTGTGGAGAAAATTGTAAGATAGTGAGACAAAAGACAATGACAGGGGAAGCTCTTTAGCTCAGGTGGTTAGAGAAGGCCTCTCTGAGAAGGTGACATTTGATAAGAGACTTAAATGAAATGGGGGAGTGTATCAACCATGTAAACATCTGGAATAGAACATTCCAATTAAGGGAACAAAAGTGTAGAGGCCCTGAGGCAGGAATATGATGAGCACATTTGAGGAACAGCAAGGAAGTCCATGTGGCCACAGCAAAGTGAGGGAGAAAGAGATCAAAGTCAGAGGCAGGCTGGATCCTGCAGGGTCCTGAGGCCATGGCTTTAGTTCAGGTATTGTGGGAGCTTCCATAGCAATATAGGGAGAAGTGGGTTGGCCCTCATATAGACACACAGCTAGGTTTTCACAAGAAGGGCAACCATGGGGGTGAGAAGTGGGTAATTCCCAGCCTGTAACACTGGTTGGTGTGGGTGTGGGAGTGGAGGAGGGCAGAGAAAAGGGGCCACGCTGTGATATCTTGCTGTGAGGTCTCCAGGCTTCACCCTGACTCTTTGCCTACACTGACTTTTGCTTACTCACTGCTTCCGCTTTTCATCTTCATCTTGACAACTTTCAAGTAGAATGTTGCACCTTTTAACAACTGATGAAAGACGCCACTTTTGGAAAATGAGACCAAGGGGAGCAACTGCTCCCAATACCCCTCTGCAATACCCCTCCAGCTTTGGCACTGCCCTAACCCTTGTTAGGGTTTTATTGGCTCTGGACTAGAAGGAATCCATCATCCTGTCAGCGGATTTGAGCCTCGCCTGAGTGAATGGCAGCATTCCGTCGAATTCCATCCACCATGTGATGGAATGGCAAAGAGGCACTGGGCTTCTACAAAATATAAAATACTGGAATAGAAAGAAGGATGTGAAAAAAATTTTTAAAGGGATTCAAATAAACACTGTAAATTAGAAAAGAAGACGGTCACATATAGTTGGCACCTCCCGGTGAGGCACCAGGGACCACCAGTATTCAAGAGGTAGGTACCTATGTTATCACAGCAGTTGCCTCAGATGTTGAGTTACATGCATCTAGAATCTTTCATTATACAAACCTGTCCTGCCCGATGTGAGACAAGTCCATCTGACAACAAACACCTTTGATTGATCTCTCCTTCCCTCCCACCTTTCCTTTGTCCCTTCCTTTCTTTTCTCAGTCCAAGAGCCCTCAGAACCACTGATATCCCAATTTAGGAAAAATCAAAATTCATGTTTCAGATATAACTGTAACCACCAAATTAGGTGCATCAATATAATATGTTAAGTGCTGCTAAGGATGAACCAATTTTAAATCTAAGATACCTTACCCACCCACTCAAGATTCTACCATCTCTTTTCTTTCCAACATACCTTTCAAGAAGGCATTAAATTAGGGACTGTGTTAGATCACATGTATAAATTCATTTCATTTAACTATCTTAACAATCCCTATGAATTTGGTATTACTATTATACCACCATTTTACATTCATGGACTATAATTTGCCCCAAATCACACACGTAAGTAATGGGAGATCCAGAGTTTAAAGTCAATTGTTGAGAGCACACATTCGGTCACTCTGCCTCTCAAGGTTAAACCTTCTGTTAGGAATACGGCAGTGGCAGGAAAGGATGCGCCCACCGAAAGCAGTCCAATTTCCTTCGTGAGAATACTCCATGATGGTGATTTTGGAAAAAGAAGGGTGAAAATGATTAAACCCATATCTTGGATTATGAGTATGTTTGCATTTTAAGAATGAAACAAACACTCCTTTGCGAGAATAATCAAGAAAGAAATAGGGAAACCTGTTGAATTTCATTCATCCCATTTTGGTAGAGAAAGTAATGACAGATGGTCAAGATTCTTGTTGTATCACTGTTACTACTGTTGAATAGTTCTGTCAAAAAGAAGAAAAGTTAGGCATATTAAAGGAATCAATTCATAAGAAGAAAAGTTAGGCATATTAAAGGAATCAATTCATAAGCAATCCTAAGCTTCGATAAGCAAGGATTCCTTCTATCTTATGTCTCAGGTAAATAGAATATGGATGAAGAGCTGGAAAACGAAAAACAGACAGGCTACACACAAACACACGCACAGCCCCAGCATCTAGTCTAGGGCTTTAGAGCTGGTGTTCATCCAATAAATGTCAGTTGAATCAGACCGAACTGAATCAATCTGAAGGCACTGTACCTTGATGGCAGCAGCAGAGGTAAGAGATTTAAGAAGAGCTTGAAGTACGTGCCCCTGCTTATATGAGATGCAACCACTTGAAAGTATGAGTCTAGGGTGAGGGAAAGAACACACTGGTGTCAGAAAGTCATGAAAACAGCTTAGAAGAGAAAGAAGAATCAAAAGCCAGGAAGGAGTATAGAGTGTTCAGAGTATACCACCCACAAGGGGAATAACCCAGCATTCTAAGCAGTCTTAGAGAAGAACCTGCTGGAAAAGGGTTTCTTAAGAAGACAAAGAAATGGCCAACAGGTACATACAGAGGTGCGTGGCATCACTAATCACCAGAGAAATGATTATTTCTTATTATAACCCCAATGAGATATCATCTTATTATAATCATCTTATTACAACCCCAATGAGATATCACCTCCTACCTGTTAGAATGGCTACTATAAAAAAGATAAGAAATAACAAGATGAAGATGTAGAAAAAAAGGAACCCTCTATTGCCCTGCTGGTAGGAACGTAAACTGGTGCAGCCACTGTGGAAAATAATATGGGGGCCCCTCAAAAACTTAAAAATATAATTATCATATAAGGCAGTAATTCCACTTCTGGGTACTTATCTTATGAAGGCAAAATTACTATCTCAAAAAGATATATGCATCCCCAGGTTCACTGCAGCATTATTTACAATATTCAAGACATGGAAACAACCTAATTGTCAAATGTATAAAGACACACGTGCATGTACACACACACAGGAATATTACTGAGCCATAAAAAAGGAAATCCTGCCTAATGCAACCACATGGATGGAGCCTGAGGGCATTAAGCTAAATTAAATGATTCACAGGGACAAAGACAAACACCGTGTGGGATCACTTACGTGCAGAATCTAAACAAAGAAAACCACCACAATGAAAACCTCATAGATAGAGAAGAAATTAGTGATTTCCAGAATCAGGGGATGGAGAAGAGGGCTGGGCAAAATGGAAGGAGGTCTAAGACAATTTGCTGTAAAAGAAGGCAGGCCCGAGGACACGCATTCACAAGTTAAAGAGTTATAACCAAGTAGTTAGGGAAGCAGAATTTATAGCACTTGGTTAATGACAAAGTGCTGGAGAGATTTTGCTCTATTGTAATTTTCTGACTTGGGTGTGCTTTTTTATTCTGTTGTTTGTTATGTTTTCATAATGCATTTGTAGTAAGCAATAGTGGGGTGTTTTCTGAAGAGCAAGGGGCTGACGAAAAGAGAGGAGGAGGAATCGAATGGCAGATTCCTGCTCTCCTCAGCTGTCAGAATGGAGGTGACCCTGCTGCAATCCCAAGGTGCAGACAGAGTTCCCAGGAGGAATTAAAAGGCCCCTTTAAGGCTATTCCCGAGGCCGAAACCTCTCTTCAGTGACAAGCATCATCAAAGCTGTAATGCAGGTCAGCGGCACAGGGCAGATGCTGCAGGCAGCGCTACAGCCGTCCCCCTGAAGAGGCAGTGAACATGAACCTGACCTGGGGAGGTGCCTTCCTCAGTGGGGGAGAGGCGGCCTGGCCTGCAGCCTCATTCAAGGGAGCCCCCGTCACCTCACCTGGGCCACAGTGGGCCCACTGTCCTCTCTAATGTTCTGAAACCCAGGCTCGAATTGTCACAAATGTATGAACTCTGGTCCACACGGCTGTAGGTTTCCTGGTGCCGCTTCTCAGGCCAGCCTGTTTCATCACTTCAATTATTCACAGTGGGTGTGCCAACACTGGGGGAGCCAGCGGAATGCAGGATCTTAAGAGGGTGGGCAGCACAGGAAAGCAGTTCACCCTCTCACGGGCGTTACCCTTCCCAGCTCTGATCTGCGGTGCCCAACATGCACAGGAACCAGGGAGGGGATTAGAATGTGTTTCTCTTCCCGCTCACATTCTAATCCCCTCCCTGATTCCTTGCAGTGTTGACCTCCTCACTTCTTGTAACAAAGTAAGGAGCAAATCTCAAAAGGAGAACTTGGTTATGGGCACTTTGGCCTTCACATGTCCTGGCTATTGGATGCTAGATCTGAGGCTAAGTTTTTTCCTGCCCCAAATCCTGCTGTAGCCTCTCCTTCATTTAGCCACATTTACCCCTGAAAAGGGGGACCATATTATTGACACTGAGCCCCACAAAACTGAAGCCAGACAGTTCAATCAAACTGGTGCCATTCTTAGTAAGTTAGATTGTGGATCCCGCTTGGGAGTGTCCGGGCCCCTGATGGGAAAGTCCTTTGTCAAAGATGATCAAAATGTTCCTATTTGCATAGGAAGTCAGTTTACAAGCACACTTTTTAAAAGATTCTTTGATTAACAAGACATGTAACGATGTCTTCAATTACTTATTCACCTATATAGCCTCCAAAGATCCTTTCCAATTCTAAAACTCCAGTGACTTCCATCACTTAAGTGTGTCAGCTTCCTACTATTTTGTCGAATTACTTCAGACAATAATAATTATATCTAAAGTTTGCATAGCATTTTATAGTGCTTATGAAATGCTTTCCCATTCATTATCCTAGTTGATTCTTCATGCAACCCTCTGAATTATGATATTTATGATTACTACCTCCGTTTGCAAAAAAAAAGAAATCAAAGCTCAAGGAGGTTAAAAGATTTAATCAAGATCTTGCAACTAAAAACTGGAAGAACTTGAATATAAACTATCAGGGAATTTGCAGGATCTGGATTCAAGTCCAGATTCTTCGGACTGAATGGTTGCATGGTCTTAAGTAAATCATTTGCTATTCTGAGCTTCATTGTCTCAACCTGTAAAATAGGTTGACTAGATGTTATTGTGGTTTGAAACCCCTAAAATTCTGCCATTCTATTTATTCTAAATCTGTGGGCCTTGTACCTTTATCCAAAAATAAGTGGATATTATCAACCACCCAGGAGAACTGATATTAAAAACAGGAGCACCTGGGTGGCGCAGCGGGTTAAGCATCCGACTTTGGCTCAGGTCATGATCTTGAAGTTCATGTGTTCCACCCCACATTGGGCTCTGTGCTGACAGCTCAGAACTTGGAGCTTGCTTCAGATTCTGTCTCCTTCTCTGTCTGTCCCTTCCACATTTGCGCTTTCTCTCTGTCTCTCTCAAAAAACAAACATGAAAAAAAATTTTTTAAAGAACAGGGTGGCATACTCAGAAACTTTGCAAATACAAATTTATCAAATTTTCAAAAAACACATTTTAGGATAGAAAGCTCAGAGCATAGGCACCTAATATCCCCATTACGGTATGTAAGTATCAGAACTCTCACCTTCCAATGACATTTGATTAGTATCTGTGTCCCTTTGATGTGATGAAAATCAATCTAGAATGTGCTTTTAGTTCCTACCTTTCTCCTGAATTGGAGCCCTCTGTTTGAGAGACCTGAGTCTACCTTGTTCAAGGCTCTCACGCATCTTTTCTATGAGGTCAGTAAGTGACAGGCACAGCCCAGGTGTTCCCAGGGCACATCAAAGCCATACAGCATACAGTATACACATGAAAGCATCAAAGATGCTCTTCAGTCCCTTCCCTTGCTAAGAGGCAGGAGACTCTTATTTTATAATAACTCTGTTCACTGTGGATGTTGATCCTTTCCGGGGTTTGGTGGTTTATCACCATCTGGAGAAACCTGTCCAATTCTCAAGTGCAGCTTGGCCCTGGCTGTGTCGGAACTCTACCAGGGGATTCCTATGTGGAGAAACTGTGCTGAGCTTTTGGTCTGCATTCTGTCCTTGCAACAATTCTCCTATTACCACCATTTACAGATGAGTAAACTGAGGCACAGAGAGGTTAAATAACTTCCCCCAAGGTTCTCTGCCTACTAAGTGGTAGAGTCCAGGATTCAAACCCAGACAGGTTGATTCCAAGCCTGTAGCGGTCTTCACCACCACACTGCTACCCACTCACCCTTGACCAGGCAGTGGAGTGTTCATGTGAGGTACTGAACTCCCCATCACTGGAGGCATCCAAGTATAGGCTAGACCTCCACTTGACTTTACACTCTAGGATCTTATGGTCATAAATGTGTCTTGAAAGCCCTCTCGCCTCCCTCTTGGGTGCTCTCATGTCTACTCCTAACATCCTTCCCCTGTCCCTTTGTCATACATAATGAATAGCTCTCCTGACTTTCCATTGTACTGCGCAGACTTGGATGATAGTATTCACCACACCGCCCTGGAGCACAGTACGTTCCTCCTCCAAAACCTCTTGCAAACTGGCTGCCTTTGTTGAATCCTCATCATATACATGTGTGTTATAGACAGCTGTCATGTTATAATAAATAGATAGGGAGGCACCTCCAGCTTGCCACAATCCTTCTCACTCCCTGCTCTCCTATCCCTGCCAGGTCACACATATGCATTACCTGACTGGCCCCCTGATGGGATTTAAGATTTAACCCCTGTAAGAATGATCCCTTTTTTGAGTATAGACTACACCTTATTCATTTTAGCATCCTGCATGCCTGTACCAGAAAAGCAGCCCAATAGATGTTTGATGAATGGATAAGTAAAATGAACGGATGAACGGATAAAGACCGGAAGGCAGCTGAAAGATCTACTGAGCACAGAGGTGGCAGATAAAGGAGCAACTCAACGGGCAAACCCGAAAAATGGGGACTGCCTTAACCTCCTTACGCCTGTTAACTCAATTTATAAAGCAGATATGCTAATACTTGCCTACTTCTCACTGGGGTGCCACATGAAATAATTAGTTAATGTCTGTAAGGCATTATCTGTACTAAGATTATTAGTCCTACTGTAAATGCTCAGCTTTAGGCCTCCAACGAATCCACTTTAAATGGAGCTGGCGAACTAAACACCAAGATTTAGCCAACCTTTGCTTCTGGCTCTACAAACACCCAGCTTCCAAACCAGGAATCTGCAGCAACTTTCCCAGAGCACACAAACCCCTCTCTATTCTCTCTATTGCCGCTCTCTCTCTTCCTCCCTCCCCACCTCTCTAATGCTCTCATTGTAAGTTAGTATTTGGGTGGGAAGTGGAATGCTCTGCTTAAGTGAGCCAAGATTCTCGGTAAAATAGTTACCCTTGTGGGGTAGTGACCAGGAGCAGTGGGGACGCCCCTGATTCTGGTGACGTTCTCTGTCTTCATCTGGAAGTTGGCTGCACAAGTAAACACAGATTAAATTGCACACTTACCAGTTGTGCACTTTTCTGTATGTATATTTCAATAAAACTTTTTTTAAAAAAGGAAAAAAGGCAAATCACGCTGTCCAAAAACAAAAAACAAAACAAAACAAAAAACAGTGGGCACACACCTCCCTCTCCTTGCTAAAATCTAGAGCCTTTTTCCCATTCATTTTAGGACTTCCACCAACCTCAAGCTCTTTGAGGCAAACACCACGCGAGCCCCTCCTGTGGCAGTCATTACATAGGGATGGCTCTTTGCACAGAACCCGAAGTCTACTTTGTTAGTTGTGACAATGGTTATCAGCACTTCCTTCCTTTTCCTGGACTCCAGCCCCAACAAGGAGTCAAGGACTGCTTCCCTGAGCAAAGGCACACATCATGGCTATCAGATGGTGATGCTGTCGGCTGCTCAGCTCCAGGCAAGATTTGTTCCCTTGTTTGTCTGGAGCTTTGGTTTTAATTTGTAATGTTTGCTTAATCTACTATTAGTTGTGCTGAATTTAATTTAACTCATTGTAGCAATTCATTTCTTTCAATCTTCTATTATTGGGTATCACTCTTAAGTTGTAAGTGATTTTTCCTTCTCTAATCATCACGTTGGAGTCTGTTGGCCCAATTATTCCTCCTTGCAAGGAATATCTGCAATTTGATGGACAGAACTGTAGGGAGGACAGGGTGATGGGAAAGCTGAGTGGGATCTGCATCCTCAATTTTTTTCATTAGCTTCTGTGTTTTAAATGAAATCAGGCAAACGGTTACAAGTTCCTTCTCCCCCACCACCATTGTCACCGGGCCGATGCACAAACAGCAGCCGCCAGACAGGTCCTCTGTATTACCATAAAACTACAAAACCCACACCAAACACACAGTGATTATTTTCAAAAATTAAAACAAAAAAAATAAACAACACCTAAAGCTTAACTGTGATTATTCTGGAAGTAATCTTAGGGGCTCTTCATGATTTAATGAAAAAATTGCTCAGCAGGTGGGCTTTATGTAAAGATGGCTTTCTATGCAAGTTTTAAAATCGATAATAGGTGTGTTTTTCAAAGGAAGCTTCACACTTCTTGTTTGGAAGTTCTCCTGACCTTACATAATTCACAAATTCTTAAAAGTAAGCTCACAGCCCACGTATACCAAAACACCAGTATTTATCATGTTGCAATCAATTAGGCTTATTCCAGAATCTTTAAAGAAATTGTTTAAAAATCACCGTACTTAAAAGTAGGAGAGAATCATCAGTTTTAGGGAACATTTCTCTAATACAGATATACCTCGTTCTATTGTGCTTCACTTTATTATGCTTCAGAGATACTGGGTTGGGTTTTTTTGTTGTTTTTCTGTTTTTTGTTTTTTGTTTTTATAAACTGAAGGTTTGTGGCAACTCTAAATAGAGCAAGTCTGTCGGCACCATTTTGCCAATAGCATTTGCTCACTTAGTGTCTCTGTGTCACATTTTGGTATTACTTGCACTATTTCAAAGTTTTTCATTATTACTCTGTTTGTTATGGTCATCTGTGACCAGCGATATTTACTATTACTATTGTAATTGTTTGGGGGGACCACGAACCACGCCCATATAAGATGGCAACCTTAACCAAAAAATGTTGCGTGTGTTCTGACAGTTCCACCAGCCAGCCATTCCCCTGTCTCTCTCCCTCTTCTCAGGCCTCATTATTCCCTGAGACACAACAATATTGAAATTAGGCCAATTGATAGCCACAGAATGGCCTCTAAGGGTCCACGTCAAAGAGTTTCACATCTATCACTTTAAGTCAAAAGCAAGAAATGATTTAGCCTAGTGAGGAAGGTGTGTCTCAAGTCATTGGGCCTCTTGCACTGGTTAGCCAAGTTGTGAAGGCAAAGGAAAAGTCTTGAAGGACATTAAAAGTGCTACTGCACCAAACACAGGAATAAGAAAGTGAAGCAGTCTTAATGTTGATACAGAGGACATTTTTGTGATCTGGATAGAAGATGAAACCAGTCACAATATTCTCCTAAGCCAAACCCTAATCCAGAGCAAGGCCCTAACTGTCTTCAGTTCTATGAAGGCTGCAAGAAGAGAAACAGCTGCAGAAGAAAAGTTTGAAAATAGCAGAAGTTTATAGAAAGAAGCTATCTCTGTATCAGAGAAGTGCAAGTTAAAGTAGCAAGTGCTAACATAGAAGATGTAGCAAGTTATCTAAAAGATCTAGCTAATATCATTAATGAAGATGGCTATACTGAATAATAGATTTTTTAAATAAGGCTTATTTCAAGGGGGGGACATGTAGGAGAGGGGCAGGGGCGTAGAGAGAGGAAGAGAGAGACAGTCCCAAGCAGGCTCCATGCTGTTAATGCAGAGCCCAACACAGAGCTTGATCTCCTGAACCATGAGACCATGACCTCAGCCAAAATCAAGAGTTGAACACTTAACCAACTGAGCCACTCATGAACCACAGCAATAGATCCTCCATGCAGATGAAACAGCCTTCTATTGGAAGAAGATGCCATATGGGAGTTTCATAGCTAAACTGAGGCAAGGCCCTTTACCAGCAAAATGATTACAACTTGTTGAAAGCTCAGATGATGGTTAGCATTTTTTAGCAATCATGTACCTTTTAAAAGACACAATGCTATTACACATTTCATAGAGTACTGTATAGTGTAAACATAACCTTTATACGCACTGGGAAACCAAATACTTCACTGGACTCACTTTATTACAATATACACTTTACTGCAGTGGTCTGGAACCAAACCTGCACTATCTCTGACGTATGTCTGTGTAATTAGAGAATGACATGTTATAGTCCATAACATGTGGATACAAACACATGCAAAGCACATAGTCCAATGCCTGCTCTATAGTAAGCACTCAGCAAATGGCTGAAGAATAAGAAAAAAACTAACTACAATAAGAATCTGTTATCACTACCTACAATATCCCATCGAGTTTGACTTCCTTATCTCTGAGGTAAAATATACCATCAGAATCCATCTTTCTGAAGTTCATAATTCCAAGTAGAGTAGCTGATCCTTCTGATTTACATATACCAGAATGCAGTACACAACAATTGGTGGCATCTAGAGGCAAACTCACCTTCAGTGTAAACTTGAACTTAGCTGCAGAAACCCCATGTAGGATGTGGTCTCTAGGAAAACTTTAAAAGTGGCCCTGAAACACCCAAGCTGCAGAGGAAATCTTTCACCTCATTCTAACCAGAACATCCCACATTGTGTCGATTTTACAGAATTCACCTGCAAGGACCTATGAGAATCTAAATCTCATCTACTGATTATTCATATCCTAGGCCCCAGTGAAACTAACCTCACAAAGACTGTGGCATTTCTTCCAAGGCACTATGATGAGGCTGATGTGTGTCACGAGACCTAGGGAAAGCTACTACTTTTCAAATAGTTAACCCTAGCCTTTCATGGACTTAATATCTATGCCTTTTTCTATGAAAATAAAATGGTAGAGAATGGGTTGGGCAGGAGAGACCCAGAATCTGGAAATACAAGACCAGTTAGCCAAAAAATGAACAATCAAACAAAAAAACATATATATATATATATATATATATATATATATATATATATATATATATATGTTTAGTGAGAGATATAGAGATAAATTGTTATATACAAACATAGATGATACAGAATGATACAGATATAGGTATAGATATAGATACAAAGGGGTAGGATTAGATCTTCAGCTCTGTTATTCTACTTTAAACTATCTGGCTGATATTTGTGCAGGAGATAGTTAAATCTAATTAAGGAGATAACATAGTCATGAAACATCAAATAACCTAACATCATCTTGTAGAAGCTATCAAAGAAAGTATATCAGAAAGGTTAAATTTGTCATAAGAGTTCTTGGAAGGTGAACACGTATCTAAGTCAGAGGTCCAAGATCATGCTCTAGGCCCACAAGCAGAGTCCAGCCCAGAACCTACTTTTGTCCAGTTTTGTTGGAACATGGCCACGTACTTATGCACAGTCTGTGGCTGCTTTCACTGTACAATGGCAGAGCTAAGAAGCTGCCAGTGAGGGTGCATGGCCCACAAAGCTGAAAATACTTACTATCTGGTCTTGTAGTGAAAAGGTTTGCTGACCAATCCATCAACAGGCTTTGCAAAGGGAGTTTAAAACAAAGAAACAAAAAAGACCTGTCTTGAGAGATGGGTAGGGAGTGAAGGGGCAGAGCACTCCCCAAAGGGAAGGAACTGATCCTTGAGCAGAGAAGGGATTGAGCATTGCAAGACCTGAGTGGTGGGTCAGTCAAAGAGAGTGTGAAAGAGGGTGATACTACACAAGCCAGAAAACCACAGACATTAGACCAAGGAGACTGGACTTGATGCTGCAGAGACTTGGCCAGTAGTAATGGCTTCAGAGCAGAGAGTTGACAAAATAAAAGTGAAAATGTAGAGCAACCCAAGCAGGTAGTGGCTTTCTGGATGGTGGGAGATTCTTGGCCCAAGACACTGAGGACTGGAGCAGCCCCACAAGCTATGGGGCTGGGCTTATAGTTATGAGTAAGGGAGACAGCAGGCAAGACTGAACACCGTGACTCAGTAGCCACTGGGTTTGGAGAAGAGGAAAGAGGAAGAGCAGAGTTCCAACCCGGTTAACCACAGAGCTGACCACTTTGCATGCAGCCACATGCATTGGCACATGCGATTTCTTAGGCTGACAGTTAGAGGTGTGCCTGAAAGTTTCATGCTATGAATCAAGTCCAAAGCAATTCTCAAGTACAGGGTCAATGACTTCAGCGATTTTTTTTCTTCCCCGACTCCTTCTAATCAATGCAATACATTGACTCATTCGCCTTATTCCAGGGAAGGAGAAAAGCAGCAGTTTGCTGCTTCTCAAAGTTACCCTGACAGGTCAATACCCTGTCATCACTAATCCTGCAAACCACAACAGAC
The DNA here is from genome assembly GCA_030068075.1 of Paguma larvata. Lineage (NCBI taxonomy): Eukaryota > Metazoa > Chordata > Mammalia > Carnivora > Viverridae > Paguma > Paguma larvata. Next base: position 44,452,222 of record CM057841.1, read on the forward strand.
TCCTTTTTAAAGACTTCAAGCAAATAGGTGGCTATTATCATCTTTCGGGGAGTTTCTCGGGCTATTCTCCTTTTCATGTTTCAGACACCCTAACAGTAAGTCTTAAAATCACAGTTTTGACAGGCAGATTGTGAAGTTCAAGTCAATTCTTCATTTTCCTGCTCTGGCTGCAAGGGAGGAGTTCCAAGAGCTCAGGAACGTCCATTTGGTTCCCTTGAAAACAGACAGGCCTGCTCCCTTATGACTCCTATGTTACAAGGCTCTTGTCTCCCTTCTGACAAGCAGCATCTCTCATTGCAAAGTGCTGGACATCATTCTGGGAACCCTTTGCCCAGATACTCATTAGTACTGCATTAGTCTGTAAACTCAGAGTGAAACGCCTAGTTCAACTCGCTCTTACTTGATGTACTTGAAAGGTCTGGTGAATTTATGGCAGGATAATGTGGAGCCCAGCACCTATTTATGAGTTGATCATTTGTACCGAACCCCCCCAAAGTGCCGAAGGTTACCATTCTACCAGGGCCTGCACTAAAGCCACTCGAAGGCCAACAAAGCCAAGTGTATGAAAGTTAAAAGCATTAATAAAAGTGTGACTTATAAATTACTTCATCTTTGTCACCCTTTTTGAAATGGGGTGAGAGAGGCCAGGGTAAATTTATTTTTTAAGTGCTTTCTGAGACCTGAACGGGTCAGGCTTGAAATGCTGTAGTCTATAAATCATTCTTTGCAGATCTGGGGGATGCTGCTGCATCATAACATTAACAAATATTGATTTATTTTATCATTTGCAGCTGTTTATAGAAAAAACAGAGATCCTACTGAATGCTGGGGGAGGGGGGTTGGGAAGCAAATACTTATTTCGGGGCAATGTAGCCAATTAACACCCCGTGATACAAGGGGAAAAAAGGAGAATATCAATGAATTTTCAGCTGATAAAGGAGTTCATGGCAAGGTGATTTTCATCAGGTTAGATGACATTAACTCAGCCCCCACCCCAATACCACATAGGTGGATGGATTTTGTGCTAAGCCACTTTATGAACAAATGGCATGTTTAAGAAGCCCTTGTACCAACACAGCATCATTATACGATACCAGCCAAAGCTCTTAGGAAGCTCGGGCCCCCTGCTCTTTCAAGAAAGATTCCGTAGGGGGTTCAGACGTCTGGAAACTCTGCTAAACTTCCTATCCGAGCATTAAAGAAACAGACATCTACACTCAATTCAACTACAGGTTCTAAAGAGATTCTTATGGGTCCCTGCTGGTGCAGTCAAGGATGATTAACACCAAATCCATCCAAGAAAAGGGAGATGAAAATGCACACTGGAGAATGGTCACGGCTCTGCAGCCCTTTCTCACCTTGCATCCTTGTTCTTAAACTTTAATTGCTCACAATTTGGGCAGGGAAGAGCCAGAGAATGATGATTCAGAGAAGTTCTAGAAGCTTCAGAATTTCATTGAGACAAACAATGACAACACACACAATGACTAAGAAAAGCTGCCTAGACACAGTGACTAATGTGTACAAACTTTGCGGAGATGGACTCTGAAATAATCATCAACTGCTATACTTGCTTGGGAATCAATGCAGTAAAGTTGATCTCCATGCCCAAGGAGCTCTTCGGGTCTCCCATGCAACTAGGCGCTCCTTCCAACTAACAACAAGACCAAGGGTAATGGAGCCAATTGTTGCTATGCAGGAAAATACCAATGGTCCAGCAATAACTAGGATTCCCTCTTAACAGTGTGATCTGGGAAAATGTTCTCCAAAAGGCAACCAGAGCTGAGGTCAGATGGGGGCAGCAAGTCTCTGTCAAATGCCACTCAAGGAATGCTATCAGAAAACTCCATCCTGTAATCACAGATTCCCAGAGTCATATACTCAGCCATCATTTCCATCATTTTTCCCCATGGACTGGCATAGAGATCTCTTCTTTGGAAGAGAATCATTGAGAAATGTGGCCAGCAGCACACCTGGCAGGTACAGGGATCAGGTGCCATCTTTGGTGGCACTTACAAAGGGGCAATGGAACCGGAAAACCCCATATAATCTTTATCCTTTTTCCTTTATCTTGATCCTTATCCTTTCCACTCTCTTTGTAACTTACCTCTATCTATCACCTGTTGAGTGGCCATAGGCATTTCACAAACCTTCTGAGCCTCAGAGACCTCATTACAAAATGGGAATTATCTATCCATTAGAGTCGCTATCACAACTTGAGGCAGATTATTCAAGTGTCCAGCATACTGCTGTCACATAAGGGATCCTCAAAAGCAGTAACCTGCCTAGGACATATGTCTGGCCCACGCAGTCTGAGGCATGAGGAGGCCAGATTACAATGTTCACACCTAGCCTTAAATTAATGCCTGGAAATTTAGAGCCATACGGGGCTACCCACACAAACATGCAACAGAGAGAAGATAGTTGTCAAGGTGTGGGCTCAGTGGCAAGTCAAAGACACTCCAGTATAAAATGCAAATGCATGAGCTGCCTTTGCAAACAAACTGCTGACCCACTTCTAAGATACCCATGTATCCAATGTTGTGCATGTTAGAGTGGATGCAGCCCTAAGATCCCATGCCTGAAAATTCTTGATGCTCGGAGGCCCATTCCAAAGGGATCTACCCTCTGTATTTATCTTGGAGCACAGCTGATGTGTTGCCTTCTTTTTTTAAGTTTGATTTATTATTCTGAGACAGAGAGAGAGCAAGCAAGAGCAGGAGAGGGGCAAAGAGAGAGGGAGAGAACATCCCAAGCAGACTCTGCAATGACAGTGCGGGGGCTCGTACTCCCCAACCACGAGATCACGAACTGAGCTGAAATCAAGAGTCAGATGCTGAACCAACTGAGCCACAGAGGCACTCATGACATGCTGCCTTCTGAGGGAACTCCACACCGGGACCTTCGTGCAATCTTCAGTCAGGCAGAAAGGCACTTCTGCTGGCATCATCATTGACCAGCACAAGCAAGTGTAACCAAAATTTTCCAACAGGATCCAATGTCAGCCTAGGTGAGATTTCTCTTTGCTGTCAGTGCCCCACACGCATCTGTTTTCTCTTTCTCTTTGAAGTTTGTTCACATCAGGGTAGGGGCCGGGAATGAGAACCCAGAACTGGGGCTCTGATCTCCATTCACAGTTCCACCCCAGGCTGGAGGCTTTCTTCTCCAGGAAACGCACTATAGTTCAGTCACATTAAGTTTCTGCCAGCTAAGAAGCCAGAGTTTCAAAGAAAAAGCAACTATTCATCCCAAATTCACCATGTTATGACTTTTGCAAACGACCCTAAAATACAATTAATAACACAATTGCATCTTAACTCAGAATTTTCCACTTGCTGGCTTTTGTCAGGTCAGCTGTCATTGGAAAGGCGCCGTGTGCTATCTTTTTTCTCGTTTCTATTTTTCTCGTTAAAAAAAAATACCAAAGGACGTTATAACACTTTCGTCTTAGGTGCTAATGTCCAGTTGAGTTCTGCTCAGCAAAGATACTGAAGGTTCCCGAAGTAGAAAAGGATCATTTTCTGCCATTTATTGTAAAGTTTGTGCCTGGAAGTTGTTGCTGAGGTCAATTTGAAAAGAAATCAACTATTTGGATGAAAGTGCCATAATGTAGCATGAGGCATAAGTTATAAATTCCTAACTGATGCCAGAGGGAGTCTCAGCTGGAAGTCCATGTCACTTGTATATACTGAGAGTAACAATAGTCATTAATTTTTATTCCTTAAAATATCTATTAAGCACACCTGTGCAAGTTCTTAGACAAAACGACAAGACAGGGGTAAACAAATGACTGAATGACTCTAATAATTCAAGCATTAGTTCATGCATTCATTCTCGCAAAAAAAATTTTATTGAGCATTTACTATATGTCAGGCACCAGGCTACATGCTAGGAATGTAACAGTGAACAAAACAATGCCAGATTCCTGTACCTAGGGAGCACAGAGCCTAGAGAAAAAGACAGCTATGAATCATCCAATCTTAAAAATAAACAAGAAATGTCATTCGAGACAAGGTCTATGAAAGGCACGGAGCTTTGAATTCTTATCATGAGGGAGTTTGAACAAATCCATGAGTTCAGGAAAAGCTTAAGGAGGCTAAGATCTTATGCCAAAGTAGGAGCTAATTACGCAGGGAGAAAAGGGGGGTGGGAATATTACAGGCAGAAGCAAGAGTATGCTCAAAGACAGAAAGGACAGCGTGTTTGAGAACCAAAGGATGGCCAGAAAGGCCATGGAAGGAAAAGGCTGCTAAGAGAGAAGAGATGCTGACACAATGTCATCTCTGGGTCCCTCTGTCCCTCAAAATAATGTGAACGACAGACGACAGATACCACGGTCAGAAAGAATAAAGTGAATGCTAAGCAAAAGTTCCAGCTAACGTCGGAATAGTGGCTGGAACCTCAAGAAAGTCTTTAACAACGGGATCACCCCTGAAGAGTCTGCAACGGTGACTGGTTAAAGTCTGCCACCGCCCATTTATGCAAATAAAGCTGTCCTTCGGACACAGTCACGCCCATTCATTTGCAGTGTCTGTGGCTGCTATCTCTCTGCATAGGCAGAATTCCGTGGTTGCTACCAAGACCATTAGGCTTGCAGGAGGAAAACATTCATTATCTGGCCCTTAGCACAAAAAGTTTGCTGAGCCCTGGTCTAAAAGGTTGAGCAGAATGTGAAATCAGGACATCAGAGGAAAAGTACACCAGTACCCACTGTCTGGGGTACCTGGAAGAAGAAAGCTTGAGCATGGGTGCTCTGAATGACTGAAAGAATCATTAGAGAGAAAGTGCACCTCATAGAGATTAAATATGACGCCTCCAAAATCACACTAATGAGGTTCATGCATTTAGGCATATTTTGCTTCACAGAACGGTTATATTCCGGGAAAGTTAATTGTACACTGGCGTCTCCCAAAGTTTGTTCCCTGAAAAGAATCACACACAGATGTGATCAGGAAAATAAACGAGCAAAAATACTCTACTCACATAAATTTGAAAACACTGGATAAACAAAGGTGGACCGATGTATTTACTACAAGACTTATCAGAGCCTTTACTTTATGATATGCTTTGTAAATCTCCAGGAAATAAAATATATATGCTCTGTGTCTCAAATATAATTGATCTCACACTCCTTTTCCAACATCTTCTCGGTCAGAGTTGCTTGAAGCACACTTTGGGAAACACTGCTCTGAACTTTATAAAGCAAATCCCCTTTTTTCGATTTTCTCCAAAACAGTATCAGAAAGCTATTTCCTTTCAAAATATCTTCAGAACTGCCTGAAGAGGAAAGGGTTAGCTGTGGCAAGCTACAAACCTGTATATACACAAGAAATAAATCCGCACCCATCTCAACCTTCCCACTTCCTCCCACACAGACTCTGAGATTTTGTTCCCGTTTCCGGTAAAAACTCCCATGGCTGGGATCCCCTGACTCAGTGTTTAAAGCTTCAGGCCTTTGCCTCCCTTCTTCTATTTGCCACAAATGTCAACATCGACAAATTGCATGTGGCTCAAAAAATTCTAAATTCCAAGCGTTTATGAAAAATGAATGCTTTAAACTTCTTGAACTGTGTCTCACTGCATCCTAAATCCTGTATGCCACATTCCTTTTAAATAGTGCAAAAGATACTTCCCCACCCAATCATTTAATATGCAAATGAACTGCAGCCTGCAAGGCTCTAAGTCTGAATGAAATCAGTCAGGGACAAGACAGCCACCTTGCACTCAAGGCTCTCAAGTCCACCATCTCTGTGTGTTGAAGAAACAGATCTGGGCATCTGGCCAACCGTAACCGGCTCAAAGATGGACATTCTCCTCAAGAATGCAAATGCTGTATATTTCTTTTTTCTCTCTGTTACCTCCAGAAGACTCCATAGAAGTCTAATAAACATTTTCAAAAGCAAGTATAAATATCTACAAACCTTCTAGGCTCTCTATAGACAAGCAACTCCCAGGGTAGTCACAGCCCTGGAGAAATGGGCCAAATTTTCCATTCTCAAGGCTAAAGGGATTTGAAAAGGGCAACGGAAAAATCACACCACTGATGGTGAGCATCCCTGAAGGCGAAAGTCCTGTTTCAGAGTCTGGTACTGACGTCCAGAAGCAGCAGGCTGTGTGTCCACTCTGAGGTCGTCACACGTTGGCAGAGAATCCCTGCAGGGCCAGACCAGCCCTGGGGGCTCTGATGAGAGGTGCTAAATAAATTAGTGCAATCGTTTATTAGAGCATAAGAAACAGATGGGAATGGGCAAAATGACAGCTGTTAGAGTGAGGTTTCCGCAGACGAGCGTGTGCAGCACTTGCAGATTCATCTACGTGATGCCTGTTAACAGGAACACTAACTGCTTTCCTAGCACCACAGTTCAGACCCTACAGCTTCTTGAAACTTCATACCTCGGCCTTCTCTCTTTCACAGAGACAGTTCATTTGATACCTAATTATAAAATAATTGGCAATCCCACAACTTTCTCTTGTAAAACTCTCCCACCAAGAATGACTGTTTTCAACACGCTGCTCCTTGCACCCATGGGAGAGGGGGAAGGTAGAAAGACAAGGGGGCCCAGGGGAAATCGGTTGGGAAGCAGGAAGGAGGGAGGAAGTTTGCTTATTGCAGACCTTCCTTCGGGGACGGGGACAAGCAGTTGGACGTCCATTTTCTCCATCTGGCCAAGACCGACCCTCCGTGACTACAGTGTCATATGCTTCTGTAGCATCTGTGAAGCCATTCGTTTTCATTCCAGATGGTACCAACCTGCTGGGTCTCTGATACATGCTGACATTACCCACAGTCCCTAAACAGACGTCCCGTTTACACATAAGCATCTACACTTACAGTAAAAAGAATGCTAACCTAAGAGTTTAAGAAATGGCATAAAGAGCCCACAGTTGCCCGTTCCTTAAGACTATGAAAAGAAGAGGATTGAAGGGAGCGAACGACATACAGTATATTCGAAAAGCATATTTTGAGATCAAAATGCTAATAAATAGCAATATGTTAAGCAAGGTCCTTTCTAAGCTTTTAGCCAGTGGGGTTTTTCTTTCCTTTTTTTACTGTTTGTTTTTTCTTTTTAAAAAAATTTTTTTACTGTTTATTTTTGAGACAGACAGAGAGAGAGAGAAGAGAGAGAGAGAGAGAGAGGAGATAGGGCATGAGCAAGAGACGGGCAGAGAGAGAGGGAGATACAGAATCCGAAGCAAACTCCAGGCCCCGAGTTGTCAGCATAGAACTCGACGTGGGGCTCAAACCCACAAACTGCAAGGTCATGACCCGAGCTGAAGTGGGACACTCAACCGACTGAGCCTCCCAGGCACGCCTTTTCTTTATTGTTGTTCACATACCAGCATTACATGTGAAAAAGACAGAGACACACCCGTCACCTCTTTGAGGAATACTGCTAAATAGTTTTTCTCACAAATTCTCTTCAGTACATTGTCTGATATTAAGTGTTAGAGATTTAGGGAGAGTTTTGAAGTAAGAAAGCAGGCTGTTTGACAGCAAAACTTAGTATTTTGTTATCTAAGTGAAGACATAATGCAAACTTACACCGAGAAAATATAATGCGACTGAGATATTTCCTGCCTAAACCAGACTTTCAGAAGTTCTTAAAAATAAGTTTAGATAAGCTTTATATAGGCTTCTAGAAAAGTCTGGCAATACTTTATTCCAAAGTGGTCACCAAGTCCTTGAAAGATGGGAAATAGAAATATAAAGTATAGGTCCTGCCCTTAAAAAGCTCCGGATCTTAATTAAAACACATCAACTCATGCAAAATCACTAAGATTATAAAAATGGAAATGGCGTATTGAGAATATCACGTGTGTAGTTACTGTATGTGTGTGATTATCGGTGTGTATGTGTGAGTATAATTTCAATCACCCTCCTCCCAAAATAAAGTCAGAAAATATTATCATCTAAAATGAAGAAAGTAAGACTGGGGGAAATCAAGCAAATCACAGTATCATGTGCTATTTAGTCTACTGTTCTAGGAAGGAGGAAGAAGGAGAGATCAGTGGTGAGTGGTAAGTCTGAGTCCCTAGAGAAGTTCTTCTGGAAGAACTGGCCAAGGTGAGCCTCTAGAAGATTAAGGGGATGGGGCTGATTCTTGATTGCCTGGGTTACTCTACCCTCTGCCAGGGAACTACCTTCCTGGCCTTCTGTTATGAAATGAGCTTTTTAAATTCCCTGGCATGACTGGGGTTCAATAAATAACAACCCTCTTTCTCACTCAGCTTTTGAACCAATGGAAAAATAAGAGTGATAGACAAAGGTCCAGATACTACCTATACTGATGAAAAAAGCCAAGTTGGAGGACAAAGAGCTAAGAATCTAATAAGTGAACTCCAGAATTAGGAGGACTTTTCCTCACAGAGTCAGAGCGTATCAAGTGCTTTTGAAGGGAAGGTGTGTCCTGACAGGAAGAGCCACACAGTCCAGCAGATGCCTTGTTCTTTCTTCCCAAATTTACCACTCAGTCAAATCTATGTATATGGGTCAGAGTGAAGCCAGGAGTTAAACTAGCAAACACCTCTTCTCATAGAAGAAAACCAGCTGGTTTTTCCATTTGTTGGCTGATGTTTCCTTTCCCAATGTGGCTGGCCAGAGATTTAACAATGAAAAAATATAACTGATGCTATATTTTTCGGACTACTTGTAGATTGGGAAAGAGTCGAAGACAAAGAACAGTGGAGGGAGATTACACTCAGAAATGATAGGAAAAGATATTCTAGTAGCAAGTGATATGATTCTGTTATGGCTCCCCTGCTACCAAAAACAAAACAAAACAAAACAAAACAAAACAGGGGCAAGTGGCTCAGTCAGTAAGCGTCCGACTTCAGTTCAGGTCGGTTCTCGAGTTCTAGCCCCACATCAGGCTCTGTGCTGACAGCTCAGAGCCTGAAGCCTGCTTTGGATTCTGTGTCTCCCTTTCTCTCTCTGCCCCTACCCACCTCACACTTGCGCTCTCTCCCTCTCTCAAAAATTAAACATTTAAAAAGTTAAAAACAAACAAAACCAAAACAAACAAAACCACTATGTGAACAAACTTCTACAGTATTGTAGAAGCCATAAGACAAAACACTCTCCAGAGAGGATTCTCGTGAGATAGGGATGTGACATGGGCTAGTTTCCTTTGTCTTGTTTACTTCAGGGACCTAGAAGGAAACTGAGAGAATTAAAGGAGGACCCTCTCTACCTTTGGAATAGGTTCAGTTCTAATATATGTGAAAACTCATTCCTTCCAGATAATCAAGAAAACTAGGCTTAATTTCCCATTTTCCCGTGAAGTAGTCCAGGGTGTTTTCCAGTCAGCTCAGTCTTTGACCAAATGTGCATTACTTCTTGTGCTCTGTCATCACTTTCTCCACATCTGGGTTGGGAGTGAGTTAGGATTCTAAAGGGCCACAAAGGAAAAGAAAATCGATCCATGGAAATGAAAAGAATCGCACTCACTTTGCATAGAAAAGATGGAGGAAAGTAGAATAGTATTAATTTCAAGGACATGAAAGCTTTTCACTCAGACATAATAACAATGTTCTGGCCAGAACAAGAAAGCAGAGGAACGTGGCACAAGAAACTTTCTGTCAACATAAGTAGACTGCCTCGAGTGTCCCCAACAGACTTAAAAGCACCTTCTCCACTACTTTCATTTCACATTGAACCCATCTGCAGAGGAACAGTCAACTCATTATACTGCTAGCATTTGTCTGTAAACTCCATCCCCCGATGAGACAGTAAGCAATTTGAGGATAGCATTTAATATAATGCCTACAACAGAAAAAACTGAACAAATATTAGTAGGCTCAATCGATTCAAAGTGAGGTTCTTAAAATACAAAATCCGTTATCAGCTTTTGTAAGGGGGAAAGTATACTTCAAATGGAATGGATTCAGGATTCAAGAAGGGATGAATCATTTCTTAAGGCAAGAGAGAATTTAAAAAAATGATCCTTAACTGTATCTGTGGTAGTCATTGACACAACTGACCAACATCCAGTACACATTCTCGGTGGTGGGGCAGGACCACTTTTCTCCATCTACTTGAACTGTGGTGTGGCAGGACAACTCGCTTAACCAATGAGGTGTGACCAGCATTGACTGGTCACATCCAAGTATAAATTTTAAGCATCCGTGGCTTAACACAGTCTCTCTCTTCCCTGCCACTGAGATTGTACAAGCTCATGTCAAAATGGAGCTTGCAAAAGATGAGGTCTAAGAGTGACAACGTACAGAAGTTTGTTGCCCTACATGTATGACTGCTACAGACTGGATGTTTGTGCTCTTCCCCAAATTCTTATGTTGAAACCCTAATGTCCAATGTGGTATTTAGAGATGGGGCCTTCAGGAGGTAATTATGTCATGAATAGGACTAATGCCCTCATAAGAGGAACAAGAGAGGTGATTTCTCCATATGCTCTGTGAGGACACGCGAGAAGAAAGGTATGCAAACCAGGAAGAAGGCTCTCATCAGAACCTGACTGTACTAGCACCTTGATCATTGACTTCCAACCTTCAAAAGCATGAGAAAATAAATTCCTGTGGTTTAAGCTAGCCAATACACAGTATTTCTGTTGCTACAGCTGGGGCTGATGAAGACAATGGGTAAGCAGGAGTTAGAACTAAATTTGTGTTAGGATCAATGGATTGGTGGTTTGATCTAGCCCAACCTGCCTAGTACAATATCTCCATAAATCTGAATTTCTTCTACTCAATTTCAGTTCTTTGACCTTCAGCAAAACAACATGATGACTGCCCTTTTTTTAAAAGTAAGCTCTATCCCCAATGTAGGGCTTGAATTTACAACCCCAAGATCAAGAGTCACACGCTCTATGGAGTGAGCCAGCCACACACCTGTGATGCTGATTAGATTTTGACCAACATGTTGTGATGCTCCATTTCATGGCCAAAACACATTCAACTACTTAGGTCAAAAAAAAACAATCCCGGAATTACTGGAAAAAAGAACTGCTCTTTCAACAATGGTGTAGGGTTAAAAAAAAAAAAAAAGTCCCAGTGTCAATGTCACATGCACTTGAACATGACATGCTTGGCTATTTATTAGGATTTCCAGATCTCCACTTCAATTTGACTACTTAACATTGGGTGTTTGTTCCAGTAGAAATGTGTGAGTGTTGTCAGATTTTGACTGAATTTAGTAAATTACTAATGCATCCACAGCACTCCTAATTAACGCAAGAAGCCTTTTTTTCCATTAGGACTTATACCATGCTTTTTCTGTTTTGGGTTGATCTGTCCAGAGCTGTAGCCAATATATGCCATAGCTTTGTTGTGTGGTTCTCTCTGTTTTCTTGAAAAAAAAATGGCAGATAAAAGATTATTGATATAAGCCTATCTGCTGTCATTTTTTAATGGATTCTAACAAAATTAGATACACAGGTGAATAGAGAAAATGTTCCCCACCCTTGCCAACTCAAAAAAATGAAAAAATAACATGTTGCCAATTTAATTTATATCACATAAAAGTCAGCTATGTGTGGCTTGATGAAGATGCACTGCTTGGGAAACCCCAATGGATCCTAGCTTCTGGATAACTCAGAGACATAATAAGTTTGAAAGAGTTTTACAAAGTATAAAGTGTTCCTTAAATAGGGACATTCCCATGTGAGTGTCAGGTGTCCACAACAAGAGGTCTTATCTAGTCTCACTGAAGGTGTTTCCAAACATCAAAGTGTAAAGAAGGGAGGTAAGAACAGCATGTGTGGCCATAAGAATGGCCGACTTTTATTACTATCTGTGCACAAATTTGTGCATGTGTACAGTATATGCCCGTGTGTGTGTGTGTGTGTGTGTTGTGGGAAAGGTGTGTTCATGGGTGTTATTGTACATGTAGGTGTGTGTATGTGTGTTCATGTGTATGGTGTACACTGGTAGGTCAGGAATGGACTGGAGTTCTCTGAAGCCAGAGGCTTAACAAAAACCTTCTTACAATGTTTCATTGACCTGAAAGAGTGGTCCAGGTTCAAGTCCAGAAGGATAATCTAAAGCTTAAATCCCAAAGCTGTAAGACCAAGGAAGGATCAGGGTCTTAGAGACAGGTGAGAAAGGCACCAGCACAAACTCCTACGAAAACAGGCATGGGAGACATCACTACTGAAGGACAACTGCTTCGAGACGTTAGTAGATGCCTGTAGCTTCCTGGGCTGAGGTGGCCAGTGTGCAGTGTACTGGCTTTGCTTTATGAAAGCAGAGAAAAAGTTAGGTCTGCATGGACAATGAACTGAAAATATACTCTGGGGTATGTTGAATACATTTTAAGAACATTTCAAGGGACACGAGAGTGTATGAGAATTTGACAGGTTAGAAGGTAATCCTTCCTAAGGAAGCAACCTACCTAAGAAAACTCTATGAATGAAAAAAATCAAATAATCTTGCTAAAAATTCAGCCAAATAGCATATATACATACAGTTAAATGGAATGAAATGTTCAAGGGCATGTTTAATGTCAACTGTTGTGATGCTGTCTTGAGTCCATCATGATAAGTTTACAGGATTAAAGCTCTCCTCACTTCTCTGAGTCAAGGAAAAGAGGAAGCATGCAGTCACAGCACTGAAATGGCCCATCAGCATCCAAGAAACTTACTACCTTCTCACAGTAGGCTAGTCCCAAGGAGACAGGCCACCTCCCCTGTAACATGCTAAGTGGGTTCATAATTGCAGCCATGTCCATTACCCTAACCCTAATCTTGGAAACCGTGGCCCAAACTAACCTCTAAGGGAGACACTCAGTGTATGGGGCAATTCGTGCTAGTCTTGCGACCAACATTTTCCCCGGCCCTTCTCTTCCCCATATCCCATCTCTGTAGACCTTCCCGCTCCTCTCCATTCCCCAAAACATCTTCCTCCATGTTCAACAACTTCCTCAAATTCCATTTCACACAAGTCGGTTCTCTTGTCCAAGCACCAGAGTCGAACAGGGCCTCAATATTTGTCTCTCCACCACCTAGCCCAGAATCTGGCACACAGCAGGCACTCAATACATGCTGAATGAATGAGGGACTGTGTAACCTGAGGTGCACAATAAGGTTACCATTAAAGCTCCAAGGAATAGAGATAAAAATGGCAGGACATAGAATACACGGAGAAGGGAACCTGTGGAAAGGAGAAAATGCAGGAGGTGACAAGAGCTCACTCATGTCCTCTTGCTGCTGCTAAAAGACAGTCTTCCCCTAATCCCAAAGGGCCCCACCACCACCACTATATGAAAAAAAGGCAGTGGGGCTACCGGTCAAATAGGCCACAGATACTCCTCAGCTGAAAGCAATGTGACTCTCCTTCCTGTAAGGATGACCTGGGTATTCATTCCAACCCAATTTCACTTGGGCACACAATGTAATTTTCCCAGGACTGATACTGCTTTTTCCCAACAACAATTTCCTTTGATATAGGAACCTTCTAGTAACATCATCTGACAATAGAGGATCTCATGTTCCCTATGTCCCAGACAGTGTTGGACCCTACACCTCATTCAAGGAAAAAGCATTTTGTGTCCTCAGCACCTAATGAGCCTACTGGGTACCGGACGGTGTGGTTCTCAACCATTCCGTGTCAATTCCGGTATACCTGAGCTGTCCCACATTGTACAGTATACTTCTAAACTGCTTTTCCTATCATAAGTTGAGGCTTAGAACTAAGACAATTTTTTTAAAAATAGTAAACCAATGTGATTTCCATCCCTTCTCCCCATAAATCATGTGCCGTGGCAGCCATTTCATTCTTCCAGCTTTAGGGGGTAGGGATGAGCCTGGGGGAAGGGAGTAACAGTCTGGGAAGCAGGAGGCTGGATGAAGAAAAATATTCCAAAGGGGTTGAAAACAAGAGAATGCTTATCCCTTCCACCCCAGTGGAACTGATGGGATACGAGGACAAGCAACATGAAAGCAGATGGTAATGACTCTATGTCCTGACTCCATTCTCTAGGCTAGAATCCTGGACGGGGGGGGCCATGTGACATACATTCAAGGCAAAGGACGGAAAAAGGGTTTCCCTCCCACTAGGTGCTCAAAGTCAGCAATAGATACATCAGAAGTTGACTCCTCCTACCTCACACCAACCTGAGGTGTCCATGGCGAGTCAAAGTGTGGGCATGGCAAGATTGGCAGAGGACAGCCTGAGTTTAGCTTTCCAGCATTTCCTTCAGCTTGTACATTACACAGCAAGTATCTACTAGTTGCTGGGCACCAGGTGGAAAGACCCAGAAGACAGATGATGGGCTTATAAAGGAGAGGATGCTCACAGCAGGAATTGAGTAACCCTGACAGCCAAGGACAGCAAAGGACGTGCCCCACATCACAAATGATGAGAGATACTGAGGGTCGGGGCTTGGGAGGGGCCGAGCTGGCTGGGAGGATTCCTGGCTCCCCCAAGCTAAGAGAGAAGGCACAGAGATTTCAGAGCTGTAAACGGCAGCACCTGGGCCAGCACTTCACAAAGCGCACAGATTTAGGAGATGGCTGTGGCCACAAGAGGACCCAGTGGGTAATACAGGGACCTGATGCATGAGCCACACTCCTACCAGAACCTGAGATTCCTCTAACACCCACTCAAGGGCTCTCTTGGAGAACAACAGAAGCAGAGGAAGAAACATGGAAGGCTAATCTTTACCCAAAAGAGAACTTTACCAAAGGTACCTTTTTAAATTGTCAAATCAAACCGAATTTTATTTTTTCTTGATACCCAGCATTTGTGCGGGGAGGTCACCAGGGAAGAGTAGATGTGTTACAAAATGTTAAAAAAGTACATTTTCTTTGCACATCAGAATAGAGCATGTAACTTGGTGATGCGGTTCTACAAACTTTTGTGATTTATATGGAGCATGATGAATGGAAGACAACCCGTAACTGTACTGCTTGACGCCTGCTGCCACCAACGGAAGAGGTGACTGAGGAGGGACAGGTCCTTGGAGAGTTAAACCAGTGCCTGCACAGGACCTTGGCAGGGGGGAAGCATCCCACCAAACTTAGGCTCCAAGAGCTACTGTTGCAATGGGCTGACTCAGCAGGTAGACCACACATGGCCAGAAGCCAGACACCTGGAGTCAGTTTTTGCTGGGAGTGCAGTCTCCAGCCTGTGTCCCATCCCAGGTCTCAACATCTGTCCCCTCCTAGTTTACCATGGCTCTCCCTTTGGAAGCAGTTAGATGACAGCTATAAGTGTGTGTGGGGTGGGGGGCATGTACAGCAGGGGGCTACTGTTGCAGTAGAATCCCTACTACTAGTAACAGGAGAGGAGAATTAAGAAAAAAAAAATTTCCCTGTACTTTTATTCGAGATACCTAAAACATCCTTATGTAAAGACTCCAGATTAGGGGCTGTCTCACCATCAGTCACAGTCAGGGTAGAAGCCCGGCTCAATTTCCCTAAGATCTAACATGTGCTGTCACCTCCCTAACCCACTGCCACCGCTCATGCTCTGGCTCTGAGGATCCCAGGCAGGCACAGTCTGCCCAAATCAGAATGAGGCCTTTTGTGACTTTTTAAAAATCCTCTGCAAACGGAACCCCTACTTTTAACAACGCGGGAGTCGATTGTTCTGCTCTTGGACAAGTTTTCAGGAGCACATTATGTACAAAATAAAGGACTGCCTGATTTCTTTTTTTCCCCCATTTTGTTATGTGGATTTCTTTCTTTGTTTTTGCAGAATTTTTCCAGAATAGGTGTCAATTTACATTGTAAACATTGCACTTAATTGTTTGCAAGACCGCAGAGTAACTGGCACCAACAAGCCATGTTCGACAAGAACAAACAATTTGAATACGGCAGTTAGTAGGGAACTGAGAACAAAGGCTGTGGTTTTATTTAAAGAACAAGTCAATCACCCCAATAGAAAGACAATGCGTATGCTCCTTCCGTGTGCACAGCTGAAAAGCCCCGACGTTGCACTGTTTTAAAACGTGTGAAGATATTCCACACAAAAGGCCTGGTGTTGAACATCAATAAAAGAAATTCAGGAAGAGCTATCGCAGTTCACAAAGAAACAAAGCCTTCGCCATTGAGGAAAGAGATTGTGTCCTGAGAAACCCAGTTCTCAGAGATGACAGGGTCTGCTTTTACTGCCGGGCAGAGCATCAGGAAGCTGACTTGATGTGAAAGTTTTATGCAAACAGACTTAACACACACACCATCAAATATGTTAAGGGCATCACACAAGGAATAGAAAATCCCAAAAATGGGAGACAACAGCTCCACAAAGACAACTCTCCTTAAAATAATCTGCTTTCAGTCTCCTACTTTTCCTATCGGATACTCCCTGCTTTTAAAATCATTGGGTTTACTTACTTAGAACAAGACTCCAAGTCGGCAAACGTTTTCTGTAAAGAGCCAGACAGTAAATATTTTAGGCTTTTCAAGCCACTCTGTCTCTGTCCCAACTATTCAACTCTGCCATTATAATGTGACAGCGGCCAGAGGCAATTTGTAAACAAATGGGCAAAGATGTGTTCCAATAAAACTTTACGGACACTGAAATTTTAATTTCACATGATCTTCATGTTATGAAATATTCTTTTTAATTTTCTTCTGATCATTTAAAAATGTAAAAACCATCCTTAGCTGACAGGCCATATGAAATTAGGAGGCGGCCAGGATCTCCCTCCTTCTGCTCCATAAGCCACAAAGCCTTCAATGACCTAAACACTCACAATCATACTTCTGAACGCATGTCTAAGAATGCAGAAACTGAGCTGGTCACTGCACGAAACTCTACCATTAAAGAAGTGGGGGTGGGGGGGTTGAGAATAGAAAAGAGAACTATAAAATATGCTGAAACTTATTTGCATCAGTCCTGATGGTGAAGTGAGTGTGAGAAAAAGGGGTGAAAATAACCTGTTTTGCCACCAACCCTTGGACTTTATTGAAGGTAGGGTTTGAGGAAAGTTCCAAATGAGAAAGTGAGGCCCTGCTCTCATGAATGGAATATGGGAGAGAAGGAAAGAGAAAAGGAGGTCATGAAAATAATTAGAACACGGGACACTAATAGTATAGAGCCTTCCTATGTGATAGGAATGAGTCTAAATGTCATATATGTAGTACCATTTCATCCTCATAACAGCCCTTGAGGCATTACTGTTCACCTCATTTTACAGATGAGGAAACTGAGACCTTGAGAGGATAAATAAGATGCCCAAGGTGCGGATGGATAAAGAGAGAGCTAGGTAGATGACGGAGAGAAAAACAGATGATAGATGAGGAAATGCTAGAGATGATACAGAAATGGCTGATAGATGATAGATAATAGAAATGATAAATAGATAGGTACAAACTAACGATAGAGATGATGGATGAATTGATGGATGGATGGATAGTTAGTTAGACGGATAGGCACACAGGTAAATAGATAGTAGCCCCACTCGAAAAAGGGAGCCCTAGACTCCACACTATGTTGCCCCTGCTGGGCTCTTGGGACAGTAAGTAAAAGGCCGCAGGAATTGAGGAAGTGGAGGCAGGAGGAACTTCTCTTTTTGATAAGCAGCCATGCACTGACACCTTCTACTCTTCACAAGGACAGTTTGGATAGCCATTTCCTCAAGGAGGTAAATTTGAAGGTGTTTGAAAATTACTCAAGGAATTCAGTATTGAAGCAAGCCCATAACCACAGTAAGTACGTTCATGAAAGCAAGGAAAACAATGATTCAGAGGGGGCTTGAAAAGGAGAAGATAATTACAAGAGCTAGATGTTTTTCCCCCTTGGTTCTAACACAGAACAGATTTTCAAAACCACAGGGTCTACAAAGTGCCTCCCTTTGATATCCAGGAGGGACTCAGAATTCCTGGGCCAGAAGCATCTTCTTCCATGGTGGATCCAGCCTCAAGTGAATCTTTTAAATGTACAGAGGTCCACACTCAACAATTCAGGTGGTCGAAGGAATGTTAATAACTCACACCAAGCCACAACAGCAGCCAACATTATCCTCATTGTACACACTGAAAGAGAGAGTGAGAAGGGAAGAAAGGAGGAAGGAAGGAAGGAAGGAAGGAAGGAAGGAAGGAAGGAAGGAAGGAAGGAAGGAAGGAAGGAAGGAAAGAAGACATGGAGGGAGGAAGGAAGAAATGGAGGAAGAAATGGAGGAAGAAATGGAGGAAGGGATGAAGGGAGGGATGAAGGGAGGGATGAGGGATGAGGGAGGGAGGGAGGAAGAAAAACTTTGGAAAACTAGGTAACTCATCCTAAATCAATTCTGAGTCAGCAAAACTATTTACTCCCTTTTGATGATGTATCACTCCAGTGAGACAGGCTGGCTCCAGCCGGATTTCCCCAAAATGGCCCCTGCAACCATCCTGCCCTGTCATGGATCCAAACCTTCCCACAATGGACTCTTCTCTCTGAAAATAGCATCTTTTCCTGTTCCATGTAATAAGGCATGTCCACATCAGATCTATTCAAATGATTTTGAACAAGATAAAACGCAACCACTCTTTACTTTTCAAACACATGGAACTTGTTCTGTGCCTTGATGGACATGGCAGTTATAGCACTGTGTGTGTTTATCAACATTCATGGCCCTGTATACTAAAAAGTGAATTCAATTATAATCAAATTGTATCTCAATCTAAGAGTTTCTTAAAAAAGAAAAATAGTGAAATAGTGAAACAGTGAAATTTCTGCCTGGAAGTAAAAGTCTTTAAAAACAGAAACTTCCTGAGCATCTGCCTGACTTTCGGAAGGGAAATGTGAATAAGCCAATTCAACGCCTCATTTCAGGGTGACTGACAAGCTACATTTGATTACTAAACTAGTTCTGGTTTGGGGGCTGGTGGGTTCCACTAAATCCAGCTGTGACTCTGTTTAACCCAAGTGTTCCCCGGAGGCCTGCCTTGGCTGTCTCTCCTCTCCGCATTGAGAGGCTTTGCGAGTGGCCCTATAAACACACTAATGAATGAATGGACAACTAATTACCTTGTAAATATGCATGAATAAGCACACATTCCTCAACAGCAAGCCAATGTCTGGGCGCCCTCTTGCTACCTACTTGCGCATGAGAAAATATGTGACCGTGATGTTACCAAAGGGAAAGCTTGGGTTTCTCACCCACAGAGGCAAAACTCTAAACATAAACAGAAGGCTAATCTTCCAGGGTAGGATACTTTACAAGACACACTTTTTACAAAAATACAAGACGAATTCAGTCTTGAAGGGGAAGTCATCACGAGTTTTTGGATCCCAACAAATAGTAAACTGACTTCTTGGTAGACTTCTTTCCTGTCAGGTCATTTTTAATTTTTGAAATGTTTTTAAATTGTTTCTCTCTCTTTCTCTCTCTTTCTCCGTTTTTCCATTGTGAGCCACACCCACCTCTGGTTTTCAAAGATTCTAGGGTTTTAAAAGCCCTTAAAAGTACTGGTCCCAATCTGGGAAAGTCGGTACCACACTACAACCCCTGGGAATGTCAATGGGGCATTTGGTTGATCCCTGGAAAAAGTATTTCTGTCAGAACCATGCCGGGAGAAAATTCCCTCCAAAGGCATCTGTAGATTCACACTGGGCCTGACAAGCGTGGTGAGTTGAGTCCCTCCAGAGTATGACTGGACTCAGGTAGAGTGAAATCCTGGGTCCATCCTTAGTGACCTAAGGCAAGTCTGTCACCCTCTTGTGTCCTCAGTTTACACATCTGTCTCACAAGATGAATAAAAGCTACCTTGCAGGGCTGTTGTGAAGATTAAATTAGATAATGTATATGGCATAACTAGTTTGGCATCCAGCACATAGTACTTAATAATTAACGGTTCCCATTTGTAACAATAGTAAGACTCAGAGGAATATTAAGTTTTGTTTTATACAATTTATGCCCCATCTAGTCTGGACACGGGATTATTTCAATGGGGGCAGTGTTCCCCTAAATGTCTGCTACAACAGGTCCTCATCTCAGAATTGAAGCATCATGTGTAATGCAGGACCACAGATGGCCAGCAGAAGGGGGACTCTGTTAGCGTCACTTGGGAGCCTTTACATTTCCAGTCTTATTTTTAATACCAGGTCTACGCTCAAGCCTGAGCCCAAGCAAAAAAGCTATTATGAAACTAGAGCAATGATGCCTGATACTTGATCTCTAACAAATAAAAACAAAAAGTGGCAAATCCTTTAGGGCAATGTTTCCCAAGGCACGTTCCAGAGAACACTGGCTGTGACAGCCAATGTATTAGCTGTCAGTTTGCATACTGGTAAAGTATAGGTTCTGTGCTGTCATCTAAGTTATGGATTTAAAATTTAAAAACTAACAGAGCCTCCTGTTTGGGAGTGGTTGTAAAACAAGGGGCATTCTCTCTGGTTAAGAAAACTCACTGCGTGTGGTCATTCAACGAACTATATTCCACCCATCAGTCCACATTTCTCCATTTTGTAAGAGACTTGAACAACAGCCTTGCTAAGATCCAGGACGTTCTCGTAGTAAACAAGGCTGAATCTTGAAAATCATGGCTGACTTTGCTGGGGGCTCACCGTTTCGGGGCTTAGTAACCAGGGAGGCAGAATGACATAGCTCAGACCATAGGTTCGGAAGTCAAAGCCCATCTCCATCAATTCCTAGCCTGCGTGCTCCTGGGCAAGTTAACATTTGTGAGCCAGTTTCCTCAACTATAAAAATGTTTTGAGTGAATAAAAGAGAGAGTGTATATAAAGTGTTTTGTAGAGTACTGCAGACAGAGAAAATGTTTAATAAGACGGTCACTATTTTTTTTTTAAATGAGTCTTGCAGGAAGCTGGGTGGCAATTGGCACGGTTACTTTCTGAACACTGGGTCTGTCTCAGGTGTGGTTCCACAGAAACAGCCTTTAGACAGGCACATGAGTCATCCTTCACACGAGTCATTAAGTGACAGCTCTCAGGAGAAGGAGAGCAAGAGTAGCAAGAAGGGGAAGGGGAAGGAGGAGGGAGCCAGAATGCGATCTCAGGTGAAGTCTCACTTCCAGGTTGAGAGAGAGAACTCCTGGAACTTCCAGGAGAACCAGTTCTGCTTGGCCAAGGCCAGCCTTCTGGAGGAGGTTGCAGTTGTAATCAGCAGGCTTCTCTGCAGAAGCAGAGGGTGAGCTGGTGCAGGCACCCCAACTGGTAAAAGGGACCCCAGAGGATTTAGGTGGCACATCCCCTCCAGCATCCCCCAAGGAGACATGGCCCACCGCTCCACCAAAATCTGGGATCCACCAACCAGGGTGATCTGGGGCAAAACATACAAGGCTCTAGGCTGCCTCCATTATTTTATCCTTTCTTACTTTTTATCCTCCTCCTAAACTTTCCTTTTGTTGAAATGTATTGTGATTAAGCACAATTACAAAAGACCACAACATCTCCACTTCCGAGTTACAGTCTGTCTTACTGCTGTCAAAACATGGTTACAAACTATTTTTTCTACAAAGAGCTCGAACATAGATTAAAATATAGAACTCATTTCAGAGAGAGGAAAATTAACCACTAAAACATGCTGCATAACAAACCTTCCAACAGGGCACATGTAAGATAACGAAGGGGCCAAATGTTCTACAAAGTGTGGCCACATTCTAGACACTTTGGAAGCCTTATTTTCAGGGCAGTTTATAGAAGGAGGGAAAATCCAACCACTGGTCTCTCCTGAAGTTAACTGAGGTGGTTGTTCTACTACTTCTTTGGACAAACCTGAGCTCAACCTGAGCTTACTCTGACAGTTATCAGCTGGGTAAGTTTTGTTGAGGGTTTCTCCTCTCATGGGCTCTGTTTTCACTAGCATCTTCAAAAGTTACCGGTGGGGGGTTAAATAAAATAATGTATACATACTGCTTCATGCAGTGCTAGACACATGTTAAGCTTTCAAATGTAGCATGTATTTAATGCCTTCAAAAAGCACCTCCCAGGGGACTAAGGAGCTACAAACTGAAGAACCCCTACTGAAATCTTATGGTAATAAACCTTCACCACTGTATGTCAAAATGTATCACTAGACAGCCTATCTGGGTATACTGTGTGCCTGAATTCATAGAGACTTTGTTAATATTGAGGCATTACCACCTACAGATTGGTGTCTCTCAGATCCTACTCATGACACAATCTTTCACAGTGATTCCACAGGTGGAACTTCCTGGAGGCAGTCCTGATGATCACAGCAATAGCATGTGGAGGGCACTACTGACATTTAGTGGGCAGATCCAGGAATGTTAAACATCATCGTGACCTAAAACAATCTCTCACGATGAAGAACTGTCTCACCTACCTCCTGAATGACTTCCCAATACCCCACTGGACATTTATGAAGGTAAAAATGTGTTTATCATTATCTGAGCCTAGAACCTAAATACTTTCGCGTATAGACAAACTATTTACCATTCAGTGCGCATAGAAATGAAACCTCCAAGAACAGAATTGCCAGATAAATCAAGGGACAACTGTATGCTGTTTTGTTCCAAACTCTCCCAGGAGCCGTTCCCCGTGTCAGAGTCATGACAGAGCCGCTTAAGGAAACCAGGTCACCAATGCAACACATTTGCAAGTCTCCATTTGTCACTGACCCATGGTGAGTGTACACACAGGTAGTTATTCACTTCTGTGTTATGTTTTCTAGTATGGTTGTCCTGAGTATTTTCATATGCAAATGCATGTTTTATTATAAATTGTTTTCCTTTCAATTTTGTTTTATATTACTATTGGGGCATTTTATTGACTTTTTAAATTATGTGAATGGTAGGTTATAATGCCTATGTATTTCTTGTAGGCTAGTAAAGAGGATGTTATAAAGTATTTGTTACCGAAAGAAGAGTTCCGGGTCTAATAGGCTTGTGAACTGATATTATGCCCTCTTTGCTTCCAGCTGATGAAACTGGTCATCATCACCACTGTAATACCACCACCACGGTTTCAGCCCTGACTCTTCTGTCAGATTTTCCTCTAGAAAGCCCAGGCCTTCTCGCCCATGCCTGAAAGCAAAGCAGGATGCTCAAAAGTCAAGGTCAAAGTTTCATCTCCACACAATCACGTTGGCTGGGACTAGATCGTTGCACATCATGAAGTTTGCTGTTAAGATTGACAAAGTTCCCCCAAAGATCCCCAGAGGATTTCTTATTGTCACATGGCCATTTGTCTGCATTCTGCACCTCAGTCAAGATTACGATAAAAGAGCCATTGTTTTTGATTTTGAAGAGTACATGTTTGCAGAACCTTTCAATGAACACAAAGAAAGGACATAGAAACACACATCTACAACACTATGTCTTTCGCTTGTATAGATGTTTTATGTATATGTTTTGTGTATATGTTTCTGAATAGAGGCAAACCAGATGACTGAGGAAATAAAACAGATGTTTTCTTAGATCACCATAGACAAACAGGTAGTGTCAGGTCAGACTCATCCATAAGCTTGCTGGAATTTTGAGTGTCACATGCTCTCTGGTATGGGAAGTTACTATTTTAAAAAGCACAAATTTCTTCCTATTTTAGATTGATAAAAACTAAGAATTAATATACAGAACTGAACTAGGAATTGACTTTTGCTTCTCTGAAGTTGGATATTTTCTCTAATAAAAAGGAAAGCACAAAATCCCTAGTTTTCTGAGGTTGATGAGATAAAGGAATTTATCCCTCCTTCCTCCCCCACCAAAAAAAGGAGCACCAATTCTTACATTTCTAGACAGCAACCTAAGACCTCTAGTTCATTGTACGAGACATAAAGCACCTGCCCTGTCGATCCAGTACCTGGGTTTTTCAACAAGAGCTTTTCTGAGAAGTTAACCACAGAGAAGAACACAAGGTTCGGCCGTGGAAGGAGGGGTGCCCGGATGCAGACTCAAGAGGACGTGCGTGTTGTTACATAACTCACACTACACAGGGACTCCAGGAGGAGTGAGGACCCCAAGTCTCCTAGTTTCTACCAGTCTCCAAAAAACGAGGATCTTTCCAAAGAAGCCACTGGTACTTTCCATCCAGTGTGGAGCAAATTGGTAAACAAAAGATTCCTTAAAGTTTTCTAATAAATTAATATGAACAGAAGGAAAAACAGCAATTGTCCCATTGAAATAGTAATGACTTCTTGCCTGCAACCATTTGAATTAGAGATTGTTTGCATTAATTAGATGTTAGTTTGGTTTTTTGTTTTGTTGTTGTTGTTGTTGTTGTTGTTGTTTGTCAAATGCCAGTCGTTCAATGTCCCACATTTGTGCATGAAATTCAGGGCAATGAAGCTGACAAAATGTAATTTACTTGCATTGAAATTTGCCAGATCCATGATTTACTTTTTCAGCATTTCAGTCTGGATTTCATATTCAGCGTCCTTTCAACTAGCAGAGAGCTAGCCAACTTCCATGGGCTGCAAATATCCAGGGCGTGGCGGGTGAGCAGCCACAGGAGTGGCTGGCAAGTTCACCCAAACCACAGGGATTTTTCCACAAGGGGAGGAAGAACGCTGCTATCAACTTCAAATGCCAAAGCTCTTCTCATTTGAGAATCAGTTCAGCTTTCCTACACACACGTTAAAATTAGTGCAAACTTATCAATGGGAATAAAATACACAGACTTAATTATCTCTGGAATATACAACAAGCTCCGAAATTGTTTACTAGAGCGCAGAACTTAAAGAGCTCAACTAAACTTCACAAATAACCTAAATGCATAAACATTTCATCATCATGCCAGAGAATTTCTGAGAAGATAAAGATAGGAAAAAATAAGTCAGAGAACACACAGCAAAAACACGGCAACGTGTGGGTACGCAGGGCAAGATCTTCCATACATATAAAATAGTATGGTGTTTAAAACGGCTTTACAAGATTTATGTTCAAAGTTATCTATCATGACATTATTTATAATACTCAGAAATGTGGAATAAATGCTGAAAACAGGAAATCACTTAAATATATGATGGTGCATCCATTGTGTGAAACCAGGAAAAAAATTGTGTTGTAAAAGTGTACTTAACAGCATGAGGAAATGTTCTCAACATAACTTTAAATTTAAAAAACAGTCTACAAACAAGTATGTCCATTCGATCCCAATTTCATAAACTGTACAAAAGTGTATATGCATGGAGGAAAAAAGAGGATATATACCATTCAATGTTGGCAATGATTATGTGTAGGTGGCGGGATTCCATTTTATTTTTATCCAATTTTGTGTGCTATACTACAGTTCAAAAATATTTTACACTAAATATGTATTACTTTGATAATAAGAAAAAAGAAACAATAAAAATTTTAAATGGCCTATTTCTGAGAAATGAGATCAGATGCAATACGGCTCTGTAGTATTCACATTTAATTCCTTTAAATAAATTCCTCCCAGATTGGCAAGGACAGGGAAAAAAAAAAAAAAAGTTCTTAGAGGATTTGGACCAAGGATGGGATGAATAGGTGCCCTCAGCTCCAAAAGAAAAATACATGTTTGCCTCTGTTTTAAAATCACATTTAAAGTATACTTCCTTTACCAAATTAAGTCAGCATCTGATTTTTAAGGGATTTGGAGAAATCCATTTCCAAATGCCTGTAGCATCTGTGAATACTTCATCTAACAATTAGCAGGATTTTCATTTTCAGAAGCTATTAGAACTGATTTACAAAGTGTCATGCCATAATCAGAAATGTTCCCAACCTTTGGAAAGCTC
Source organism: Paguma larvata (assembly GCA_030068075.1). Lineage (NCBI taxonomy): Eukaryota > Metazoa > Chordata > Mammalia > Carnivora > Viverridae > Paguma > Paguma larvata. The sequence continues at coordinate 44,477,783 of CM057841.1, forward strand.
CTGATCTTATCTTGACCAGCCTGCCTTCTGCCACACAAAATAAAAACAATATCTGCAACGAAGACTAAATTTACAATCTTCAAGGAAACTTCTAGTGAACTAAGAAACTCTCTAGGGCATACAGAAAAGAAATTTCCACCCCCATTACTGTTTGAACAGAAGTGAATGTAGCTGTGGTCAGGTGGTTAGGAACAAATATCCAACTTCAAATGAACTCAAGTCCAAGGCTCTAGAGTTGTGACCAATCAGAGTGGCACAGACAACCAATGTGCAGAGGCAATTCCTTCAGTAGAAGACAGAAAACTCAGCAAGAGCCTTTCCTACCAATTAAAGGTAGTCAATATTGATTATCTGAGGGATTTCCATGGTCAGGAAGCAAATTAGAAACTCAATACCTGAACTATGCCTAAATGCAGTTATCAACTTCAGAGTTTTATCTCATAAAACCAATTCAGCTTAGAGTTTAATTCTATTAAATTAGGGCTTAGAAATAAGATTTGCTCTGGAATGAATGCATCATTAGTTTTAAAATGCAATATACTGAAACCCAAAATGTGCTGTATTACAGTTTGAAGAATAAATGAGTAAGGATGGTATCTAAATGCACTTCTCCCTAAATATATTTACCAGTTGAAAAAGTGGTTGTTTGCGAAGATGCTGAGTCCTCTGATAGAAGGGCCATGTCCCCTCTCTAGGATAAAATAACCCACTGGTTCCACTTCTTTCTAAAGTTTCCCTTTGCTCTTGATTTCCTTATTCTAAATCACTGACAAAAATTTTTAAAGGAGTGTGGGTGCCAGAATGTTTTCTCCTATCTTGTGTTCAGTGATGAAGCCCCATGAAACTAGTGCCAAACATTTCTAAGAAAAAGATGCTAACATAGGAACTCTAAAAAGAGCTGCCCGACACTGTGTAAGTTTGAATATGCTGCACCAGTAGGAGAGTCCATAAAGGTTCTCTTTCCCTGGGTTGTAAAAAACAGGATCCCCATTCCTGTGGTAAAGACTGGATACTAACTTTTGACACCTTAACAAAATTGAAAACATGTCCCTGACTAAACCAAGCAAAGGACCTTGTCCTACAGTGCATGCCACCCCTATGTACATGTAGTTTGGGGTCCTACACAGGAAAAGCTCAGTGGGTAAAAACCAGGAAACGGTGATACTACAAGACTAAGACTGATGAATAAAATAGAAAGAGCTTCAGACCATGTCAAAGAACTCCTGGGAAGGCCTGCATGTCTAAAGATGCACCATTCTGGGGAGAATGGCTGCTGATCTTGGTGGAACCTTGGATGTTCTGATGACAACAAGCAATTTCCATTGGTAACAATGGCCAGAGTAGGGCTGTTTAGCACTGAACTCCCATTGGCCATTTTGAAAGGAAGTGAATGTTTCTGTGACTTGCACCACATCATCACACTGTCTTTTAGGATACTGAACATTATTATGCCCTGATGAAATACTACCATACACTGTCTCATTCACTGTAAAAGAAAACCAGAATCATGGGGTCTTTCTTGTAAAAGGATATATGGGCTAATCTAGCATTTGGATTTGGGAGGAATAATCCTATACTAAACTTTTCGATGTACAAAATTATAAAGCTATTACAAAAGACGTCCAGGGTGTTCCAGCAAGTGGGAGGTAAACACAGCTGGGTTTGTTTTTAATACAGGGTTTCCAGAGGGACTGTAGCGTGATGATGGGATTCTTAGCTCCGTAATAATCCACGACTTCCAGGAAATTATGGGGCATGTAAGAGGCAGAAGAAAGGAGAAGGAGACCTCATTCTGACCCAGCTCTTGCCAAGTGAACTAGCCATTCACAGCTATCTACTCCTCCCCTTGTTTTTCTCACAGTCTTTATTTGTGTACACTCCATTTATCTATTGAGAAACAAAACAATACCCAAGGGAAGACAAGAAGAGTATAAATCGCTATCTTTTCCCCAGAGAAGAGCAGTTGTACAGCTAGATAGGAGGAAATATTTCCAAATTTCAGACTGAGATGAGGAATTACATTTAAAGTTTCCCTGACAACCATTGGCAGGTCCCATGGAAGGACTGAAGTCCCCTGTTGTCTAAAATAAGTTTCCAGAATGACCCTTAGCTTCTGTTTCATAAAATGATAAATGGTACCAGACCAAAGATAGTAAAAGAGCACCGCCAAATTTAAATCTTCTTATTGTTGCAATGCTACAGCTGGGGAGTCAAAATTAATTTGTATTTGTGAATCAAAATCTGTCTATTTCAAATCTCTGATGTGTCCACTAACGGGAAAGTGGCATCTATATCCCTCACCACCCCTCTCTGCCTATCAGCTGTCTAGCACAAGGGGGAGATTCAAATGGCCAATAACTAGAGGTGTGACCTTGAGCAAGTCATTTTCCTTCTCCAGCAACCAACTGCCTTCACATTTAGGAAGACTTGAGCACATCCCAAGGTATGGTCCTGCTCTTAAACTTGGAAAGGAGAATTCCAACATCTATTAATGAAGTGATACCCACCAATTTAAGAGAAAGATGACAACAAGAAAGCAAAAACATCAAAACAGGAGTCACACAAGGGAAACATGCTCTCTTCTAGCAAAGAGAAGAAAACCTGGGGAGAAGTTGACCAAGATCACAAAGATTCAAAGACAAAATCTTTCATATATTAACATACTAATAACACCTAATATAAAACTCACACAATGGCAGTGAGTCATGCTTTGGTTCAGAGCATTTTTAAAAGGTAGCCCACTGCTGTTTAGGTGGAAATGTGAAGGAAAGTAAAAGCATCCCACTGCATGTCTTTTTCATGCAGCAGGAGCAGCCTGGAGACAAACACCAAGAGACAGGAATGGCTAATTTAAAAAATAAAACGCAAAGTCCTGTGGCCTGGTTCAAATTGACTCTGACAGTGAAGGTCACGACAACTTTTCACTTTTGTTTAAAGATATTGCCTTGATCATTGCTGGACAAAAAAAAAAAAAAACACAACAGCAAACAGGAACCTTGGATTAGACCATCCTGAAGCAAGATCACCCCAAAGCGCTATTTTTTTCTAAGAGCTTGCTTTCTTTTCTAGTTAAAAATGATGAATTGTCAAATTTCTCACATTCAAAAAATGATAAATTCAACTGTCCCTAAAATGGTGAGTGACGACCACAACCAAAAGTTTCCCAAGCAAGGGAATCACTGCCTTTTGAAGGTTCTCTGCACTTCTGAGTTTCTTAGAACATGCGACTTCTCCAACAGTTCCATGCTGGATTTGGTTGTCTTGTCTTCTTGCTCTCCCCTCATGGCTTTTTCTCTTTTCACTTTTCTAGTCCAACCCATCACAGGGAGTGCTAAAACATTTGAGTTTGAGTTTTAAAAAACTGTTCAAACCAGTTGTAAGATTCATTGTCTGTAAAGAGAATTACTCTGGCCCTTCAACATGTGTTTCCAATACAAATGCATCGCATAAAAAGTAAAAAGACCTCTTGTCTAATATGGCAATTCTCATGGAGCCATTTTGGTCTTTATAGAAATATCTCACTTCTATCTTGCTAGAGGGAAAAAAAGTGAAACAAAGCAGACTCTGCACCTTCCTCGGGCCTGTTTTCTATTTGTCCCATGCTGTCTCCTAAAGACGCTACCACTTGATAAAAGTGCAGGTCTTTTTGGTGCAGAACTCTGCTTGTCATTTCTTTGGAGGTGATTAAAGATATTAGCACAGCTTCACCATAAAAGTCTGAACAACAAGTGTCAGGGACGGACTCTCCACCTCCTTCCACATGCCTTCTCTACTCCGCACATTCCTAGAGATTCTGGAGGGTGGAGGGCAGTCAGGATTTTTTTACTTTCCTTTGCTAGACTCTCCAATGGAAATAAGGCTACTGATGTAAATATTTCTATACAACTTCTACTCTTAGAATCAAAATCATCTGTTCAACACAAGCAAGATTGCTGCTTTCTGAAACAACCACAGAGGGCAGCAAAGAAAAATGCTCTTTAATATGACCAAAAATGGTGCCAAGGAAATCAGAAGATTGGGTAGTCAGAGTACTCCAGGTTTTAATCATCGTTCTATTTCCTACGTTGTTCACATTATTTGGTTCTCTGTGCCTTTTTCTCTAAACTTAGAAGAGGAAGTCCTAATCTCTGCCTGCCAGAGTTCAGAGGAAATCAATCATACGGAAGTAAAATATTCGAAATGTGTGGTTCATATTTGTGGAAAGAACATTTGCAAGGGTCACTTCCCAGAAATTTGGGAAGCTCCTTTCCACATTTTGATAGTTCCCTACAATGTACCATCTCACCCTCCCACACAAGAATCTAAAGCTACATTTTCTGCCACCTAACCACCACCCCCCATCATTTTGATTCTTTTGTTAGAAGCACCCACGTGAGTTACATGGAGAGAGAGGCCAGGTGTTGGACATACATTTTGTGGGCATATATCGCTAAATACTACGTGTTTCTGAACCTGCAGCTGGGCCCATAGCTCCCTGATTGTTGTAAAGGCTACAGTTCCTACGGCTAATCTGTTCTGAGGCCTGTTTCTAGGAGTCGGTTCTGGAAGTCCAGTCGGGGTTCTGTACCTTAGGCCTTCTCACTGAATTTACGAGCTATCTTTACCACTAGAAATCTCCAGTGACTTTAATTTCCTTCAGTGGATTCTGTTGTCTGTAACTAAGAACCTCATCAAATACATGTGAAAGTTCTTGCATTTGTGCTTGACATATAGCAAAAATCTGTACCTGTTGTCTGTTACCCCCTGAGGCAGTGGAATCCCATCCTCCCTAGTAAGACAAGAGATGAAGAGAAAGATGTAAAGAAAACTATCTAGACCAAAATCTCTACCCATCAGCCTGACATGATACCTGCATGTCATACAATTGTAAAGTAAGCTTTTACCTCCGAAAGAGCTCTGGTTGGCACAGCTGGGACAGACTAATTAGTAGAAGCACTCCCTAGAGGAAGAGAGTATTTAAAGTTAAGTTTTAGTATGTAGGCAGTGGAAAGAAAGAGAGGGATCATGAACAATGACCCCAGACCTTAGACCGCGGCTGGAAGGGATCCGGGCTGAAGAACATGAATGGTCAAAAAGAAATGCACGGTCTTTGCCTAAGACCATGAGATGGTTTACATGGTTTACAAAGTACCCCCCTTTGTAACGTCCAAGAGGAGACATTCCTCACAGAGAGCAGAGTACATGCAAGAGGAGCAGTTAGTTTTCAATCTGAGAAAAGATGAGAAAGGGAAAAAGAAGAAAAACAAAAACGCATAGTGATGGTGAGTCTAAGGTCCCCTTCAGCATTCTCTAAATTCTCCGGTCATTTTACACAGGCATTCTTCCCAACATAAATCACTGTCTACATCCTAAGTTAGGCACGTGTACATTTATCTCAGATGTCTAACTATACTCTATAATATGTGGACATTTTTTATATTCTTTACATCTTGCAAAGCATCCAGCCAAGTGCACTGTACACAGGAGGGACTCGAGATGTTTTGTCAAAGGGTGGACGAGTACATAAATGATGCATATTCCTTCAGCCTTTGTGATTTCAAAATTTCTTGTTAGTAACTTAACTCTGGTTAATACATGTGCAGCCCAATTTTTCCGACAGTAAAATGATCGTGCAGTATGTAGCAATTTAGAAGGCAAGGCTTTTTTTGATTACTCTTGCTTTGTACTTTTTGCCTCATCTAAACTTGTAAAGAATTTCTTTTATTTTGGTATATGTCCCATCTACTTTGAATAGATTATGGGCATGTTTTACAATCCAATGCCAGAATTTGCTGCTTCTATTTTCGTGACTTTACTCCTAACTGATCTCAGCAAATGCAGTCTTCTTTCAACTTTCAAGCCAAATTTCTGTCCCCTCCTCTTGAATAGTTTTATCTACCACCACAGTCAATTTTATACTTGTCCCCAAAACCATCCTTCTTTCACAGATTTATTAACTACTTTGTGCCAGGCTTTATACTAAATTCTAATGATACAATGATAAACATGGAAGTTAGAGTGGGGCACACAGTCAAATAATCAAATAGCACATTTGGGCTAAAAAGTTGTACAGAGTTACATGACATAGCCTGGCAACGGAGTGGCCAGGCAGCCCTGAAGAAACACTATTTGAGCAATGTCACAGATTGGTAATGGGCAGTCACTGCAGCTCATGAAGAAGTCATTATTAGTGCTTCAATGGCTGTGACCAAAGAATCTCACAGAGGTGATACCATGTGAGTTCTGGACGTAGGTCTCAAGTGATCTTGCTGCTTCTTTCCTCTTGCTGTTGGAACATCTGCATGAGAGAGGCCCCCACATTGCAGCTGAGGACCCAAATGAGTCATCATAGTCAACACCAGAGACCAACCATTCTAGGTGAACCAGCTAAAACTGTTGACCACAGAACCATGAGCAGCTATATAAGGACTGCTCTGGGATGGTATGTCATGCAGCCAATATTAGCTCATACAACTAGGATCTGAAGATAAGGATTTAAACAAATAAAAGTTCTGGAGTGCCTGGGAACAATCCAGGTTGAGGAAATCTCAGGACAAGTCTCCTGAGGCACTAAAAACATCTGAGAAACTGGAAGATAGGTGTGGCTAGAGCTCAGTGAGGGAGAATGAGGCACTTGAGTGAAGTCTGCATGCCACATGTTCATTTAGGAAATATCCTGTTTCCTGGGAGAGACTTCCTCTCCCAAATGTCCGAGGTTCTAGGTAGCTGCTCTACTTTGCTCATTAACTACACATTTACACACTGTCGGTTTCCTTCCTCCCATTCACCCCTACTTCCAGGTCACTGGCACAGCATCCTGGTCCTGACTTGGGGAAAATGTGAATTTCTAGGACTCAGAGAAGCATCCACTTGTGTCCAAGAACATACTCCTGACCTAGTGATGGCTTTAAGCATCATGTTCTTCATCTCAGAACTCAATTTCTGGGGCGCTGGGGTGGCTCAGTCGGTTAAGCATCCAACTCTTGATTTCAGCTCAGGTCATGATCTCATGGTTGGTCCTGAGATTGGTCTCCACCCTAGGTGTGGACCTGCTCAAGGTTCTCTCTCTCTCTGTCTCCCTCTGCCCCTCCCTCACACTCTCTTTAAAAAAACTTTTGGGGGCACCAGCATTGGCTCAGTCAGTTAAGTATCCTACTCTCAGTTTCGGCTCAGGTCATGATCTCACGATTTCATCAGTTTGAGCTCCCATCAGGCTCAAACTGACAGTGCATAGCATGCTTGGGATTCTCTCTCTCTTCTTCTATCTCACCTCCTTTCCTGCTCATGCTATCTCTGTCTCTCTCAAAATAAATAAATTTAAAACTTGTTTTTAATTTTTTTTTCTTCAAGTGCTAACAAGCACTTATCATTCCCTCCTCTTGTACAAAAGTCTATCACTTTTCAAAGAATAATACCCAGTTGAGTTTTATCTTTTATTTATTCTCTCCTTATTTACTCCAGGCACCAAAAATTACATAAGGTCAAAACATTTTTTTGGTCAAAAATGGATTTATTAGTTGATCCTGCCTTTAACAATTTCTCAGTTGACCATGACGGCTGTTTGGGTTGGTTTTCCACAAAAGCAGACTTCACTTCAAGGACCTAGGTGCAGGGAGCTTATTCAGTACTTGAACTCAGGAAGGACAAATGAGGGAGCAGGGTAAAGAGATAATGGTGCACTGACTACTGAGTCCTGCAGGGGCATCTCTGATGAAACCATGTAGGACAAGCCTCAGAAGTGTCCCATGAAGGGCTGGAGAAACCTACCGCTTATCCCCCAACTTCCTTCTTGATCCTTCTTTGTTTGAAGTTGTCCCCAGAGGCATTGAAGTTGTCTCAAGAGGCACTGGGGCACCTGGGTGGCTCAGTCGGTTAAACCTCCAGCTTCGGCTCAGGTCATGATCTCATGGTCAGTGAGTTCGAGCCCCGCATCGGGCTCAGTGCTGACAGCTCAGAGCCTGGAGCCTGCTTCGGGTTTTGTGTCTCCCTCTCTCTCTCTGACTCTCCCCTGCTCATTCTCTGTCTCCCTCTGTCTCAAAAATCAATAAACATTTAAAAATATTTAAAAAAAAAAAAGAGGCATATATTCCTGTCATTCCAAGCATTCCAGTGCTTGAACTGGACTAGTGCCTGTGGTCTGGAAATAGCTCATAAACTAAGAGACACAGACCCTGGAGAGGAGAAGCTATCAGGAGCCTGAACTGTCCACCTCAACCACAGGTAAACAAAGGGGTGTCTGCATGGCTCAGAGCCTGGAGCCTCTTGGATCCTGTGTCTCCCTCTCTCTCTGCCCCTCCCCCACTCACACTCTCACTCTCTCTCTCACACACACAAATAAATAAATATATATATTTAAAAACACAGATGAACAAAGAAACAAGTCGAGGGGATTTGAAGCAACACATTGACAGCCCCCACTATGCTAACATTTACTGAAAATGCTCTGTGTCGAATCTTGTTATCAGATGCATCATGTGAATCATCTCCTACAACGCTCAAACCAAAGCCATGAGGTTATTGTGAGCTCCAATTTACAAATGGGGAAACTGAGACCCCTGTCCCAAGTAAGTAAGGCAGAGCTAGATCCTAAATGTGGTTCTGCTTCACTCACTCATGCACTTGAATATCAAGCAGCTTGATAACACAGATTGCAAACCCTAGGCAAAGCAAATGCTCCATAGCATTGTGGAAACTACCAGAAGAAACACAGACATGACCTTCACCTTGGAGTCATTCACAACCTCACACCTGGTCATGGTAAGTTTCTCCCCCATAGTTTAGCTTTTTACTTCTTGGTTAGTCTAGCCGCTTAAAATTTTAGACATTGAAAAATTCGTATCTTATTTATTTGTTTGTTTATTTAGAAACATAAAAAGAGAGCACAAATGGGAGAGAGGCGGGGGGGGGGGGGGGAGGGGGAGAGGGAGAGATAATCCCAAGCAGGCTCCACACTACCAGTGCGGAGCCCGAGGCAGCACTCAATTCTACCAACTGTGAGATCATGATCTGAGCTGAAATCAAGAGTTGGAAGCTTAACCAACTGAGACACCCAGGCACCCCACTTTGTGTCTTTTTAAAAAGCTAATTCACAGGGTACTTAACACCTTGCAATTGTGCTATTTAGTAGGCACTGCTTAATTAGAAGGTGTAGTAGAGACCTATCATTTTCTGGGCACCCATACCCATTTCCCTTCCCAAGTGCACCCTGATTTCCACGAACAATTGCCTCTTCCTCAATAGTACATGCATGCTCAGGAGGGAAATCCCAGGACTTGCTTTTCGAAAACTTGAGAATCTACAGTGGCCTGATCGTTCCCGGGGGTGGATCCAGGGTCTAAGCTTGACCAAGACGATACCCTCTCATAGAACTCTCCATCTTGAGCAAGTGATGCAGAAACAGAGAGGAATGGTGAGCCCTTTATTAAAGCAGCAACAATGGCCCTCCAGCCAGACCACTGTCACTGGAGTCACGTGCCATGCTTCCTTTTTCACACCACCAGCCCTCGGGGGAGCTTCCTTGTTCTTCCAACCATGCCCTAAACCTGGTGCCCTGATCCAGCTCCCTGCTCCCCTTCTTTTCCTCCCAATAAATACCCCTTTGCTTAATTTCCCAGAGTTGTTTTATTTGTAATCAAGAGTCATAACCAATGCAGACCACAGACACCTTGGCAGGGGATGCAGTAATGTCCATGCCATGCATTGAAAGTGGTAAGGTTTATACACATGCAAAGGTTCTCCCTGGTACCCACAGAAGCTTTTCTCTGACCCCTCTGAAAGGGGGCATTTAATCGCATGAATGCAAAATTTACCTGGCAGGACAGAGAACTCCTCATACACTCTAACAAACCTAAGCATATTAACTAAAGCCTATTTTTCCATTTGAATGCAGAGGATGTCCCAGTACAAACGTTATTCAGTGCGCTCTGAAGGGTTTCTTTACATCCTTTTTTTTTTTTTTTCTTTTTTTAATGAGCTGGCTTTCCCCTCTTGTTCCATCACAAGCCCAGGCTCCATATTTTTCTTTCAATACTCTGCATTATCAGTTTATCATCTAAGGACTTTAAGCCAGCTATTGATCTGCTTTTTAAAGAACACTTTTATTCTTTCCCATGATTTCATAATCTTCTTTGTACCACTTCCCTTCCTTGGAAGTTCTACCCTTTGAAAATGGCAAATGTTGTCCTATTAAATTTAAATTAGGATGAAATGCCCAGTGCTCTCTGAAAGCCCGGGACAGATTCGTCCAGGTCAGTATTCTTTAAGAATGTGTCACATTAACCTCCCCAGTAGCTAGTAATGTTTACAACACTTTTAAAAAAAAAACCTTATCATGGTCAAGGCACACATAAATTGTACAATTTTGGAAACACAGTCTGGAGCAGCGCTGCAGACTCCGAGTGTGGCAACCTACGGGCTGTTTTAGAAAAGACAGCATTTTAAATACAACTCATGAATAAGCAAACAGCCCCGACCACCCAAATCAACTCGAAGAGTAAACACAGAGGGAATGTTTAGTTAAATTTTAGATGCCATTTGACTAGGAAAAGGGACTAAAACTTATCAGTTGAGATGAATTATGTCAATACCGGGGAAAAAAAGGCTTAGCCTCTGCAGAGAACTGTCTTCAAGTAAAAGTTACACAGACAAAGGGCTAACTGTTTATGCACCACAGATAAAATGCACGCCACTACAAAGGGCTTGCCCGTGCAAAAGATAACGGCAGAAATGCTTTTCGAATTTGTGGGATATACATACATAACTTGTTTGTATATTTGCATGACTATACTTAAGGATTATCATGGGAAAGAAATAGGTGCATACGCATACGCTGGGGCAAGAAAATAAAGACAAAACAGGTGGCCTATTAACACGTTTTCATCTACGAAGACTGGCACTGACCTACCCTACGCCTGCTTCCCTGGGATGAGGCAGGGGTCTGGGGAGGTAGCCTATGCATGATGTGAGGGGCTTGAAGGGAAGCCGAAATATCTCACAATATCTCAACCCTGTTTCCTGTTTGTTTAGAGGGAGGAAGTAGTCTTGTGCTTCAGCAAGTTCCTTTCAGCCAGGGACAGATTCTTTTACAGCTGGAATCTTAGGAGCCTAGGAAAACGCCTGAAACACCGCAGATGTACAATACACGTTGGTTTGGTTCAATTCTCCTGTATATCCTCTGTGTCCAGCCTCCAAGTGGGTGTCAACTCAGCTCCATAAAGCTTCCTGATTCACTGGAAAATGAACCATTTGACTCCTTCCTGAGCTATTTCCAAATATTAAATATGTCAAATTCTCATAGCTCAAAATGCTAAATAGGTCAAAATCTCATCTTTTCCATCTCTCTCACTATGTAGCTATTTATCCATCACATTTCAGGATAAAGATAGCTCCCTGATAATCACTTAATATACAACTGAGGTTTGCTGCTTGCGTGATGCATCAACACCGGGACCTTGAGAGAATCGCCCAGAGCACTGGGCATTGGACACACCACACGACTTACGTATTCCCTCTCAACTAGCAGGCTGAAGGCAATGCTAGTAACAAAGAATTGCCTCCAGCTAATCCTTAGAACCTCGAAGCATCACCAGCAGGTAGCAGGTCACTCAGCTGTTCGGACCTGGAGAGATAAACTGTGAGGAAAGTGAAACCCCAACAAGGATGCCAAGACGAAAAAGCCAAAGCAAGCATCACACTAGTCTACCCCAACCCTGGAAACAATTCTTTTTGTCCTAAGGAGCTGAAAAATACCCAGATGAATGCCCATTATTCTATTTCTTGGACAAGATCTGACTTGGAAAATGGCATTTATGAAGCATTTGTGAACAAACTCCTTTTCCTTTCCTTTGCTCATAAAGTCACTAAGAGGAAAATATATCCTGAGATTGAGTCCCCAATTCAAATTAAGTTCAGAGTCGATTCAGAACCATGGAAATGTTGGAATTCGTTTATGAAGGTTTCTAATACCTGCCCTCCTAGTATTAGGTGGACCTGAACGTGAAAATCAGCAGGTAGGGGCAGGCAGGGGGGCTTAGCAACCAGGTGGGGAAGGAGAGATACAGAAATACCTCACTGCTTTCTTCTAAATAAGTTCACAAGAAGACCAAGCGCAACTTAATAACAAGATCATTTTTTAAAAAGCTTTGAATAATGTCTCGCACTGACTCAACAATTCCTGGGTCCATCAAATAGAGAATCTTATCTTTGCTAGACTTTTATTACTATATATAGCTGTGGGCTGTAGATTCCAAGGAGGCCATCCAATAGAGACTTCTGCGATCAAACGGGTGAGAAGAAGTGGTCTAAATCAATAGTGTTTACAAGTTGTAATTGTTTACTTACTGACACAAATTTACATAAGGCCCCTTAATAAGGAAGGGTTTCCATAGCCTATGGTCATCTGTTATGTCACATTTTAGCCATCATGTCACAGCCTGGCTCAAAAGGAAGAATTGTTGGAAACTCACGGGCCAGGAATGAGCAGCCTATTAAGGTCTGAAAAGCTGTCATCCACCCTGAAAGGACTTGAGTCAGCCACTGAGGATATATTTTAAACCGCCTGTCCGCAAGAAAACTTTAATAACGCAGCCTTGCTCTAATGTCTTGTGAGAGGAGAGGCAATTTTACTTCTTCTATTAACCCAACGTGATTACAATGGCTTATTTCATGGAATATTAAGTTCAAATTCTGCTCCCTGGGAGGACAATAAAAAAAAAAAAAAAAAGAGTGTGCTTATGACTTTGCCCGAAATAGCCACAGGACCACAGCTCCTTGGTGCTTTTAATGCATCCAAGCAATAATCTACCATAATTCGCTAATGGTGAGATAAATTAGTGACCAAATAATAACCTGAAAAGATGACATCAAGATGGAAAGCAAATGTTTATCTTTTGCAAAGGACAGCATAACAAAGCTTATAGTAGTCTCTCACCAGTCCCTGTTTAAAAAAAAAAAATCAAGTCCTTAATGGATACCTCTGAGAGTAGTTGTTTAATAGTGAGACTATAGCCAGGCTAGCTAACAAAATAAATAATCTCTGAAAATCAACAAGCAGCTTCAGAGACCCCTGAGATAGATAGATGTTTAGGGAAATGAAACTTGGCTTCCTCCAGGAATTCCCAATGAGATCCATTCCTTTGAAATTATTTCAAAGAGTAATTGTACTGATGAAAAATGGCAGGTCCACCATAATGAGGGTCATCTAGGATTTTCCACAGGTCCAAACACAAGATTTTAGAGCCAACTCTGAGATCCATATTCTAATTTTTAATTGCAGATGAAGGACTCACTGGAATTAGAATGAAAATTGCTTGCCTAATAATCCTAAAAGCCAAGAGGTATCCCTTACCTGGTTCCCAAAAGCCATGACCAACACTTATGCGTAAATGGCTTTCATTTTCCAATATGGCTCCTGTCTAATCACGCTCCATGTAAACAGGAGATCTTTTCTTAATAGCAGGAGACCGGAAGTTCATTTTCCTTGGCTCTGCATGCCCTCTGAATAGTGTATCAAGTGACAGAGATTGGACAGTTACCTTGAATAAATTTACACCACTCCTAGTATGAAACACTTTCTCCACCTGGGGCTTCCATTAACAACGTTAATTTCATGGACTGCCAGCCACAGCCTGCTTACCTTCTCTGGTGGTGGTGGTGACCAAATTATCCAGGCCTGCATCAGCACAGCCCGACTAAACACAGGTAGGTTCACCAACAACAAAACAAGATTCTTGATCTATGGAAAGTACAAGAAAACCCTCTCACGAAACTTACATGTATTTCTTTACCAGAAGTGGCATTTACTCAGGTAAAACTAGGTATAGTGAACTCATACCAGTGGCTCAAAAATGACACATTACCTCGTGGGTGTGATTTATCGCTGTTTTTACTTTTTTACAGAGAAATAGCACACTTCAGCATTTTTATGTGGGAAATGCAAATGGTTAAATGGAATTATAATCATAAGCCAATGAACCTAAGAACCCCTGTAAGTTAAGTATATACAGAAATGGTGTTGTGACTCTTTAAAAAGGAAAAGATTGCATACGAGTAAAATAATGCTTATTTTTTACTCTCTCTTCAGAGGAGTTCCTTGTTTGTGGCCCACACGACAAAATGATCTGATAAGAGGAGCAAGGCTAAATGGCAAACAGCAAACATCCCAACCTGATGTATTTCCTCAGCCCTGACCTTCAGATAAAAATCATACAGAAATCTGCAAAACCTCCAAATATGCAGCACCACATGCTTCCAACGTTTTCAGACACAACAGTCAGGAAGGAAAAAGAAAACAGGTAAAAAGGAAAAACAAACACATTGCTACTGAAAACAGTTAGCCTTCTCTTTAACATTTCAAGATTAAGGTCAGTTGAGTGCAGGGGCTGCCTAAACCATGCCTTTCTCCATGTGTGAACGTGCGTGTCCGGGCACGTGTGTAATACACATATGTGTGTATGTCTATTCCTTTCATGTGTATGTGCACCTAATAGCAAGTGTGTGTGTAGTTCACATGAGATATATTACATACATACTGTGTGCATATTTAAGAAGAGAAAAAAGACTTCAAACGGTAAAAATTTATTGCACTGTGAAATTAGCTAAAATTATGACAACTGTAAGAAAAAAAATTATACGGGCAAAATTTGGGTCTGGTGGAAGAATTCTTTGATGTCTGGATTCCAATTTAACCCCCGACTGAGTTCTAAGAATCAAATGAACAAAGTATATCATACACCCCAAGTCGGCCTGTCAGCGCTAGTCATCATTTTTTATTTTATTCTTTCCAGCTGCATGTATTTACAAGACTCTGTTCTGACATTTCCTCCCCTCAAAATGTACACACTCACTGCTACGGGCAGTTGCCAAATACATTTGTAAAACAGTTCAACCCTGTGTTTGTTTATTCATTAGGCATCTCTATCAGTCTCAATAAATATGTATCACTCTAATTTTTTACATTTGCTATTACATCAGACATTTGTAGATCTGACTTTCTGTGTTTACATTTGAGAGTACTGAACCCCCATTTTAAAAAGATCTCCCTTAAATACGCACTGAAAATAAAATTAAGAATTCACATACAAAAAAATCACTGATATGCTGCCTGATTTAAAAGGGTTTTTTAAAGATGAGAATTGTAATTATAGAGGTTTCAAAACAATCCTACACATACAGATCATATAGTAGGTCCTGTCTGTATCTGTATCCGTGATTCCATGTGACTCTGAACACATCCCCAAATGGGTGTTTCATATGTGCAAGTCTGGCACCAGTGGACAGTTGTATGAGGCACCCCATCAGAGAACAGTGAAGTCTGACCCATTTGTATATGCCGCATGCACGCAGAAATAACTTTACCCGGGTATACGGCTGCTCAGTCAGTTAAGTCTCAGAATATTTGAACGCAGTTATAAATGTTTAAAATGTTAATAATAAATCTAGGTTGTTTAAAGAGTATTTCCAAATAACATAAAATATTTAGTTTCCCCCACCCAACCCATAAAAAGATAAGATTTATCACAAAATGTTTGAGGAATAATCAGCCATTTTTGGCTAATATATTTTAATATTTATACACATGACACATGCTGAATATGAATGATACATCGTGATTTCCCATAGTGTATGGAATTTATACAATTAACTGCAAGGTCCAATGGCTTGAAGGCACATAAGGTGCAAACACAGTTACAAGGTTTTGCTGATTATTGTTATAAATCTTATAAAGCATAAAGGCATTAAAGTATATTCTGTTTATACCATTCATTTTAAAATACAGCTTATAAAAATATTATTATTTCTTATTAAAAGATTTATATTTTTCTGGCTTTTTTCTTTTATGAGGTAAATTTATTTGCCAGTGCTCAAAAAAAAATACTTTCTATTTTTCCACTTCCAAATATGTGTTTGAAATATACCTTGAGATTCAATATCAATTTTCCAGTTATTTCTCAGGGGTTATATTTGTTCATAATAATAGCAGCAAACATTCAAGCATTATTTGTTTGGTTTCTCCAAAGTGTTTAAATTTAAAAATAATCAAATAGCAAAAGCATGATGAACCAAATTGCTTATTTTACACACACGTTAGAGCCGTATACATATGTATGCACTTATGCATGTATATTTCTAGCACATCATTAATCATGGATGCCAAAACCATGTTATCAATCCACCTACACTGAACATTAAATGTTTTAATATTCATATAAATTGCATCAAAAATATACATGTGATTTTGCTTTTTAAATTAAGAGACTTTGGTCCTTAATGGAGATATTTTTCACTGGACCTTTCCATTCCTTCTTAGCCGTATGTAATGTTTAAATGCACTTGGGAAGAAAAATCTACAGTAAATTCTGTAACATGCCTCCAAACTGTCCAGCGTGTGAGTTTTTTTTCAAGGAGCTAAAGCCACAGCACAGGCGATGTGCGATGGAAACATCCCGACATCTATACGCAGGACCCTGGAGTTGCCCACCCGTTCGTTCGTAAAAAGGCACTGGTTTCTGCAGCTGCTTATCAAACCGGCTTTATGTTTCTGGAATGAGTTCCTGCTGCTAAGCCTGAATTTGTAGACTGTCATGGAAAAAAAAATACCCTGTAAGATTGATCTAGCTCAAAACAAAACCTCTGGAAAGACACGTAGGTTCTATCAAACCCATGTATGTCTAGATAGCTTTAGGATAGATGAACAGTACACACATCTGTGTGGCTACAAACACATGCTAATAGATGTTTACTTGTACTGAGACCACATACATATCCCCGTGTCTTGCAGAAGTGTCAGTGATAAGATCCATATATGGGGTATACGATTTTGTCTTATCAGTAGCACTTATTCAATAATTTGCATGCTTACATCAGCTAACGTACATTATCACTTACCTTTCGTCTTTGTGTTTTGTTCTAACAAGTGTGGCAATCAAAAGGAAGGAAATAAGTACAGAAATAGCTCCTTTCATCCACTACCCAGCCAGGTATTTAGGGTAGAAAGTCATTAGCAGGATTTTTTCCCCATTCATTTGTTAAACCAGAAGGCTGGAAAGAATTAGAACATACAGCCTTTCTCTTACTTTCCTCTGCCATGAAAAACAAGCCCTAGAAAAGGTCTAGAATCAGCTTTGTTTCTTTTTTCAAATGGGCCTAATATCTTTTCTCAAACACCCGCTTGTACACACACACACACACACACACACACAACCCACCATATGCATCCATGGTCCAAATGTGGCTCCAAAACAGAGCTTTACCTTTGCGAGCACAACATCTTAAATACTGGAAGCCAATTTGAACTTACTAAAAATCTATGATCCGAGTGAGAAATCACGCTAAATATGAGCCCTGGTAACTTTATTTTTAATGATGACTTTTTACAAAAAAAAAAAAAAAAAAACAATGCAGGGGAGAAAGATCAGCAGGGTGAATGTAAAAATTGTTCATCTTAAATTTCTACAAACCCAAGTGTCAGGGTAAGCATGTATGGTGCATCAAGCATAACAAAATGAAAACGAGGTGTGGGGGGGAGGGGGGTCCCAGGCACTTGCTTCCTTGAATCCCTCTGAATACATTTCACAATTCATCAGTTTTTGTCTTTCCTGCCACGAATGAGGACAATCAGACCAGACACCCATTAGATTTTTCATGCAATTTTTTTTTCTTGTTCATGACATGTTGGCAGGGAGGATGGCAATTCTGAAATCTTACCAAATGAGAAAAATGTCAGAAGCTGAACTGACAGCTAGTGGTTACTATGGTGATAGGTGATATTGAAAAAAAAATAAAATAAAATAAGATTCAGTTAATTCAAAAGGAATCAAGTTGGGTATTTTTAAGCCAGTTGATACAGATGAAAACTTAATCCTGATATTGGGACATTATCTTTTCGAGCTAACAGCCAAAGACACCATTTAGCTTAAATAATAACTAAATACACAGCTTATAATCTTGTGATTAAAAATAATGGAAAGAAACAGTATTGATAAATGGAAGTCAAACATTATTACCAAATGACTATCAGCAAAATATAGATTATATTCAGTGGAAAGAGGATTTTGTCTGGGGAGAAAAAAAATTACAGTTTTAGCAACACATTTTTAAAGAGAGAACATAATAATCACAGAGAGAGAAAGACTCTAACGGGTCAACCTAGACTCTGTTAACGACACACATAGAGGTACACACAAACATCGTTTGGATTTCAAAGTTCATCTAAAAAAAAAAAAGAAATCCATTTTGATTTGACTGTAATTGTCAATACGTTCAATCTCTTTATTTAAAAAGGTATTTACATAGGTAAATCTTCTTTATGAATTTTTTAAAAACAATATATGTATTCTTCATACCATCAATTCTCTCTTTGGTTCAAACCCCAGTTTAATGTTCTATTCTTCAGGGACCTTCATAATAAGCAAATAATAATAATAAAGCACACATAGGCATGTCTTTCTCACACCAAGCAATGACAATTGCCCTTAGCTCAATCAATTGCTGATGTTATTTTTTAGGTTCAATGGTTTAAAAGAAGGAAACAGAAAACCATGAAAAAATATTTGTAATTGACTCCTCCCCCCAAAAAATATGCTATTATTTGTCCTACATATAATATACATGAAAGACAGACCAGATGATTTCAAAAAGAGGTGAATGGAAGGCTAAATAATTAGTTAAGAATTAATAAAGAAGATTCAAAGTATGTTTGGATTTCAGTTGAGAAGAACACAATGTGTCTGAAAATCTTTGACAGAGACTAACTTTCTCAGGCTTCTCTTCACACTGACACGAAAAGGCTATAAGTATAACGGATTAATACTGAAAAGTGTACTTAGGCAGACCAGAGGCAGCTCTCATTTTGAACAGTGTAGTCTGAAAATATTCCATGCTTGCATATTTTTTCCATATGCCACAATCCCAGATCTAGTCTATATTTTTTTTCATTTGATATAGGGATATTAAATTATCTACTGTATCTTTCTTTTTTTAAATCAAATCTTTTGAGAGTTACAGGTAACTAGCGAAAACAAGATTCTTATTTATAACCTCAAGCTAGTATTTAATGCAAGGGGGAGGGAGGGTACATTATCAAGGAGGAAGCTCAGGGAAAAAAAAAAAATTCAAGCCCTAGTGGTTAAGGGAAGCTCTTTTCCACTGAACAGACTACAATGCCATCTACTGGGAAAGCGAAGTTCAACTTCACTTTAAACAGGAAGGCCAGTTCAAAAGGCAGAGAGATTTCACTGGAGAGACATTCAGTCCCACATTCTTCACTGCTAAGAAAGAATATATATATATATATATATGGTCATTGAAACACCAGTTGTTACTATAGACCATTCTGTTCTTCGTCTGGGATCTCCTCCCATTTTGCTTCTTAATTTCCAGCTAAAAGCCTTTTTTCCGCTCCTTCCAACTACTGTTGAGTAACAAGTTAACGACACCCAGAAAAATAATCACCAGCAGTGAGTGACCTTAGGATTCTTTTCTGCAATCTCTAGTTTGTGATTTTTATAAGCGGCTTGTGGCAGAATCTTCTCTGCACGAGATTTTTTTTTTATCCCTAAAAATCACCATGATAAAAGGTCAGGGTTCTGGTGAGGAGGGGACACAGGGAAAACCCTGACATCATAAGCATAAAGTCCCTTTTTATATCTTCTTCTGCTGCAAGAGAGGCAGAATCTAAGGTTTTAAAAGGTAAAAATCTGTCCAGGTTTCACAAGCCATGTTTCCCATGTTTCCACCAACACGTCCTTTGCTCATCATTTGCGCGTTTCTCATTCATTCTGGCTGGCTTGCTTCATAATTTTTAAAAATGAGAAGCAGAAAGGATGCAGGGCCACCATTTCTCACTCTCTATGCAGAATTATTCAAGTTGAAGAAAGCCATATTTAAGAAACAAGAAGGGACTATCAGCCCAATTAAATAAGAATTTACTTCATAAGCACTATTAAAAAGAAAAGATGTTCCTACCTAAAAGCTACTGCCAGTATATTCCAAACACAGTATATAGGCATAAGCAAAGAGCAGACATTCTCAACCTCCACACTATTCGCACTGGGGGGAGGGGGTTAATTCTTTGTTCACCGGGAGCTCTCCCGTGCTTGTAGGGTGGTGAACAGCATCCCCAGCCTCTACCCAAGAGACGCCAACGGCACCCTCACACACGCAGCTGTGACAGTCAACAAGGTCCACACACGTTGCCAGAGGCCACCTCAGGAACAAAATCCCACCGTGCGCATTGGTAACTGCTATAGGATACTAACTTCAGGGTTCTATAGATTAGTTCTCACATGATTCTCTATCTGGCTATGATTCATGTTGCATGAAATAATATCTTTTAAAGATACAAGATATGAATGGTTTTAAAAGCAACAATCTCCATTTAATAATTTCTTTAACCTCAGGGCTAATCAGGGCTCCTGACCTTCCCAAAGGGTTCCCTTGCAAGTTCTAGGGAGGGATACACCCCACATCAGAAGGACATGCCCCGAATCAGAAGGATATGGCCCAAAATCATGGGGGGAAAACTGCCATCTTGATGACACATTCAGCCAAGCAGGGGATTTGGATGGAGGATGGGGAGAGGCATGGGCAGTTGTTTTCCTCTGGGTTTACATTAAGGGACTTCACTATCCGGAGTCAAAAAGTGAACTGAAAAATAGGTAACCTTTAAACATGAAGTCTTTTTCCTCTAAAATAAAACATTTTAACAGGCAATGCTGAAAATTTCAAATTAGGAACATAACTTGAAACTTTGGGGATTTTCTAAAATTATCTCTGTGTAAGAAAAGATGAGCTTGAGATAAAGTTAAGAGGAGAAAGTGGATTTGGGACAGGGGCAGGGGAGACCTAAGTCGACATTCAAGATGAGTAGGGAGGTTTAAGTTACGGCCAAGTTCAGGCTTAGAACAGTGTAGATCTGTATTAACCTGAAACGCCTCCGACTAGGAATCCAATCTCTTAAGTACTGTCCCAGGACACATCTAAAGGCTCCATTCAAATGTTTCCAACAGAGCTGAGTAATTCTGCAGCAACTAACAGAATGCACTGGATATGCACTGTCTGTTCCTGTTGCTTTTTATATCTAAGTTTGGTTGGCGCGAAGTTTTCAATGAGATACTCATCTCTCTGTAGCATTCACACTGAAAGGAATATAAACAACACCTGTCTTCTGCTTCCCTTGTTTACCAGCCCTTTGGTGATAATAAGCAAGAGCAAAGAAAACAAATTTTTAACATTTGACATTTTTTAATACTCTGAAATCTTGCTTTTCCTTGTAAGAAAACGGTGTGCAGGATTGAGAAGGAATTGAATGCAAAGCAAAGTATATTCACTCTTCAAAACTGCAGTCGCTGGTGCCACTTTCTATAATACTGGTGGCTTTGTGAAGTGTTTCTTTAAATGAGCTGGACCACACATACTCACGCATTCAGAATAAGTCTATAGATGAACTGTCTCCGCAGTTTTAAAGAAACTCGGCTTGTGCGGTCTGCTGATATCTCAGAGAAACAAGGAACTTTTTTCACATCTCATTCCCATAATGGATGGGACTACCGTGCAGCGCGGACAAGCCCCCTAGAAAGCATTGTTTGTCACCACACGCAAGAAAATTCTCTTCTGCGTCTGCGTTAAGTTTCCTAAATTAAGCTACATTTCCAGGGCAGTATTCATGGGTTACATCGCGATGGACCCAGAAAGATTTACTGGCAAAGATCTTTCACTCACGCACATACTTCCCATTCTTCCATACTAGTCAATTTCAGTATTCCGACATATTCTAGACATTTGCTAGAGCTCCTGCTACCAAGGTAGCTTTAAAGAAAAAATGGTTAAAAAAAAAAAAAAAGCTGATTGCTATCTGTTAAGATTGTTCAGGAGGGTGGGTCTAAACCGTTTTGTTTTGGTTCTCTATGGAGATTACCTGAGCAGTGTCCCCAAAAGTCCCCCACACCTGGCAACCTGCTCCCATGGTTTCCTTCCAGACAGAGCCTTCGCTTTGATTCCATACAGGGGCTATTGGCACAAAACACTGGTGGAATCCAGCCTCTTTCAGACTCTTAACTTTTATCGTCAGTTGCTAAATTAGCTAATGATTAATTAGTTAATGTTTTCGAAGCACTTTGAAGATGAAAAGCACCGCCTAAGTGCTAAGTGTAAAACGGCATTAGTTATTCGACTCTGCAAAGACTAATTAGCTTTTAAAAAAAATGTTCCCCCCAAACTGATCAATAATGCTTCTGGTATTATAGTAGAAATGTTTGTCCGCAGAACACTAAGACCCACCTCACGTTTTAAGGCTTTTATGCCCCGAGACACGCAGAAATCCTGACTGAGGTTTATTGCTTAGTAACCCCTTGGCTTTCAACGTGGCTGGAGTTGGGCTAGTGATGTCATCTATACAAAACACAGCATTTTTGCTGTCAAAAAAGCTTTAAAGGATTATTTAACAAAGCTAAAAGTAAAGAACTAAACTCTAGGAAAGTGGTACAGAAACATGATCAGTGAACTTATATTTAAGAAGAATTAAGCTTTTAAAGTTTTTTTTTCTCCTCTAAAAAGCTCTTTAGCGGTGGTTCTCCAGGTGGCCTCTGAATTTATTGTGAGATTTCACTTTGATGGCTGTGAGTCCTCATGGGGACTATTATGTCAATAATTTCTACAGCAACATTTTATTCCAGGTACAGAAATGACTTAGAAGATAGAGTCAGGGTCTGGAAATTCCAGGATCCCACTTTAAATTGCCCATACCAACCACCACAGGATGAAAAAAGATAGCTTTCACCATTCTCCCCCTTCCAGCCAGACTTATAATGCACAGACCCTTTCGTAAGCTTCTTGGGCACTAAGTATCCCAAAAAAGCACTCGACAAAGTTAGGTTTTATTTCTCCTGTCCACGTTCAGAGACTTGATAATGTAAAGGTGGTGGAAATGATGAAGCTGGGACAGACGTCTCTGTAAACGGAAGTTCGAGAGCCATCTGTCTCCCGGGTACAAACACAAACTTCCCCATATTATCTACCAGCAGGCGTTGGTCATCGTCGCTGGGGATGCAGGCTCCTTTTGAAAATGCCTGAGCCGTACTATTTTTTTCTCAAATTAAGAAAACAATAGTCTTTCAGATTAAAATGACTAAATTTCTGTGAGCTTAAAGGCTGCCTTTGTCTTGTGGGTTTGTTTGGTTTTTTGTTTTGTTTTTTTGAGGAAGGAAATTTCAAAATGATATTAAAATGCTGATTTTTTAGAACACCATGCAAACATTATTAGTATTTCACTTTCACATTTTGCAGTATTAGCAAATTAAGCCTTAGACACATAAACCATAGAGACAACTCAGCTCAGAAAATAAAAGTTTAAATGAATTTTACATATGGAACAGAAGTTCTTTCTGTATTCAGCTACTTCAGGAATTAGTTTAGATGAAGCGGTTTATATAGCACATTATAGCTAAGGCACATTATATATATATATATATATATATTATGTATTTATGGATACATGTGTATATGTATACATTACATAGATATACACACAAATATAAAACATATATATGACATATACATACCATCACACACATTGCACCCACATCGGTCAAGCATTTGCTAAACAAAAAGAAAATAGAGGCATGTGTTCAAACTCCCAGAACTAAAGGTTTGGTATCAATATCAGTGTCAACCTTTCTTATATGCACTTAAATATATCCGCACTAATAACACAGTAAAATCACTTGAAAACGAAAGAAAGGAACGGATATAAAGGGTGGCCAGCTACTAAGTGATTGCTTTGCAATTTCCCGAGTGAATATAAAAGAGCAGACACCTGAAATAATTTGCAAATCGCTGTAACCCAGACCCTAAAAAACATAAAATCTGAGCAGAGTTTGGAAGGACGAGGTGGTCAAGTGCAGCTGTCCTTCCAAGGTCTCTCGAAGAGGGCTGGACACGAAACACAGGAAAAGACGAGAAGGCAAACCAGAGAAAAGGTAGGATTTTGACCGCAAGGAAAACTTCCTTTGGAAGTTTCAAGGATTATTTAAAATTCTTATCTAAATCAAGTTCCCTTCTGAATTTCTTTTTCTTATAATTGAACAAGTGTTAAACTGTATCAGGCTGTCACAGCTGTTCCAATACATGAACCGCACTTATAGTAACAGCTTTCGTTACACATTTTTTTGTGGAGTGGTTTCCAGCACACTGCGATCAGAGCTTGCATATTTTTATACTACTTGCATATTGAAAATAAACCCAACATTTTAGATTATTTTTCTCATAGTGCATCTGGCATGTATGGTTTCTGAAAGACAAAGAGGCGACTGTGATTTCATACCTACTGATGTGAATACACCTTGGTTTATTTTTGTATATTATTCTCCATGTTTTGGGTCCAAAAAAAAATACTTATATTGGGTCAATAAACAGTCCTGAAAAACTGCAGCTAGCTTAACCAAATCATTCTCCATGGGCCAAATGCTAATGCAATTTTTTCCACTTTCAGAGTAGCTTTATGACAGCATATCAAATATCCAAATATTATAGGGGTTCGAAGGCCGTGCCATATACCTCAGTCAGAGCCGTTAAGAAAAGAAACACGAAACACACACACACACACACACACACACACACACACACACACACCAACACAGTCCAGACTTTTAATTAAATTGTTTGTTTCAGATTCAAAAGCCCTGAGTGACAGCGGTGTTTCCAACCATAGGTGACTGTTTCCAAAATGACCACGGTTCAAGACTTCGATTGTTGCTTCGGGAAGTATTCCAATATTTGCAAAATACAAATTCTGAAATGCCTTTATTTAAACTAAAGTAAATACACCACGCTTAGAAAACACTATACGAAGAATAATCATCGTTCTGCCTAAGTAAAAATAACTGTGTTTGTCTGAATAGTTTTGAACTAAAGATGCACATGCTATTGTTTCAGAAACTATAAAAGAAACGATAGCCATCTGTTGCTTATTGTCCTTTTTCCGAAATTAGATCTTAATTAGCTGCAAATGCCTTATCTTTTCCCAATTACCACAGTACACACGTTGTCTAAATTTTGCCTCTTGTTGTGCAAGCCCTCTAAATTAGTAGATTCAAAATTAGCCAGTTACAGCAATCCTTCTTGCTTTAAATTTTAATAATAAACAGAGACATCTCCTTTCTTTTTTTTCCCCCTAGACCCTCCCTCTTTTCTGAAAACTGAAGGCTGCTGCTGAAAGGATTGAAAATCTGGAAAGAGTTTGGGGTGGACTGGCCAACCCCCTTTCATTTCCTTCAGATGTTTACAATCTAGCACCTTTCTGAAGACAAAGATGGGAAAAAAGCTATTTTTCCCTTTGACTGAAGGGTGAGACAGGGGGGTATTAAAAACTGATCAATGTAATTTTTTTCTCAGAACTATTTGCACATCTGTGAAATAATGTAATTTATAAAAAAAATCTTTTTATATGACATTCATGATTATAGCCTGATCTGGAGAATTATTCAAATATAAAATTAAATGTTCAAAAATGCGCTGTGCTGTGGATGGCTGAGCGTCTCCCAGCTGTGCAGAAACTTCTAGAATTCTATTAAAAGTATAAAAGTGAGCCTTGCTAGATCTCACTGAATCTCTGAGCAGGCAAAGCAGTGTTTTAAAACCAAGTCTGAGGATCTACTTCTTTTCACTTGATTTTCTTTTGATAAAGCCTGCCAGGGTCTAAAAACGCTCTACCACACTCATCAAAAACAATAACAACAACAACAACAACGACAACGACAACAACAACAACAACAACAACAGTGATGGGGAAGGGCTACTGGGGAATATTGGAAATGCCATCTCTGTGAAGGAGATTGCGTTTTATTATTGCAAAAAAAATCTGTGGCTTAAAGGAAGGTTACAAACATTTAAAGTAAATTCTCCTGTTGGGGTGAAATTGCTGGAGATATAATATGAACCATCTGTAATTTACCTGGGCTGCCCTATTAAAGAGGTGTGCCACTTTCACTCCCAGACGCGCCCCCCCCCCACTCATCCACTCCCATTCAAGAACAACAAGTGTCCCCAAAGACTAAGGGAAATGTGCCCTCCAAATGCGGTTTTATAAAAACAAACTTTCCCTGACTGAGTGGCAGAGCAAAGTTTTCATCCCCATGCACGTGTCTCTGCATTGTCAGCTGTAGATACATCTGCCTGTAAGGGAGGAATTCAAAGAAATATCGGTCAAATTCATATTCATCCTGTTTCTTGTTTCTTAAACAAGTGATGTGAGGTAATGAACCGTCAAGATATTTAAAATAGTGGGAGCCCAGAAAATAAAAGGCTAATGAAGCTCTTTGAAGTTACAGACTGAAACTCACACCCCAAATTCTGGTTGTTTCCCACATCTTCTCTATCTTTCGTAAAATGCATTTCTAAGGCACTTATTGGGAATAGAAACGGACCAGAATTTGTTTATGGATTAATAGTATCAAATTTTAAGTAGAAAGAAAAATACAATTCTTAATAATTGTATGGCACAAATTAATAGTCGGATGATCTCAAAAAAGCAAAGCTCCCATTACAAAGAAAAGAATCTGCAGTTGTTGTTTTTAAATACACGAGCAAAATAAGGGCAAAGATATTGTTTCTGCTGCCTAAGACAGACGGACTTTAATAACACTTAACAGAATGATGCACATAATGATCTCAGAAAGCACTTCTTATGCCTCATCCATCATGCCGAGGAGAAAATGAAGCCTTCGACAGCATTAGGAATTATTCTAGATCTTGTCAGTAATTCGCAGCTCTTCCATAGTATCACAACACAAATGTGCGTGTGTGAGACACTGACCATTAATCTAGGAGTTTTTTCTACTCACAACAGCGTGCCGAGAATGTATCAATTGTCTCATGGAGGCATGGCACATTGGAAGCCACACTAAATAAAACAAGAAAAACCGGGGAGATATATGGATAGATAAACAAACAGTGTGCTAAGGAATGAAAATGTGTTCTATCACTATGAGAGAAGGCAAAGCAGTGTCCTTAGTGCGTGGACTAGGTGAACTGCGAACCATACACGCCCTGGCTCAACACCCAGACTCTCACTGATTAAAAGTTTCTATCAAGTGGCAACATACCGTCCCCATTCTTCAGCCACAAGCCTTTATGTGAGGAGAAAATGATGGGTTTATTTTCTCTCCTGAAGAAAAATGCAAAAAAAGATCCAGTTTCTGTCCTTCAGGAGGAAAATCCAACTGAGCACCTGGGTGGTTTCACTCGTTTTAAACTTCTTGTGGGGTGCACAGAATGGAGCGGGGCATCCCAGAGACAGATAAAATAAGCAGCCTCTTCACGCGTCTCTAGCTTCCACAGTATGTCAGTGGCGAAATAAATTTGAACTCCCAACCCTCAGGATAAAACAAACAACGGATTTTGGCAGCGTTTCCCTCAAAATAAGCTCTGCTCTTACGAGCAGGGTGACTATTCTAAAAGAGACTCTGCTCCAGAGAAAAAGGTTTATAAATATTTGCAAAACAAACTCTTAAAACATTCCTCTGAGTACACTCCAGATCGATTTTTGTACATGCACTGTAAAGATAAAAGTTGACTGGATGTCTGGTTTATGATAAATTAAGATGGTTTAACTTCCAGCAATCATATACCCCACACAGATGTCTTTCTCTAAAGTTCTGTGAGCTACTTGACGACCAAAAAAAAAAAAAAAAAAAGGGAGAAAAGAAAAGAAAAAGCAGGCGCTTGTCAAATGGAAGGAAATGAGAGCTTCTCTAGACAGGGTGAATTGGAGCAGGAAAGGAACAACAACATT
The DNA here is from genome assembly GCA_030068075.1 of Paguma larvata. Lineage (NCBI taxonomy): Eukaryota > Metazoa > Chordata > Mammalia > Carnivora > Viverridae > Paguma > Paguma larvata. Next base: position 44,505,546 of record CM057841.1, read on the forward strand.
AACAAATACACAGGTGAGAAAAAGTAAATACAAACTAATAAACAGTAACAATCACTAAGGGCGAGAGGATGCAGGGTATTGTTGTTGTTTTTAACAATTAACTCAAGTATGTTAGAGAACTAAAACAAGCCAAAACCACTCGGAAATTGGTGTCCAGTCCCAAGAGTTCACCTTATTTTCAATACTCGAAATATGAAAGGTTCTACTTAAAAATAAAAACAAACAACAAAAACCCAACGCTTTGCCCCTTTGGAATGATGAACAAATTTCAAGGCAACACGGAAGTGCTAAGTATACAACTCAGGGTGATGACTTTACCCACCTCCCCGGAGGAGCCCCAGCTCCAAAAACGGTTTATTATTGCCAAGTAACAAATTCAGGGGCAGGATAAAAACAGAGCGTCCAGGAACTAAACCCTGCCTGGTCCCCTGCCTCCCCATCAGCATCAGCCCACCTTCCCTGGCCTCCCCTCCTCCACTCCACAAGCTATAAAGCAAAAATGTCACTGAGAGCATCCCCACGGCCTGGCAACGGACAGATATTTATACTGAATAATGCTCACGTCAGGAATGAGTAAAACCAGGTTTAAAATTGAGGTTTTCACCAAATAATGAAGAAGAAATGTCATGCTAGCAGCGGTAACAGCATAAATTGTGCTTATTCACTCATTATCCTTTCCCCCACCCCGTCCCCCCTCCGTGGAAACATAATTTCTATTTTTTCAGATCTACATGCATACAAGAGAATGTGGCTTTCGCCACGGCTGTTGGCTCTTTCAAAGCCAAAGACTAAAGGCGAGGACGATTTTTCAAGATTTTTTCTTTTTAAATAAAAAGATGTCACTGGGAACACGTTTCCATCTCGAGCTCAAGTCGAAACGGTAAACAGGAGCCCCCAAACAAAATTACCCGGAGTTGAACGTTTTACTATCGCTAACTGAACTACAGAGAAAATAACGGCCAAAAATGTCACCTGCTCAATAGTAAAAACCCTCTGGTCCCGGCAGAGGAACAGAAGGAAGGATAGGAAAAGTGTTTACATTTCAATCGTTCAGACGCCCATCCTGAAAAGAATTACAAAAGAATGCTCCAGAAGAGATTTCTGAGGCAGCTTTCCGAGGAGATGTCAGAGCTGGAGAAGGCAACATGAGGGTTAACTACAACTACAGACAGTTCAGTTAGGACAGGGTGTGATCCACCTTGGGGGTCTAGTTAAGGTGCAGACAGATTTCAGACTGAAAAAAAACAATACCCATAAGGATCCCTGTCCCCTCTACAAAAAAAAAAAAAAAAAAGTCCCGCAAAGCTCTGCTGTCTGGCGGCAAGCCTGCATACTCTCTAGTGCTGAGATAAAGACCCAATCTGCTCATCAAACACCTCCAGGCTCCTCCATCTAATAGGAACAAATTGGCAATGACTGCCCAAGCTAGTAACACAGGCCCACTGATTTGTAGATTGATACAGATGCCTAATGATCCCCTTGGGCAGATCAATAGGAACAATCCTCATCCCTGCCTTTCTTCTTTATTGGCCTAGAAGACTAAGGCAAGGAGAAAGCAGGATGCAGAGGAAGCAGCAATACAACCTGGGGACAGATGGAGAACGAGGACACAGGTGTTGACGTGTGGGAGGAAAGCCACTCCAGACCAGCACTCAAGAACTTTCCTCTGACCGTCCTGATTCAGTCTATGCATTTGGCAGGCAAAGGGTGTAAGAACAGGACACAAGATACTTTTCTATTAATAGTAGCCCCGCACAGCAGTCAGTGAGCACGGCTACCTTCATCTGCGAAAGGGAAGCCAAACAACGCAAACCCAAGTGCCCCTCTAAAGAGATGAACTTGGTGGACAGGAAATGCCAAAGAGGTGGAAGAGAGCAAGTTAAAGAGGGTGAAGATGTGATGCTCCATCTTAGGAAAACTTAGACGAATTTGAGGTGCCCATGGTCACAAAGGGGCAACAATGATCATTCTGAAATAGCGTAAAAAGAAGGCAAGTGGACCTATCGGTTGTACTGCTTGAATATGTTAAAGCACCCTCTGCCCTCGCCTAAGTCGGTCAGCTCGTTCTTCTTCAAATGCATCCTCTTTCTCTTTAGTGCACTGAGCCAATTTTCTAGAAGCTGACGGTGGTTCACTCTTAACACTGACTCTTCCTCCTCGTGCAGACCCACCCCCTCCACCCTGAGAGTTAGGGCTTGTTTTCCATTTGTGTATTATTCTTGTGAATAAAATTATCCAATTAGGAAATCCATTTAAAGTCCTTAACAATAACAGGGAAAAACTAATGGAGTTGCTTTGGATTTTCTTTTTCAATAAATTAATGTTAGTGATGTTCTGTGGATTCTTAAGTGCTCATTTATATCATCAGGGTTATTGCACACATAACAATTAGTCCTAAATTTCTATACTGATTTGTCTATACTATAGGAAGTCCGTCCTCCTGAAGAAGCAGGAGCGGAGACTAATCAGAGGAAAACTTAACTGGCAGACAGAACGAAATGTGACTTCTAAGACAAATAAATCAACGCAGTCTAAAAATCTTTGTCGTTGGTGTTTATATTCTTTTTCTTCTTTTAATTATGGAAGAGTTCTTTTTTTAAAAAAGAAAAACCTCCCCTTTCTTCCCCCACGAATCCTTTCACAACTACTCTGTGCACATTTGCAGGTGTTGCGTACAAAACAGCCAAAAGGAAAGGAAAAAATGTTCAGTTTTTACTCCCGCATTCAGACCTGCAACCAGCCGCCTGAGAATTTGCTTTGTTCAGTAATCAGTCTGGTTTGGTTTTGTTATTAAAGGGAGATAACACCGAATGCCAGAGATGAAATTGCATTTTCTTTATTGTCAACGGTTGAAACCCCTGCCACCCCACGGATCCAGTGAAAGATTTTTTTTTTTGTAATAATAAAAATGTTTTTAATCTCGACCTCCCTCTTTTTCTGGTTGTGGTGAGGTGTGTGTGTGTGTTGCGGGGGGGCGTGTTACATGCAAAATAGAACTGAAGCTACAGGGAAAAACCTTGGTATCCCAGCTCACAAATTAGTAATCTCTTTCCTGGTAATGTTGTATCCTCCTTTTTAAATAAAAGCACACATGTAGAGCGGCTTTACATTTTGACAGTAAAGGGTTTGCACTGATGGACCCAACAATCACGTGCACTGGAGCTGCAGCACTGACCACTTAAAATTCAAATTTCACACCACCGATAAGTGTAATCATGGCAATCAGCATCACCACCACCACCATCACCATCATCACAATAAAAAGATGCATTCTGTTCGCTGGTGACATCAATCAACTGTGTGCTGGAGATCAGAAGCGGCGCTCCCCTCTTGCTCTCTCACTCTGTCTTGCTCCCCCCCACCTCACCCACCCCCAGCCCCTCACTCCCCCCAGCCCCCCTGCTCTGAGAAGTGATCACATTTAATTCATTGCATCATTATGTCATCTCCATACTAATCTCTGCCCTCACACCTCCGCCACTTTGACATGCAAATGAGCTAGAAAAAAGCCACACATTAATATAAAAAAGTCACAGCAATCATGTCTGATTTCCTGCCTTCCAGCCCCACAACACTCCCTCCAATCCCCACCTCTCCCCCCATCTCTCTTTCCAGCACGCTGTGCTGGTGATCACAAGAAACAACAGCAATCTGTTGAAGATCAGACGCTAAGACAGGGAGGTGGGGAGAAGGATACAACACATACACGTGTCAGCAACGCGGCCCAGGCAGTCCTATTTGCATATTCACATGAGTTCCATTCTCAGATTGCTTATGCAGGGAAGAAGTTAGGAAGCTCCCCCACCCACCTACCCTCCCCGAGCCAGAAAGAAACAGCTCTGGAAGGGGGGAGGGGGAAAGGGGGAGAGAGAGAGAGAGAACACATGAATGGAAAGGGAAAGAGAGGGAGAGAATATGAAGAGAAAGGGGGAACGGAGAGAAAGACACAGAAAGAGTCAGAGAGAGGGAAGGAAAGAAAAGAGAAGACAAGAAAGGCTGCCCACATCTGCCTTACCTCAGCTAGCTTGCTTTCTGCTGCTCTTAAAAGGAATTCCCTGTGGTTCCTTTAGAATTTTTGAGAACCATCCTTCAGGGTTTTTACTTCTCTCTCTTTCTCTCTCTCTCCCTCTCTCACTCTATCTTCCTCCTCCTCCTCTTTCTGTGTTGTGACTGGGTTTATAAAAAAAAAAAATAAAAAGACAAGTCCATGTTCAGCTAGCAGTCAAGAAGGCATCATGAAGTCCAGGGCTACAGGGGGAGGGAAGAGAGGAGGGGAGGGTCACAGCTTAATGCTTTACAAAGGAGAACCTGGAGTCTGTTTTTAAAACATCCCTCTCACATACAGTGACTAACCGAGACAAAAATATATGTACTATATGTATACATAGAGACATATGAACGTTTTCACCAGGAACTCAGATGTCAAAAATGTTAAGACTGTTCTGCAAACAAATGTAGGAAAATTATGAGTCATTGTGAAAACCCTATTGCAGAATCACTTTGCTGCTGATTGCAGAGGGGGCCAGGCAGCGAGGGGCTTTATTTGCTGAATCACATTTGTGGCAATACCTGGGTAATAAGGGACTGGCTTGAGATGGGGTTTCAAGCTACTGAGATGAATTTCCCAGCTTTGATCAGTTTTCAACAGTAGTTTTGTGGTAATAAAAATGTGTGAACATGTCCACAAATTTTCTTGCAACAACTAAGAGAGAAAGAAAGAGAGAAAGAAAGAAAGAAAGAAAGAAAGAAAGAAAGAAAGAAAGAAAGAAAGAAAGAAAGAAAGAGGGTTGCAATTAAATATATATGCAAGCTGTTGTAACCAATAATAATAGGTCTTTTTAAATATTTCTTATGAAGTATAAAATTGGTAAGAATTAAAAACATAGAATGCTTCGTGCAAAATGCAGCTGATTTTCTAGTGGCCTACTGTATCATATTATCCTAATTGACTTTATTAGCTCCGGTGAAACGGTACTGTCCCTCCAAGGAACCTGCCTTCTAAGACAAGTGAACCACTACCGCCCTGATGAACAGCAGCTGATTCAAAGAAATTAAGTGCTAGTCTGTTAACTGAAAGGAATAAAAACATTTTCAAAATACAACAAATGGGGTATCGTTCAATTCCATTTCTCAACCTGTTCATTTCAACTAGCAAAGACAAAAAGGCATCCGATATGGCGAGAAACTTTAATAGAAATAGAATTCTAAATGGCCAGAGGGATGCTTTTGCAAATTGGTTTTGAACATTAATCCTAAACTTAAAGGGCATGAACGATGTATCCCTGTTAAAAAAAAAAAAAAAAAAAAAGATGCACAGTGAAGTTATAAGTCCCTTAAAATTTGTGCATGTGAGCATTCAGTAACTAATAGGGGCATTATAAAAAAAAAAGATAATTATTAGATCAATGTAAAAATACAAATTATAGCATATTTATGTACCGTGCACAAGGACCCAAATGTGTATCATTATCTAGATCACGACGTATTATGTATGAGAGCACGATTTTATATGTACAAATGATTTTGCCAGGGAAGGGTGGAAAGAGGTTAAAAGGTATCAGTGTTCTACTAATGAAGAACTTGGGGATCAGTTGTTGAGGATGGTTAAGTAAGTATGCCAAAATAAAAAGCGTTTCTTTATTTGAACCATAGCTTTTTGGCAGACACACATCAGAAAAATTAATTTCTGTCTCTCAAAGAAACCATGAAAAGAGAGATGTTTTGTATTCATGGCTTGAATTTGAAAAGGAGGGGGAAGAATGTAATTTTAAGAATCTGACCCTAATGCACGAATTATAGCTCTCTACCCAAAACTGATTTAAAAAAAAATCTATGATGAGACTGATCAAGGAATCCCCAAAATAAAGAGAAAATAACCAAAACGTTAGACCACGTAACGTTATATTTCAATATTATCATATGAATTAAATGTAATCCTTGAAGCGACTAGTCCCTGGGGTCACATATTAGGCCTGTCCCCCCACCCCCACCCCCCCTTTTTTTTATTTAATAGAGGTCATCCAGGCTGAAAAGCAAAACCCAAATGAAAAGCATCTTCAGTGCGCTTATAACATGAGCTGCAAGGGGTCAGACAGCGTCTTGTATGGCCTCATAAAAAATACATAACCAGACAGTCTAATAGTATTTCTTTGCATTCATTTTGGGATGGGGGATGGGGATTGGGGGCTGGGGGCTGGGGAAGAGGAAGGGTTGATATTTGTAGCTATGATGAAAAAAAAAAATCAAAGAGCACAAAAATACATTTTTAAAAAGAGGAGAGTTAATCTTTTCCTTTCGTGAAAATGTATTAAGGGCAATACTGAAATGAGATTAATTTAAAATACAGATTTTCTCAATTTTTAAGACAGTAAAAGGTATATAAACATAGGTCTATATTCTTTTTTTTTTTTTTGCTAGTCCTGTTAATTGAAAGCTTAGCTATGTTAGACCCCTCTTGCATTTCATGTTTTCAACACAGTAAATACTCATTTAAATATAGACATATAAACTACACTTATTTCATGAAACAACAATGAGGAAAAAATATCTCGACAGAGGTTTCTGTTTTAACTCAACATGGAGAATGTAAGCAGACACACCAGGAGAGGAGGAGGAGGGGCAGCTAGGGACAGAGAAAAAGGGGAGGATAGAAAGAGAGAAGGAAAAAGGTGAGTAACAACTGAACAACAAAAACAGCTCTCATCGCTGGAAAGATGAGAGAAGCTCTAAATATATGCTTTCCCCTCCCCCTCACTTCTTTCCTCCGAAACAGAGCCCAGAGATGAGTGACCCTGCTGGGGAAGATGGAGGCAGAGAGGTGACCCTGCGCTAACCAGCCTGTTAGAACTAATAAGGTGTTCTCCTAAGGCACTCCACTGACATGAGGGCAGCGTGGAGATCACTCTCCTCGTTATTGCCCATCCTCAGCTTGAAATTTACTACGCCTTTGCATTATTAAAGAGACAGCTCACATCCAATATGGGACAGAGAATATTTGGTGAAGATAAATAACTCGGTATTATTTTTATTTAAATGTTATGTTTGTACTCAGTAGTCCAGACATTAAAAATCTACGATTTTACAACATAGCCATGTGAATAATCTGCCATTGGTGACTCCCACTGAGACAGTAAAGTGGCAGGAAAAGAAGTCACGTTTTCTATTTTTATTTTCTCCTCCTTCCCCATTCCAGTTGCGGGGGCGGGGGGGGAGGGGATAGGGTGGACGGGCCACATAGAATAGAAAGTGTCATTCAAAGGTGCCTACCTTTGGTCCTACTTCAGCATGGCATGGTGATCCACTCTGGGGAATCGCCTACCAAGTTTTCATAAACAGGACTTATTCTGTAACCAAATATCCCAGTTAGAACTTCATGGCTCTTAATCATGACAAAGGGGGTACACTTTTAGGGTTTTTACATAGTATGTTTTAATAATGGGCTTTAATGTTCCTATAATGACTTAGTGTGCTTGAAGACTGTGGTGTTATTAAGTCTTAAAGTCTTTAAGGCATCGGGAGATGCCACCTTCCATCTAGTCTAGGGACCCCTACATGGAGGGCAGAGATGATTGACTTGTGACATAACCCAAGAGCTTAAGTATTTTTTTTTTTAGGATTTTAGGCAAAAATCTTATAATACAACAGGCTTTCTTCTAAGATATCACTATGGCAAGGTAAAAAAATATATCTATTTTTTCAAACAATGATCATCCTCATAATTGATCATAGAGAGCTAAACAATAGGCGAATGGACATAAGGATTATTTTATTAACTTTGACATTGGTTGTTTTAAATTGTGGTGCTAATAAATACAGTCTTTATTGGATAAAGGTTTAAACGTAGTCAGAAGATTTCTCCAATTCCACTTGAGAGGCATTTCTTTGGGAAGGTGCATGGACACGGCATGACCTAATCAGGAATGAATGCAGGCAGCAGTGATGAGTAGAAAGATATGCTGGACAACCCACTAGTAATTGTTGATTACCTAGTTAAGACTTTGTTTTCCTCATCATCCTACAAGTTGGCTTACCAAGTATGAAATCTAAATTCTGAGAACCAGGGTATATTCCCATTCGTGAAGACACACAGTTTGGCCAGAACAAATTCTCAGTGCTTTCTGATCTTTGTTATCCTCTCATGTTAGCATTTCATCTGTAGTACAGACCAGTCACTAAACATGCTACCTTACAAACAGGCGATTGTCCACTCCTACTGGTAGTGAGAGATTGGTTTAAAATTATCTCCAAAAGATGACAGTATGGCCTTGACTTGGGTGATAATGCAAACGGAAAAATTTAACAATTAAAGGTAAGGACAACAAACCAATAAATATACACAGAATGAACAGTTAACAATCAGTCAGTTGAAGACACCAAAGAATGCCTTCGTTATAATCTGTAGGAAAACCACTATGATCAAATCAGCTTTACAAACGGATGGTTATCTCTCGAATGGAATTCTATGGGACTGACCAATAGAGATCATACGGTACAATATAGTCCTTAATCTTCACTCTAAATTTGAAGAAACGATCTAAATAAATTATTACATAGTGTGTTGAGGAGAATCTATTTACGTTGCAAATCTACTGCACTAGGTTACCCTCCAAATTTTTTGTCATTTTATAAACTCAGGCAATGACTTTTGCCAATAAATAGTTCGTTAGTTCAGGTTCAATACCCTTTGTTACAAAGTGACTTCATGGAATAGGTATTTGCTGTGAGTGAACTTGTATCCAAATAATTACCTTTAGACCAGTGGTACACTCTAACGGAAGGCACATTAAGAATCAACATCTTCGAAAGACAGGTCTAAGAAATAATTGGACAGGCTTCCTTCTTCTACATAACAGCTTTACAACCCAATACATGTTGCAGAGGGTAGTAATTGGTGAGCATCAGTTAAAAACCAAATCAGGTCTACTTCACGTACTTTGTGCAGCACAGTGCCATCATTTAATCACATGCATTCAGGTAGCAAAATGCTAAAAGGTTCAGTCAAAACACATGAATGGAGCACTGAGAGTGAGGGGTGCTGTTTCTAGGTCTGGCACAGCCATTAGGCTACTGTGTGAACTTGGGAATATTGCTTCACTTCTCTTAGTTCCCCTTTCCTCATGGAGAACCATGGAGTTCTCGTCAGTAACATGGGTTTACATTCCTTTGGAAGATCTGTAATAATTGAAATTCCCTTTCAAGTTAGAGAGTTTGAGGGCCTCCAAGTGTATATAGAGTGAGCACGAGATCAGCGGTGATGAGCACACACTGGACCCAGACCCACGGTCATCCACCACAGGTCCTGAACATCACATAGCTTTAAGTTCTCTTGGACACAGTCATGTGGAATGTAATACATAATCATCATTGGCCTTCATTTCATGCCAAAAACGAAAAAAGGGGGAGACTGAAATGAAGCTCATGAGGTTATTAAAATAGTAGTAATTATACCAAATGGCCTCAAGAAGTTCAAAGGACATATTTTCCTGACCAAAACTGTCATATATCATATTAAATATGTCTCGTACTTGAAAAATACTCAAATAAAATACATATATATGTGTGTGTATACATACAAGCAATTATATACAATTTGGCCTTTCAATTGGACTTTTCTGTCAGTGTGATTTCTTTAGAGATGGGAAACTCCAAACTTCCCTGATACCATCATTTAGAGCACAAATACAGGGGTGCCTGGGAGGCTCAGTGGACTGAATGTCTGACTTCGGCTCTCAATGTGATCTCACTGCCCCTCTTTGGCTCGCACTCTCTCTTTCTCTCTCAAAAATCAATAAACACTAAAAAATATTTAAAAAATAAAGCACAGATACAAAAATTATACAGAATTAATTTTTACAGTGTAAAATCTAAGGATCTGAGTATATTGGATTATGAAAGCAACTTTTACCTCTTCTACACATTTCAATTCCAAAACTACATGTGAAAATAATGTCCTTTTTCCACTTTTTGACAAATCACTTTTTCCTTTCATAATTTTTCTGTATAAATCCAGAAAGTACTACTCATTAAGTGAAAAAAAGGCAATATTTGTTTATATACATCATTAATGATGGTGTTAAAATAAATTTTGTAATAGACTCTTTAATAATGTACTAATCTAAGATGAAATAGTTTTCCCTTAAAATTACCTCTTCATAATATACCACACAAAAATGATGAACTGAGTTTTAAAATTCCTCAGAGGGTTGACAAGATTATAAATTACTATGAAAATTGTGCATGGGTCAAAAGAGGTTGGGAAATGCTGATCTCTGAGGTCTATTTCAGCTCTAAAATTCTACATTTTAAATGAAACACCTCTGACTTTTCTAAATTAGTGGAAAGTAAACTTGGAGAGACTGCCAAATCCCTCATCAGTCCTACTCGATTCTTCCAAATTCACATGAATGTAACATACTAAGTGCAAAAACTTAAACACATGAAAATCTGCAAACAGGAAAAAAATATCTAAGTGCATTTTAAATGTGAACTTACCCACTGCATCTTATGTTTCCACATTATTTGCTGGGTTGGTAATTTACATTAGTCAATGTGCCATTTGAGCTTAAAAACTTGTGAGACAGTAGCCTGCATATTCTGGTGCACCCTAGTAATGAACTGGATTGAAAATGAACCCAGATAGAGTTCTAAATGAAATTTTCAGCAACATCATACAAGCCACTAAGAATATTCTTTAAAGACACAAGCCAGTCAAAAGAGCAAGAAAAGAAACACTATCGCAAGGTATCCCCATCTTTGAACTCATAGATCAGAAGACGAGGGGTGAGGGTGATGCCTACCAACAGGGTAGGGACACTTACGGCAGAGTATAGATCTTGAACAAAATTACACCACCTGTGAAAAACTTAGTTTCCAGAGAGAGCTGGATTACAGTTGGTTCTAGGCTTTTAGTGTTATAGAACAGAGTGTACCAATATTTTTCTCTCAAGAGTCAGTAAATATTTGAGGTTTTGCAAGCCATACAGTCTCATCAAAACTATTCAACTGCCATTGTAGGAAAAAAGTGGCCAGAGACAACTAAGCCATCGAGCATAGTCATGTTCTAATAAAACTTGGTTTATCAACAAGAAAGGCAGGCTTCAAGACTCAGCCTGCAGTTTGCTGAGATGTGGTCTATAATACCTTTCAAAATGATGTAATTGAAAGATGGCATAATATGTGGAGATGTCAATAGAAGAGAAAGAATTAGAGGATCTTAATGATTGCAAATACATAAGATTTTAAATCCTTTTGATTAGCATTTGGAATCTCTTTTTAGTGTAATAACATATATACACCTAATATTTCACCCTTTCAAAGTATAGTAAATGTACTCTATCTCATTACAACTAATCCCCTGATGAGGCAGATCAATTAGCATTAGTCCCACTTCACGGATAAAGAAATTGAGGCTGAGACACCTGGACTTTTTCAAGATTTCTGAGTTTGTGAGAGGCAGAGCTGGCACGGGCCATTGGGCTTTCTGATACTTCTAGTCATTCCTTCAAACGAAATTACTATTTAAACACATACACACACACACACACACACACACACACACACACACACACACACACACAGAGGCACACACCACACAGAGTTTGTTTTCAAGACAAATTAATGCCATAGAGTAAAAATTTACTACCAGAATTAGGGTGTTTATGAGAAGCTTAGGAAATAATTAAAAAATGCAATAAAGTAAGTATAAAGTATCAATTGACAAACTTAGCAAGGTTCAACCAGTGAAGTTTCTCCTGTTGACCTGAATAATTTGCAATGTTAACTCAATCCTAAAATGCTTCGGGAATCACTTTTTTTAAAAATTTTTTAATGTTTTATTTATTTTTGAGAGAGAAGAGAGAGAGAGAGAGAGAGAGAGAAAGACAAACAGAGTGTGAGTGGAAGAGGGTCAGAGAGACAGGGAGACACAGAATCTGAAGCAGGCTCCAGGCTTTAAGTGGCTCAAACCCACGAACCATGAGATCATGACCTGAGCTGAAGTCTGAGGCTTAAGTGACTGAGCCACCCAGGTGTCCCATGAGAATCCCTTTTTTTTTTTTTTTTTTTTGGTAACAAATAGTTGGTGGATTTCTTTTGAAAAATCAACCTTACATGTGGTCAGGGTAGCACATAACAGTATTTCACAATGAAACTTCCTTCCATTTCAGTTCTCTTTATCCCTGTCCCCAACGCACTCACTCAAATCACGTATTTATGTACTACACTCAAGTTTTACATAATTGAAAAATCCAAATGCAAAATTATCAAGCCATGTCTATCTTGAGAGTCGTGTGGAATTCTTTACACGATAAAGACAAACTTTGTTTTTTGCAATTATTATCGAGAATTACTTTTGGAGAGGAAGACATAGATTCCTAAGATACTGAATAAGCTGAACTTTTGATCTGTCATCATGAAAATGACAATGTGGTAGATAAATGGGTTCCTTTTAATAGTTAGCATCTAATGAGAAAAAAGCAAAGGCCTATTTCATATATACGCTAAGTTTTTGCCAAATGGTGTCATAGGACATTGCAGAAACAAAAGTTCTGTAGAAAGTGATATGGAAGAAAATGCGGGAAAGTGGAATCGTCACACAGAACGCACTAACACACGCAGGCCAAGTCCCGAAGTCCCTGTACCACAACAGTTCCACTGTAAAATTCCCACTTCAAATTAATAATGAGACTGCCACATTCATATACAAAATAACTTGCAAAAATTCATTTTCAAGAAGTGTAGAAAAAAATAGCAAAGAATTTTTCGTTAAGGCCTATTTTTAAATTTCAATGTTGTATTTTGAGTAGCACTATCGAAGTGCATGGTTCACCAAAATGACGGATCAGTGACTTAAAATGAAATCAGTGTGTAAAAGAAAAATAACTACGATGCTGCAAATCATCAAAGTGATAATCCCGTCAGACTCGAAATTCAAAGAATCAACTTAATAAGTAAAGTATCAAATACGAAAGCACATTTTTCCTATGACTCAATCCATCATCATGCTTTAGTTTCAGCAAAATAACACATAGAACATTAAATTAATGTTGTTAATTTAAACTTTAATGGTTTTTATAGGAAATTTATATAGTAATCTGTAAATACAGTTTAGGTTTATAGCTGCATACAGGCTATACGCATAGGAAATTAATGCCTAATATAATGTTTGTCCAAATTTAAACAATGTATCATGTAAAATGGCTAAGAAATTATTTCCGTCAGTACCAGGAGTCCAAGAGAGCACACCACTTCAACAAAAACCAGATTGGGTTCTTTAAGAGAAGAGTGGGGCACGCACAGCCTCTTCCTGTCAGGCAGCCTTTCCTCCTGGGACAAGGTCTGGAACAGGAGAACCTCTAACAGCTCCTGGAGGCTGACTAATTACAGGTCATCCACAGCACGATTCCTCAGCTGTCCAGCAGTCAGTGTAACCAACAGCCAAATCTTCCCCTTGTGCCCCTCTGCCCTCAAGGATCCCATTTGCCTATTTTATGTGTTTCCACATATCTAATGACAACGGAGTTACTATTTTCTGAGATTTTCTTACCACAACTACCTTTTACAAGTATCTCAAAATATACTCCCTATGCCTAATTAATTTATACCTCTTACGATAAAGTTTTTTCAAAAAACTAAGATGCAATAAGAAACTGCTCTGTACCTTAGGAGAAAACTCAATTCAAAGCAATTCAATACATACTAACACTTAATAGGTAAAAGAGATTTACAAAGCATTAAGGATAGAGAGCTTAATTAGCATGCCAAAACACAGAAGCAGTTTTAAATGAGGCCACATATCATTCAAGATCCAGTGACTGTTACACGGTATTTCAAGTCATCAAAGGAAGAAAAAAGGGTTTTAAAAAATTTGGCAGTGGCGTTGTCCATACAAATACAATGGATTGTTTTTCCAAAACAAAAATCATAATAGCAGTAGTGCTTATTCCAAGGGTCCGTGAGCATCATTTAGAGCAAATTGTATGTATTATCTCATTAATTCTCAGAAAACCTGATGAGGCAAGTATAACTGCCACCTCCCTTTTTAAAAGGAAAACTTCCAGCAAACACAGAAAGATTGCAAACACACTGAATAAGATGAGATGCAAAGACAAAATTGCCACTGTTTAGGCCAAAATGAGTATTGACGATTGTCGATAAACGTAGTAAACGATACACAATAAAAATAAAAACTTTCCAAGACAGTTCAGTCTAAATACCATCTCTTGAAGCTGACAAACAACCAGATCCCAGTTTACCCATTTCCAGGTCACCAGTTCACCTACTAACTTAAGAAAGTTCTGGTGGATTCTTAATAGAGTCATCTTCTACTTAGAATTCTCAGGTTGAGGATGAAGATGAATTAGTGTCTTAAATAGGAAGTTTGCAAAAATCTAAGTGTCTTCCTTCTATCTCAACACAAGGGAAGTTGCTCTTATGTCTTCATCGGATTGAGTCTTGAGTTTTGTACTCTGCACCAAACTTGTACGTGTGAGATTTTTAATTGCAGAAAAATACAATACATTGTCTATCAATATTACAAAGATAGTAAAAATCATGAATGATATACTTTCACATAGGGCATGGGCCGCCTTCTTTAATCTCCTTATCTAATATACTATATTTTTTGTAAATATAAAATTAAATGCTAAGAATTCATGTTGGCACAAGATAAACTATCTAAATGTACTTTTAAAAATATACACAAATAACCTAGAAATCTCCATCTCTAACTAAGAACCTTTACAGCCTTGACCAATTTTCAACTCTTTAAAATAGACTATGCTCAGAAAAGTTCACCAAAACACTCTCCAGAATTTGACTGGGCCACATTTAAACCATCCCAGACAAGTGAAAAACCATGGGTATGGTTTCAGGAAAAACGAGGTCATGTTAACCATTCATATATTGGCATGGTTTTAACTATTACCAAATTGCTCCTTATATTTAGCCTAAATCCTTCATGTTCTACATCATCTTAATTTCCCGTCATTTGATTTCTTAGTGGACAAGAAGCGGAATTAAATTAAATGGGAGTAGACCCTTAGGCTTCTAAAAATAAATAGCTGATGAGAAGCTGTTTAGTGCATATAGAATTTCATTAACCTAATATTTAAATAACTGTTTAAATAGTGGATGCTATCAATGCTATCAAAACAAGGTACAAAACTCAATGGACTGAGTCATAATCACCTATTACAGTCATTGACCAAAAATCTCAACACAGGAATTCCACCAAGCATTTCACAGGAAAGCAAGCAAGAGCTAGCTTTCCATTTCAGGAAGCTTCACACATCCCTAGATCTCAGGCCTGATAGAGCCTATGTTCAAAAACCAAGTTCTGTCCCTACTCCAGCCCTACTTGTAACAGATGACTTCGCACAGCAGTGTCACAAGAGTACGGGCCTCGAATTGTTAAAATCAAGAAATCACATGCAGATAACTCACCCAAGTGAGCCCATGGACCCCCAGGTCTGCAATGGAAATATACGGATTCTGGCATGAAAAGTTAATTCACTACTGCTGTCCTGCGAGGTAAGTTTCTTGCTTCTCCTAACATCCTACTGATTTCCATTGATTTAACTTGCTTAATTCTAACATGTATCTTGAAATGGACACTTCATTGGTTTTCATTTTCAGTGGTTCCAGCAGAGCCTACTTAAAACGTGGCACAGAATTAAATTACTTAAAGACCAACTATGGTTCATCAGACCTTCACTTCTAAAACTGAAAGTCCCTGTTAAACATGCTTGAAAACAAAGTCAGTGCCTCATTTTCCTAGATCATAATTCATGTAGCACAGTGACTTATTAAATATTAAACATTTTTGATAAAACATCAATATTCTTTGTTTTACATCAAAACTTGAGTGTCTGTAAAATGTCACCACCACATCTCCTCCCCACACTGTTTTCTTTCACTGCATTTTGATATTGACAAAATGAAACTGGGATCCTAACATTTTTGTCATACTGTACAGTGACTGCTACCAAAATTATGTAACCCACTCTAAAGCCCGTTTCCTGTAAGCACCACCATCAAATTTGTCAAGTCCCCTAAAGGAACAAGGCATGTGGGAAACAGATGGAGAAAAGCACGGTGGAGGAGGAATGGAAAAAAGATTTCATTAGAAGAGAACTCGAATAAGAAGGAAATCTGGATAGAAATTAGAGGCAAATATCCAGATCAGGGCACTGCTTCAAGGGACACAAGGACAAAAATTAGAAAATGAATGGAAAAGACATAGAGGCAGGATATAAAAGGGGGAAATCCCAAGAGACACAAGATATAGTGGTCATTTATTCACTCAGTTTTATAATAAATCAAAATGGATTTTTATCTTGGTATGCAGAATGTTCAGTATGTGGATTCTCTAGATGAGGGTGTCTTAACCTGGATGCTTAAGCCTTCAAAGGATCACTGGTGAGTCTCATGGAGTACAAGAATCCTCTGAAATATTGCATAAAACTTCAGGTGTGTGTGTGTGTGTGTGTGTGTGTGTGTGTGTGTGTGTGTGTGTGTGTGAGAGAGAGAGAGAGAGAGAGAGTGTGAGAGAGAGAGAGAAAGAGAGAGAAAGAGAGAGAGAGAAATTGTGCAGATGTGTGTGTGAGAGTAAGAGTGTATGTGTGTGTGCATGTGGACACAGCTTTCATCAGAATCTCAAAGGAATCCGTGACCCTAAGTAAGTAAACAATTACTGCCCTAGAGGCTAAAGCCACTGTATACCCATTTCCCTTTGGCACAGGGGGCAAAAACACTGTGACTGCCTTGAGTGATTCCCCCTGCAGCTTTCCTTACCCGTCAGGGGACTTGCTGGAATTACAGGTCACCAAATGCGAGAGAGGTGCTCATGGTCACCTTCATGAGGATGAAAACTTCCCCTCAACTACCCACACTGGAACACAACATGCAAATAAATACATTCAAATCCATTTTGATATATAACGTACCTCACAGGGTTGGGGAAGAGCGTTGCACAGTCAAGAAAAAGCCACCTCAAATCTACGATAGGAAAGGAACGATGCTAGGAGAGAAGAAAGAATGAACGCTATACTCAATGGACAGGATAATACTGAAAACACTGGACCTAAGTTCTGTCTTTTATAACACTGCAGAATAATCCCAATATTCCTGTCACTATCAGCTAACCAAAAGACATGAGGGATGAACAATGAATATATACCATTCACACTTAGGCTGGGAAATCCCTGTGATTGACACTCCATCCTCTCTTTCTAGAAGTATTTACACTGGACAGGGCATGGCAGATACAATACTGGTTGACTTATGTTATAGTTGCTGTTGCTTCTGTATCTTCCTTGACCACAAATAAAATGCAGCTCATTGAATCTGTCAGCTAAACATCCATCATCGATAATTGACACCTACACACACACACATCTATATACATAGACAAAACATATTCAAAGGTTCCGAAGGCCAGATGTAGATACAGGAGATGGTACATTTCTACCAAACCAACTTAACTCTAGTTTTCAATTTAATGATGAGCCCTCAAATCATCCCTTCTTGTTTTATTCTATTAAAAGCACTGAAGCTCTCTGAAGAAATTCATTTAGCGTTCTCTTAGAGGATATCTCCCAAAGAAACCCCACTAAACAGCAGGAAATGTTTACGTCAGGGATACGTATCCATCAGTTCTTTTGCATGCCAAACTAAACTAGTTTTCAACACCACTGCAGCCCTCTCAGTAGTGTGTGCACATATTAAATGCCTAGACCTTTCAAGATGTTTGAACAAGAGATTAAGCCTTGTATTTCACAGTCTCACCAATTTGAAATATTCATGTGAAGACAGAGTGGGTATGAGATGTCCAGGAGTTATCATCGGGAAATATCTGATGACATCATGAAAACTCTGCTAACCTACGAGTAATTCCTACCAAGATTTACAAACAAGGAGGAGTGAAGCTTTACCAGCGGAGAAATACAGATGAAAACCAGCAGGCTTCTGCCCAGCAAAATGAGTCCAAAGTGCACAGGGAACTATTGTTATTACGGGCTCCAAAATTTTTGATTCTGATTTTCTACACTGGATTTTTACCTGGTCAGAAATCCATTGAGTCAAATTTTGCATACAGGTTGACCAGAACCAAAACACAAAAGACAGAGATGAGTATAACAGCATATTTTCAACAGAGGGGAAATTTTGCCTAGGATCTGTTTTCATTTAATTCTGATAATAAACTTTAAACTTTTGCTTATTATTTCTACCTCATGTTATAGCTTTATGGAATCTAGTAATAGCTAAGAAATAGTACCCTTTTGGAAAGGTTTGTAAATTTTAAAACATTGATGATGGGGCACCTGGGTGGCTCAGCCAGTTCTTGTCCTATTTTTGATTTTTGGGTCAGGTTATGATCACAGGGTCATGGGACTGAGTCCCACATTGGGCGCTATGCTGACAGTGTGGAGCCTGTTTGAGATTTTCTCTCTCTCTCTCTCTCTGTCCCTCTTCCCCACCTGCCCATTCTTTCTCTCTAAAAAAAAAAAACAAAAAAACAAAAACAAAAAACATTGATTACTTCTCTATATAGGCAACTATTGGATAGATTCCTCTGAAATTTCATTTTTTTTAAGAACTTTGATTTCAAATTGTATTTCAAATGGATTTGGATTTTTTCTTTCATTTTTGTCATCCACAAGATTTATTTACCTATTCATTTATAAAGCTTCAAAACCAGCCTGAGCAACTCTTAATAGTGACTTCAGCAGATACCATTTTTATTTATTAAGTAGGATCCAAAACAACCTTTTCATATTTACTTCTGGAAGCCTCAAACAATTCCTTCCTTTTTTATTTCTCTGTAGCTTCAATTGTTTCCTACTCTTGGAGGGCAAATCTTACTTTTCCACTTAAAGAATTCAAACAGAAATATTTCAGTGATTTAAAAATCAACTCACTGATGCAATAAAAAACCTACAGACATTATACATAGTGTCACAAGTGGGACAATCCAGAACAACACGATAGAATTATTCCAGAGCTGTTCCTGGAAAAAAGAGTGGCTTGATTTTGCTCTGCCTTCATCATCCTCAGTCCTCAGGGAGCTATGTAACAGAGTGACTTTTTCTTTCTTTCTTTTTTCTTTCTTTTTTTTAACAGCAAGCAGTAGCATTCATGGTCAGGTATCTTTGGATCCCCATCTTTGGACAGGAAACACCTTCATATGCCAGTTTGCGCAGAGAAAATGAAACCAATTGCAAGATAAAAACAAGAAAATGCTAAAATTCTTTTCATATACAAACACAGAAATTAGGGGGTGGGAGAAGGACGCATAAAGTGAGAAGGCTTGAAATTAAAAAAAAGTGATTGCAGAGAAAGGCAGTGCAACTTCTGTAGTTAAGAGGCCAAAGACTTCTGTGCATAGATATATAGAATACTCATTATTAAGTTGCTTCTATCACTGTGAAGTAAACCCCCTTTGCCTCTAAACCTTTAACCAAGTGGGTTGCTAAAATAGCTTATGTAAGTGGTTTAGGGGAAAATGAAGGCAAAGACTTCCCTAACTAGGTTGCTGTAGAATGCAGAGATTTCCAGGAAGAAAAAAAAAAAAAACCTTGAAAGAGTATGGCTTATGTGGGGACCTGGAAGTTACTAGGATCAAGTACTTATGCCATCAGGGGCCACAAAAACATCGGCCTCAGAAATTAATTGCATTTTTGGTGAGAGCTTTGGGTTTCCTATAGAACATGTTATCTAACTATCAATTTAAATCTCAAAGGACAAACTAATGTCAACTGACATCTGGGTAACCCTGATAGTCCCTGCATGACTGAACTTCTTCTCTCATAGGCTTCTCCGAATCAGCAACTTCTTCACTGAGGCAAAGAAACCCCACTTGACCTAATTTCAGGAGGTCAATTTTGAGTTGCATACTCTGTTCCTGTCACACATGTGAATTTCTTTCTTTTTCCAGATTTTTCGTTTTCATTTCCTGACACTGGGGAAAAGAAAAGAAAAAGTCTGGTTTGTATTCCCCTTGGTAATTGAAATGACTCATGGGGATGTCAAGGAACTGAGAAATCCCAGTTTTCAAGACCTTGGCTTTTAACCTGTTAGAGGAAGCTCTGGTTGTCCCCAAGCTGTCCAGGCAGCTCCCAGGTTACACAATCAAGGAAGTGAGGGGAGTGACAGTGATGTCTGAGGGCCAGCTTTTTTTTACCCCAGGTGCCTGCCCATTCCTGCCTGAGCACCACAAAATCCAGTATTTCTTTTTAATTAATCTCAAGACAGAATTAGATCCTGGCTTATAACTGAAAATGAGAAATAAATTTATTGTGCTTTCTGTCCCATGTACCCCTAGTACTTCCTGTTTGTAATAACAGGGAGATAAAGATTCATTTTGTGCGTAAAATTGGTTTTCCAACAAATTCTGTTGCTCTTAAAGTAAGTTTCCCAAGGTTAAAAAAAAACAACAACAACAACAACCAGCCAACAATCAAAACTGGGAGGAAGAAACCGAGAAAAGAAAAAAGAAAAAAAGTCAGTAAAGATTCATTAAAAACTAACATGCACTACTTGGCTAGAAATTTTGACTCATGAACTAAGAGAGTTGGATGGGTTGGAACTGTATTGCGACTCTCCTCTGGGAAAAAAACATAGAGGAAAAGCATAGTGGCCTACCTGGGCTTCTCTCCAGGCAGCTCTCTTGGAAGCTCAGAATGTCAGACACACTGTAATGAAATGGGAGGGCTTGTGTGGGAAACAATCTTAAGAATGGCTCAACTGGACTGACCGCGATTATGCAAGTCCTGCATGGCACAGAAGGTCTGCAGAAGATACCAGACTGTTATGTACCTGCTGGAAGACGCTGGCCTAAAAATGGAACAAGTAGGGTTACAGAGGCTGGTTTGGATACAGACCAAGCTTGAACAGAATAAGACAAACTATCTTGTACTTATATAGCCAACTTACAGGAAACTAGCAGGAAGAAAAGAAACGTGGGTGTAAATAGGCAGAGAGAAAAGGTGACCAGTGGCCATTTGACAAAAAGGCAAGGCCTTGGTTCCTAAAAAGTATCTTTGGGGCTCTGCCTGTGGCTTTTACTTATTTATTTATTCATCTAAGGGACTGCCAAAATGTTCATTCATCTTTTCCACCTTCACCTGGCTTGTGGCAGAGATGGATTAGAAGGCAAAACAGTTAAGATATACAATCATATTCACAATTTTTATTTCTTTTAGATCCATCCTAATTTTTTTACGCTGTACAATTTTATTTTACAGTAATGAATTAAGACTTACGTGTAAAACCCAGCAATTACTGAATGAATATGTTTGCTGTTTTGGGAAAGCGAGAGGTAGACTCTACTGGGCTTTGCCAAAATGCATTAAGGAAGAAAATAAGCAATGCTGGAAAACAGGAAAACCTCAGGGGCAGTGAAGACACAGCGACCCACTATGTCAGTTTCAAGGGTATCTTTTTAGCTCTCCTCCCCTAAATCTGCCTGCTCATGTAGACAAAGAGTGTTTCTGCCCACTGAATGGGGCTCTATAACTGCACTGGGGTCCATGGACTTGAGGAGGGAAATTCCATCCCCAACATTGTTCTTTATATTTGTGTCTCAATATCTGTGTGTGTGCATCTTTTTTTTAAGTGTATTTATTCATTTTGAGAGATACAGAGACAACCCAAGTTGGGGAGGAGAAGAGAGAATGAGAGAGATAATTCCAAGCAGGCTCCACACTGCCAGTACAGAGCCTGATGCAGGGCTTGAACCCATGAAGCTGCAAGATCGTGACCTGAGCTGAAACCAAGATCCGAATGTTTAGCCAATTGAGCCACCCAGGCGCCCCATTGTGTGCATCTTTCTGGATTCCCAGAGGTTAGTGTCCCCAGCACATTTAGAGTCACATTCACCAGTCACAAAGCATAATATATGATTCCATTTGTAGGAAATGTCCAGAACAGGCAAATCCATACCGTCAAAAAGTACAACAGTGGTTACCTAGACAAGTGGTTAGGGGATAGGAAATCGTGAAGAAATGGGAGCAACTGCTAGTAGGTATGAAATTTTTTGGGGGGATGATGAAAATGTTCTCAAGTGTGCTCATGATTGCACAACTCTGAATATGCTGGAAATCACTGAATTTGCACTTTAAATGGGCGAATGGTATAATATGTGAATTCTATCTCCTTAAAGCTGTCGGCTTAAAAAGAAAAAAAAAAGACACCCATGTAAAACCCTGACCCACCAGAAATGTACTTTTGGACTCTCCTAAAAAAATAGCAACACCTGGAGGGAGTGCTCATCAAACTCAGAAGCAATGCAGAGTAAATACGAGGTCTCCTTTATTTGCCAATACAAACCTCAGAAAGAAGGAGACTTATTTGGGTCTTCAGTGAATTTGGTTTAAATTTATTTTTTTTTCTATAGCAACTGGACTAAATACTGTACTAATTGGATTCTCCATGGGTCAAGTGCCTACAAGTGAGTGAGGACGTCAAAAACAAACATGGCAACGAAAGAAATTCTACCCCTAGTGGGTCAGTGAGTTCCTTAATTGGACAAGTGGCCCCAGTTCCTCCAACACTTTTGCTGCTGGCTACCAAAGCTCTCATCACTTAAAGCCAGTGAGTTTTAAACATCCTAAGACAGTTAAGGAGGCTGCAACATTTGCACAGAGATCATTTTAAATAGAGAAATATTTAGCAACACTTTCTGGTATACAGCACTGTCCTTCTCCAGGTGGAAATATATATTATAGCGCAGAATGTCCTTTTTGTTAAGGCTAGTGTATTTTTTACAAGGCTGTACAAAATCCCCCATTCTATTGGTTTTCTCATGTGGACAAAATTTATTTGGAGTTTGTCCTCCAAAATAAATTTAAATATCAGGAAACTGATGGTGATTCAAAAAATTAATAAATACTTACAAATGTTTTTTAACTTAGCATTACTGACAAAAACATTAAAATCAAGGGATAAAATCTTCTAGAAGTAGCCACAAGGACAGGAATTTCTGCACGAATACAATGAAACTCCTAGTTCAAGATTCACTTTACAGCCCATGGAAAAGATATCGGGGAGGGAGGGAGGAAGCATGACATTTAAAAGCCAGTAATGGGCAATGGGCAGTTTTCTCATAGAAATTTTCATTTTTAAATCATTTGCAGCAGAGCCCAACCAGTGTGATTCACATTCACCCACGTGTCTAAACACAAAAGCCCACAACTTTCCACACTCAGGTTCTATGGAGGCTTTTAATGTATTACCAATTAAACAAGTTTTCCCTTCTACTGCGGTTTGTGGACTGAGAGAAAAATCTGATTTACTTTGTGTGTGTGTGTGTGTCAAATTGGTTTCCATATAACACCCAGTGTTCATCCCAACCTGTGCCCTGCTCAGTGCCCGTCACCCACTCTTCCCCCTCCCATACTCTCCTCAAACTTCAGTTTACTCTTAGTATTTAAGAGTCTCTTATGTTTTGCCTTCCTCCCTCTTGTGTGTTTTTTCTTTCCACTCTTCCCCTCCCCACTAGTTTTCTGTTAAGTCTCCCAAAGTCCACCTATGCGCGGAAACATATGGTATCTTTCACTGACTTATTTCACTCAGCATAATACCCCTCCAGTTCCATCCATGTTGCCACACATGACCAGATTTCATGCTTTCTCATTGCCGTGTAGTATTGCTGGAGGTCCTAGCATCAGCAATATGACAACAAAACAAAATAAAAGGCATCAAGATTGGCAAGGATGAAGTCAAACTTTCACTTCTTGCAGATGACATGACACTTGACATGACTTACTTCTATTGAGGTTAGAGAAGATTAGAAGGAAGACAGAACCTAGATCACTACTCTATCAGACCAAAGTGAACATCATCAAGTTACGACTCTATAGAACTGATACCCTCCATGTTATGCAACCCAAGGAAGCCACGATGGGCAAGGTCCACATTCAAGCGCATTTTCTCCATATAGCCACACAGAAAGCAGGGGTATAATACAGACAGATATAAACCATATCTATACACAGGCATCTTGCTGGTTGAAAAGGGTATGTGGTAAGTAATTTATCCTAAAATATTTTCTTTTAAATGAAAAACCCCCCCCCACACACACACCAGGTTTTACTGTCCCAGCGAGGGTATGACAGCAACAATTTACAATTTCCTTGCATCTCATTGTCTCACCCTCCCTCCCTCTGACTCTCCCTGCGTCTGCCTCTCCACTCACCATCCATTCTCCATTTCCTGATAACGTCTCATCATGTTAGTTCATGCCTAATATAAAATGGTGGTATGTGAAGGCATTTAAAAAACAAAAAAACAAAAAAAAAAGTAAGAAAAAGAAAAGGGAGACAGTATGACTGGGAGGAAGAGCAAAGAAAGAGAAAGATTGAGAGAGACAGAGAGAATATCAACGCCCGAGTCTGTCATTTGCTTATTTAAATTCCATCCTGCAGCCTTGGCCGAGCTGAGCAATAGAAGGGCTGCATTATGAATTTCTGATCAGACAATTGATAGGTTAGGAGAGAGGACATAATCCCATTCAGAAAGCCTTTTCTTCCAAGTATGGGCAAGTAATAGTCCAGCCCTGAGAGACGGCTCTTTACGTGTCTATGTATATACATACATACATTTTCACTTTCCCTAAAAAAAAAGTCAAAATGTGCATTTTACGATGATAAATGTGTAGTAATAATGGATGAGTGCCTGTATCTGAAACAGGGATGTGCCTTGGCAATCAAATACACTCACCAAATAAACCGTATCTTTTTTAAACCTAATGAAAATTCTCTCCTTTGCCCACCTTATTCTGGTAACCATATTGATAACCTAAAAAGAAACTGAAAAGATGGAAAACACACAACACTGGTATTGGAAGCACATTCTATGGTCTGCTTCTCTTTTTCAGTATTTTCTGATTATCCAAAAAAAAAAAAAAAACAACAACCATGCACATACAATGGACAATTTAAGTCATGTATAATATGCAAAGGAAAAAAAACCCAAGTCTTAAAGGTGGGTTTTTTTATTCCCACACATGTGAAACAATACTTTAAATTGCTTTGTGTAGTAATTATAGGCAGTTAATTACTCTAGCCCTAGTTAAGTTTCACTAACTAAGGGGTTTGTAGGTTAATTGAAAATTGTGTAATAGAGACAGAGTATTAAGTACCCAAGTCAAGACTTTGCAACAGCTTATGACCACTGCACCATAAAGAGTTAGAAACCATAAACCTGATATCAGGGGCTGCTGGAGTCCAGTCTATTAGTCTTCCTGCATCAGATGCACCCACACAAAAAAAGATCTCCAACTGAAATTTAAAAACAGAGGATAAGCCACTCCAAATTCTATGAATTGTAAAAGAGAGCATAACGGACAAGAGAGGTGTTTACAAATAAAAGCTGGGAAAGCTTCCAACATAGAGACTGTCATCACATTTAAAGGAAGGAAGGCATTTGGATCTCATTCCTATCTTATTTTGAGTGATATCACATGAAGTGAACAGCATCTTGCACCCTTGGTTTCCTTCTTCAGCCAAAAGGCACCCCAGTACCTAATGGAAATTTACTGCTAAGGAGCAGAAGAGAGGAATGGTTACTGATGTATGTTTAACATAATGTTAATCTTATGGCACGAACCTAGTGCAGGAAGAATCAGCACTCCATTAAATCTCGAGTCCTCTAAACCAGTTGTGAGAGGTGTGTGTGCGTGTGTTTAAAACAGCAATCCTTTCATGATTCAGGAACATTTTACATTTATAAATTCACCAATTATTAATTATGATCTGCAAGATTGAAATTGCTAATGCATATCACTACCATTCTGGCTTTCTAAATGCAATGTTTTCACCTACGTCACATGTGCATCTCAAGGTAACTTCAATTCTCTTTACCCTCTAAGCTGTAATAGATCCATTTAGCCAAGTGTGGATTGGAGGGAGGGCATAATCTGAGAGTGCAAATTATTTACCTGATTTAGATTCATTACAGTCAGGCATGCCGTCTGCATTTCACCATCTTTTTAAAATGGGGAACTTGCCCTGAAAGAATATTATGTAAATCTTTCTGTCACAGATTATTGCCTCTATACATGACTTCCACACCGTGCATCTGCTTTCTATGCGAGCTTATTACATACACATACACAATTTCCCATTTTTAACCTCCAGTCTTTCCCATTCTCCTCTTCCCCCAACACTCATTATGAGGAAAATTACCTCAAACAGGACACTACTGGTTTCCTTCCATTCAATTTACATAATTGCTGTTTTGTTGCTTTTTTTTTTTCCATATAGAAATTTTGTTCCCCAAAGCAAAGCAATGTTACAATGACAAAATGGAGTTCTACTCGGGGTTAAAAATGGAGGGGTGCTCCTAGCAATGCATTCTGGGGCCTTCTCAGCCCCATACAAGTCTTTTTCAAGGATTATGGTCCAGGTTTTCCATGACGATGACAAACTAAGTTTCTAAGAACCATGAAAATAGCTGTTTTCAGACTGGTATCTCATGAATTTTTAACACAACACGATGCCAAATCTATAATGAACTGACTTAACATTGATTAATAATGATAATTAACATCAACATCTGTGTATAAGTAAAGGAATAAAAATACTAATTTTTTTTAAAAAGGCAACTTTTAAGACTACGCAACTTTTCAAAGAAATAACTTTTGCAGTTTCCATGTCCACATTCTCTTTTTTGCAATTTGTATATTAAATACTATAAGAGACAAAAAACATATTTTTTAACCAAAATGGAGCACACATGCAGAATAGTGTATATATAATATACGGTTGAAAGAGAAATCACACACACACACACACACTCACATTACCTCCAACCAGGTTAAGAAGCAGAATTTTGCCAACACTTTAGAAACCAGCCCACAGGTCCCTGCCTTGGACTCTGTCATAATCCCTTCTTTCTCACAACCCTTTAAGAGGTTGCCACAGTCTTGACTTTTAAGGAAGTCATTCTCTGTGTGTTTATCACATAGTTTTTCTACCTGTATATTAATCCCAATAAGATTTTAATTTTGCCTGTTTTATACTAACAAAATCATTATCCTTCAGAGCTCCCTTCATTTTCTCAACATTGTAAGATTCACCAGCTGTGTCATGTGTAGCCATTTCATTGCTGTGTAGTATTCCATTTTATAAATAAATCAGCTTTTGTTAATCAGTGTCTGCTAATGGAAATTGCATTTATTTCCAGTTTGGGGCTATTAACAACAGATCTACTGTGAACATACTTTTTCATATCTCCTGGTACTCCTGAACAAGATTTTCTCTTGAGTAGGCATGCTATGTTTTAGTATAGGAGTAAGCACAACATACAAGTAAACCCAACTGTTTTCCAATATGGTGGTCTCAAGTAACATTCTTGTCAGCAAAGTTCCCAACAAACTTTGTCTCTGCCAACTTTTTAAAATGTTGTTAAGGGGTTGGGTATGCAATGATGTCTCTTTAGGGTTTTAATTTGTTGTGACCTGATGACCAATGGGGTTGAACATTTTTTCATATATTTAACTCAGTTTGCTCTTGTATGTGAAGGGCCCAGATTTCTCATCCATTTTTCCATTAGATTCATCTTTTCCTTATTCACTTGCCAGAATTCTTTATATGTTCTTGATGCTACTCTTTTGTCAGTTATATGTGTTCTAAGTATCTTTCCAATGAGATGGTTTTTCTTCTCATTTTCTTTATGGTCTCATGATAAATTTGTTTATTGTAATGCAGTTCTATTCACTGTATTTATCCTTTATGTTTAGTGCTTTTGTGCCTTAAGAAATTTTCCTCCAGTTATCTTCTAAAATACCTTTCTAGAAGCTTTATTGCTTTTCTTTTTACCTCTTTAGGTCTTTGTTCTACCAGGAATTATTTTGTATATTATGAGGTTCAATTTCATTTTTTTTCATATAAATAACCAATTTTCCCAAAATCATTTACTGGAAAGTTTCTCCTCTCCCCACTGATCTATAAAGCCATTTCTGTTATGTGTCTACTGTATATAGAAGAGTTGTTCCATTTCTTGGTTTTCTATTCTGTTCTATTGGCGTCTTTATACCTTTGTCATTACTACATTGGCTAATTGTGGCCCAATATTATATCTTCACATCTGGTAAGAATTCCCAACTATGTTTTCCTTTAAAAGGCTCTTGGCAATACTTCATTCCTTATATTTCTATATAAGTATCTTTTTTTGAGATTCTGACTGAGACTGCATTGAAGATTTAGATTAATCTTTGGATAACTGCTATGTTTCAGAAACACACTATACTTATCTATTTAAGTTGTTTTTAAAGTTGTCCAATTAAGTTTTTAACTTTAACGTTAGTGACATGATACTTTAGATTTACTTCTATGATTTTCATATTTTTGATACTCTTAAATATGGTACATATTTTAAAATGTATTTTCTATTTGTTGCTAATATATGCAAATGTGGTTCATTTTTCCATACTGATTTTGTTCCCAGCAACCTTGTTAAATTCTTACTAATTTTTGGGGCACTTGGGTGGTCCAGTCGGTTGAGTGTTGAACACTTGATTTTGGCTTGGGACATGGTCCCACGGTCATGGGATTGAGCCATACGTTGGTATATACGATGAGCAAAGAGCCTGCTTAAGATTCTCTCTCTCTCTCTCTCTCTCTCTCTCTGTCTCTCTGTCTCTCTCTCTCTCTCTGTCCCTACCCACCACTCACGCACATGCTCTTTCTCTCTAAAATTAAAAATTAAAAAAAATTCTTACTAATTTTAGTGATTTGTCAATTGATTCTTTTGAGTTTTCTATATTCATTATTATATGATCTATAAGAAGGACAGTTTTATTTCTTCCTTCATAATCCTGTACCATTTATTTCTTTGCCTGCTTTATTACACTGACTAGGAAGTCCAGTGCCATGTTGAATGGAAGTGATGATAGACCTCTATTTTTTTCCTGATCACAAAAGATTTTTATTGTTTATCCATTAATAATGATGTTTGTTGCAGGTTTTTTAGATATTAGTTGTCAGATAAAAAATGTTTCTTTATATTCCTAGTAGGTTAAAAATTTTCACATTGGATATAACGAATTTTATCAAATTATTTTTCTGTAATGATTAAGATGATTGTATCATTTATCCCTTTATAATGTATCTTATTTTATAACATATAATCATTAAATATCAACTGATTTATTAATGTTAAACCAACGTAGTACTTCAGAAATAAGCCCAAGCCATAAAATATTTTATACACTGTGCTAGATTTGGTTTGCTATTACTTTGCCCGTAACTTTGCATCTCTATTTCTTAGAGAGATAAGCTATAACTTTCCTTTTCTCATACTGTTCTTGTCAAGTCTTGCTGTCAAGGTTATGCTAGCCCCACAAAATAAGATAAACAATGTCTTAAGCTTTTTATAATTGTAATTAGGCAACTAATGGCAGAAAACTAATGGTGTCTTGTGCATTTCATGTCAGCTTCCCCTCCTTGTCTTCCTCTTCTTCCCTAGTCAAAGT
The DNA here is from genome assembly GCA_030068075.1 of Paguma larvata. Taxonomy (NCBI): domain Eukaryota; kingdom Metazoa; phylum Chordata; class Mammalia; order Carnivora; family Viverridae; genus Paguma; species Paguma larvata. The sequence continues at coordinate 44,535,019 of CM057841.1, forward strand.
TCAACCAAAAAACAGAAACTACATCAGTTAGTATCACAAAGAGAATTTAGTATGAAGAGTTGTTAATTCTTTCTAAAGAGTTAGAGAATTCTAACCAACTAACTAAAAAAAAACCAAAAAGAATCCTAAGTTCTCGAGTAAGTACTGACCACTCCAAAGGCTGAGAGAATGAAGAGAAGAGGCCGAATTATTAAAACTAAGGAGTTTTGAGGAGGACTCAAACTCAAGTCTCTGAAGAGGGGAGGATGAGTAGCTGGTACCAGTGTATCTGAGTAGGGGCTGATGAAACCGGCTCTGAAGATGGTAGGAAAACTGCAACTGGATTCAATTGTTACTATAGGAAGCAACTTCCATGGACAGAGTGACAAAATGATGCTAGAATGATGCTCACAGGAAGAAAACCTTACAGGAAATCCCTAAGAATCATATCAAAGCATGTCCTCTCCAGCCTTTCAGTATCCTTCTAGTGGTCTCCATTGGCAGAGCTTAAAATCAACCTGCTAGCCAGACAAAAAGGGAATTTGCAGGGCATCAGCTCCCAGAATCACAAAGCAGCATATATAAATTTGGGTTTGGAGATGAAAGACAATAGTTTAATAAATGGCACAATATTAAGGTGGCAAATTACAGCAGGTAATTTTCTCCTTGCCAGAAAAAATAAGAATTTTCTTTACAGTGAAGACGGCCACCTCCGAAACCAAGAAACCCACAGCCATGCTGAGTGTCTGGATGATGAATCCTATGTGTCATATGCACTAAGATTCTCACCATCACTCCATGCTGTAGATTGTAAAATAGCCACAAATTACTCCTTTCTCATATCCACGCCTCTTTTCATATGACTTTGCAGCTTCTTTTACACAAAGTGAAGACTGTTTCTCCTCTCCTTAAATCTGGCCTTTAACATCACCCAAGCCAATGGATGCTTGAATCAGTGTAATATTGAAAACACGATGCATTCAGAGGCACAAAAAGTACCTTCCCTTTATTGCTATCAAGCACAGACACCACCACGTGATAAAGCCTGGCTTTGCCTCCTAGAAAATGAGAGACCACGTGGAAAGAGGCCCCATTAGTCTCAGTATCTCCAGCCATTTCACCTAATCGTTTTACTTTCTTCATAGTTTTGCCTTTTTCACAACATCACACAAATGAAATCATAAACTACTCAACTTTTCAGATGAGCTTCTTTCACTCAGCAATATAAATTTAAGCTTTTTTCCTTATCTTTTCTTAGCTTGATAGTTCTTTATCACTGAGTATCAATATTCTATCAAATTGATGTACCATAGTCCATCCATTCACCTCCTGAAGAACAGTTTTAGCAATTCTGAATAATTCTAATATAAACATTTGTGTGCAGATTTTAAGTGTATTTAAGTTTTTAACTCATTGGGTAAATACAAAGAAGTGTGGTTGCTGCATCATACAATAAAACTATAGTCTTTTCTTGGGTTCTTTTTTAAAATTTACTTATTTATTTTGAAAGAGAGTGCACACATGAGGCACAAAGAGAGGGAGAGAGAAAGAATCCCAAGCAGGCTCCACAGTGTCAGCATAGAGCCCGATGTAGGGTTCGAAACCATCAACTGTGAGATTATCACCTGAGCCAAAACCAAGAGTTGGACACTTAACTGAGTGAGCTACCCAGGCACCCCAAACTATATTTAGTTTTTAAAGAAACTACCAAACTGTCTTCCAAAGTGTCTGTACTGTCTTGCATTTCTGCTAAACATGAATGAGAGTTCCTGTTGCTCTACACACCTCTATCACCAGCATTGGGAGTTGTCAGCATTTTGGATTTTAGCCATTCTAATAGGTTTTTAGTGCAATTTCATTGTTGTTTTAATTTGCAATCCCCTAATGATAATGACACTGGACATCTTTTCCTATGTTTATTTGCCATCTGGACATGTTGTTTAGTGAGATGTCTATTCGGGTAATTAGCCCGTTATTTAATTGGGTTGTTTGTATAATTATTGAGATTTAAGAGTTTTGGATACTTTAGATATCAGACCTTTATCAGACAGGTGCTTAGCAAATACTTTCTCCCAGTCTGTAGCTTGTCTTCTCATTCTCTCAATGTTATTGTATTTTAAATTTCACTTTCCAAGTGTTCATTGCTGGTATATAATAAAATTGATTTTGTATGTTGCTTGTATCCAGAGATCTTGCTGAATTCACTTACTGGTACTAAGAGATTTTTTTTAAGTCAATTCTTGAGATACTCTAGACAATCATGTCATTTGTAAACAGGAAGAGTTTTATTTCTGCCTTTCTACTTAATAATATGCCTTTTTTATTCTTTTTTTTGTATTGCCCTGACTATAACTTACAACGCAACTGTTGAATGACAATGGTAAGAATGGACATCTTTGTGTTGTTCCTGATATGAGGGGGAAAGCATTCAGTCTTTGACCGTTATGTATGAGGTTAGCTGTACATTTTTTATAGATGTACATTATCAAATTCAAGAAGTTCCCTTCTATTGCTAGTTTTAAGACTTTTTTCCATAGAGGATATTGACCTGTAGTTTCCTTTTTTTTCTTTCTTTGTATTGTCTTTGTCTAGTTTTGATATCAGAGTGATACTGGCATCACAGTTGGGGAGTGTTCCCTCCTCTTCTATTTTATCTAAGAGACTATAGAACTGCAGTTACTTCTTCTTTAAACATCTGGTAGAATTATCCAGTGAAACCATCAGGGCCTGGAGGTTTCTTTTTTAGGAGGTTTCTTTATTTAAAAATTCAGTGTCCTTAAAAGTTAGAGAGCTATTAAAATTACCTATTTTGAGTTTTAGTTGTTTAGTGTCACATTTATGGTTATTAGAGTCAAATATACTATTTTCTTCTTATCCTTTTGATGTCTCTGGGGTATAGTGATACTCTGTTTTCATTCCTGATGTTAGTAATTTGTGTGTCCTCTCTTTTTTGCTTTGTCAGTCTTACTAGAGGTTTGTCAATTTTATTGATCTGTCCCAAGAACCAGTTTTTTGCTTTATTGATTTTCTCTATGATTTTACTGCCTTTTATGTCCATGATTTCTGCTTGTTTATTTATTATTTCCTTCCTTCTGGTTGTTTCGGATTTTCATTTTCTTTTTCATCGAAGTGGGAGCTTATAACATTGATTTTGTTATCTTTTCCCCCTCTTTTCTAATATAAGTGTTTAATGCTATACCTTTTCCTCTCAGCATTGCCTTAGCTGTGTCCCACAAGTTTTGATGTGTTGTACTTATTTTCATTCAATTCAATGTATTTTTAAACTTGACCTGAGACTTTCTCTGTATCCATATATTATTCAAACATGTGTTTTTTAGTTTCCAAGTGTTTAGAGATTTTCCTGTCACCTTTATTACTGATTTCTATTTTGATTCAATTGTGGTAAGAGAAAATACTCTGCATGATTTCAATTCTTTTTAAATTTGTTCAAGTTTGTTTTAGGGGCAAAGATATGGGCTATCTTGGCATATGTTCCACTGGCGTTTGAAAAGAATGTGTATTCTGCCATTGTTAGTAGAACATTCTATAACTGTCAATTACAACCTGTTGGTTGATAGTGTTGTATTTTTTTTTACCATTGATCATTTCTGTACAGTTGTTCTGTTAATTATTGAGATAGTGGTGAAGTCTCCAACTATAAATTTCAATTTGTCTATTTGTCCTTTCTGTTCTATCAGATTTTGCTTCACACATTTTGCAAATGTGTTTGATACATACACAATTTAGCATTGCTATGTCTTCTTGGTGGATTGATTGTCTCATCATGATGTCTGTTTCTGATCTTCTCATCTCTTTGTCTCTGATAATTTTATTTGCCTTAACCTCTACTTTATCTGATATTAATTTAGTCACTGCTACTTTCTTCTATCTTTTTCTACCCATTTACTTTCAACCTAACTGTAACATGCTTGAATGAGTTTTGGACCACATATAGTTGGGTTATTTTTTATAAACTGCCAATCCCTTTTTTATTTGATGTATGTAGACTATTTATGTTTAATATAATTATTGATTATGTTAAAATGTTGCCATTTTCTTTTTTGTTTTGTTTCTGTTTCCTTTTACTTGCCTTCATGTGAGTTACCTGAACAACTTTTTCATTCATTTTTCATTCATTTTTAGTGTTTTTTTGTTTTGAAGTGTATCTTTGTACAGCTTTTTTAGTGTATGCTCTATGCTATTAAAGAGTATACACACACACAATTTATCATAGTCTACTGATGTTTTACCAGTTAAAGTGGTTGAGAAACCTTATGTCACTTTACTTTCCTTTAGTCTCCCTGTTTGTAAAATAATTGTCTTAAATATTATCCTTACATATGTCAACAAACATATGTTTCTCCAAAGGACAGTGATCTTTTATTTTCTTCAACTATCAAATATAAAGAAACTCAAAAGCCTATTGCATTTATACTCATAATTCTGCTATTGTTCTTTCTTGCTTTCTGATGTTCTAAGATTCCCTCATGTTTCATTTCCTTTCTGTTTAGAAAACTTCCTTTGGCCATTTTTCAGGATTCACCTTCTGGCAACTTAGCTGTCTTCCTTAGCTTTCTTTATCTGAAAATATCTGGATTTCCACTTCATTCCTAAAGGATATTTTACAGGAAATATAATGAGTTCATTGTTCTTTCAGGACTTGAAAACCTCACACCACTTCATTCTGGGCTCCATGGTCTCTGATGAGAAATACTCTGCCTTTCAAATAATTTTCCTTATAGATATGCATTGCTCCTCTCTAGATGCTTTCAAGTTCTTTTCTTTCTCTTGAGTTTTCAAACTTCAAGTACAATGTGCTTTAATGTGAGTTTACTTGGGTTTATGTGAGTTCACCCAGCTTCCAGGGTCTCAAGGTTTCCTGTGCTTTGCCAAGTTTGGGGAATGTTCAGCCATTTATTTAAGTATTTTTTCATCTCTATCCTTATTTTCCTTTCCTTCTGAGAGTTCAATGACCTGAATGTTAGATCTTTTGTATACTTCCATGCATCCCTAAAGGTTTGTTTGTTATTGTTGTTCAGTCTCCTTCCCCTATGTTGTTCAGATTGGGTAATTTCTACTGTTTTAGTTTCAAATTTATTGATTCTTTCCTTTTCCTCCTCCATTCTGTTTTGAGCCAATCCACTGAGTTATATTTCCATCATCGTGTTTTTTCAGTTCTCAAATTTTTATTTGGTTCTTCTCTAGCTCTTTAATTTCTGTGCTGAGACTTTCTATATTTTCACTTGTTTCAAGCATGCTCCTAATTGCTCACTGAAGCCTTTTTATAGGAGGTAATTTGAACATCTGTGTCATCTAAGTAGTAGCGTTTATTCTCTTTTCTCGTTGAAGCTGAGATCTTCTTGGTTCTTTATACAAGGGAGCAATTTTGATTGATACTTGGATATTCTGGAAAACTCTAAGACTCTGGATCACATTTAAATCTTCTGTTTTAGCAGGGATCCTCTTACACAGCTCCAACAGGGAAGGGAGGATACCATCTCACTACTGCCAAGTGGAAATAGAAGCCCAAGGTCTCCACTCAGCCTCCAATGACATCAAGAGGATTTCTTATTACTGGTTGTGAGCAAGAATTAAGACTTCCCACCAAGCCTCTGATGATCATTATTTCTCCCCCACATGGCTTCTGCTGATATCTTGTTATTGACAGAGAGAGAAGATGGCCACCTACAAGTCAAGGAGAGAAGACTGGAACAGATTCTTCCTTCATAGCCCTCAGATGAAACCAATCCTACCAACACCTTGATTTTGGACTTCTAACCTTCAGAACTAAAAGGCAATGCACTTTAACTGTTTAAGCTACCCAGTCTATGGTACTTTGTTACATCAATGCAAGCAAAATGAATATACTGTCAGAAAGTTTTCTACCTTGCTAGGCTGTCTCTTTCTGGATCATATGGCTACAAAGACCAATCTTTTTTGTTGCCTTTTTCGTCTGTGCCCATTGGTATTTCCAGATTGCCAGGTTCTCCGGTACTGAGTCTGGGATATACGAAGCAAAAATAAGGCCTAGGAAACTCACCACCATGTCTTTCCTTGGACCCTGAGGTCCCTAGTCAGTCTGCTTATTCCCTCTACTCTTCGGAGTGTTGAAGATGTACATTTCACATGTAATGTCCAGGGTTTTTAGCTACACTCAGTGGGAGGCACAAAAATATGTTTGCTTCATCTCTGCAGAAGAAGAAGTTCATAATGTGCTTGGTTTCAATGACTGGTTATTATGAAAGATATTCCCAAAAATAAAGATTTGGAGAAATGAGAAACCTCCAGTCCAAAGAGAAGTCCTTTACTCCTTTATTGATACTATAGTTATTTGGATTTTTCTTAGTGAAAATAAAAAGAAGTATGTGTCACAAGATTAAATAGGGGAGTTTAGAGAAAGTCAGTAACTGTATATACTGTATTTTCTTTCTTTGGTCCCTTAATCCTATTACTACAATTGTATCATACTTACAAAATACTATTTTTTCAGATTATAAAACTGTTTTGCCTCTCTACCACGTGAGCTCACAGACCTGTGAAGTAGGTGGAGATGAGAGTTCCCAATTTGCAGTTGAGAGGTTGATGCATTTGCAGAATTGCCTTAAGTGAATGGTCACTAAGAAAAAACAAGAGAACTCAAGCTCATGCCTTTTGACATCAAGCCCGAAACACTTCCCATCTTACCTCATCAAAACTACTCTTGCTTGTAATAATGGCCCAAATTTCCCACACCATCAATTGTAACAAGCTTGACAACAATTCTCTAAAGCTTTTTAAAACCTTCATAATCATTCTGGGAAGGGTTACAGCATCTTGCTCCTTTGGTTCCACATTTTTTTTATTCAGTAAAAACCCATGAGAGCTATTGGTTACATGGACTATCCTGAATAATCCAAAGTAATGTTTTCAAAATCTCTTCAACAGAGCCCTCAGGTACCTTGTGGTATACCATGAGAATGGGATATGGGGCTTGGGGCTCTCTCCTGCTCAGCCACAAAGCTTCTGCTTAAATCTGTTTTGTACCCTGGAGCTCCTCATAGGGTTTTATTTAAAAACTATGACTAAAACAACATAAGGTCCTCAGGGGTCTATCCAGGCAGGAGAACTCTTCACTTAAGGGCAGTTCTTTCCAATACAAGACATCAGAGTTTGTGCTTGGCTAGCTTTATAAAGGAAGCAATCATAAATAATAGGTGAAGTGGTCTACTCTTGGTCCTTTTGGTTTTCTCTGACAAGAAATCCCAAAGTATCAATCCCATTTAATAAGTATTTATTGGGCATAAATTCTGGGATGGTTTCTGATAGGGTATAAAGATGCACATGTGAGAATTCATCCACTCAAGAAGACTGAAATCTAATGGGAAGACAGGATGAACAACCATGAAGCAGTAATACAGGTAGAATACGATGAATGAAAAAAACAAATATGCCAACAGTGTACTATCACATATCATAATGGACCAGGAAAATAATTTTAAAAGTAGTGACTATCTATTAAAAATCTACTCTAAGCCGGGGCACTTGGGTAGCTCAGTCTGTTAAGCATCCAACTTTGGTTCAGGTCATGATCTCAGAGTTTGTGAGTTTGAGCCCTGCTTCAGGCCCTCTGTTGTCAGCACAGAGGCCGCTTTAGATCCTCTGTGCCCCTTGCTTTTCTGCCCCTCTCCCACTTGCACTTTCTCTCTCTCTCGCTCTCAAAATAAATAAACTTTAAAAAAATCTACTTTGATCCAGTTGTTCTACTGCTTCCATCAGCTCAAATTCTTACAAGAGCTTTGCAAAGCATAAGTCACTATTTCCATTTTACAGATGCAGAAACTGAGGTTCATGGGGGTTAAGGGTCACTAGAATTAGAAGTTAAAACCAGGAGTATTAGATGCTTAAGACTTTGGCCTCATAGAGCCTTTGCAGAAAGAAAAACTAAGTCATTTAAGAATATGGAAGTGTGTCATAAACCCAAAGGTTGTAGGGCAGGTGGTCCAAAAAGAAACTGGAATAAGAAAGAGGGACACTGTTAGTAACACTGGCAGTTATTTCTTCTCATCTTTCAACTCAACTTCGCTCTGAATTCTTTTCTCATTCTCTGCAGAATCATCTTCTCTTATCCATAATTCCCACAGTGGGTAGAGATGGCCATACCATAGCTAGGAAATGTATGTTTCAAGTTTATCCATTTAAAGAGAGAATGTCTGGCTTTCTCTGGGTTCCACTTCCTAATTTTCAGAAAAGAAATTATGTTTAGGCCAGAGGCCACCTTCATCTAATCAACACTGGGGAGAAAGGTGCTGGTAGCATGAAGAACACCATGGTAGCACACGGACAGAGAGAAATACATCATCTAACGCAGGTTGTTGAGAGCTAAGCAGATAACACATATCACGTAGAGAACATCTCTCAGGCTCATCAAATTCAAGAGTTCATGAGGCTCTTATTGCTAAAGGCTGAATGTACCCATTCCTGATCAGGATAACTGAATACAAAAAAAAACTTTGCAAAGAACAGAAAAATTAAATCTACCCTATTACTACTCCCCTCTGAAACCCCCTAACTTCATTAATGTTTGAGTTCTAATATACTAATTTTGCCTGACATAAGGATTACACACAAAGAAAGGCCACGCATATATCAATTACAAAAAAAAAAAAGCTAGGAAAGAAATATTAGGGGCTTGGCTTTGTTTTGCTTAGATATAAAAGTGAGTAAAAAATATGCAAACAAGATAAAAAATTTTATTATCTCTTCCAACCTTTTCTTTCATTAATCAATGTAATCTAGTTTGTACATTCCATAAAGCTATGACATATTACAACCTAGTCATTTTCAAGATCAAATTTAAATCTTACAAAGCTCTAACTTCTCAAATAAGAATTAATTGTCCCACATACAGATACACATGCACACATGCATTGTAGCAAAGATCATACTTAGTGATGAGTATACTTAGTGAAAGGGTTTCCTTGAAGATGAAGAACGAGAAAAGGATACCCACTATCAGCTCTACTATTAATTGTTGTAATAAAGTTTCTAGTCAGTATAGCAAGAAAGGAAAATGAACTCAAAGCTGTAAGGATTGGGAAGGAAAAAACAATACTGTCATTATTTCCAAGAAACATAACTATGTACAGAGAAATTCTGAAAGAATTTAGAGATAAAATAGTTGAATTAAAGATAAACTTAATGCATTTTTGTACACTAAAAACAATTAGTATTTAAAATTAATATTTAAAAAGCAACCCCATGACTTCTCTTTCTAGCATTATGGCTATCTAAAAGCCCTTAGGGAGCCTCACTATTTCAGAACAACTATAATGCTGAATATGGCACATTCTTAGGAGATCATTGGTCTCACAAGTTATAGGAACTCAAAGGACAGGATTTCACACTGTCCACCAAAAACCTTTAGTTGACATCAGAGCAACAGATAGTGAGGAGGCAGAATGTTACCCCGAAAGTAAAGCCAGTTGAAGCACTCCTATCAAAATACCAAGACTTGGGTCAGCAAAGAAAAACTAACACCCTCAAGAATGGTGAGAGACTGGGTGCATCTCTTGGCTCCAGAAAAAAAAAATCTCTTCTAAAGTAGTATATCCACAAATTAGGTCTCAAGGAGTCCCACTGATTGAGATCAAAAAGTGGAGCTCACAGAAAAACATCAATAAGCTCATTGTAAGGGAAGACACTATGAATGAAAGACAAAAAAAAGCAAATGTAAGGGTTAGACCCTCGAGGTCCGTAAACACTGATACTTTCAGATAAAGAATAGAGAGCCATCTATGGACAAAAATGCTTAAAGAAATAAGAACACGGTTTCAATGATAAAGCAAGAAGAGGATATCAAGAATTAGCAGCTAAATTTGTAAGAAAAATAAATTGAACGTGATTTTTAAAAGTGGTTGTTGAAATAAAATACTTAATGGATGGGTTAAAAAGCAAAATCATGCTGACTGAAGGGAGAACTCATGAAAGGGAAAATGCATACAAAGAAATTACCAAGAATTTAAAGATAAGATAGAGGACGTACAAGAGGTATTCAGACGTAGAGAGGAGGGAATAATTGAGTCTCAGATATATTTAAGGGGAATACCTATGAGGAAAAATAAAAGAAAATGGAACAAAGCAAGGAGGAGTTAAGATGGCGGAGCAGCATGGAGACCCTTAGTTTGTCTTATCCTTGAAACAGAGCTAGATCAGCACCAAACCATTTGCACACCTAGGAAACTGATCTGAGGATTAATACAACAATCTGCATAACTTGAGCTCAGAACTCGGCAGGTACGCAGTGCTGAGAGATGAATTGGGGGAGACAAAAACCATGGAGAGTAAGGAGCTGTTTTTGTGAAGAGAGCATAGAGAAAGGGGGAGAGTGTGTCCTATCAGGAGTGCAGGAAAAACACTCCTCCCCCAAAAAGAGCTGGAGAGATATAGAGACAAAGAGTGAAAACACTCTCGGGGGACTGAACAAGAAATATGTTTGCCAAAACCACTGACAGGAAGAAAGGAGAGGGTTTTAATACCACCAGGATTCTATAAACAGTGGAGCTCAGAGCCAGAAGTTCCAGAGCTCAGTGCCTGGCAGTGCCCTGCTGAGGAAGTAGGGCAAATCCCCAGGAACAGGTATCAGAATCTGAAGGTTCCATGGACCACATGGGGAGAAGCAGTTCCCCTGCTTGGAAAGCATTTAGTAGAGGCTATATGGCTTCCCCACCAGAAAGGTCCAAACAGACCTTGGAGAGCAGCCATGTTTGCTGTTACTGGGACAAAGATACCAGAGTGTGGTGAAACCTGTAGTTGGTTGTGTGTTGTGATTTGTCATAATCTCTGAACCTCTACCAAAGTGTGAATGCACAAACATTTTCTGGGGCAAGCCGGCACCGAGCTATTGCTCAGCGGGACACTCCCCCAGAGAGATGGCACAGGCCCAAGCTGCAGTGGTCTCTAAAGTATGGGGTTTTGAAACACAACCCTACTGGAGATAAAACTCTGGAGAGAGGTGCCATCTGGCAGGCAGATGGCTTTGATACAGACAGGGTAGAGGCAGAGAGTGGACAGAGGCCTGAGACAAAGGAGGGGTGCTTGATCTATGGTCAGTGAGAGCCCAGAGTACCTGTGCCAGAGACTAGGGAGCTGAGTGAAGCCATTTCCATCTCTCCCATGCATGCACATGCTCGTGCATATGCATGCACACCACACTAATCCACTCCAGTAACCTAAGCAGCATCACCTAGTGGAGAACAGAGTCATTACACCAAGCCCCACCCAACTGTAGCCTCCAAGCACATCCTCTAGAAGACCACAAGTCCTTCCACCTTCTTAGTGTACAGACTATAGAGTGCTTCATAGTTTCATTTCCAAGGAAAATTAGATGCAACTTCATTTGGGTTTCATTGTGTTTGCTGGTTCATTTATTTGTTGTTGTTGTTTGCTTTTGTTTTTGTTTAAATTGTTTCTCCTCCCCCTTTCTTTTTTTTTTCTTGGATAAAGAAAAAAAAATTTTTTTTTAATTTTTAAATTTTTTTATATTATTTTTTACTTTATTTTTTAAATTTTTTATTCTATTTCATTTTCTTTATTTAATTTTATTCTGTTTTATGTATTTTTTAACTTTTAAATTTTTTCTTGCCCTTTTTCTTCTTTTCTTCCCTTTTTTCTCTTCTATACAGCTTCTTTCAACAAGGAGACCAAATTACACCTAGGATCTGCTTCCTTTTTGTGATTTTTTTTGTTTTATTTTTAATTTTTACTTTTTAGTTTTATTTTTTCTTCCTCCAAAAAGACAAAATGAAGGATTTTACTCCAAAACAAAGAACAGGAATAAATGACAGCCAGGGACTTAATCAACACAGACATAAGGAAGATGTCTGAACTAGAAGTTAGAACCATGATAATAAGAATACTAGCTGGGGTTGAAAAAACATAGAATCTCATTCTGTGGAGATAAAAGAAGTAAAATCTAGTCAGGATGAAATTACAAAGATATAACCGAGATGCGATCTCGAATGGATGTCACGATGGCAGGAATGGATGAAGCAGAGCAGTGAATCAGCAATAAACAAGACAAAATTATCGAGAATAATGAAGCAGAAAAAAAAAGAGGAAAACAAAGGCAAAAGAGCATGATATAAGACTTAGAGAATTCAGTAGCTTATTAAAAAGGAAAAATATCCACATCATAGGAGACCCAGAAGATGAACACAGAGAAAAGGGGGCAGAAGATTTATGTAAGCAAATTATAGTAGAAAATTTGCCTAAAGGGAGGAAGGACACAAACATCAAAATCCAAGAAGCACAGAGAACTCCCATGAGATTCAACAAAAACTGACCATCACCAAGGCATATCATAGTCAAATTCACAGAAGACACAGACAAGGAAGGAATTATGAAAGCAACAAGGGAAAAAAATTCCTTAACCTGTAAGGGAAGACAGATCAGGTTCACAGCTGACCGTCCACAGAAACCTGGCAGGCCAGGAAGGAGTGACAGTATATATTCAACATGCTGATTCAGAAGAATATGCACCCAAGCATTCTTTATCCAGTAAGGCTGTCATTCAAAATAGAAGGAGAGATAGTTTCCCAAATAAAAACTAAAGGAGTTCATGGCTGTTAAATGAGCTCCACAAGAAATTTTAAGAGGGACTCTTTGAGTGGAGAAAAGAAACAATACAAAAAAAGACCAAAAGAAACAAGGATTAGAAAGACCCAGAGAACATCATCAGAAACACCAATTCAACAGGCAACACAATGGCACTAAATTCATATCTTTCAGTACTCACTCTAAATGTCAATGGACTAAACGCTCCAATCAAAAGACAAAGAGTATCAGAATGGTTAAGAAAAAACCCCCATCTATATGCTGCTTACAAGATACCCATTTTAGACCTAAAAACACCTACATATTCAAAGTAAGGGGATGGAGAATCATCTATCATGCTAATGGTCATCAAAAGGAAGCTGGAGTAGCCATACTTGTATCAAACAAACTAGATTTTAAAATAAATACTGTAACAAGAGATGAAAAAAGGCATTATATCATAATCAAGGGATCTATCCACCAAAAAGATTTAACAATTGTAAATATCCATGCCCCTGATGTGAAAGCACTCAAATATATACATCAATTAATCACAAACATAAAGAGACTCATTGATAATAATACCATAATAGTAGGGGACTTTGACAATCCAGTTACTGCAATGGACCAATCATCTAAAAGCAGAATATCAACAAGAAAACAATGGCTTTGAATGACATACTAGACTGGATGGACTTAACAGATACGTTCGGAACATTTCATCCAAAAGCAGAATACACATTCTTCTCAAGCGCACATGGAACGTTCTCCAGAATAGATCACGTACTAGAACACAAATCATCCCTCGACAAGTACAAAAGGATCAAAATTCTACCTTTCATATTTTCAAACCACAACACTATGAAACTGGAAATCAACTACAAGAAAAAATTTGGAAAAACCCTGGATACTTAGAAAGAAAATCCTACTAAAGAATGAATAGTTAACCAAGAAATTAAAGAGGAAATTAAAAAGTACATGGAAGTCAATGAAAATGGTAACACAACAGCCCAAAACCTCTGAGACAGAGCAAAGATGATCATAAGAGGGAAGTATATAGCAATCCAAGCCCTCATATAAAGAAGGAAGAAAGGTCTCAAATATGCAACCTAACTTTACACCTGGAAGGTGTATGTAAACTACCTGCCTTTGCTGAAAAAAGAACAGGAAATAAAGCATAGAGTCAGCAGAAGAAGGGAAATAATAAGATTAGAGCAGAAATAAACGATATAGAAGCAAAAAGTAAGAGATCAATGAAACTGATCTTGTTCTTTGAAAGAATTAATAAAACTGATAAACTCCTAGCTAGATTTATCAAAAAGAAGAGAGAAAGGATCCAAATTAAAAAAAAATCACAAATGAAAAAGGAGAGATCACAACCAAAACCACAAAAATATAAACAATTCTAAGAGAATGTTTTTTATAAATTTTTCTTTTAATTTTTTAACATTTATTTCTGAAAGAGAGAGAGAGAGTGAGTGTGAGCAGGAGAGGGGCAGAGAGAGGGGGAAAACACACAATCTGAAGCAGGCTCCAGGCTCTGAGCTGTAAGCGCAGAGCAGTATGTGGGGCTCAAATTCAGGAACTGCGAGTTCATGACCTGAGCTGAAGTCAAATGCTTAATCGAGGGAGTCACACAGGTGCCCCAAGTATAAGAGAATATTATGAAAATTATATGCCAACGAACTGGAAAATCTGGAAGAATGGGAGAAATATTTGCAAATGACATACTGGATAAAGAATTTATCAAACTCAACACCCAAAAAACAAATAATCCAGGGAGGAAATGGGCAGAAGACATGAATAGACACTTTTCCAAAGAAGACATCCAGATGGCAAAAAGACACATGAAAAAGTCTTCAGCATCACTCACCATCAGGGAAATACAAATCAAAACCACACATTACACCTGTCAGAATGGCTAACATTAACAACTCAAGGAACGACAGCTATTTGTGAGGATGAAGAGAAAGGGAAACTCTTTTCCACTGCTTGTGGGAATGCAAACTGGTGCAGCCACTCTGGAAAATTGTATGGAAGTTGTTCAAAAAATTAAAAATAGAACTACCCTATGACCCAACAATTACACTACTAGGTATTTATCTGAAGGATACAGGAGTGCCATTTTAAAGGGGCACATGCACCCCAATGTTTATAGCAGTGCTATCAACAATAGCAACATGTGGAAAGAACCCAAATGTCCATCAACTGATGAATGGATAAAGAAGATGTGGTGTATATATATATATATATATATATATATATATATATATATATATATATATAGAATGCAGTATTATTCAGCAATCAAAAAGAATGAAATCTTGCCATTTGCAACAACATGGATGGAACTAGAATGTATTATGCTAAGCGAAATAAGTCAGTCAGAGAAAGACAAAAATATATGATTTCACTTATATGTGAAATTTAAGATACAAAATAGATGAACATAAGGGAAGGGAAGCAAAAATAAGATAAAAACAGAGAGGGAGGCAAACCATAAGAGACACAAATATAAAGAACAAACTGAGGGTTGCTGGAGGGGAGTTGGGTGGGGGGTACGCTAAATGGGGGATAGGCATTAAAGAGGGAACTTGTTTCAGTGAGCACTGGGTGTTATACGTAAGTCATGAATTACCAAATTGTATTCCTGAAATCATCATTACACTATATGTTAACTGGATTTGAATTTTTAAAAACTGAATATAAAAAAATACTTTTTCACTCACTACAACAGCAAAGAGACTTTTAATTAAAATTTTAGAACAGATCATCCAAAATTATAGATAGTCAAATATAATTCTTAATTTGTTTTAGAATATTTTGGTACAAAAAATGAAATATGGCCACCTAACGCTGTTGTCAATTTGTAAATTTCAAACAAATAATTCACAGTGAAGAACTGGATAATTATCAACCTTTTTAATGTGTGGAATTCTTAATCTTTATTGTTATCATTAAACAGAAGTATTTTGCAAGAGTTTAGATAAAAGGGAGGAAAAGGAGGAATTATTACCAAATAAAATTGGAAATTTTTCTTTAAAAAAATGTAACAAAGGAAAATTTAAAGAGATAAAAGTTGTGAATTTTCCAGGGCTGATAAAAATCATGATTCCAATAATCAAAGAACTGTAACATATCCCAAGCAAGATAAACAAAAAGAAACCTTTCCTAGATACATGATAATGAAATTACAGAACACCAAAGAGAATATTTTAAGAGAAATCACTGACAAAGGACTAGAATGGTTACAAAGGAACAACAATAGACATCTCAGTACTCACAGTTGATACAAGAAGATAGTAGAATAATGTTTCAGAATCATAATAAAATTATTTTCAATCCAGAATTGCATATGCAAAGTAATTAGCTTTCAAGAGTAGTGGTGAAGTAAATATTATGAATCTGCAGAAACTGAGGTTATTATGCATAAACCTCAATCTAAGAACTATTACATATATGTCCTTCAGAAAGAAACAAAGTAATCGCCAAAAGGAGATTTGAAACACAAAAATAAATGGTATGCAAATGAAAAGTAAACATGGCTTTAAATCCAAACAAATATGGTCTACAAAAAACAATAATACCAGTGACAATGAGGACATAATTTATATTATTTAAAAAAAAATAAAAAGTAGATCTAAACTATTGAACAATGACAGTCCAAGATTCTTGAGGGTTAAGATAAAAGTTTGGAAAACAGTGACTTGTTGGAGAGTGTATTATTTAACTACATCTAAATAATTACAAAAAAATAAACCCTAAATCCAGGATACTAATAGTTAATAACCGATGGACAGGAAAAAATATTTGAAAAAATAATTCAAGGTCCAGAGTCTTCTGGCCATGATGGAATGATGGATAGCAGACATGCCCCATCCCATTATGAACCACTAGAAAACTGGATCGAATATATGAAGAATTAAATGGCAGAAAAAAATGACATGATCATTTCAATTGATGCAGACAAAAAATATTCCAAAATGGAACACACTTTCATAATAAAAACACTCAACAAACTAAAAATAGATGAAAACCTCTGGTCAGAGAACAAATATGGGGTATATTTCAATTATATATTTTTTATATATATATATATTAATGACATGATAAGTTTCACATATTATTATATATCATAACACATATGAATTATATATATTTTTTCTAAATTAAAAATAAATTTTATATTTTCAATATTAGATAAATTATATAATAACATCTTTCCATTTTTTATGTAATTGAAATATGCTATACCTCCATTTTGGCCCCAAGATTCCAACCCCTCTTTACTAATACACTTCCATTCCTCTTTGTGTGGTATGGCGAACCATAGATCGAATTTCTTAAAATTTACTTTTTTTAATGTCTGTTTATTTTGAGAGAGAGAGAGAGAGAGTCCAAGTTGGGGAGGGGCAGAGAGAGGGAGAGAAAGAGAATCCCAAGGAGGCTCTGCTCTGTCAGCACAGAGCCTGACACAGGACTTGAACCCATGAACCATGAGACTATGACCTGAGCCAAAATCAAGAGCGGGACACGTAACTGACTGAGCCACCAGTGTTTCACTAGTGTTTAAAAAGAAGGGGCGCCTGGGCGGCTCAGTCGGTTAAGCGGCCGACTTCGGCTCGGGTCATGATCTCACCGTCTGTGGGTTCGAGCCCCGCATCGGGCTCTGTGGTGATAGCTCAGAGCCTGGAGCCTGCTTTGTATTCTGTGTGTGTGTCTCTCTCTCTGCCCTTCCCCTGTTCACGCTCTGTCTCTGTGTCTCAAGAATAAATAAACGTTAAAAAAAAAAAAAAAAAAGAACATCTCTAGGTCTTCACAAGATATCAACAAGTTGTGGGGAGTGATGTCACCAAGATGGTGATATTGGTCATTCCTGACTTCACTTCCCATCACAAGAGGAACAGCTAACAACTATCCAAGAACAAAACACCATTGAGAGAATCCTAGAACCTGGAGGGAGGGTGAAGCATCCCACTGCATCACAGAGACCAACACAGTCCTCATTAGAAGGTTAAGAGAAGCAGCTATACATTGACTGCATTGCTGCTACTGTAGGCCAGTGTAGCACCACACAGAGATGTCCCCCCTGAGCCTCCAGCTCCTCCAGTGTAAACAGAGAACTAAAGGGGTGGGGACAACCAGCATCCCCCAGCATTGTGGGCTGTTTTGTGAGAGTCACTACTCCGGATCTCACTTCCCTGGGATTGCAGGGCAATCTGCAGGACTCAACCACTAAAAAATCTAACCATGACAGAGAAGAAAGGAGAGCCTTGCAACAACCAAGATGCAGCACCTGCAGTCCCAAATAGTAATTTCAACCAGCAATTTTGTTCATCTGCAGAATAACTGAGTGATGACCAATGACCAAGGAACTTGACAGGAAGCAGATCTGTTTGATTTGGATCCTCAAATGAAGAGTTTTGTCAACCTTAGAGGCTGACTTACTCATGCCCAGATGAGGAGCTGAGTCACAGCCCGACAGCTGTTGAGAGTGTCTCCGAGCCACATCTGATCATGTGTGGGGGAGGTCTGGTGGGAACACCTGGAAGCTGTGTAGACCAGTGGTGCTCAGGTCAAGAGACAGGTGGGCAGAGCTGATTACCCCCAGAGAAAAGTCAATATCCCATGGAAATTTCCTATACTACACACAAGCAGGTGATTAATTCATAGCTAAGGCTGAGAGTAACTCCTGGATCCTCCTAAATGGAGATGTATTAGTGAAATTAAGAGTTGCATGGAGCCGTCCCTATCCCTCCTTTTCCTACACAAGCAAGGGAACTGAGACACAGCCCTACCTACCTACCGTGGCACCTGGCCCCATCTGACCAGAAAGACTAGTAAAAATATCTGGAATCTGAGTGGTGGAATGGCACTCAAGCAGAGATAATGGGAGGCAGATAAATGATAGTCTGCAGAGCAAAGCTAGTGAACTTAGGGCATGGTTTGGCTTGAGTTGACACAACAAACAAAGACCTTAACAAGCTTTGAGCTGCCTTTCCCACTGCATCCTGGCAGAGAAACTAATTTGTAGACCTGCTCATTACCAAATACAGCCTGCAACCTGCCTAACCAGGTAACCTATCCAGAGCACACAGGACTCTGCATAACCCATTCAATAGCCATCCTCACAGTAGCATTTGAACCAAGAGTACAACATGTGACTTTCACATTCTGGAGAGCGAAACTGGTGGTCTCATCTGGCCAGGAAATTTATTGCACACACTTTCCTGAATCAGGTCCTCAAACAATGAAACATATAGGCTCTGGGTCGTGTCCTAATGCCTTGCCTGAGAAGGGAAGCTAATTCATAGCCTCAGCTATAACTGAACATACTACCCAGTCCCAACTATCTAGTAAACCTGACCAGAGAATCCAGATAACCAGTAAGTTCAACCGACAACCTCACTTGGGTAGAAAACAAAGCCACCAGTCCTATACAATTGTTCTCAGGCAAAAGCACACCCTCACCATCACCAAACTCAGAGCTAAACAGTTGCCATGCCAATAAAAAGACATCACCTGCTCAAAGACAGTACCAGCGACACACCCGGTACTGAAAGTGAGCTGACTGGTAAAAATCTGTCTCTGCCTCACCAAAGAAAATCTGTAAAGACTAGAAGAGGAATTGATTACTCTAATCTGCAGAGACCCATGTGAGAAATCAAGGATCACAGAAAACAAGGTAAGAATGAGACCACCAAAACTAATAAATCTCTGACAATTGATCTTTAAGAAACAGAAATCTATAAACTATCAGAATAAGAATTCAGAGAAATCCTCTTTACAAAGTTTTATGAAATACAAGAATACATAGACAATTAAATGAAATTAGAAAACAATGCATGAAAAAAAATGAGATTGAAAAGCAATAGAAACCATCAGAAGAAAAAATCAGCAATCTGAAGGATAGGACATTAGGAATTACCCATTCAGAAAAGCAAAAGAGAAAAAGAATAAAAAAGAGTGAATTAAGACTTATGGGACACAATGAAAAGAAACAATATTCACATTATAGGAATCCCAGAAAGAGAAGAGAAAAAAAGAAAGAGGCATAAAATATATTTAAAGGAATAATGGCTGAAAACATTCCAGATCTGGGGAAAGAAATGAACATCCAGTTCCATGAGGCCCAAAGGACTCTGAATAGGTTGAACCCAAAGAGAACTACACAGAGACGCATTGTAGTTAAATTCTCAAAAGTCAAAGACTAATATTTTAAGAGCAATCAGAGCAAAGAGAAATTACATATGAGGGAACCCCACAAGATTATCAGTGGATTTCTCAACAGAAACATTTCAAGCAAGGAGAGAATAGGATTACATATTCAAAATATTAGAACACAAAAACTAATTACTCTGTACCCAATGAAGCTGTCCTTCAAAAACAAAACAGGGATAAAGACTTTCTGAAAGAAATTAAAACTAAGGGAATTCCCTACCAGTAAATCTTTCTTATAAGAAATGCTAAAGGGAGTTCTTAAAGTGGAAGGTTGCTAGTTAACATCATTAAAAAAAAAAAAGTATAAAACTCACTGGTAATAGTAAATAGTCAAACCTGGATACTGTAATTTGGTAATAGTGATGCCTAATTCACTTAAAATTCTAAGATTAAAAAATAAACCAAAAATAACTACAATTATCTGTTATTACACAATATAAAAATAAGCAAACTGTAACAGAAATAAGGTAATTGTGAAGAGGAGAAGAAAAAGTGTCAAGTTCTAAAAATCTATGGAAGTTATCAGCTTAAATAGAGAGTTCTAGTTTCATGGTATTTTATGTAAGCCTCAAAGCATGCTAATTCAAAAGACATCAAAACACATAAAAAACAATAGAAGCATAAGGAGAAAGGAACAATGGATCTACAAACCTTCAAGAAAATAATTAATATAATGGCAATGAAATCCCTTATAATTACTTGAACAGATTAAATTATCCAATCAAAAGAGAGAATGGTTGAATGGATTAAAAAAAAACAAGATCCAATCATATGCTGCCTGAAATTCACTTTAGCCTTAAAGACATATAGACTGAGAGTGAAGAGATAGAACTCATCTCAAGCAAATGGTAACCCCACTAAAAAAGCAGGGGTAGCTATACTTCTAACAGAAAAAAACAGACTTTAAACTACAAATGGTAAAAAGAGACAGAGAAGGCTATTACATAGTAAGAGATCAACCCACCAATAACATATACAATTATAAACATTTATGCAGCCAACACTGGAGCATCTAAACATATAAAGCAAAAACTAACAGAGCTAAAAGGAGAAATAAACGGTAATACAGTAATAGTTGGAAACCTCAATAATAAGCAAACAGCAGATTTGAACAATACTAATCAAATGGACCTAAAAGAGATAAACAGAACATTTCATCCACCAACAGCAGAATACACATTCTTCTCAAGTGCATGTGGAACGTTTTCTAGGCACAAAACAAGTCTTAGCAAATTCAAGAAGATTGAAATCATACGAAACATTTTCTCTGACCACAAAAGCATGAAACTAGAAGTCACAAGAGGAAGGCTGGAAAATTCATGAACATATGGAAATTAAACAACACTCTCCTAAACAACAAATGGATCAAAGAAGAAATTAAGGGGGAAATAAAAATGTCTCTTGAAACAAATGCAAATGGAAACACAACATACCAGTACTTAAGGTATACAGCAAAAGCAGTTCTAAGATGGAAGCTTATAGCAATAAACGCCTATATTAAGAAGTAAGAAAGATCAGAAATAAGCAACCTAACTCCATGCCTTAAAAACCAGAAAAAGAACTGAATTCCAGGTTGGAAGAAGAAAGGAAATAATAAAAATGAGAGCAGAAATAAATGAAACAGAGCACAGAAAAACAAGTGAAAAGGTTAACCAAACTAAGAGCTGATTCTTGAAAAAACAAAACTGAAAAACCCTTAGCTAAACTAACCAAGGGAAAAAGAGGGAAGACCCAAATCAACAAAATTGGAAGTGAAAAAAGAGACATTAGAATGAATTAACAGAAATATAAAAGATTCTAAGAGACTATTATGAACAACTATATGCCAACAAAGTGGATCACCTAGAAGAAAGGGAAAAATTTTTAGAAACACAATTTACCAAGACTGAATCAAAAAGAAATAGAAATTTTGAATAGACCTATTGCTAGCATGGATATTGAATCGGTAATCAAAAATTTCCCAATGAAAATAAAATCCAACTAGTAACAGACTCTTAACTATAGAGAACAAACTGAGGGTTGCTGGAAGGGAGGTGGGTGGGGGATGGGCTAATTGGGTGATGAGTATTAAGGAAGGCACCTGGTGAGATGAGCACTGGGTATTATATGTAAGTGATGAATGACTTCTACTCCTGCAACCAATATTACACTATATGTTAACTAACTACTATGTAAATGAAAAATTGATTGAAAAATGAAGTAAGGGCAGAGTAATAATCACAGAGGAAAGGAAGGGAGAGAGAAACAAAGAAAGGGAGGAATAAAGAAAGCAAAGAAGCAAGAATGGAGTGTGGGGCGGGGAGGAAAGAAGGAAAGAAAATAAAGCAAATCACCCATCCAGGACCAGAGAACTTCACTGGTGAATTTTACACAACATGTAAAGAAGAATTAACGTCAATCCTTTCCAAACTGTTACAAAAAATCAAACAGGAGAAAACACTCCCAAACTCATTTTATGAGACAAGCATTATCCCAACACCAAAATCAGAAAAAAACAAAAACAAAAACAAAAAAACTACTACAAAAGACAACTACAGACCAATATCCCTGGTAAACATAGATGCAAAAATTCTCAATAAAATACCAGCAAACCAAATTCAGTAGCACATTAAAAGGATCATTTACCATATTCCGGTGAGATTTATTCTTGGGATGCAAAGATGGTTTGATGGTTCAACATACACAATCCAATCAATATGATCTATCATATTAGTAGAATCAAAGAAAAAAACCATAGAATCCTTTCAACAGATGCAAAAAAAGCACCCAACATAATGAAATCATCCATTTGTGTTTAGAAACCCTTAACAAATTAGGCATAGAAGGAATATATCTGAACATAATAAAGGCCATACATGACAATCTCACAGCTAACATCATATTTAATGGTGAAAAGTTCAAAGGTTTTCCTCTAGGATCAGGAAGATTATAAGAATACCCACTCTCCCCACAATTCAACATTGTATTGGAAGTCTTAACTACAACAGTTAGGCAAGAAAAAGAAATAAAATGTATCTGAATTGGAAAAGAAGAAATAAAATTGTCTCTATTCTCGGATAACATGATTTTACCTAGAGAAAATCTTAAAGACTCAACCAAAAAACTGCTAGATCTGATCCATGAATTTAGTAAAGTAGAGGGTACAGAATTAACACACAAAAACCAGTAGCATTTCTACACAATGAATTTTCTGAGAAAAAATAATAAAGGAATCAATTCCATTGATAGTATCATCAAAAACAATGAAATACTTAGGAACAAATTTAACCAAAGAATTGAAAGATCTCTACTATGAAAACTCTAAGACATCAATTAAAGAAATCAAAAGAGACATATATAAATGGAAAGGTAAATGTCATGTTTCTGGAGTGGAAGAATTAATATTGTTAAAATGTCAATACTACCAAAAGCCATATTTAGATTCAATGCAATCCCTACAAAGATTCCAATGGCATTTTTTATAAAAGTAGGAAAAAACACTCCTAAAATGTATATGGAACCAGAGAAGACCCCAAATACCAAAGAAATTCTTGAAGTATCACACTCCCTGCTTTCAATCTATATTATAAAGCTAGAGTAATCAAAAATAGTATGGTACTGGCATAAAAACAGACACATAGACCAGTGAAATAGAATAAACAGTCCAGGAAAAATGAAAGCAGATATGGTCAACTATATTTGACAAGAGAGCCAAGAATACTCAGCAAAGAAAGGACACTCTCTTCTATAAATAGTGCCGGAATGACTGGAAATTCATATGTAAAAGAATGAAAATAGACTCCTATCTTATACCACTCACAAAAATGAACTTGAAATGGATTAAAGACTTAAGACTGGAAACCATAAACTTCCTAGAAAAAAAAACCCACAGAAATAAAGCTACTTGTCATGAATCTTGGTAATCAGTTTTTGGCTATGACACCTAAAGCACAAGCAACAAAACCAAAAATAAACAAGTGGGACTATATTAAAATAAGAATCTTCTGTACAGCAAAAAGATCAGCAAAGTGAAAAGACAATTCATGGAATTTGAAAAAATATTGGCAAACCATGTAACTGACAAAGGATGAATATATTCAAAATATAAAAACAATTCATACAACTCAAAAGCAAAACAATAATCCAGTTAATTTTAAAAATGGGACAATATCCTGAACAGACATTTTTCCAAGGATATACAAAAGGCCAAGAGGTACAATGAAAAGATGCTCAATGTTGTCATTAGAGAAATGCAAATTAAAGCCAAAATGAGATATCACCTCATGCCTGTTATAATGGCCATCATCAAAAATATAAGACATGACAAATGTTGGTGTAGATGTGGAAAAAAGGGAATCCTTGTACACTGTTGGTGCGATTATAAATTGGTGCAACCACTATGGAAAACAGTATGGAGGATTCTCAAAACATTAAAAACAGAACTACCATGTGAGACAACACTTCCGCTTCTAATAATATACCCAAAGGAAATGAAAACACTAACTTGAAAAGCTAGCTGCACCCCTATATTCACCATTCTCAGTGGCATTATTTCCAATAACCAAGATGCAGAAACAACCTAAGTCTCCATTAGTGGATGAATGGATAAGAGTTGGGATGTACATATATCACATGTGTGTCCAGCCATTAAAAAGAAACAAGACAGTATCATGTACGTAATAAGGAGGTAAGGAAATCTAAATCACTCTTTGCGACATCTTGGATGGACCCTGAAGGCATTGTGCTAAGTGAAATAAGTCAGAAAGGGAAAGTATGATCTCACCTACATGTACAATCTAAAAAAACAAACAAATGAAAACTTAAACCAAAACTTGTAGAAAAAGAAATCAGACATGGTTACTATGGTTACAAGAAGTGGAAGGTAGGGGTAGGGAGAATTGGAGGAAGGTAGTCAAAAGGTATAAATTTACAGTTAGAAGATAAATACGTATGAGAGACATAATGCACACGACGACTAAAGCTAACACTGCCATATGATACATGGGAAAGTTGTTAAGAGAGTAACTCCTAAGAGTGCTCATCACAAGGAAAATTTTTTTCTTTTTTTTCTTTTCTTCTTTTTTCTACATTGTATCTATATTAGATGATGAATGTTAGCTGAACCTATCCTGATAATCTTTTCACATTCTATGTAAATCAATCACCATACTGTAATACACGTTAAACTTACACAGGGAGGCACGCTCTTTATTTTTCAATAAAACTGGAAAACAAAAGAAGCTGACGACTTATTCAGAAGGGGTTCAGACATTCCTCCCATCATAGATCCATCCATGAGTTTATCACTTATTAAACATGACATGTTGCAGACCCTATTCAAAGCTCTTGGGCAAATGCTACAGTGAACCAAATACAGTGTCCCTGCCTTCAAGGAGCACCTATTTGGATGATGATGAAATGCAAATATATATATATATATATATCAACTTAAAAAAAATTTTTAGGGGCTCCTGGGTGGCTAGGTCAGTTGAGTCCAACTTCAGCTCAGATCAACCGTGATCTCACGGTTCTGAGTTGACAGCTCAGAACCTGGAATCTGCTTCAGATTCTGTGTCTCCCTCTCTCTCTGTCCCTCCCCTACTCACACTCTGTCTCTCTCTCAAAAATAAATAAACATTAAAAAAATGTTTTTAACTCAACGAGGGGTCCATATTTGGCAAAATTACTACAAAGTCCATTTATTTACATTATTGAATGTATACATTAAAAGTCAGGCTGAGTGGGATTTAAAATCATACAGCATTAGTAACATTCCAAAAGAACATGTTTCTTTCTTATTTTGGTCTCTCAAGGAAACCAATTACACTAACTTTGAGTTACCCATATTTACAGCGAGCACCAAACAAATTTAATGCATAAAATATAAATTTGGAAACAAAATCCGAAGTCGAAATTTGAGGGAATAAGTGAAGAACACAGAAAGACTCCTTTGAACTCTCAAAGCATAAAGAAAAAGCATTGTTTTGTAAAGTTTAAAGGTGGCTCTTAAGTAAGCTGAACTGTTTTGCCCTCATTTGAGCTCTTCTTTATTTTATGAGGAAACCACTGTCCATTTCAAGCATTTGTCTTCTTCCTTTAGAGGATCAAACCTTAATGGAGAGAAAATACAGCTCTGAGAGACACACGAAGTGAAATTTCTTGGGTCACAGGATGCGTTCATCAGATTCAAGTTCAAGTTCTCTGGGTAAGATTCATTCAAAATATCAAGTGGTATTTTAACATCATAAAAAATCCGTATTTTCCACCCAATATCCTGTTGCCCCCAGTACCTGTCTATTCATCTCCTGACTCCATATACACTCCATTCTTTTTCTTAAGGTAAAATTACTTAAGAGGACCAACAGAAGAAAACTTTAGCTACCACTCCAAGTTTTATTCCAACAGGACCTTTATTCATTAATCACAAAAATGTGTAGGTCACAGTATACTGATTATTTTTTACACTTCCTATTAACCAGAATCTTCTTGCATCATGTGAAATATAGCAAATATTAAAATAATAAGCCTCCAATCTTGAAAAGCACAGGTTTTTATATCCATTTGGAGAAAATTTGGCAATTATTAGATTCAGTAGGAGTAGTGAGCTATCCTATTCTTCTGTAATTTTTGCAAATATTTATTCCCCTGGTTGGGTAGTACCTAACCTTTTCCATTTTTATTGGGAAGAACCCATTATATAATAAACTATTTATCTTTTCCCTGGAGGTGGCCTCCAAAGAAATAAAGAAAACACCTAGAATGCTTTGAAATGATGGTAGAGTACATTTCAAAAGAGGGAAAAAAAAACATATTCTGAGAACATTAGTCTGACCCCAAAAGAGAGAAACACTTGTAATCAATTTTCTTTTCATTAATGCAATAAATGCTGTCTGCACTTTGTGTGCCTAAAGAGAACCATTCTGAGATAAAGGATGTCTTCTCAACCTTTTATACTGAACCGGTGGTTTCCCAAATTTAATATGCATGGAGTGCACGTGAGCCCTCTTAAATCCAAGAACCAAACCCTGCCTGTGTAATAAATCTCACCACTACTCCACTATTAGACAGGGGATTAAAACTAATCTAGCAATCCCCAAACCAAGCACCGAGTGGATTAAATGCAAAACGCATGGGAGCAGGAAGATGCTTAATGCTAAATAACAAACATTTCAATCATAGAAATCATTTTTATCTTCTTGTTTATGCTAAGTAGATATTATGAGACTTAATATCTGTATTAACACAAGTGGAGGAAAGAAAACAGTTTTATGGAGACTTAAGTACTTGAATGCCTTGGTCTATCTGGCCAGAAAAACCCAAAAAACAAAAGCAAACAAAAATGAGTTTAATAAATGGACTACACTGTGATCTTTAGATTAATCGTTTATTCCTTTAAGGTCAATGCAGTGGTGCTTGACCTTTTTAATTGTCCTTTAAGCCAAAGAAGTCCATACGAGAAGAACTGCATCAAGAGTTTTAACTGCTAATACTGTAGCAGACCCTGTGCATAACGTCCATGTAATATTTAAATATGCAAATATTTTAAGCAAAATCTTTTTTGCCAAAATTAGCAGAGCACACAATGGGACAGCCCCTGTTGCAATGAACCCAGAAATGTGCGTAAAAGGCCTGAGCCTTTTAAAGCTGTAGCTGATTGGAAAAATAGGTAAGCGACCATATGCAGGCCCTCGTTAGCACTGTCTATCCAACCAGCATGATACACATACATCTGGCATCTTCCAATGGCTGTGAAATGCATTATACAGAAAACGTTGACTTAGCTCCGACTGAAATCCTTGTACTCCTGGAAGTAATCTATAAAGCTTTATCTGAAATACTGTTGTGCCTTTCAGCTCTGTCATCTTTCTCAATGTTCCACTTCTGCATCCTGTTACACCTTTTTACAGACATCTGCATTTCAACTTGAATCCCTCCTGGACCCTTCTCTTCCCCTCATTCGTCTATAAAATAAAGTGTCCTTCTCGTCTCTTCTGCTCTTCCTTTCCATGTGATTACTATCAAGTCAGGCCCAGAATTCTTAGATAAAACAATTGCTATAAACAGTTAAAACGCTGAAAGGGAACTTGTCCTGGGACACCTACCTCATCCTCACAATTTTTTTCCAAACACAAAATCCGGGTGAAAAAATGGACTGTTATACCTAAGTGAGGTACAAAACAGAGGGCAAGTATTTAACACTTGGACTAGCAACTCGTTTTCAAACCTCTAGTTTTGGTGTTCATTTTGTTTTCTCTCAACCAAGGGTTCCTGGTTCAGAAAGCTTTATATGTTACACGATAGTAAGAGGAGTTGAGAGTTACATAATAATGACCTGAAGATTTCTCATTTCAAACATTACGATGCCTGAGTTTTTTCAGCGAAATTGGTAAGTCATCTCATGTTTGTAAAATGGAAAACAAGGAAGAGTTTATAACAGTTGTAGGTTTCACATCTTTCCGTATTTAATGGGCCAGAGAATTGCTAAATCTTGGTGCAACAATTAAAAAGTAAATTGGGTATTGGGAAATTCCTGAAGCCTGTCTGAGTCAAAATGATATATTTTCATTTATGAAAATGTTTTTGTACAAACACTCCAGTGTTTCTATTTTTTTTTTTTACAGCACGCCTATCTCATCAATGAAGGTCACCAACAGCCCAAGGCCAATGGGCCTTCACAAATCAAGGAGATCAACTTCTCAACAAGCAGCTGGTTTTTGCAGAAGTGATTCCCAAATCCCAACCATTTGGCCACTGTTAGTCCATGGCAAAATGTCCACTGCTTTGTTCTAGGTTGTCATAAAGATGAATTTACTGAACATACAGGCAATCCTTTTTTCAAAAATATCTCTTTCCTACACTCTGAGAATTCATGCCGTTTCTCATGAAATGATGGATAGAACAAATGACAGTTATTTTGTTTTCTATTTGTTTGATGGATTTTGTTTTTTAATTTGGAAACCTCTTTCTTGGAAACATTTTAATTGGAGAAATTATAAAAATCCATGAAAGCCAGATTTCTGGGATTTGTGGAGTAGGAAAAATGTTTTAGGGACAAAGTTTCCATCTCTTCTTTTTTTAATTGAAGTAAAGTTGACAGTTACCATCTTTTTCTTTCAAAATACTAATTAATCTCACTAGTCTAGTAATCTGACAAGTTAATGAGAATGAATTGTGTTGGCATAGCTTTAAGAACCTTGAATTTAATAACCAAAACAACCACCAAAGAATTCAGCTTTCTTGTACAGACGCTGCCTGGTTGATGGGTCAGCTCACTGAGGGTAGATTCTGTGATGGGATAAAGGCAATAGTACCAAAAATAAAATAAAATAAATGTATGGAATCCAGGTGCCATAATCCCCTTACAAAATGGTATTTTATGTATAGGCCTGTCACTCCTATCAGTTTTCCCTACCCTCTTTGCCCACCTTCCTAATTCTTACTTTCAAAAGCTGCAAGTTGGCTCCCTTTCTTGATGTTTGAAGTACCCACCTCCAAAAGGTCTAGAGAATTCCTCCACATTCCTATTTGCCTGCTGTGAATTTTATTGAATGTACCCTGCTGCTGACCGCATATATAATGGACCTAAGAAATACTCACTAGAAACTCAAATGCCCATTTCTCATCTTTATGTGATTGTGTGTGTGTATGTGTGTGTGATATCTTATGATGCTGTTTATACCAAGACGCCATTAGTCACTTACAAGACACATAGTATTTTATTTTCAGGATCCTCCGAAAAGCTGAGAAAGTTTAATCTCCATTATTTTTAGGCACTGTCACGCTCTCTCAAGCCATGGATTTTAGTATGGTATAATGCCAAAAATGATAACACTATGGCAATTTGGGACCAATGTATGGACATCTTTAATCACTACCTACTGCACCAAATCATTCAAAGTGAGGAGAGTGAATGCCTGTAAGCATCTCTAGTTGAAATTCCAATTAGGAAGGAAAATGAAGAACCACTATTTAAACTGTTAAACTACTGCATAAACTATTAAAATTTGGAAGATTCTGAACAAAACTGGGAGAAAAATATTTCTGATAAGCTTTGGTCCTCTTGTGTATTCAGATGATACTCTACCTTCAGTGTCTTAGAAGCCCCTAGGGAAGGTAATTTTTATTATCACTGAAGGTATAGGTGAGAATCATCCAAATGAATAAACATTACATGAAAAAGACTGGTCTTAAATACTTGTTGTGTTCTTGTACTCATGCCAAAATATGACACCCCAGTATCAATTAGGATGATCACAAAAGATCTCTAGAATATGTAGCTCTCTGACATGGTTTTTAATCAAATGTCCCCAGAATTCATTTCTCATGAATCACAGAACTGAAAATTATCTCCAGCAATTGCAGAATTCATTTGCCTCCCTGTGCGACAAGCTGTATCAAAAGCATTGAAACAGAACCACCTGCCCTTTACTTTCAAACGTCCTAAGAATGTGCCGCAACTCTGCTTTGATCCTATGTTTCAATGTTTCACTGCTATTCCTAGCAGAGAAGAATTTTTCCCACACATGGATGTCTAACCTAAATCCTTCATGCTGCATTTTGCATCCATTCCTTTTCAGAATTGCTGAGTTTCTTCTTACACCTGCTCCCCATTAAAGGACTATTACGGACTTCAGGGTAATCATATCCTAGAGGGGAGAGAAGCAAAAACTACTGCAGCTGAGGGCGGTAGCACACTCTTCCACACAGATGTGTGAGTCATCAACAAATTGTGGAATCTTAGTGAGTAGCAGCACATGGGAAAGATTGTCTTTTGCGGAGGCGAACTCTGCTCTGATAGCATGTTACGAGGGAAGAGACGACAGGAGTAGAGTTAGAACTAGAGTTAACACTGGACCTATACACACACATACACATGCATGATTTATGGGCTTTAGTTGGAATGAAATAGGAATTTATAAGCTAGCAGTTGCCTTCTGTTTAAAGCACTACTTTGTTCCTGATGCTTGGATACAATTCCTAATGCCTCTGTTATCTAAGCCAGGCTCTAGTTACGGCTGCATGAAACCAGTCTAACTACCTAATTCTGCTAAGAAAACCAAACCTGTCAGTCTGGTTATTTTATGCCCTCTGGTCAGAACAATCCGTAAATGGTAGGCTTTATATATGAACTATTTTGAAAGAAGTCCGAGACGGTCTTGATTAGAAGGCTGTATTGTTTTGCCTCCTTGGGACATAAGCAATTAGCATTATCTAGTAAGTTGCTAACTCGCTATGTATGTAAATGAGCCACATCTTAGAAACTCAAATGAATCACAGACGGCAGCATCTATCCCTTCATGAAGCAGGTTAGAAATGCCGATTTTCAGATCTCCTCTCCAGATTGCTGAATCGAAATCTGCATTTATAAAAAGATCCGTAGGCACTTATGAATACATGCAATTTTGAGAAGCACTTATCTATTTAATCTCTCAGTGCCTCTATTTCCTCACCTATAAAATGGATATTAACTGGGACTTGCTTCTTACTTGCTGCAGAGCAAGAGAGGATTAACATCATAGGGGTTGTTTTTTTATCCCCCTTCCCCTTTGCCAGAAACCAGCCTCTATAAAACAGAACACTGGAGAAGTTTCGTTCATTGGCAGAGGCAATGACTGGACACTCTCTGGAAGAAGTCCGAGGATTCCTTCCTAGATAATACATCTGTCCTTCATCCAAACTTTACTTCATGGCATAATAGCTCCAGAAACAGTGGAGGAGTTCAACCGACTGCTTTTGGAGAAACGACTGAAGCTGATCCCAATGAAAACAGTTTCCCTGCTCCCTGTCTCGGCCATCAAGCACAAACACGATCACTCTGTGGGTTAAATGGGCCCGGCTTGGAGTCAGCTGCCGTGCCATCTGCAGAACAACTTGCAGACCAGAAGCCTGACTCTGGCTAAGACAAAGGCAAGAAGGCAACAGGGAAAACAGCCCACCGAGCCCTTAGCACTAGCTGCAAAGCAAGGGCCTTCCTTGGGTGGCCTCCTGGCCTGGTCCCACGTCATTTATCCTCTTGGCCTCCGTACCCTTTCACTCTTTCTGTTGCCTCTCTTCTTTCTATACTAGCACATGTCAAGATTAGAAAGGGGGTAACTCTGGAAGGGTGGACCTCAACCATCAACAACAAAAAAACAAGAGATCTAAAGAAACTACCCTCCAACAGAAGGCCCCAGAGCTTTAGAGGGAAAGGAACAGCCTCTAGCAGTGTTTGTTTTCTCTCCATCTCCCTCCCTCTGGTTCACACAACAGGACAGCAATCAAAACACAGAAGAAGAGAGAAGCAGAGGTGAGATGGGCTCGTACAGTGCCTACCCCAGTCAAGCACGGTTGCCTCCAGAAACCTCAAGAAGCAGGTTGTGTACTCAATGCTCAGAAACATTCCAGATACCCACTGGAAATTATAGTTCAAGTGAAGGTCAGAGTTGACACTACCATTTTGCCTGAAGCGTATCCTGAAACACATCTAGAGGAAGCGTTGTCTTTGGGGGTTCAAAGGTTATGGAGGTAGTGTGAGTCCTCCTATGTGTCATCTCTAAGTTGGGATTTTCCACTCGGATTTGAGCTCTTAAGTTTCTTCCAATATGACATATGGGAAGCTTCCATCACCTTTTTTTGGTGCTAAATAGCATCCCCAGCCTCCAACCTCCCACCCAAGGCAGCTTATCACATCCTTGGACAGACCTGCAGGTTACTAGAAGCCATGCAGCACTCACTGGGCCATCTTCCCCCATGCTTGCAACAATCTATAAAGGATGCTGTGGAGACAGAAACTGAGGCTCAGAGAGGTTAGTTTGGTTATTTCACATGCTCCCCGAAACAACAACAAAAAAGAGAATGCATGCACCCAGATCCGGCAAGCTCCAAACCATGCTATCTCCTAAGAAAGACAAAAGGTTCTCCCCCTCAGCTTCAGTGGTAAACTTTCTCATTCATTCATTTCTTCTGCATGCCTCCCTACACCAGCTGATTCAGGGCAAGCTGCAGGATCAACTCTGATTTCTTCCTTTGCTCTCTCAGAATAGGCAGGAGAGCACGGTATTTACAAGTATGAGCTATGGAGAGAAAAAAAAGCTTGAGTCTGAACCCCAAATCATTCACACACTAGCTGTAGAATTTTACACTTCACCTCTCTGTACCTGACCCACACCCATGAAGTTGCCATAGTACCACTTTATCTCATGAGGATAAGATACAAAAACATACAGGGGCACTAGGGTGGCTCAGTCAGTTAAGCATCTGACTCTTGGTTTTGGCTCAGGTCATGATCTCACAGTTGTGAGATCCAGCCCTGTGTCAAGCTCTGTGTTATCAGCTCAGGATTCCCTCTTTCCCTCTCTCTCTCCCCCTCCCGGGCTCACTTGTGGTCTCTGTCTCAAAATGAACTTTAAAAAAAGATATCCAAACATATATAATCTAAGTATATTCCAAGCTTAAAATCTAAAACAACACCCAGCACAAAGAATTTATGTAATAAATGATAACTGTTCTCCTTCTCTTCCTCTTCTTCAAAATGCAAAGACTGTCGTGGTATTCAGGGAGCAAGGGAAAGCCCTCATTATAGTTCAGGATACCACACAAAGCACAACACGGAGGCCACTGGCTCTGTGGCTCGTACATCGGATCTGTCCCACTCCACCTTTAGTTCTCAGTGGACTTAAGACAAAAGGGATCTAATGCATTCCTGGCAGGTTTTCAAAGCATGGCAGAAGTGAGTCGGGTTTATAAGATTAATTCTTTTCTCTCCAGGCAATGGGTCAAATCAGAACCTTCACTCAACCAACCTGGTGGATAATCTCCTTTTATTACTTTCAATCAAACTAAGTGTCTGCAATCTGTACAATGGCCACTAATTTACTGGGAAAAAATAATTTGTGGAGTATGATTATAAAAAAGATGAGATAGAATACAAAGTCCCGACTGGACAAGCATTCTGCAAGTTTGCTCCTATCTCAATGCAGAGAAAGCCCCTATGACCCAAAATGCATTAAGGACATACAGCTGTTCTACTAAACCAAAAATCAAAGAAAGAAATGAACATTGTTCACAGATCAGTTCCTTATTTAAATAATGGAAACAGCCTATCAGTTAAATTCAGACCCTTTGTTATACTCACATGGAGTGATCCTTTGCTTGTACAAGTTTAACATGAAAAGGTTTTATTGTGTGAAAATGAAAACCTTTTTTTAAAGGTAATAAAATTCTAGTTACATAACTAGACAACATCACAAAGCTGTCTGGATTGTGGACACCACTCTCTTCCTGTGATGTATAATAAGGCATGGGGTTCTTCTTCCTTTGATTAATTTCAGAATATTGCACAGAACCTGAATAATCCCTAAGACAGCAAAGGAGAGAAGGAGAGGCGATGGGCAATGATAGAAGTGTGGTAATGGAGCAGAGACTGTGTTTCATCTGCTGTAAAAAGGCACCCCCGCCCCCGCAAACTAATTTCATTTTGGCAAGTACTAACCACAATAAGGGTCAACATTCGAAAATGTCCTTTGGCTCTGGAGCTTCAATTATATGCACCGAGGCTGAGCAATGCAAAACAAAAACTATGAGACGTCGCCATGACTGTGATCAGATATATAACATAGCCTGAAAGTGCACATTTCCCTTTTTTCAAATCACAGCAGCCATTATTTATACAAGTACTGAATATGGAAAAGGCTCTGACAAATTTACAGTGTTGTTTGGATGGATGAGGATGGCGGATGATGGATGAGGGAGACAGAGGATTCCCTTATTAAAGCATCAAATTCTTCCCTAAATATCAAATAGACATCTTAGCCACAACGGCACTGCTTCACACTCAAAATGAGATAAACTGAATATGCTATATGTTTTTCTTTAATAGAAAAAGGCAGGATCTTCTCCTAATAAATATTGCTAATTTGTACAATGGCATTAAGTACCTTTCCTTTTCTGCATAATGTGGACTTCAACATATATGCCGATCAAACAAGAATAGACGTGACAATTCACAAATATGCATGAATTCTTGCAAAAAGTGAGCAGCAGCAATCTCAAGCACATTATTCTAAAATTTTAGTAAATAATTTCAGTGTATATAATCTTCCAAATGTATTTTTGGTGCCTTTCTTGACAGGACAGTAGCTCTAAAGGGAAACTCACCATTCACTGTATAATTTTTTTTAATACTGTACCCAGATAACAATATGTAGCAAGTCAGAAGCACTGCAGCACCCACTAGTGGACATTCTGGGATCACAGCTGCATCCTGTCTCCGCAGAGTAAAAAAAGAGTATAAAATAAAAAGCAGATGCTTTAAAAACCATTTACATGACCATTCACTTCTTATTTTATCTGCAATGATGAGAGAGACATGAGCAAAGAGAAAAACTTTCTTCTGCAAGCCTCAACTTTTCCTTCATCTGCTCCTACTGCAAAGTCAACTGCACAGAGAGCAACAAATTTGGTGGTACTCAAGATAACTTTTTAAATTAATAAAATGGACTGTGTCTAATGAATACTGCCCCAACAGAGTTAAAATCTAACATGTGAAAGTTTTTTCTCAAATAAAAAGAAATGCCTCTTTACAATTTCAGCCAATCCTACCCCCAAATTACTCCTGGTCTGTTGCAAATTGTTAGCCCAATTGTTAGCCTTTTTTAGTAGTAACAGATCTTGTCTACTCAGAGCCTGTAATGACATCACTGGGAATGGGTCCTTCAGCATTAGCACAATGTAGTATGTAATCCAACAGCAATCCCATCATGATTTACTAGGCAACAATGTTTACATATTGCAGGTGCTACCAGTTCTTTTCTTTTTTAATGAAAAACAAGCCTCATTCTGTATTTTCATGTTTCTGCTTAAGGAGTGGTTAAGTCCCATAAAAACCTATCTTTGACAGATAAACCAAAAGTTATTAGTTTAACTTGATTTCTGAGTAATTCCTAGATATTTAAGTACCTACATTAAATTTGTTTGAAAAGAAGTATGAGACAACATCAATAAAACTTCATTCATAAAACCGTACAATGCAAGGTACATAATTCAAGTTAACCCAAGACATCTTAGCATGAGCGTGTTGGAAGAACTAAACACAAGCCATGGAAACCAAGGCTATAAGATAACTGTTTTGAAGATTCTAGAAGCACCTAGACCTGTAAGTAGACATATGTGAACTGGAGATATTACAGTTTACCAGCAAATCATCTGGGTTTTAATGATGATGTTATCTGATAGACCACTTCAATGGGAGGAATCTACATTACCAAGAATGCATGACGAATAATTAAGGGCACAGCCAGAAAGTTCACTTCTCAGTTCTAGTTCTCTCTGTGGTTAAACCTTTCCCACCAGGCCCTGTCCCCAGCAGCTTCCAAACTCATCTGTGGCCCACAAGGAGATGCCACCTGACTGTAGTAAAAGGTACCATGGGGGCAAAAATAGAAACGGGTTGGGGGGAAGCTCTTCTAAGAAAAGATCTTTCAGGAAACGGAAGGAGATCATGTTTAAAATTGGTTTTGCTTTGCTTTGCTTGATAAAGAGGTAATTATTTGGATCAAACACTAGCATAATCCACTTCTCCCTCAGCTAAGAGCAGCCAGAGCAGTGACAGGACAGCGACAGGGGAGGCAGCAGCGTGGATCTGCCTCCTCTCTGCTTTGCCTTTAGTTCCTGAGTCAGAGCAATTAACTAGTCAAACAATTTCACAGGCTGTCGGTAGAGAATATGGCAAAGGAAATAACAAAACACATGTGAGGGATGGGGGAGTAAATATATATCTCAGTATCATTCCCAAAATGCCATTCCCAAATGCAACATGAGTTCTTTGAAGAAACAAAAACAAGCTGTAAATGAACTATGATTAATAACAATAAACTGGCCTTCTTGCCATCAAGAGAAACCCCAATGGGGTTTCCACGAAGTGGATCCAATTTTACCTCAGCATCAGGTTGCAATATGGGCACCAAAAGTAAGACTTTTTTACTTAAAACAAAACCCTGATGCCCCCTTCTTTTCAAAGGCCTAAGTTATGTGAGTATATTTATAATCAGTGAGAACTCTTTGGCTAACGTATGTATGGCATAGTTTTTTAAATACAGTTCAAGGATATTTTACTGATCAGACTGTTTGCCACTGTCAGTCTCCCTTCCTTAGCTAACCTCTGTTTTCAAGCCCTTCCCCAAAGATAGATTTTCTTGGGATGTCTCTCTGTACCATATGCCAAAATAAAGATAATTGCTTTAAGTAATGCCCTAAGGACTATTCCTGGAACGGTCTTCCATGGAATACTATTGACAGTGATATTTTCCAGGTTATCTCTGGAAAAAAACAAGAGTTTGACAAACGAGTGGATTTGGAAAATACTGACTTAATAAGATTAAAGAGTTTTCTTTCTACAAATATTTTAAGAAACTTCAATACACCAATAGATACCACGAATCTCTAATAAGTTTGAGTATGTCCCAGGAAGCTCACTTCAAGATAAAGTACACAAAGGAAAATACCAACTCAAATCCGAGATGGTTCAGTACAATCCGAATAATACGATGGTGATGTTGGAGCAACAGGTAACCTCCAAGAAGCATAGCACAATTCTCAAAACTTTACTGACTTTAACTCTTTTACTCCTCAAAACAACCCCCCGAGGCTCCCCCCTTAACATACAAAGAAAACAAGGTATGGGTAAGTTAAGCACCTTTCCCAAGCTAGCAAGTGGTGGGGGTGTGATGTGAACCCAAGAAGTTTGGAGACAATGTTTCAAGGAATGGCACATTGCCATTAGAACACAGAAAGCAAATGCACCCAGAAAATAACTGTACACTCACAATGTGTACACACTTTCCTCAGACCTGCTGCCTGGGTCTCAGCCTCCAATTCCTCATCTTCTACCCAGCCCCCCTCACAGTAGCGAGATTCCAGCAGTGAATGGACTGACTAGAAGGGTGGGCAGGAATCCCCATATCCAGAGTGCCCTCGTCCATGAGTTGCCAGAGCTGCTCTATCCTCATCACTGACCGGGAGACTCTTCACTGGGCTGAGGACACAGGTGGGCACCAGAGGAGCAAGCACGCACTTCTAGAAAAACATTCTGACACATCCACATACAGAGATACCAGAAGAGAGATGCCTGAAGACTGAATGAAAGACTTGAGTTTGTGGAGAGTTATACCTTGTTCATGGACAGCAAGACTTTATTTCAAGATAGTAATTGACCTTAAAGCAATCTAAGAATTAAATACAATGCCAATCAAAACCCGTAGCAGGGCATTTCTTAGCAGATGACCAGCTGACCCTTAAACTCACATGGAAGCCAAAAGTCAAGAAATAGGCAAGGCAATTTTTCGAAAGAAGAATTAATAAGGGAGGGAGTCTCAGTCACCAGATAACAAAGCTTATCCCAATGCTACAGTAATTACAACCATCTAGTATGAACATATAGATAGACATGGAAAACTTGCAACAGTCTCATACATGCATAGGAACTTGGCATATGACAGAATGCACTGCGAATCGATGGAAGAAATGATGGACTTTTCAACAAATCCTATTAGGACAATCAACCAGCCATTTAGAAAAATAGAAAATTAGATCACCTTCTCCTCCAATGGGGAAATATACTGCACATAGCTTACATACTTAAACATGAGAAGGCAAAATCACCAAACTCAACAATCAAACATGGAAGAACAGCTTTCTGGCATCCCAGTGGAGAAGAATTTCTTAAACAACACGCAAAATATAGAAACCATAAAGGAAAAGGCTGAGAACTTTGGTTGTACAAAAATTTTAAAATTCTGTATGACAAAATGCACAAAGCACAAAGTGAAAAGAAAAATCACACAGCAGATGGAGATATTTTCCACACATATAATTAACACAATATTCTGATCAGAACATATAAGAATTTCTACACATTTAGAAGAAAAAAAACTTGATAGAAAAAAATGGACAGAGAAAATGAACAGGAAATAAACATGAGAACTCCAAATGAACAGTACATTTATGAAAAGATGTTGAAACTTGCCAGTAATCACAAATATGCAAATTAAAACAATACTAAAATGTCATCTTAACCCTATTAAATTCAGTATTGAGTAGAACACTATAGAACATATCAAATAAAAAAGTTATTTCTAAAAGCTTAAACAGATAAATCTCAAACCTATAATGTTGAACAAAAGATAGGAATTTATGTATATTCAAAAGAATATATTATTTCTATACATAAATAAAAATATGTATTTGAAACAGTAACAAAAATGTCCTTGGAAAGGATATAAACAAAAATAGAATAGTGGTTACCTCTAGGAAAGGAAAGAATAAATGTAGGTATCTTTAATGTCCTATTTTTTTTAAGTGAAAAAATAAAAACGGCAAATACCTGTTAAAGCTAGGTGGTGGAGAATGAGTATTATTTTTGTATTTTATTTGAAATAGTTCACAGGGCACCTGTGTGGCTCAATCAGGTGAGCATCTGACTTTGTCTCAGGTCATTATCTCATGGTTCGTGGGTTTGAGCTCCATGTCGGACTTTGCACTGACAGTGCAGAGCCTGTTTGGGATTCTCTCTCTCCCTCTCTCTCTGCCCCTTCCCAGCTTGTGTTCTCTCTCTCAAGAATAAACATTAAAAAACTGAAATATCTCAGAATTATAAATCTTAAAACATTTTGAAGACTCAAGAAAACATGGTCAACACAATTATCTGTCCATTAGGCTGACCAAGAGGTTTTGATCTTGCAGTCTTAGCACCTAAAAAAATTAAGCTGCTCGAACGACCAACAGTAAACAGTCTCTCACTAAAACATCTTGGGATTTGATGACTGTAGGTTGTAATAGGGATCTGTATTTCTAAGAGGTATTCTAGAACTCTACAATGAAGGGGACCAAGTGGAAAGAAAGCAAGGACCCTAGTAAGAGGATGAGCAAGAATGAGAGAAGGATCTCTGTGAACTCGGCAACCTCGTGAATGATGTCTTGTCTGGACCCCAAAACTGCTTTGTTTCAAGCCACAAACTAACTATGTGTTAATGGACATGTGACTTAAGCTCTTTGAGCCTCAATTCTCTTATCCAGCAAACAGCAGAGGAGGCGGCAATAAAGGGTTCATACAAACTTATTGCACAAATTTAAATATATGCTAATATGTGTGATGGTGCTTATGGCAAACTCTTTTTACCAAAGATGGGTAGCAACAATATATCCCATCCCAGCTGTTATTCTAACAACGTGGCGTTGACACTCCTCCACAGACAGTCGGCAAACAGCTTCTGCCTTTATTCTCTGTCGTGCACACTCACCCTTGGGATTCAGCCATCATGTTGTGAGGAAGACAAACACCACATGCAGACATCATATGCAGATGTTCTGGCCACAGCCCCTGCTGAGGTCCTGACACATCGACCACCAGACATGTGAATGAGTGAGTGTTCCCGTTGCCAGCTGTCCAGCCATCCCAACCAACACTGACCGAAGCAGAAAGGAGCTGTCCTCATGAAGCCCTGCCAGTAGTGTAGGTTCATGACCAGAATGAACGTTACCATTCTTATAAGACCCTAAGCACCAAGGTGTCTCATTTCATCATCATTATTAATATTATCCTCATGGGCAAAACAAGCGGGATATCCTGTGCCAATGGACTATTACCTCATGTTTCTTCTTAAAACAACACCCTTTTTGAAATTTAAGGATGCTTGCTAAAATTGTTAGAACAAAGTTTTCATGTCAAGTGTTTTTGTCTTATTAATATCTTACTATATCTCTTAACTATTGGCATATTCTTTTTAATAACCACATCTTTAATATAATATTTAAATAACTAGAATACATATTACAATGTGTTAGAATACATAATGGTTAAAATGAAAGACTATGTTTGGTGTAAGCCACTTGAAACCATCATGAATCACTGTGGTATACAATACTGGCTGACCACAAAGATAAGGGCTCATTTATCTCCAAAAATCTAGGGACCATATCCTGAGTGAATCACTTCTTCTCTGTTAAAGAATACATTTTACTTTACAAACTACTTTTAATCCAGAAGTATACTTTCTTGGGATATCAAAGGAGCCAATGGCAGAAAGGCTACAAAAGAGGAAGAAGATTCTAGAGGGGGCCTCAAGACAACAAATGGAGTAAAATTACTAATAATCTGGTACCCATGCCAGGAATTCGTCCAGGAAGTGGAGGATCCGGATTTCTTTTCCCCAGAAATCAGAGTTTCTCAACAGTGGCACTACTGACATTTTGAACCAGATAATACTCTAGTGGGGACAGGGTAGTGCTGGCCAGGACTCCATGAGGTGTTTACCAGCATCCCTGGCCTATATTCATTAGATACCAACAGCATTTCCCTCCCCTAACTATGACAACCAAAATGTTTGCACTGAGGTGGCAAAACCCTCCCCAATGACAATCATTGACTTCAAGTAAAAGTTGGAGGGTTATGTTCAGAGACCCACACACGGCCCTGCACCAAACATGTACAAAAAAAACTTGTGATGGTGATGATGATGATGTTTTATTTCTTCTTTCCTCACTCACAGATCCTTTTAGCATCTTTTCTAAATAGGACAAAGGCAGTGTTTAATGGGAGTCTTGTGTTTTCAGGGTTTTTTAAGCCACTTAGCCCGTCGTTAATAAGCATAGCAGAAAGAAAATAACCACTGGATTATAGGCAGATATGTTCACAACTGCATATAAAGTGTTCATTGTATCACATCCAGCATCAATGATTCACTGTAGATTGAATAAAGTGTAACAAAACACACGGGTTCTTCACAGTTCTTATCTCAATTTACCACTTATTGGCTGTTGTTTGACGGAATTTTTGATGGGGAATAGGGTTTCATGGCTACAGTTAAGCAATATTTTTCAAGGAGATGGGAATAACCACTTCCAAAGGTACAGGCACCACTTTCAAATCGTGTATTCAAGGGGGAAATTGGAAATGACATTTAATAAGAGAAGATCATGCCTCAAAAAATGCCTGGTTCAGAATCGACAGGGTCTGGGCTGCCCAGAGTCCTGAACTTTGGACCATATTGTCAGCCCAGGGGGCCACAACAGGCATGGCAGCAAAATCTATTGACCTCAGTACCCTGCAGCTAAGTGGCAATGCACAACACTGGTGAGCATGTCGATGATTCTACGAGCCAACGCTCAGTGAGTACTTGATACGTGCCAGACACAATACCACACATTTCACTCATATTTTCTTTTTTAATCCTCACAACCCCATGAGTAGGTGCTACTATCACCCCTTTTTCACAGACTACGAAACCGAGGCTTCCAGTGCTACTGTAACTTGTCCGACATCACGTTAATACATAACGAAGCCAGCTCTTGGATCACTGTCTGTACAAACACAAAGATGAACACTACTAAGTCCTACGTCAGAGTCTTCCTGTTACCATAACAGACAGCGCCACCTTCAACCTCTAGCCCTCAAACCCAATCATCCAGCTCTTTATGTACCTTT
This sequence comes from Paguma larvata, assembly GCA_030068075.1. Classification (NCBI taxonomy): domain Eukaryota; kingdom Metazoa; phylum Chordata; class Mammalia; order Carnivora; family Viverridae; genus Paguma; species Paguma larvata. Next base: position 44,577,224 of record CM057841.1, read on the forward strand.
TATGTGGGTAAACCAACACTGGGCATTTGAAATAGCATTTATAGGTACACATGTATGTGCGTGCATACATGTGTATATATACACACACACGTTGACCTACAACAGTGAGTTGAAGTTTTCCTCTTCTCCTAGATCTGAGGTCAGCACATGTTTCCCGTAAACGCCAGACGGTACATACTTTAAGTTTCGGGAGCCATATAGTCTTGGTCGCAACCACTCCAATGTTCCCATCACAGTGCAAAGGTATCCATAGACAACATAAAAACATGAGAGCAGCTCAGTTCCAGTAAGACTCCATTTGCACACACATGCAATGGGCTATAGTCCACCCACTTGTGGACTGTCCCAGGCCAGTACCTCTCAAAGTGCAGCCACAGATCAGAATTGCTTGGGCTACTTGTATAAATTACAGATTCCTGGGCTGCATTCCAGGCACACTGAATCACATCTCTTTTTTTTTTTTTTTTAACAAGTCCCCTGGGTGATTCTGGAAATACAAATTTTTAGGACCGTTTATAAACTGAGTTTTTTCCTATATTCATAAAAGTTGTCATCCCAGCTATCAAAGATAGAACGTCTATCAGTGGAAAAGCAAGACAAGTTATACAGACCCAAGAAAGGAAAAGTGGCTGCTTGTCACGTCTCCCCATCTCTACCAAGATGTCAAAACTCTGACCCGTCACCACGATTCTCTTAGCTGGAAGACATCCTCTGGTTTTACTTTGGATTAAAAAAAAAGAATATCCTAAACCAAAAGCAAACAAAAACCAAACAACATGACAACAAAAAAGTTTTGTTCCCAGAGGAATTGCACTGATATTCCAATCAATTTGTTGCACACACACACACACACAAAAAGCATTTTTGAACGGTGGATACCTCGTTTTAAATCTGAAAATTCAGTTGTGCTAAAAATGCTTTTATGTTATTGAGGGAAAATCAGCACTGAGTCTTCAGAAATAAGAGGGATGGAACAATAAGTGAATTTGTACAGAATTCACCAATACACATACTGCCTGCTTCATGAATACATGAATGCAACCTGTTTTATCTTTTCTTGTTTCAGAACTAAAGGTATTCACATAAATCTGGATCTCCTTTTCTTTGGGGAATTAAGGCTGGCACCATCAGTCTCTGCCTTTACCTGTATCAGCATGGGGGAGAAAAGGCCAACCCTCCACTGTCTTTCGACAAAGGACTGAAAAAAGTGAACAGGAGTGGAGAGAAATGAATACTAAGGCACATGCTGCAACAGCGATGACCAGGTCACCATCCACCTGGGATAACGCCCCTCTCCAGCTGACAGCCACCAGTGATCTGGTTTCAGTCGCCAGCACCCCAAACTTATTAACTGACTCTGATCTTCTCTCTGTCTAATGCCAGGAGCCTCCCCCACCCCACCTTGCATCATAAGACTTTAGTTTATAGACCCCTTTGCTTCATCTCACTTTTTGTACCTTTTCTCTGATCCTACTCCACCAATGACCCAAGTGCCTCCAAAGGCACAACCCTACCAGTGGCAATGGCGGTCCCCCTCTGACAGCTGGGATGTCCGGGCCTGGTTGTAAAGCCTGCCTCAGTACCACCACCAGGGGCCCAGTGGACTGAAACCTGTCTACATATCAAACAGAAGTTGGCTTCTACTGCTTCCTTTTTTTCTCCCACTACTTTGTATCCCATGGCCACCACGGTTATTTTGAAAGCATATTTTAGAGCTGGGTGATGACATTTAAATAAAGTAATCTCAATGAGGAGTTAGGGATTAATAAAACTGAAGCACAGGGCCCACAGGTAGCACAGTTGTAACAATTGGGGTTAAACCAGCACTGACGCATTTTTATTTAAGTGAATCATGTCTTGCGTCTACACTGGCAAGTAAAGCAGGCCCCTTCAGAGTTGAACTGAACCTGATCTTGGCTCTGTGGAATGGGGAGCCAGTTCATTAACCTCTATGGTCCCAGACCATCTGAGCTCTGAGGGCCTTTTCAATTCTACTAGGCAGGCCCGGGTCTGAGGAGACATGTTTCCCTTACAACTGGCTTTGCTGGAAAATTTCCCCCAAAATATTTAAGTTTGGTTGTTGGTTGTTTTTTTTTTTTAATGCAAATAAATGCTAAAGCAGATATAGGGAACAAGATATTCAGCTGAATATCTTAGTAGAAGGAGCTCGATTATTCTTCAGTCTTTTATAGAACTGTAACTTGAACATTATCCCCAACTGCCACGTCTCCAGCATATCTAATTTTAATTGATAATGATTTCTTTTTAAATAGACACTGCAATTTTTACTAAATGTTTCAGGATAAAATTGAATACTTTTTGTAAGATTAAAAAGGTCAGGTTGTTTCTATACTGGTAAGAGAAGTGATGATCTTTAAAGAGCGATTAGAGCAATGCTGATGTCCCCCAAGCGATCTGATGGTTCTACTATTGGGGCTCCATAAGCATCAGAGTCCCAGGGACACATCAGCAAAACCACCAGAGATTTACAACCATAAATAGATGCGAAATCATTATTCATTGCCACAGAGGGCCTTACGTGTATTTACTGTGTCACAACCACATAATAAAATTTGGTGTTATAAAAAGAAAAGCAGTAGAGAAAAACCAATCGTAAGTCAACATGTATTTATAGAATACCTACCATCAAGTGTTGTGCTACATGTGGACTGCATATAAAATCCCAGTCTTTGCCTTCAGGAAGCTTCTGATTTAGTTGGGACGGCAGGACAAATTCCCACAAAATAATACAAGAGAGCATACAATCAAACACTAACTGAGATTTTGTAGACGCTGCACCAAACTAATTCTTCAAGGAACGAAATGAAAGGCAGTTCTGCTTGCTTTGCAGATTTGGCTGAAACCAAATTTTAGCACCATGGAGACTCCTTTCCATTGTCCATCTTTTCAAGCAGCTGCATTTCCAAAGAAAGGATCCTGCTTTCCCCCAAACCCGGGGCTACATGCAAAAATAAGCAAAAAACCACCAGATCAAATCATTCATACTAGCAAATAATTTTTGCTAGTATAATCCAAAGACTAGCTTATCTAACAACCTTTTAGAAAATCCATTTTGGCCTATACATTAGTGATAAGACATGAAATTAAGGGGATAAAAAGGAAAATAATGATCCTCCCACTGGTCTTCTGAACTTACACTTTTTAACTTTCTTTGAATCCAAACTCATTTGAGCATTTAAAACAGAAGACGAAATTATTTACTTGGTCCTTTAATATTTCACAACGCCGTGTGATTCCTGTTCCTAACCCTTCTATTTCCATAAGCCTTCTCTTTGTAAATAAATTTAATATGTGGTGAAAAAACTATGTCAAATAAGTAATATTTATTTAGCACTTTCATGGATATTTTCTCACTTAAACTTCAAATCTGTAACATATGCCAATCCACCTTTTCTAAACTGGAGGAAGAACCAACAGAAACAAAAACTAATGTTTACTGCAAGTCCTCTGTTCTAGACCTGCACGTCGATTGCAATGGATATTTTAATTTTAATTTTAATTAATAAGGACTTAATATAATTAAAACTTCAGTTTGTCACCTTGGCCACATCTCAAGTGCTCAATAGCCACAGTGCCTAATGGACACTACCCTAATGTCCATTAGAAGCTACCCCTAATGGACAATGCAGGTACAGAAGATTTCATTTCTATCATTGCACAGAATTCTATGGACAGAACATCTATTACTTCATTTAAATATCCCAACAATTACCTGCAGATACTATTATTATTCCCATTTTATTGATGAATAAGTCTACGTGCAGTGGCTTAGCCAAGGGGAGATGGAGCTCAATGACAGAAATATTCCACTGTCCAAGATGGCAGCCACTAGCCCATGTGGCCATTGACCACTTAAAATGTAGTAAGCATGATTGAAAAACTAAATTTTAATATAATTTTAAGTAATTTATGTATCGATAACCACATGGGGTAGAAGCTACCATCTTGGATGGCTCACATCTAGCCCCATAGCTCCATCCTTAACTCACACTGTATTTAATGCCTCAGCCCTCACATCATTGCTGCTAGCAACAACACAGGAATGAAGATTCAAGGTGGAGAAATGAAAGAAAAAGGATGGACCCTATTCGAACGGTAGCTTGACAAAAGGTTGCTTGAAGCTGAGCCTTCTTTTGGTCTCAATCCCTAAAGCAAGCTATGTTCGAGGGGCTCATGGGGAAGGGAGGATTAAATCTAGCATGGAATCTATTTTCAACATGTCCTTGATATTCTGGTATTACCTCTTTGCATGAGAGCCAATAAAAGTATACGTGGCATATGTTTTCCACAGGATGCAATTTTTATAGAGCAACCAGATAAATTACAACATGGGTCAGGCCACAATTCTTCAGTGTGCCCAGAGGATCAGGTTGGGGCGGGGGGTGGGGGGTGTGGGTGGAGGGGAGGTAGTGGCCTAGACACATACCTCAATGGCAGTCTGGAAAAGGGAAGAGATGGACTGGCCTCCATTCTACAGACAGTTTCCCCTCAACCTGAAACCTTTGCTTTACTATGTATTAAGGTGTCTGGAACAGCCTGTTTGGCTTCCCTTGGGTTGTTTGTTTTGCTATCAGCTTTTTATCTGCTTCGCTTTTCATGTGATTCTACGAGAAGATCTTGCCACGGAACATTTAACAAGAAGAGGAAGCAAGCCCAAAAATTTCCATTTACACCCAAAATTATTGCACGTTTCCAGAGGCCTAAGAGTGGGCCTTCCTCGAAGTTTTACGATGGGATTGTGATTTCAACGATCCCTCCAAATAGATATTCTGTCTCTATTCAGAAAATGCAATTCTAGAAACCTGTATCAAACTCTAATGATAGCTTACACTCTTTGCAGCTGAAAGAACAGAGTGGTAGCTGGTAGAACCGAGTGGCACGGGCTGCTCTGTGATGTAACCGGGAACCTGCTGCAGCTGCTCCGGCCTGTTCTCAGTTCCTCTCGGAATTCACTTCCAACAAGACTGTTGGGAGAGAAAATCACAGCCATCGTTTTTAATTTCAAGCACAGCGATGTTTAAATCATCCCAGAGTTCCTTCCAGACTTAGGAGATAAATTACCAGGTCACTGAGATGGCCCCATCTTTGGTGAAACAGGTAGGCTTTGCCCCAGAGCTCTGGCATAAACTACACTCTGGTTTGGCCAATTCTAAAGAATAAACATAGCAATGACATCTTTTACAAACCTGCCTCACTTCTACATCAAGAAACCCTTCTCAAAGCCAAGATTAAAACAGTTAAATACAGTGACCTATCTTGAATGGCATATGTCTAAGTTGAACAGATCAGGAGAAAAAAAAATAATAAAGGCTTCTTCTCCAATCCTCCCAGCCTATTACTTTTCAATAGATGCACACACACACAAAGGGTTTTCTGAATGTAGGAAAACAAGTTTATAATTACATAATTATGCAGACACACCACAATTTTTCTTTTATGTTACCTTTATCTTTAAAAGGCAACAGACAGGGCTGTACTAAAAAGCAATAAAGCATGGGTAATTTAATACCAAATTACATCCATATTGAAAAGTTTACATGCAGTTGAGAGCAGGCAGAGGTCAGCTTTTCAACAGGACTGTCTTTAATTGTGGCCATCAGTTTTAGCAATCCCGATCTCTGGATCAAAGACAGATATAATGGGCTTCCTCAACGCTGAATAGTGAAAGCAGACAGCAGGAATGGCGCTATCTGGCACCCAGAGGTCATAAAAAAAATTGCCAGAAAGGGAATGTGTCTCATTGTAAAATTATATATCTAAGATAAAATATATATTTGTAAAATCATTCTCCCTAGCCCAGTTTCCAATGAGCTACTTTAAGATTTTTTTTTTTGTCACTTACAGGTGCTAGGTTTTCCCTGCTTTTCCTCTAACAAATGTGCAACCTTTGCGTAAATCTTTATTAATTTTTTCAGTTGCTTTCGATCATGATTTTCTCTAACCTGCAAGGCAATTCCTCTTTCCTTGAGGAAGGGCTCTGTGAGCTGAAACTGGTTTTTCTTCCCCCGCTCTTTTCCCCCCTAAATCAAATGAGGAGTAAATTATCAGCAAATCAGATAGAAACAAGTTTCCTGGATCTGCAGATCCTTTCTACAAATGAAGCAATTTCATCTCTGCTGGCTCTGGGGTTGGGGGAGTAGCATGGGAGGGGGGGAATTTAAGTAGCCATGGGGGACCAGAACGGAGATGCTAGCTGGCGAAGCATCCCCACGTTTGCATGCGCAGACCACTCAAATCTGCACCAAGAGACTACTTGCGAGAATCCATCTTTTTTCACTTAACAAGATACAAAATATAAAACACATTTGCCTCTTATTAAACCTCTCCTGTAAGTGGTTCCAGGTCCACCATTTTTAAAGGGAGGAGAGGGGAGCTGAGACCCCCTTGGGAATTTCAGTGGAGTGACTGGAGATGAGGTACAGGCTGTGAGCCTTTATTACTTTAATTTTATTTTTTTTTCTAAAAGCACAGAAGGAATAACATTTTAAATCATTAGCATTTGCTTTAAGTAGTTATTTCTTCCAACTGTAAGAATCCCAGCTCCCAGCCCCCTTCCCCATTAGCACCACTCCCAGATCCTGCACACAACTGCCCAGATGGAATTTCCCTCCACCGCTTAAATCTGGAAGGTGCTTTTAAAGAATTTCAGGCTCTAAATCGAGGCAGCCATGGAAGAAACTGTAATCACAATTTCTCCTTCAAGCTTGGAGAATACGATTCTTGTATTTATGGCACCTGAAACTGAAAGTTGACAGGCATCTCAAAATTATTTCAGGGGCAGCAGCTACTGTTATGATAGAAGATGGTCTTCTCTGTTAAAAAAACAGAGTTCACAGTATTTCCTATTCAACTCGAAATTCTTTGTGAGAGTGACATGGAGGGCGCTTTTAAGTGGTGAAGTGCAAAACCTAAGTTTTTTTAGAAATGGAATAAAATCAACTACCTTTTTTAATTTGATTTATAGTTTCTATCAAGGGAGCAGCAAAGGTGATGAAATTTATGAAACCAGGAAAAGAAACTCAGTTCTGTGCTCTCTCAAGTTCAAAATGGCAGGAGGCCATATTCAGGCACAGAAATGTTGATTGGAAGGTTTAAGATCTCCTTTTGTGAGTTAGTTGGTTGCTTTGCTATTCAAAGACTAGAATAGATAAAATAAATCACTGGTTATTTCTGCATTTTGACTTTGCTCTACCGAAGGAGAGATCCCACTTGAGGTAAGGTCCGTTTCACAATCTGTAAAAGGCATGTACCGAAAGTGGCAGGTGACCAGGAAGGTCTTTAGTTCCAGTACAGTCTGGAGGTCTCCTGCCACTCACTTATTCTGTGCTCTATGAAGGACTGACAGACTAAGCCAGAATTCTGTAACATGTCCGGGGGATAGATAAGCTCTGTGATTTCAGACAGCAATAATCTGACCCAACAGTCAACAGGGGATTGGGGCGATATTTTACTCACAGCAAGATGTAACTAATGCGTCCGTGCCCAGGACTCCACCCAGACCTCCATGCAGGCTTCCAGGGTCACCTTCCTTGCTAGTCACTCGCCTTCAATACTGTATGACAGAGAGTTGGTGGATGGCTCTGCCCTTGCCTGCTCGTTCTCATCGGCATTAGAGCTTGTTTGTTAGGCACCAACAGGGCACCCAGCACTGTCCAATATATTGTTGCAGCCACAGGGCCTAAAGCAAGGAATATCTTCCATCTACCTCAAAGAGAATTAATGGCATTCCTGTTGGAAGCAGTGAAGGCGCTAATAAAAAGCTCCAAGTGTTAGTACAAATGCAAGACTTCTTGCTTATTCGAGGTGTTAAAATAAAAAATTGTAATTATTGAGGGATCCCAAAAGGGAAAAGGGAAATAGTTTCCTGTAACAGAAGGAAGACTAACTTTCTGTTATGATTTAACAGAACTGAAGGGAAATGGGATACAAGAACAAAGGATCAAGATGCCTGCTTAAGGACACAAGAGCAGATGCCACAAACCTACAAAATGGAGATTAACAGCCTTCCTTTGTGTCAGAGACACCCAGTTTCCAATTGGAGAGGGCATGCCAGGTAGATGAAACCTGTCCAGAGAGACACAAATCAAACCCTACATACTGAAAATGAAGGGCTATTTTTTTTAATACTCGTTTCATATTTCAAATGACTTGGGACATTTTCAGTAGAAATCAAGTATTCAAAAATTTAAAAAATAATGCACAATACAAATTTTTAATCTCGGTGTCATCACTAACTCTTGGACCCCTCAGTACTTCCCTTTCTTCATACTGAGAACTGAATGAGATCATGAAGAACTACTGCATGGTGATATCAAGGGACAAGATCCAATGAACATGACCAGGACATGGCTTAAATATAAAGGATAAACAAGACAATGAATGAAGAACACATGAGTTCTACATGCACAATACAGGCTGGGGATGCATTTTGGTTAACTCAACACTAAGTCTTTGGTTACCACTTTGATGGGAGGCCGTATTAGATTAAACATGGTCTTTAAAAATTTTTTTAATGTTTACTTATTTTTGAGAGACATAGAGGCACAGCGTGAAGAGGGGAAGGGCAGAGAGAGAGGGAGACACAGAATTGGAAGCAGGCTCCAGGCTCCAAGCCATCAGCACAGAGCCCGACGCGGGGCTCGAACTCATAGACCGCGAGATCATGACCTGAGCTGAAGTCAGCCGCCCAACCGACTGAGCCACCCAGGCGCCCCTAAACATGGTCTTTAATAAAATAATTCCCATGCTATGATCTGTACTATGTCTGCCTAATACTAATTATAACAATATTTATTATGCACATCAAATGCTTTACACATATTATCTCATTTAATTCTCAAGCAATCTTAGTAGATCAGTACTATTGCTATGCTGATCTCACTGAAAGATAACAAAAGTTACCTACCAACTATCACGCCACATGGAGATTTCATAGAGACTTCTATTACACCTGAACTGACACAAACAAAGTCGACCCACCTGCGATCTGAAGAGCAAAGAAAATGTCAATCTAAATGCATTCCCAAACTGGGAATCTCTTGATGCTTGTGTCTCCTTCAGTCCCAACATCCATTTCACCACCAAATACTTTTAAGTTTATGAAGCAAATTGTCTCAACCTCTTTAATAGACTGAAAATTAACAAGATAAGCATCCAATTCAAGAAAGTAGGAAAAAGAAAAAAAGAATCCAAAGACAATACACCAAAAGCAACAATACAGATCAAAGCAGAATTAGGTAATATAAAACATGTAACAGAGATCAAACAACCCAAAAGGGGGTTCTCTGGATATAGGTTAACCAAGTGGTACAGCTACCTTGGGCCAACTTGGCTATTCTTTGAAGTCAAATGATGAATTGGCCGAGGCTAAATAGCCTCGCTCACATGACCAGTGGCTGCCGTCTTGGTTAATCTAATGGGACTTCAGCTAGAACCGCTGATTTCTGCTGACTATGGTCTGGACCAGGCTTTTTCTCATCGTGGTCTCAGAATCCAAAAAGCAGCAAGGGTGGGAAAGCTCAAAGGCAGAAGCACTTTTCAAGCTTCTGCTGTGTTGCATTTGCCTGAGTCCCATTGGTCAAAGCCAAGTCACATGACCAAGTCCGGAGTCATGTGGGTATGGAGTATCACTGCAACAATCTACCATAACAAGTGACCATACCACTGGCTCTGGCCCACTGATTTGATCTCTGCCAACAAACCATAAGTGTGGTTTCTATCTAGTCACATTAGGATTTGTTATGACAGGTACTCTACAATGTACAGTATAAAAAGAAAGAAAAGAACTAGGAAGAGCTACAATTTTTTTAAACATGCTGTGGAGATGTACAAGGAAGGATGCTGAGCAATTGTTCGCAGACAACTGAAAAAGAAAAATCGGGACCAAAAATGAAAAATTCGAAGGTTCATGGCTATAAGTCATTATGCTCGTTGATGATGATGTCCAGTGAAGCCAGTGTGAGAGGTGAATTTGAGGGATTACCAAGAGTTCTTTTGTTCAATCTGAACAACCTTTGTTAATTACATTGATCAACTACTTTAATGGCAAAATTTTTTTTTCAAGAATTTTTTTTTTTTTGCTACTACTGTCAAATACTCTACTAAGCACTTTTATGTGTGGAATGACTGTGACATCAGGTGGCTAACCAGTAACAGCACGTGACTCTGTCTCTAGGCAGCCCCATCAAAACAGAATCCAGCCTCTACTTCCGTAAGTCAAAGACTTGGATCCTTGAATCACCGTCAGTGGTTTTCTCAACCAAGAAAGAAGGGTGACCTGATGTTAGGAATTTTTCCCCCAAATTATTTTAATGGTCAAAAAGGTCTGCTGTGCTCTAACAACTAATTTGGAACATACATTTTCCTGGCAGATTTTACATCAGAAAGCTTCGAATTTAAATATGAAAAGCCAGGATTTGCTTTCTAGACAGAATGCAATTCTAAAATGTCATGCAAATTTCTTTTTGGAAGAACAAATGCAAACATTTTGAGAAGAGCTCTAAATATGCACAAGGCTTTTGGGAAACCATGTGTAAAATACTATTTTGCCTGAGGCAATCTATCTCCCACATTTGTTGAGGGAGAAAATAATAGCCAATATTCTGTATGACTGTGTTGACGGTATGAATGGTTTTTATCTGCATGGTTCTTGTGCAGTGCATGAGGCAATTCTTTGTCAGCTTTTCTGGGAGTTCTGAAAAATCATAGGATCCACAAACTGTGCACTAGACCATGTCTATTTTTAATATGTACCCTCAAGCCCCTAGTAAAGAACTAAGCATCCTACGGACACTCAAATACTTATTCACTAACTACCACATTTACCAATACATCCTCCCCACAACCTCTGCTACTTTCCATATGCTGAAATAAAGGGATCCTTTCTTTTTAATTCTTGCCTCCTGTATACACACTCAATTATAATTTGCCCCACTCCCACATGAACAAAACAAGAAGTAGGTTTATCAGTATTGCTTTCTGTTCTGCTACCTCATTTTCTGGACTCCACCTTCTTTATATTCTTTACCATATATACATGTAACAAATGAATCAGACATTTGGCACAGTCTTTCCAGCAGTCTTATTCACGAGATCTTCTGCAATGATGTCAGTGTCCCAGAGCTGCACTGTCCAGTACGGTGGCCACTAGCCAAGTGTGGCTAGTCAGCGCCTGAAATGTGGCTAGTAGGACTGAGGAAATAACTTTTAATAATTTTTAAAATCAAATAAGATTTTAATTAAATTTAAGGAGGCCCATGTGACGAAGGGGCTACCATAATGGGCAACACAGATTTATAGTTTCAGATTAAGGCTTTCTAGATGTTCACACTGATGACAGAAAGAGAAATAGATTTGAGCCCCTTGCTCTGCTTTTCTCTGAACCCTAGATGGGTCACTCAGCACCTATGCCCCCAGACTCTTAATCCATAAAATGGCAATGGTAGTATCTATTTCATGGCTGTTGTGATGATTACACAAGATAATTTTTGTAAAGCAGCTGGCGCATAGGAAATGACCAATGAAAAGTAATGCTTTTCCTCTTTTAAGAAATCTTCAAACTGGGATTCAGAAAAAGTTTTTTCTGTATATATATTTTTCTGTATATCTATTTTTTTTCCTATTTTTTCTGTATGTATATTTTATCGCAATTGTTTTTCAAGATCAACACTCAGGAAGGTAAACAAAGTAGGCAGGAGAAAAGATAGGATTAAGGAATTCTGGAATGGAGAGAGGAAAAAGTGGAAAATTAAATCAAGAAAGGACAGAGAGAGTGATGAGAAGCAGCAGTAAGTTAGCACCATGACTAGGGCTTACAGAAGAAAACAGATCATGAGAAATCCTCAGGTGACCAAAGAACAGTGAAAAAGAGTTAGAGCTAAGTATATAATTTCAGCTTATTACCCACTGATATATCCTCTTGGACCTTCACATCTTCACTGAAATTCCACCCCACACTGCAGCCATGTTCCTCTGGTAATATGGAAAGAAGGAAGACAGACTATGACCAGCAATAAGCAAAGCAGTGCAGAAAAAGATTGGACTAGGAGCTGTTTTCAAGAGACCTAGATGGTAGACCATGCAGACAAAGGTTTCAAAGCAACTATTACAAATATGTTCAAAAATTAAAGGAAACCACTATTAAAGAATTACACATTAAGATAACAATGACATATAAGACGAAGAATATCAATAAAGAAGTAGATACTATTACAAAGAACCAAACAGCAAATCTGGAGTTGAAAAGAAGAATAACCCAAATGAAATATTCACTAGAGGGGTTCAAGAGTATAGCTGGTGAAAGAAAAGAATCTGCAAACTTGAAGAGTTTTTAACAGAAATAATGCAATCTGAAGACCAGAGAAAAAATAGGGAACAAAGATAATGGAAAGAACCTCAGAGAAATGTTGGACACCATTACATGCACTGACATAAACATAATGGAAAAAACAATTCATCATGTAAAAGGGAAACCCCACAAAATTAAGGGCATACCACTCATCAGAAACTCTGTAGGCCAGAAGACAGTAGTATGACATACTCTAAGTGCTCTCAGTACACAACTGTCAACCAAGACTCTTATATTTAGCAAAACTATACTTCAAAAATGAAGATGAACGAGATATTCCTGGATGAACAAAAATTATCCCAAGTAATCTGCTGCAAACAGACACGCTAGAAATACTACAGGAAGTTCTCCTTTCTTCTCTCACCTTCTTTAGAGGATTAAAATAAGGTAATTATAACAATGCACTGTTGTGATTGTAATATGTACAGACATATTGTGTAAAAAAGTAATAGCACCAAAAAAGGAAGAGGGAATTTAGCAATCAAGGAATAAAGCTTTTAGATTTCATCGAACGAAGTCAGTATAAATCTAAAGAAGATTCTGGTAACTTTGAATGTATAATTGTAAACTCTAGAACAACCACTAACAAAGTAACTCAAACAAATATAATTTAAAAATCTATAGTGAGATTAAAATGTTACCCAGAAAGCAACTAATACTAAAAAATACAATAAGGAGGGATAGAGAAACAAAATGTACTTCAGACATGTAGAAAACAAAAAACAAAATAACAGATGTAATTCCAGCGATATCACTAACAACACTAAGTGTGAATGGATTAAACAATCCAGCTGAAAGGCAGGGACTGTCAGAGTGGACTTTAAAAAATAGTATCACCTATATGTTGTCTGTAGGATAGACACTAGGTTCAAAGATACAAACAGGCTGAAGGTAAAATGATATAAAAAAATAATCCTACAAACAACAACAACAATAAAAGAACTGCAATGGCTGTATTAATGTCAGACAAAATTGACTTTAAAAAAAAAGTGGTGTTAGAAAGGGACATTTCACAATCATTTAAAAAAATCACTCTCTCATGAATATATAACAATTTTAGCAATATACGCACCTAACAACAAATGCCCCAGACCTTGGAACATTCTCCAAGATAAATGACATGCTAGGCCATAAAACAAGCTTAAGTTTGAAAAGACTGAAATCATATACGGTATAATCTGTGCCTACAGGGCAATTAAGAAATCAGTAACAGGAGGAAATTAGGGGAATTCACCACCATGTGAAAATTAAACAGCATATGCCTAAATAACCAATGAGTCAAAGAAGAAATCACAAATTAATTAGAAACCACTCCAAGATAAATGAAAACAAAAAACACAACATACCAAAATATTCGGGATGCATTTAAAGCAGTATTCGGAAGGAAATTTATAGCTGCCAACACTTATAACGGCAGAAAAAATATTTTCTGTTAAAGTTTTATTTTTGAGAGAGAGAGCAAGCATGAGCAGGGGAGAGGAGCAGAGAGAAAGAGGGAGGTGGAGATTGAAAATCACAAGCAAGCTCACACTGTCAGTGCAGAGTCCAATGTAAGGCTTGAACTCACAAACTCTGAGATCATGACCTGAGCTGAGATCAAGAGTTAGATACTTAACTGATAAGCCACCCAGGCACCCAAGAAAGAAAAATCAACCCTCCATATTAAGAAACCAGAAGGGGTGGGGTGGGGGGGAGAAGAGAAGGAAACTAGATGAGCAAACTAAACTGAAACCTAACAAAGAGAAGGAAATAGTAAACATTACACTAAAAAAGAATTTTAAATAAAATGTAAGAAAAATAGAAAACATAAAACTAAACCAAAAGTTGTTTGTTTGAAAAGATCAACAAAATTAAGCTAGAGCAGCTAAGAAAGAAAAAGAGAGAAGATACAATTATTAAAATCAGAAATGACATCAGACATTGCTACCTTGAGGGGGAAAAAAAGATTTTAAGAGAATACTATGAACAAATAGAAGGCTTAGGTGAAAGGGATAGATTCCAGGGCACCTGGGTGGTTCAGTCAGTTGAGCATCTGACTTAGGCTCAGGTCATGATCTCATGGTTCATGAGTTCAAGCCCAGATCAGGTTCTCTGCTGTCAGCACAGAGCCCACTTCAGATTCTGTGCCCCCCACCCCCCGCTGCCCTTCCACAGCTCGTGCTATCTCAAAGATAAGCAAACATTTAAAAAGAAAAATAAAGGGACAGATTCCTAGAAAGACACAAATTACCAAAAAATATTCGAGAAGACATTTAAAAAAATCTACATAGACCTAAAAAAGTAAAATTTTCAAAACTTCCCAAAAAGAAAAGTCCAGGCCCAGATGACCTCACTGGTGAATTCTACCAAACATTCAAAAAAGAATTAATAACAATCTTTCACAAACTCTTCCAAAAGATGTAAGAAGGAACAAATTAATTCGATGAAGCCACTATTACTCTGATAACAAAATCAAGACATAAAAAGAAAAAAAGTTACAGACCATTATCCACTATAGATATAATAAAAATTCTCCACAAAATACAAACAATACATAAAAATCACATCTAGCAATACACACAAATTATACCATGACCAAGTAGGATTTACCCCAAAAACACAAGGTTGATTCAAAATCTAAAAATCAATTAATGTAATAAACTACATTAACAGAATAAAGGACAAAAAATTATCATCTAAGGGGCAACTAGGTACCTCAGCTGGTTGAGCGTCCGACTCTTGATTTCACTCAGGTCATGATACCAGTGTCTTGGGATTGAGCTCTGTACTGGATCCACACTGAGCATGAGGCCTGCTTGAGATACTCTCCAATTCTGCCCCTCTCTCCCACTCCTTCTCTCGCTACAAAAAAAATTATTTTTAAGAAAATATAAGCAGAAAAACCATTTGGCAAAATCTAACTCCCTTTCATGATATGAACACTCAAGAAAGTAGAATTAAAGGGAGTCTTATCAAACTAATAAAGTACATATCAAAAAAACCCACAGTTAACATCATACTTCATGATGAAAGACTCAATGTTTTTCCCTAAGATCAGGAACACAACAAAGTGTCTGCTCTCATCACTTCCATTCAACATTGTAATGGAGGGCCTAGACAAGGCAATTAGGCAAGAAAAAGAAACAGCATGTAAATTGAAACGAAGTAAAACTATCTCTATTCACAGATGATACAATCAGGTATCTAGAAAAACCTAAGGTAACCACTACAAAAATATTAGCACTAAAAAACAAAGTCAGCAAGATGGCAGGATACAAGATCAATATAGTAAAATTAACTATATTTCCATACTCTTGAAATGAACATTATGAAAATGAAATTAAGAGAACTGTATTTATAACAGCATCAAAAACAATAAAATACAATAAATATAACACAAGAAACACAAAGCTTGTAGATGGAAAACTACAAAGTGGTGCTAAAAGCAACTAAGGAAGACCTAAGTAAATGGAAAGATATTCCATGTTCGTGAATCAAGAGACTACATTGCAAAGATAGTGATATTCACACTAAATTGATCTACGAGTTAAACTCCATCTCTATCAAAATCCCAGTTACCTTTTTGTAGAAATTTACCAACTAATCCTAAAATTCCTATGGAAGAGCAAAAAATCCAGAATAGGCAAAACAATGTCGTAAGAGAACAAAGCTGTGGACTCCCACTTCCTGATTTCTTGTTATAATGCTTTAGGAATCAAGATGGTGTGATGCTGACCTAACAGCAGTCATGAGGATCAAAGAAACAGAATTCAGAGTACAAAAATAAACCCTGACATTTATGGTCAACTGATTTCTGAGAAGAGACTCAAGAAAATTTAATGCGGACACAGTAGTCTTTCCAAAAAATGGTGCTGGGAGAGTCAAGAGTCACATAAAAAGGAATGAAGTTGAATCTCTACCTCACACTAGACAAAAGTTGGATCACAGACTTAAATGTAAGAGCTAAAACTAGTAAATTCCCAGAAGAAAACAGAGTAAATCTTCATGATGTTGGATGAGGCAAAGGTTTCCTGGATACAATATCACCTGTAACCCAGAATGTCTAATGATCAATGGTGGTAATAGGCCAATGCCCTTTATATAGGCAATGCTTCACTTATTTCAAGGAAGAGTTTTTAAAAGCTAGAATCCATGAACAATCCCTGCGTCAGCTTTGGGTGGTCCCTGGAACCCTTTTTTTTTTTTTTTAACGTTTATTTATTCTTAAGAGACACAGAGCGTGAGCAGGAAAAGAGCAGAGAGGGAGGGAGATACAGAATCTGAAGCAGGTTCCAGGCTCTGAGCCGTCAGCACAGAGCCCGACGCGGGGCTCGAACTCACAGACCATGAGATCAAGACCTGAGCTGAAGTCGGCTGCTTAACCAACTGAGCCACCCAGGCGTGCCTGGAACTCTTAAAATCATATGTAATATTGTACATACACTCCCTTCGTCTTACAGAGAATCCCCAGCTGTCAGCATGTTCTCTAATAACCTGTGACCACCCCGACAAGTGAAGAACCACTGATTTAAAGTGGACCATGAAGCACTTCACCCTCTCCAGGGTTCTCATCCCCCAGAAGAAACACTTCCAATTCCTCCAGTCAAATCTTTTTATTTCCTCTACTCTACTCCTCAGACAGGTTCTTCCCTACTCCTCCCCATCTGAACAAATGGTAACCACCTGAAAGTCAAGTTTGATTTCTTATTATCCCTCACCCTGGCCTCCAGTCCAACACAAGAGCTGCTAATTTTCCTTTTAAATGTACATGAATCCACACAATTTCTTCCTCCAAGCTGCTAAGATCATTTCCAGCCCGAACTTATGCAGTTCCTAATTATCCTCTTCCCTCTTCCATGCTCACCCCTCTTTCAGTCATTCTTCATGTGGGAGCCAAGAACAATCTATCTAAAATGTAAAGTACATCATATTGTTCCCTTGCTTGAAACTACGACACTCGAAACATGTCAACCCCCTACCCCTGGTCTTTGACCCAAGCCCTTCCCCTCTGATGCCACCACATTCTCTCTCTCCCTTCATTTGCTGCATTACAGTGAAAAAGCCTACATTCGGTTCCTAGCACATGTTAATTTCTTCCCTTCTGAGGACTGTTACACTCTACTAGAAGGCTCCTTATCCTGTTCCTCCCCATCTTTCAGTTCTCTATTTAAGTATTACTTCCCTAGAGACACCGTCTCTGACATTCTTCCTAATTTAGGAACTACTTACTCCTCCCTGTTTGTCACAACTCCCTCAGGAGTTAATTAGTTAGCTAGGTGATTTGCGTGTTTAACCATTTTCCCCTTTACACTCAGCTTCATGAAAGTAGGCTCAATATCTGTCTTTTACTGTTGTATTTCCAGTAGCTAATACAGTGGGTAGCATATGATGAATATCTAAAACCTCCATGGAATGAATGAATACATGGTTTCAAGTCGACTCACTGTTCTTGACATATTCTGATATGTAATATACATCTTAAGATGTGGTCCCCAAAACTAAACTCAAATTTCCAGCTGAGGCCTAACTCTTTCGAGGACATCTGGGTATGCCATATGCCTTTAATTTTTTCCCCTAATATCAAAATAGCCTATTTCTTAAACCTCTCCAAGAAAATGGTCTAATAAGCTTTGCTACGTGTATATCTCTCCCAGTGGTAACTGTGATCATTCATATATTCAGTACGTCATAAATAAAAGAGAGATTATAAATATGGACTCATAAAATATCAATACAGAAGGCAGCAAGCCTCTGGCTCACAATTCAGTGCTCTCTGTCCTGTCCCCCTAAAATCAGGTGATGGCTTCATATTCACTTTTAATTAAATTTAACTTTGGCCCCCAAGTAAAAAATATTTCAACATATTCGCCATAGGAATTAGTACAACAAAGAACTCTATTTCTATTACACTGTCTCCAAATGTAAAATGGCTCACCAGTTTGCTTCCCCTTCACTCTTGATGCTACAGAGCACAGATGCACCAGCAACACCCAGTATCCAGGGATTTCCCTGGACATGAGAGATTCGGCTTGTTTTCTGAGTGGCAGCGGTAAGTTCAAAAGATGTTCTACAGTTCAGACATACAAACAAGTTCGAGCTGGAAGACGTTGCTGAGAAATTGCTATCTCTGCTTTGCTAGATAAGCTGCCCACAAAATAAAACCAGCCTGCTAAAATTATTACCATCTCCATACTTACAAGCAATGATGCAGGGGACAGCAGAGAGCATTAATCACCCAAAAATACCCAATCAGACTAGAGACCTTTTCTATTACCATTCAAATTCTTAACTGCCCCCAGCCTGATTTCTTTTAAGCAAAGGCCCACAGGCCTTACACATTTCATGGTTATTTTCTCTAGTTATGTAGCCTGTATTTTTTTCCTAGTGTCTCATTCTTGTCCACCTCCCCCTTCCTTTCTTCCCCTTCAAATGGACAGAACCTGGTTCCTATCACCTAGAGATGAATTAATCTTTCCAAATATCCTGACATTGCCTTCCTAGTAAAGTTCCCTGGAGCTCTGGAGCTGTTGGAGAAGAGAGGCAGCTTGGCTCTGACTTTCATATACATTTTGAAATACCTTTTGCAGGACGGCTGGAAATAAGGAACTAATAACAAAGGACTTCTAAAATTACCGGTAAATCTGAAGCATTCCGCCTGGTGCACAGCCTTTGAGAGTCTTTAATTCATCAATTAAGTGATCAAAGATCTTGTTCAAGATATGATTACATTTCTTTTGTTCTCTTTGCGCAATCATATTAAAATTGATAGCATTCCTGAAATCAAACGGGTTCCAAAGCTAAAAATAAAAACAGGCCAAATGGCACTCTCACATTCATCACTTTCTAAAGGCAAGACTATGATTGGTCCTTTAGCCATCCTGGGACCCAAATGTTAGGACAAACCATTCTATGGTGATGATATCAAAGTGAAGCTTCCACACTCCTAAAGCAGCTACCATGCGTTTAGACTGTGGCCAGGCCATTCTCAGTGAGGGGATAGACAGAGAACTTGTGGCCACTTGCCAAAGCCAAACTCAAGGGCTAACAATTTCAGTGACAGAGAATGGAGATCTCTGAGAGCCTGCTGATGGCCTTTTCTTATACACACAGAATTAGTCTTCCTTATACCACTAAAACAAAACAATGTCATAGGCCGAAAATCAAAAGGAAATGTTTCTTAAATGACCACAACCCTTATTCCTTGTTCCCCAGGAGTTAGTTATTCCGAATGTATTTGGTCTGAATATTCTTCATCATCTAAAAGAGTAGCAAATAACGTATTTCAGTCAAAGGTCAGATGGTAAGTATTTTAGGCTTTGTGACCCACTTGGTCTCTTCCACAACCACTAAGCTCTACCAATGTACCACGAAAGCAGCCACAGGTGACGCGTCGATAAATGGCCATAGCTGTGATATAGTAACTCTTTATTCACAAAAACAAGCACAAGGCCAGATTCGCCTGCAGACTGTCGTCTGCCAATCTTTGCTCTAAAACATGGTCATGACCATAACCCACACTTGCGGAGTTTAGTCTACATCACACTGATGCTGGGCAGTTTGAAGGAGAGTCCTTATTATGGCTTCAGGTCACAAAAATAGAATTATCTGATTGGGGGGAAAAAAAAGGTCATTGAGCCACAAGTGCAACTTTAGTATGGTTTTCTCTTCAAAAAGTTCATTTTACTCTCCAAATAAAATTTGTCGGTAATGTTCAGTGTTTCTTTTAAAGAACATGAGATTTCACACTGCATCCCACTTATTTGTTACCTGAGTTTTGGTCTTAACAAATATGATTCTGTTATTCTCTGTCGATAGAGCAAGCACATGTGGTTTTGATTGACAAAATTGTGATAAAATTCACTGCATCCTTAAAAAAAGTGATTGAAAAGTTTTCAGACTCTTGCAGAGAACTTAGGGGGGAAAATGAGAGGATTGAATTTCAACAAAAGACATGCCGGGTTTTTTTTCCTGCTCTTGTTATTCAACATTCCCACTACTCAGTATCTAATTAGATACTAGAACAATCCAGGAATCATGTGTTTCTCTTTAAACTTTTGGCAAAGTCTGTCTCACCATGGTTAACGTTGGGTACACTTAGGTTTCCCTCCAGGGACCAGTACTGGGTGACATCATATGCCATGTCACAAACAATGGAACGTAAATGAGTACGCATGCCCTGAGACATGCACAACACTTACAATCATTATGGTTTTCTCTCTTTTCATTCACTTCAAATCCATGTTCATTTGGTTGCTTGCAAACCCTACTTTGTCTCTCAAGTTTTTAAAAAATAGATATCCTTTGCTATTATTGTCCCCAGAAAAATCAAGTTCAATTTTTAAAAAAATCTCATCGGTCACATAATAGTTCTGTCTCCCTCATCAAATTCCATTGGAATGGCTTTCTTGATTAACCTAAGACTGAAGAACACGTAATACACTCCCTGGGAACACCATGATAAGTCACCACATAACCTACTTCCTCTTATAAAAAGGTCACCAACTGGACAAAAAAGAGAAGGGACACAATGCAAACAGCTTGACCTTCAAAACGGTCTGGCATGTGGCTGTTTCCCTTGTGAACTGATATCCATGTCTGAGAACCACGACCCCATCTGCATGTTACACCCTTTCTGATACAGAATTGGAGCATACAGAAGTTATGTAACTCATCAGCTACTAGGGAAAGGTAGAGAATGCCAAAAAACACACAGACATAGTCAGACCTTTTTAACTTGAAAAAACTGTGTTGTTTGTGAATGGGGAATAAATATCCCGAAACTCTTCCATATGTCTGCTTTCCTTCTCCTGGGCTACATTCCAGAGAGGTCATAGCAGTTCCATGTTTTTCTCTAAAATATGAAAAACTATTGCTGAACAGGTTTTATAAATGGTTTTCTTCACAGTGACTAATGTACAAATGTTCCACATAATTGCTTTCAAATGAATTTACCAAATAATCAGAATTCCTTGGCCAGGTAATTCCTAATTTAAGATATAATTTCAAGAGTCATCTCATCAGATGATCCTCACCTACCGTTGCTGGGAAATGAACACTTTTTAAAGAATATACCATTTGACACAGCAATCTACTTAGTAACATTGTTCCCCAGCTACAGATACTGTGCTGTAGACCAAATGCTTGACATGAGCATAATGCTTTCTAAACTTCTTTTTTAAATCAACTCTTGTAGAATATTCCTTTGAGGGATGAAGATACAGTAAGTTGTATAACTTAATCCTTTCCCTAGGTCATCCTCTATATGCAAAATATCACAGTCAATTATGATCCTACAACGGACATCTATTCTTACATTAGTCATTTTTGCTTCCCCAAACCACCCCATCAACCATCCCACATATCTGGCCTAATGAAAAGTTCTGGGGAAATGGCTACCACCTATTGGGTTCCCACCATAAGCTGTACCAAAGTGATCAACAGGCCTACTGCTCATCAGTTGTCCATTTCTCTTGCTTTTTCAGTAGGCTCTTTAAATTTTTCTCTCTGTTTTGCTCCATGTCTTTCTTTGTGTTATTCCTTACCACTTCCAAGGCAGAAATGTGGGCTTTGGGCATCTAAGAAAATCATAAACATACGTAATAAACAACATAATAAAAATGATCTCCACTAACCTTCATCTCTCTGGTCAAGGGGCAATAATCTCCGTATCTCATTGTTATTACAGGTCAAAGAGATAGGCATGTGTTTGATTTTTTTAATGAATTAAAAACATTTTGAAAAATTCATTATGTCAAAAACAATTACAAATTCATATTGAGGAAGACTTTCTGTGGTTCAGAGTTCTGTCTGTGGAAATATAAATCTATCATTTTACTTTTTATACATCTATTATTTTAAAATTTGACTTTCTGTGGAAGCCTCTCAACTGATTTTGTATTCATTTCCTTTCCCCGAATCTTTTCTAGCTCCTCTACATTTTTATTCAATTACAGCAAACGAAGCAACATGGGATGGCTATTCTAGGCACAGATACATTGATCTTTAAGAAGATACGTTTTTATACAGTATATGGTTTAACTAGTTCTATATACAAGTCTACACAGAAACTCAAGTTGTTTCCTATCACTATTCTCATACAAGGCAGCAATGAGTGTTGTTTTCCCCACAGGTTCTGTGGAATTCTGCCAATTAGTGTTTTAAGCTATTATTTCAGTTAGCTTTGAAAATTGGGGAAAAAAATTAAAAATAAATGCTTTGGAAAGAGCATAGGCACAACTTAGAAAATTTAAATCAGGATGTGTAGCTTCCAAAACACTGACAAAAACAGAAGCAAAGAATGCACAATTTATGGTTGAAGAGACAAGACACAGCAAAAATACATTTCAAAAAGAAAGTCGTTTTCTGAAAGTAAGAGTAATATGGATTATCCTAATAATTACAATCAATATAAATGAGTTAAACACCCCTATTATGGACAAAAATTATTAGATTGGATTTAAAAATTGCCTCAGGATATACATAGTGACATAGGAAGTTAAAAAGTAAAAGGAAAGACAAACATATAACAGACTAACATAGGGATGCCTGGGTGGCTCAGTTGGTTAGGAGACCGACTCCAGCTCAGGTCCTGATCTCACCATCTGTGAGTTCGAGTCCCTGCGTCAGGCTCTGTGCTGACAGCTCGGAGCCTGGAGCCTGCTTCGGATTCTGTATCTCCCTGTCTGTCTCTCTGCCCTTCCCCTGCTCACATTCTGTCTCTATGTCTTTCAAATATAAATAAATGTTAAAAAAATGTTTAAAAAAATAGACTAACATAAACCAACAGAAAGTGATAGTTCTTATATTAGTATCAGTGAAAGCAAAAATGGACACCAAGCATTAAATGAATAAAGAAGGCATTAATATCTTATAATGTAATTCTAACAACTATTAACTTCTATACATGGAATAATAATATTGCCCTGAAACAGAAAAATAAATCTCAAAGAAATAAAGAGAAAGTAACAAAAACTCAAGAAATATCTGAGTATAACTATGACAGATTAAATAGTCAAACTATAAATAACAATACATATGATTACTCGTATGAAGTCAACATTTTCATATCCACAGAGCATTCATATTATTTTACTACATATTACCTAAGAATAAATATTGGCTAAACTCAAAATAGTAAAAATTATATAGGCAGCAAGCTCCATTATCTTTCTACAGTATAATAAATCTTTAAGCATAAACAAAACAAAAGCCTTCAACAACCTGAACACTTTTTACAGTCTCCGAGGTAAAATCATTCACAGATCATCTAGGAAATAGTAACCATAACAACACTACTACAGCAACTTATAAGGTGTACCTAAAGCTATGCCCAGAGGCAAATTAATAGTCTTAATTATTAACTTATTTAACATTACAAAATCAAAATAAATTAACTAAAATATTGAAATCTAAATATATATATACACATATGTATAAATTAACTAAAATATTCAAATCCAAATATACATATACATATATATTTTTAATGCATACAGTATACTATTTAAAAAGCCTATTATACTCAATCTTTATATTTGCAGAAGAAATGCTTGATGGCTGACTCTTGTCTACTTCTGTGGATGAGTAAAGGAAGACCCTATCAATAACACATCAACTGCTATGCTTAGAGAGAATGCTATAAAGAAAAAGTGAAGAGAATAAATATACAACTCCAGCCAACTTGAGTTTTACTAGCTATACATACTGAGCAACCCAGGTCAAGGGTTCCCAAATATTGGTCTATACATAATAATGGTGTCAAAGAATTAAAAGTATTAAGTATTAAAAGTAGTATTCCTGGGTCTTACAACACAACTTCCAAATGACAATCTCCAGGAATAAGACACAGGCATCTCTATTTTTAATAAAGCCTTCTGGTCAGTTTAAGGCAAACTCAGTTTGGGGAATCACTATATACTCTACTGATAGTCATTTTTAGGGATTGGGCAATATGGAAAAGTTACTGAACACATGAAGATTAACAGCAAATTGAAAGAGAAGTAAAACAAAGACATGAGACCTAAATGCAGGAAACAGTAGAGGATATTTGACTTGCTGTTTCAGTGGCATTAAAGAGGCTATTTTATCATTAAAACAAGAATAGAATAGAGAAAAGGAAGAAAGGGTAAGAAGGAGAAGAAACTACTGAGAACAAGAATGAATTTTTCAAAATTTAGATTAAAAAAAAAAGGATGGGTGATATCTTAAATAAAGGCAGTGAAGAGCAGAGCATGAACTGCTGAAAACTGAGTAAGTAAATCAGAAGACCAGGAAGAATTCTCCATGTAATAAGAGTTTTCAAAAGAGCAAATGTAGAGAATAGGAGTGTGAGGACATTATCATCTGTCAATGTGACTAGGATGGATAACATTTGTCCAGAATCCCCCTTCTTGTATATGCTTACATACTATTGTTACACCACTGTCCTAAGTAATTATACAGCGAATCCTCATAACCATCTTCTGAGACTGATTCTCTAACTATCCACATTTTATAGATATAGAAACTAAGGCACAAAGGAGTTTACATGAGCTGGTCACAAAGCGTTACAGCATGTAGCTAGTCGTGTAGGAGCTGGGTTTGAAACAAGACCCATTGGGCCCAAAGTCCATCTTTTAATCACTACAAGTCACAGAGAGCAATTAAACCAGACACACTAATAATTGTCTAAATAATTATTACTAATATACTTCTGAAATTTCAGGTTTTTATTTAGCAAGTCTGCTATATTTATGTTTTTTTTAATTCATTCATGTCTTTTGCTCCAATACAATTAATACGGTCCTTTTTCATTTTTACTGTATTATTTTCCAACTGAAAAAAATGTACTTCTTAAAAACTCAAACTACAAAGAACTGAGAAAAGTAAAAGCACCATCTAATTCCTGCTTCTGATAAGTTTGTTGTATATAATTCCAAGCACTTTTATGCATACTTCCACAAGGAAGACAGAGAAAGGATATAGAGAGAATCATACAAGAGTCATCAGTTAAGTGATGTACCCTATATGGGTATATAGGTATGTAATTTATTTTTACTTCCTATATATAACATACCTTTGTAAAAATAATTTAATTGACAAATAAGCAAGCTGACTTTCACCACAAATGGCATACTTGTTAATACATTCACCAACTTTATTAAACTTTCTAACAGCAATCGGACATAAAGGCACATTTTGCTAATCTGCAGTTCCCAATATTACCCTCAGAAATTTGAACTATGTGCAGTGGAAATTCTTGAATGAAAATTAAAAAACACTTGCATTCAGAATTGGAAATTATAACTCTATTACTTTGTGCATTCTCAGGAGCAAGAAATTTCCAGGACATTTTAATGAAAGCAAATTAAATACAGTGCCATCGTATAGTAACAGCACAGTTAATCTGTGCTCAAACACTGGATCTGCCCATTGTGATCCTATTTAAAAACAAAGACAATAATAAAAACAAGATGTGCCAGCACAGGTCTAAGAACCTTCACAAATATTAGCTCATGTGATCTTTGTGCCAAATGGTTGAGGTGGGAATTTTTATTCCCATTTTACAGATTAACAAAAACTGTGGCTCTGAGTAGTTAAATATACCTCCGGTCATAAATTCACTAGGTAGCAACCCCTGCTTCCAACCCAGTCTCCTGTCTACAAATCCAGTGCTCTCTATATCAAATCATTGAATAGGTTCCAGAAAGAAAAAGGAAAGCGTATTAAAAAGAAAAAGATAAGAAAGAAAAGGGATAGTGAGTAATGCACAGAATTCCCAGGAAGGCAGGAGAACTAGATTTGGGGCAACAAAGACAAAAGATTCCCATTACCATGTCTCAGAATGAGTAGAGAGGGGACATGCCTAATGTTCCTGTTGAACACTCAAGAACACAAGCAGGAACATGGATGACCTCACTGATGCTGCACCAATGCTTTCCCAGCAATGCAGTCTTTCTGTAGCCACTGTCCTATAGGGAAGTGCCCTTAAGGGTATGCCTTCCCTGTCACTCTAAGGCAGCTGCCCCTAGAACTTGGAGTATGTGCTTGCACTCCTGCTGCCAGAGAGCCAAAGGGGATGTGGGATAAGAAAACCAAATACCTGGTATTTTCAGCATTTCCAAAAAGGGTAGGTAGATGGTTCATAAGATGAAGGGGTACCCAAAACAAGGAAAGAGGTTCAAATATTGAGTGGCCAAAATGAACAACAAATGTTCCCTTAAAGACCACCCTTTGATTATTTCACATCGACCTACATTTTCTTTCCTCATACAACCCCCCTTACACACACAACAAGGAGCTCTTGCCTAACATAATACAGTCATCCTATCTAATCTAAAAATACAACTTTTCTCCTCCTCTCCTTCCTTCCCTCCAAAGACCTTTCAGTTAAACGCATCCAGCTCCAAGTCCAAGATCCTCTCTAGTACTATCACTTTCCAATATTCTATAATCTCTAGGCCAAGCCATAAAGTTAATTACTAACATAGAAAAGATACACAAATTTATATACATATATAATATATATAATATTACATACTATACACATTATGGCCATATATAATGTATACAAATATATATAATACATAAATATATACAATAGTATGAATTATTGCCTTTATATAATATATATATAATTGCCTATATATACACACATATATATTTAAAACATACATATAAACGATAGGAGGAAAGGAGAGAAAAAGAAGATAATTTGTTAAGGTACAAATATACACGTGAGACATCTTAACAGACATGAAAATATGGCAGATGTTACAGTTCTCTGCAAATGGACACGATGCTATCATGAATATTTTTTACTTCCCTCCTCCACACCTCCTTCCAGGTCTAATTTCACTCCGCTTCTTTGATGACCAAGTTTCTTTACCCATGCAGCAATCTATTGACAGCAATAATCTCCCATGTCAACCCTAAAACCTTGTTTACATATTTATCAAGTGGCACAAGAAGTCTGAAATGACTAAGTGGGTTGGCTCAGCTTGAATTCTATGGAATAGTTGCTATTCCCCTGATGGAAGCCATCTTTCTTTGGGTACTCTTCACTAAATCTCCACCTCAATTCCAAGGTTTCCCTTTTTTTCATCAGAATACTTTCACAACAGGCAATGAGTTCAACTGACTTGGCAATTCAAGAAAATTGTGGACTGATCACTGTTTTCTTTGAATTTCCTCAGCTCTGTGGCTCTAAGAGAGAAGATATTCTTTTGGTTTGTAACAGCAAGAATTTAAAACTTTGAGTTTATCATTCTCTTTCTTTAAACTGTCTGGCACTGTGAGAAGCAATTAGTTCTAGCATCCATTTCTTTATCAAGTAAGATCCCAAGTCACAAGTAACAGAAATCTATATTGGCTTATTTAAGCAAAAAAGGATGCATATTAAAAGAGTATTGTCTAGATCACAGAATTTTCCTGACAGCTAAAGATGCAAGTCGAGAGCTATCAAGTTAGGAATAATGCCTAGAATCTCAGGAGAAACAGTCCAGTGAGGACATCATTAATGCCCTGGCTGAGCATGGACACTAAAGACACTGCCATTGGTAGACCCTGGGTAACAGCACAGATGCCACACATCTCCAGGGAGCCACTCTCTACAACTATCACAAAGAAGCACTCCTCTTGGTCAGCTCTGAATTGGGGGCACACTATGGGCAGAACTTGTTATACATACCTGTACTCTCCTAATAAAGAAGATTTGGAACTTCACAGTTTTTGTAGTAGAAAGCAGGCTGCACAAAGCCTCAAAACATTGCAGAATTCTCCCAACATAGAAAAAGTATTAATGTTTATAAAAACACCAATTATATCCAGTAGAATGAAATGGAAACAAAAATCCAAGAAAAAGTCATTTTCTAGGATTGAAGATACTGCATTAGAGTACTTTGTGCATAAAATTAACACATTTAAAAATTAAAACACTCAATACTGGTAAGGTATGGGGAAATAGCATTCTTATACCCTATGCTGGTGGGAATGGAAGCTTTCTGGAGAGCAAAAAGATAGCACCTACCTCACAGGCTCTCCATTTCTTCTTTTGTGCCTATTTGTAGTTTCTCAAATCTTAGAGTGAATGTTATTTTATAATCAGAGAAATAAAGTCTTATTGAAAGATTTAAGCAACATCACCAAGTCAAGCACAGCTTACACTCTTTTTGTTTTGGAGAAACCTACCAAATACTAGTTGTCCCTCATTCATGTACTTGTTCAGCAAGTATTTATTGAGCATCTGTGTGTCTACTTTTTATCAGCAACTGGCAGTTTTGAAAATTACGTGTATGTTATTTTGTCAACTACATTTTCTAATTGACGAAAGCAGAATACAGGTCAGCATCTTCAAGTTCTCAAGTTGAACTTGAGTTGGCATCTCAAGTCCTAAATGCTCTTAAATATACTTCAATTGCTCTGCTACAAATTAAATTAACAATAAGCACTGAACCTTTATGTAGTCTAGATGCCACAGCATTAGAAACTAACAACTCAGGGATCTATACATTTCCCATGCCCCAAATTCATTGTAAACTCACAACAAATTCTCCCCAAAGTATATCTAATAACAGGTCTAGAGTTCCTTGACTATTGTTTGTAGACAACACAAAAGGGAGGTTCCAACGTAAACACTGTGTTTTAATGGAGGCTTAATTTTTACCTCTAACCCACAGAACTCCAGGTATTTGGTTTACTGGTGCCTAGTGCTGATAGAATGACTAAATATTCAAGAGTTATGCAAGGAATGTCAAGTATCTTCCTGCCCAGGGAGCTTCAACATTTTTTGTATGAAACTGTTGAGCTCTTGATAATGTTTTGGTTACTTGGAATTCTTTTAGGATCCTCTGAAATTTTGCAATCATTTCAAGGAGCCTTCCTGGCGTATGTTCTAGATTGGTCTCTACATTCAACCGATAAATCAAGAGATTTCTTTCCTCAATAGGTCAAAATCATCGTCATTACCTTCCTGTTGCCTTTCGGAGGAAAAGAACTTTATCCTCCTATGTGATTTATTCTTTTCATGGGCATCCATTCAACACTGAGCTATTGTTTCAGAACAGGGAAAATGTATTCCTTTTACAGGTTTATCCCTTCAACTGGAATTTGTTTAAGGAGGTTCCACTGCACAAACACAAAAAGCCCTAATACATGCAGACTGGGTCGGCTTCATGCCATCAGATGTCACCGCTGACGGGTGATGGCACTTATATAGATTTACACAACAAAAACTACATTAAAAATGTTAAGGTGGTGAGACAAAGGCACAAAGGCCTGGAAATTCACAGCTCGGGATTTAAACATACTATATCTAAGAGGAATGGAGTGCATTAGGGGAATGTGAAGGTGACAGCATCCCTATTATACCTACTGTGCTAGACACTTAATCCCTAACTGAATTTCCTGGTGGTGCTCGCTTTGTCTCATTCTTGGGGGCTTATGTTTTTTAATGACATTATTGTTGTGTAAATGTTCTTGTTTTATAAAGTAATTTCAGGTTGATTATCATCTGTTTATGCAATTAGTGTAATTATACCTAATTACAGAGTAGAATCAACATATATAATTAGTTTATTAGAGGTATAACTGTGATATGTAATGATTTTAAAATCTTTATGAAACTTTGTTAACATATATTCTATGAATGTGAAAGCAAAATATTTAGATGCCAACTCTCCTATATAATATATATATTTTTATATGCTCAGTAATAATTAGATTTACTGTCTGTCAAATATAGTGTTAAAAATCATAGAGCCATAGTAGAGGGAATACAAATATAGAATCTGGGCTTAGGAAAATTAGAAACACTCTCTGCTGTTTTCTTTAAACTTTGGTTTTATTAATCCCTCTTCAATTAAGATTTCTTACCTACAGAGCGTCCCCCACAGGTGAATTTTAACAGGAAAGTTTTAAGTCCGGTAAAGAGATTTATATTTAACACCAGGACATAAAATACTCACGTATGTTATGTGACATTCCTTATAAACTAATAACATTGCCCCTTGTCTTCTTGTGTTGGATTTCTCCATTTGATTCTAAGCCAAAAAGGAAGAACAAGATGAACTACAAATGTTGTGATGTAAAAAAGAAGAGACATAGATCATAAAATTAGAAAGATGATGGATGTTTCCAAAATCAGCCAAGAGTGTTAGGAAGAAGAGTTGAAAATAGCTGCTGAAAGAGAACATAAACTTAACTCAGACACAAGAAACGCATATTAATGTAGGTTATCCCCATTTATTTCTCTATTTAATTTTTATCTCTGTTATTGGGCACTTCAAAAAATATTATTTGACCATTCTCTGTCTGAATACTGAAACTAAAAAGAATGCAATATAAAGAAGTTGAATACCAAGATTTGCTGCTTTTGAATCATGTGGTACATTCTACCAGATGGATGAAAACCATCAAATAGCCTTAGTTATTGCTTACTGCTGAGATAGGGATTGGAGGGTCTAACTGACACCACTGGAAATTTTAGGCAATAATATCAGAAAAGCAACACTTTAAATATTAATAGCACATTACGGTAAAAATACAGTTCTTCTCCTTTTGGAAAAACAATAACTTTATGAACAGTGAACTCCATCTTAACAGAAGGTAAGCATTCTTAGCAATTGGTCTACAAGAGACTTGTATGAAAATGGACCCTGGGCTTCAATTATTATTGAAGCAGACTACCAACTCAAATTTTTACTCTTTCCACTAAGACACCTATTATTTTAGAATCGCATGTAAGCATATTCAACACATAAATTTCTTTTTTTTTTAATGGAACAGGAAACTTTTTGCAGGAATTATCATCTCAAAAATAAAAACATGGAACTAATCTTTCCACAGAATAAACAAACAAACAATAAACATTTTTCCTCTTTCTTTTCTTTCCTACTTTTCTTTTCAGAAGGACTAAGTTGGTATTTTAAAAGCCAAATACTGGGGCTCTTGGGTTGTTCAGTCAGTTAAGCATCTGACTTTGGCTCAGGTCATGATCTTGTGGTTCATGGGTTCCAGCCCTGCATCGGGCTCTATGCTAACAGCTTGGAACCTGCTCCAGATCTTTGTCTCCCTCTCTCTCTCTGTCTCCCTCTCTCTCTGCCTTCCCCATCCCCAACTCATGCTCTGTCTCTTCTCCCACTCAAAAATAAATGAACATTTTTTTAAAAAGGAAAATATTCAGACCTCTCCCCCTCAAATACATTAAGTTGCATAATCTAAAGTCATAGTCTAACGAAGTGTCTGGCACACAATAATCACCAGAAATGTTAGCTCATGAATCTTCAAAATGAGATACAGATTCCCCAAACAGTTCTGAAAGCCATCAAGGAAAACCCCTTCACACTATCACAATGACTCCAAAACTGGCATCTGGCCCTGGCAGTGCCTGGAAAGTAACAGACACTTATTAGTTATTTGCTTCCTCTCATCCCCTTCTGCATTCCCTGGGGGAGGCAGAGCCCATGTTTTTGGAAAAGGGCACCTGGGTAAAGAATATTAATACACTCTAAAAGGAAGCCCTGTGTTGGCTCTTGAGAGCTCTCCTCCACTCACGTTTCCCTCTGTACCAGGGGCTGCTAATGAAGTGGACCAGCCAAGGAGACATGAAGAAATCAATGTCTGCCATTAAAAGAGGCAGTGACAGGAGATAAACCTGAGAAGAAGAGAAGAATGTGGCTACCAGGCAGCTACACCCAGATACACTTGCTTTTACTTTCTTGATACAGGGAGCCACGCTTTAAAATGTATTTAAAAACTGACTTGATGTTGGCATTTATCTGTGGCAATTTAATAAAGACTGAACAAACAAAGAAGTTACTCCTGTATCCAGAGTTGAGAATATGGGGACAAAGTTAGCAGAATCAGGAATGGGGTGTTCAAGACCAATTCTCTTCTCTTCACCCCGGAAATGTCTATCCCACAGTCACTCCTGGGCTTGGCAAATACTGCGCTTCCTTAACATCCCTATGGCCTAGACATGAACCCTATTGCACAGATAAGGGAGGCTGGGAATACATGCTTTTCAGACAAAATCAATACGACTATAAGTTTGCTGACTTGTAGTCAGCTGCGCCTGGCTTCTGGGGAGGTGGGTTACCCTACCTGAAAATTTGCAAAAGGTGTAAGCCAGATGGGATGGACTTCACAGACAGTAATGACAACCAAATGATTAAACAGAAGCATCCACAATTTCCAACCCAAGAACTGCACCAGTACATGCCTGACCAGGGTAGCAATAATAAAATTTCATGTAATGTCCTGAAAGGAGATGAAATAAAAAGAACTAATAATCACCAGATCACATTAGGTCTTTTATGCACATCAGATGAAGAATGGACTGCTTATCTTTGCTCTTTGAATTAGATCCATAGGGTGAAAACAGTGAGAACTTCTGGAAAGTCCCTTAGTCTGTATCTGGCTATGAACACACATCTTTCTATCTTAATCTGCAACTATTTTTTCACAGAGGTCCATCATCCCAAACATGACAGCTACGTATTAAACTCTGAAAAAAGCGTTTCCTTATTTTCTCCCATAAACCATTAGTTTAAAAGCTGGAGATTAAAAAATCGAAACATTTCCCTAGCTTTATACTAATGTGGCATTTACACATTCTTCCATACCGTTTGAATGCACTCACCAGGCTGGCATCCATTCTAAGCACAGTGTAAAGTCTAGAAAGGCATTTTATTCTTTCCAGGTGTGCTCAACTGGCTTATTTATGGTCTGACTTCCTTTCACAGTGTGAGAAACCTTAGCCTTCTGCCAGCTGCAAAGGATTGTTAAGAAGAAG
The DNA here is from genome assembly GCA_030068075.1 of Paguma larvata. Taxonomy (NCBI): domain Eukaryota; kingdom Metazoa; phylum Chordata; class Mammalia; order Carnivora; family Viverridae; genus Paguma; species Paguma larvata. Next base: position 44,610,340 of record CM057841.1, read on the forward strand.
CATTTTTAAGTTAAAAAATATATAGCAACACTTCTTTCCCTCTCCCCCTCTTCCTCTCTTTCTGCCATACTTTATGCACCTTCTTGCATTGGTTAGTGCATGACATGTCTAAATAGGCATTTAACTGTACTCACCATCAAAGAAGGTGCCCCATGCAGGCAACAGTATATTAACTTAATGAATACCAGAAAGGATAAAAAGGAGGGTACAGAGCTGTTAACTCAGTCAAAGTTATCCTTCCTGAAAACACTCATTGCATTCAGTGGAGACACACACACACACACACACACACACACACACACCCCTCTCATGTACTTTTCTCCTATTCTTCGGTTCCAAAAAAGCCGTGGGTCACTACAGTGAAACACAGCTGAAAGACACACCCGATTTGCCATGAGGCCATGTGAGATGCTTATGTTTTGTGAACATAGTCACATCAATTCAGTTTAAATGTTCTCTCATTTACGACTAACATAAGAAGGTCCCTAGCAGTATTTCCTTGTCTGACTACTTAAGTAGTCCAAATTAAAGACCATGATTTGCTTCTTTTCGTGGCCACATTATAACTGAAATATATAAATGCAATAATAGTAAGTAACTTAGAAAGATAAATTTTTGATACCATTAAGGAAAATGTAATGTATTCTGATTTAAACAATTTTTCACATACGTGAAGACCTAGGTAACTAATTTAGGCTGAAATAAATGGTTCTACCTGCTTAAAAAAATTAGCACTCAATTAGAACAACTTTCTAAATGTTTCTGGTTTTTAAAATAACCGTGGTTTTTAAAAATTATTTGAGGGAGTCATTTATAACAATTATGACTCTAAAAAGAAGAAAGCATATGAATGATGGCAAAGATGAGACATAATTGACAATCAGTAATAAAAAGGTTGACAGGAATTGAACATTTTTAAATAAAAAAAAATGACTAAACCCAAATAGCATGGATCCCAGGGAAAATTTGAGTGCTTAACTAATAAGATCACAGAGTCCCTATGTTTCTTGGAAAAAGAAAATGCATTTTTATTGGGAAGGTGTGGTTCAAAAAATTACCACATAATTTAAGGATCCACGGGAATCTTTGGCATTTCAAAACTTGCACGGAGCCTTTGGGAAAAGCTCATCACAGCTCCTTTCAATCTTTGAGGACGCTGGCACTCCATGATGGAGGTGTTTAACAGCCTGGCCATGCCAAAATTCATCATAGCACTGCCCCAGGGAGGCTGCTAGCTGCCTGACCCTAGCAGCTCAGAGTGGAACTGGAACAAAAGGCTAGCATCCATTTCAAAAAGAACCCCAGGAAGCATCTGCGGGAGGATGAAGAGTGTTGAGGTAGAAGCTGGAAGACTGTGGGAGTGAGGAAAGCACTAGCTAAGGAAGGCAAAGAGAGCTGGGAGCAAAGAAGGCTGAGCCAGCAGGTTTACTGGCAAAAGTCACACACACACACACACACACACACACACACACACACACACGCAATTGCTAGGCAGTGGCCAATTTCCAGACAATAACAGGAGAATAACCAGACAGCAGTAAAGATGAGAGATCATGAAGAATCCATCTTCGCACACAGGGAAATGACAAAGCATACAGAGAAATGACAAAGAGAAGGAAACGGAGAAGGAGGGAGGAAGGAAAAGAATGAGTGGAATAAGGGAGAGAAGAGAGGAAGGAAGAGAAAGTGGGAAAGATTATGAAGGTGGAGGAAAAGCCACTTGAAGAAAGCAAGCTTTATCAACACGAATTACCAGGAATCTTGGTGTTTACACACTGTAGAGTGCATCTAGGCTGGCTAATGGCATGCAATTTCTTTTCTTCTGCTGTCAAGAAGTATTACTGATTGTTAATAACATTAAAATCTTTATCACTTAATTTATTTTATTAATCCCATTTGGGTTTAACATTGCTAACACACAACTGTAAATAGCAATACTAATGCCATCGAGGTTGGTATCAGTGATGCTGCAGGGTATTATGTAAAACGCAGCCAACAAGCAGTGAGATGACAGGTGCTTACAAACCTTTACATTAGATTAAGGAAAAGCCTTGCACAGATTCGCCAAACTGTGATCTTAATATGATATAGCATCCTCTGTCCTTTGATGTCCCTCTAGAATTACTTGTCATCCTCCAACATTTAAAAAACAAATCTCAACATCCAAGGAGCATCTTAAAAAAGAGTTAATGTCAATTTAAACAATGCATGTTCCTTAACTCTTTCCTTCTGCTTCTGCACTTCTCCCAAAGTTAAAGCCATCTGATTTGTTGAACAGCATGTTTTCAAAAGTAAAGATAGTTTAAAGATGGGGTTATCGCTTTAGATAACATTTTAAATTATTCACTCGATTAAGTGTTTTATAGTCATTTTAATTCAGCCAAGTAAGGACGTGAAGTGTCTTGGGCAGGCTCAAATCCTTCCAGGGCATCTCACATCCCTAGCAAAACAAACTGGGAAGAGGTTTTGTGCTTCATTCTGTGGGACTTGCAGCATTTCTCTGGGTTTCATACACTCTTATTCATACATGAGATCTGTAAGTACAAGTGATACTGACCAGCTCTGTGGGCTCTCATAGGACACAACATACAACATGCTCAACTGTCCCCCACCGTCAGCATGGCGGGGGAAGGCAATTACATTATGATGAATGAAATAGTCCGTGGAAATTAAAAAAAAAAAAACTGTGAGTTGGAAACAATTATCTGGCAACTAAAAAACTCAAATGCAGTAACGCTTTCTTAAAACACAAAATTTATAGAAATTAAATTTGGAGAAATCAGGTGACCTCACCTAACAAAGAAGTATCTATATGGTCAGTACTAGATACATCTCAGAAAGACATGCTCACAGCAGTTAAGAGGTCCAATTAAATTGGCATACGTATCGGAAAAATCACTAGTAAAGAGTATCAGGGCTAGTTTTTTTTAATGATGAATCTGCTATATAAACTTACAAATTGCACTAGGGATTCATTAATCGAATTATTATCTGCTTTGTCTCAGAACTCAGTTTTGGAACTTATGTTAAATTCAAGAAAAAGACCAAAAGTTCTATCTGGCAATTTAAAGCTTTTTCAGGCAATTCATTTTCTTAAGTTGAATAATGTCATCTTCCAATACGTTTTCTAGTATTTTTAGGAGTTTGTCCTAAACAGTGTAACTTCTTAAGAAAATAGTTGCCTAGTCTAGGCTTATCTTTACATAACTGAGGCCTCAATCAACAAATATTGCCAAGTACCCAACTGGAGTAATTGTAACTAACATTTCTAGACATCTGGTAGGCTACCGAGTGATTTAATACGTTTTTATTATCTTAAACTTTCCAAGAATGCTAATGAATTTTTGTCCTCTAGGAAGTTGAGTCTCAACCTAAGTTAAGAGCCATCAAGTCTCCCTGACATCACACCAGGCAAGAGGTAAAAATGACATCTTAACCCTCGGATTCTGACTTCAAACCTTTCTATAGGATGATGCACAGAAGTTGAAACCAGGGGTTCCAGCCCCTCCGGACTCATAACCAAGTTGTAAAAATAAATACAGTGGCAACTATAGAAGATGTAAATCACACTTTAAGGCACAGTAGATATCAAAGCATTTTGCATCGCCTTTGAAACCAAACACCATCACTCCACTGGAAACAATGGCATTTCCAATAACACTATTTACTTAAAGGGAGAGGTTAAGTAAGCCAGTAAATGCCAACAAGTATTCTTTGGATAATGTAGGGAGCTGGTCTTGGCAATCTCCTGGCCTTCTAAGATTTTGCTAATTGTTTTTCCAAGAAAAAGTTAAGTCTCTTTCAAGCACTATCTTGAGTAAGCGTTGCCATGGGAAAGCCTTGGTATTCCACTTTTTCTAGTGGTTGCACAGCTACTGTAGTGAGTACAGAGAGGAATTTTTGTAAGCAGCTGCCAACCACACCCTAACCCCAGGCAGCTGACCCGCTTTATGAACTACCAGTCACGACAAGAAGTGTGGATGGTGCATCAGAAACCATCACCATTCAAGACAACGCAAAGTAATTCTTACTGGTTGTGGGAGGTGGTAGATGGAGGGCATAGGAAATTATACTTAGGTCCACTCTTGCCATCTTGGGATATAAATGACAGAGGCTCAGACACATATTCTCACTCAAACGTCACTCTTCAATAGATCGTTAACCAAATACTCCCATTCAGCAGACAATGGGACACACACATTCCTGCCTTGAAGGCCATAGAGGGACGAATCATTTACAGCTCATCCTGCCATATGTGTGCTTTGGCCAGGAGATCCGGAAGCACAGGACTAAAGGAGGGGCAGTCTCTCCAGTCACTTTGGCAGAACCTGCCAAATCCCTAATGCTGCCAGTATCTCTCTTCGGCAGTGCCTAATTGAAGGGAAAAAGTGGGTAAGGAGCAGCCTCCTACAGCATGGCAATAATTAAAAATAAAGAAATAAAGCAGAATTTCTCAGTGGAATTCCCTCAGCTTTCTGAGTAAACCGGTTTCAGGACCCAGAATTTGTAGTCCTGCCTTAGGATGGAATTTCCAAACACTAGAGGGTTATGTCGGCTTGGTGAATTTACCAGGTGATTGAGCATCCTGACCATTTGATTTTCGGAGAATCGGGGCAAGAGCTCAACCTATAAAAGACCTTCCTGTTCATTTCTCACTGCTGCAGCTTCAGACGTTACCAAAGTGTATAAGGGCACAGAATATAAAGAAACGTTTCCCACAGCATCCCTGGAAGACTGGGTCCTCGAGATCCGAGTGGCCCATCTTTGGAAACCCTTCTCCCTTTGTTATATCTGCTGGGCCTTCCACTAAAGAACTGAATTAGATAGACAGGGAAGGGGAGGAGGCGGGTGGAAAGTGGGGGATGGAAGGAAGGCTGGTGCAAGAATATATTTTCTATGTCTGGATAAGAGAACAGGATTCTAGGTAATTGCCTGGTTTTCTCATTGTTCTCCGCTGCCATTCCAAGATTCATAGAGGGGCTGAAAGGATCTCTCTTTTTTCCTTTCTCTTCTAATTCTTCACTACTCCCCACAACCTCCCGCAGACCCTCCAAATCACCCCTCCCACCCCTGTTAATCCTTTTCCCTCCCCTCTCATGGTGCTTATTCCATCCTAGGGAAAAAAAAAAAAAGTAATTTGTCTGTTTTATTTATGGTGCAATGAAGGTATGCTGCACGCGTCAGGATAGCCTGACACTGGTCAAACTATCTGACAGCCGAGAGGAACTGCCTTCATACTCCAATGAGTGTATATTTTAACCATTTGTCCACCACAGCATACCACTAAGGTTCTGTCAGGATTCACGGCACCACCACCACCCCTTTTTTATCTCTTTTGTCACATACCAATTAAATTCAGAACACAGATCATACTCAAAGAATCTTTTGTCTTCCGTGTGAACCCTAAAATGTGCAGAAGCGCTAAACGTCATTTGCCAAAATTCACAACTGCCTGCATATTCCAATTAAAGATCCCCGGGGCGTTCTTAGAACTTCGCTAAATTCAGGAACCTAGAATGATTATGCTCCAAGTCCCAAATCAAGACACATCATTTCGTTATCAGATCCAGAAAGCGCAATTAGCTCAAATGACATCAAAATTTCAAGCTATTTCTAAGCAGAACAGAAAAATGAAAGCACAGGTCAAAGAGCTAGAGTATCCCTGTTATAAATTATGCTGAAAAAGGCTATATCTAAGTAAAAAGCCCTCAAGAATATCAAAATTTTTGTCGTAGAAAGAACCAAAGTTGCTAGGTATCTGACAACCCATCTTCTAAGTCTGAATCAGAACTGTTTTCTCCATTTGTAAATTGGGACTTTTAAAAAAGAATTTGACAGCAGCAAACTGAATGGCCAAAGAGACCATTTCATTGCATTTATTCCTTTTCAATTCCCATTGCATTGTACTCAGTGGGTCCCAGGATCTACCTGGCAAATGCTCACTCGCTTGGGTACACTCTGAAGTGCATTCTCCCTTTACTTTCAACAACAAACCCCCAATTCCAGAGGGTTTGCCTAACATCCATTCTCTCTATCCCCTGTTGCTTTGCCACCAGCAATTTAATTCTCCTTTTCAGACATAAAAGGACACACTGGGTTTTAACAATTATACTTTTGATTTCCTCATAAAAAACAATGCTCAGAATTAGGCCCCAGACAATCTGTTTTTGTCCTGCAAAGGCCTGTGGGGCAAGATTTCCAGAAGAACCAATGGGATTTCTGCTGACTGAAAATATTTTTATTTTAATAAACTACAAAAGAAGAATGCTTTAAAAAAAAAACTCACAACAGGTTCAGAAATGTAATGTGATGCACGCAGCATGAAACAGAGACAAAGACCCAGCAGACAGGGAGTGTGATGAATGGTCCCAACCACATCGTATTTATTTATTTTTTTTAAATCTGCATTTGCCTTTCATCTGCAAATGAAAGGCATGGGGAGAAAGTGCCTAAGTTTTCCAAGGAATTTTTTTTGGTGTAATAAGAGCAAACACAAATATTATACACTCAAGCAGAATTAAGAGCCTAACAGCAACAAAGATACAGAATGGCTGAAAAATCAGGGTTCGCACGGTGGGTTTTGTGTTTTGTTTTTTGTTTTTTGTGCACTTGGTTGTGGAAGATAGCAGGAAAAGGAAGTGAAATGCAGAGTCAAGACAGAGGGGTGACCACATTACTGGATGCTTCTGCTTTTCAAATCAAATGTGAAAGTTAGTTAAACAGACTTGTTCTGGAATGGATGAGAAAAAATAATTTAGTATGTTTTCATAATTTCAAAGTATACTTAAGATTCTGAGACCATCTTTCTTAAAATCAAGGCACTAAGATTACTTAAGAGAAAAAGAAATACAACATGGAATATTATTTAAAATTTTGAAGCCACAGAAAAGCCATCTGCCCTTTTCGCTATAAGCATTGCTCCTGAGGTATCAGGGGGAACAAGGCAAACCCGACTGTGTGGATTCTGGAGAGGGCATGATGCTCGTGAAAGACTGTTAAAGTTAACATATTTCAGCAAGGCTTGCTAATTTAGAATTACATTTCGGCAAGGGTGCTAATTTAGAAATCGCTAGCCATGGAAGAAAGTAGGCATCCTGTTTTTTTAAAAAAAAAAAACAAAACAGTGTTATAGATTTTATTATACATATGTGTGTTTGTGTGAGTGGAGAGAGGGAGAGCATTGTTCTCCTAAGTTGTATCAATACTGGTGCCACAAAACACACCAATATCACAAGTTGAAGGTCTCCATTCATTTAGTGAAAAATAACTGAACCATCCCATGTTGTAACTCTTTAAAGAACAGGCAGGCTTAATAGTACTTAGTACCCTCTTTGTTTATTTTAATTTTTAATATTCAATGAGTTTTAAGTTGTGTTCTTTTAAAATAAAAAGACACAAGGTCAGTAACTTCAAAACTTTGTTTAGGTTAGAAGGCATAAGCCCCACTGTTCATGACAGCACAGGGAGAAATACCCCTCCAAGATGAGCTTGTAGGATGTATGCAAACATTTTGTACTTGTTCTGTACTTCTGGGAAAGAAGAATTACATGTTGGCCTTAGCAACTGTGACAAGATAGAACAATGCCAATATAACAGAGAATAGACTATTTGATCATAATAAACTTGCTACAACAAAATTCCTTCTAAATGGTTGACACTCAGAGCCATGAGTGGGTATGTGCAGTATTACTATGACATAGAATGGGCCACTTGATTACAAGAGACTTACTAATATAAAAATTGATGGCAGCAAAATACACACCTGGATGACAAGCTATGACCGTTGTGAATATCCCTGTGTTTTAAATTTTGAAAGGTTTATAATTTATGTTTTCAAAATAGTTCAGAAGAGGCTAACGAGATAGATCACGTCACTCTCTGTGTAACCGGATGAAATTTCGCGTTGGGAACGGACAAGATCCCTCCGTGATCTTCGCGTCCAGTAATCGTCCTGCCATTTTGTGGCTTTTGCTCCACCTGGCTCGACCGCAGCCGTCATAAATCCAGGCTACAGAGCTGCATGATTTCAGAGCCGGCTCCAAAAACAGAAGTTCCAAAAATGAGACCACGTACAGTCCCTCCTCTTCATTTAGAGACCATAAATTTTGCACTGGTGTTATCTTGCGATATAATAATTGCACATTAATAAAAACATATGTGGTGAGAAGAGAATAAACTGCCCTTCACAAAAGCAGCTCAACACGAAATCGCATTTTCAAACAGCTTTAGAAAAGGAACCGAGAAAATGCTGGCAAGTCAACAGACAAGCAAGCAGCACAAGAGAAATTCTCAAAGGTATTTCCAAACTTGCATTCACAACGTGAAAACGGTGTGAGCTGCAGATTCCTGTAATATTCCCAAGACATAAGTTTCTGAGCATTTTTCTCTGTATTGGTTATTGTGTGTTTAAGGAGTGTTTTACCCATTTCTTTTTTATGTTTTTCAATAAACAAAAACTATGTAATTTTTTTTTTCAGCGTTTACGAATTTCTACCCCAGGAAGGTGGCTTCTTTCGCCCCGTTGAAGCTGATCCACTGAAATGATCGCCTGCAGCTTCCGGATGCCTCACACTCCCTGAAACTAAGCCTCCACAGTATCTCCAAGCACTTTTCTCCCTCCCGGTCGGAATGAAGCGAAACCTCCCCTTCAAAGTGCAGGAAACCTACCATTAAACTGTTTGGGAATTCTGTTGTCTCCTATTTATCTCTCCATCAGTTACACACCTTTCTGTGCCTCTTCTCAAACGGTTCTGATTCTCTTCTGCAATAGCTGCCTCTATTTAATCCATCCCTCTCTGTCTACACCAAACAGGAGAGAAATATCACAGAAAGAAATACCTATTTTCTCACACTTTTCAGATTAAGTATCTCCTGCGGCTGATTGAAACTCCTTAAACTAAAATTATTTTATTTACAAAAAAACAAACATATATAGGGTGGTATATTTTATTTTCTCTGCATCTGTGGTCCAATTTGTAGGACCTCAAATTCTTCCTATAAATACATTTTTAATCTACGGCCCAGCCTGATGTTTCTCTTATTTTCCTGATTACCATTTTCCCCCTCCATTTGGGACCTTATTTGTTATCTCTCTTGCTCAATGCTTATTCAAAAATGCCTTCAATCTTAAAAAGCTGGTCAGCAAAACAATACATAAAAGAGCAAGAGGAAAACACATGAATAGAGCTATATACAGTCTATAATTTTCTAATATAGAAGATTTTTTTTACCATAGCCTCATCCAAAAGAAAAAGAATTATTTACATTTGCAGCTTAGAAAATAATTATACATACTTGTTCTCTACACTCAAATGCTGCCGCGGTCGGGTGTGTTTTGTAGAGGCACACTGCCCTCTGCAGGGGAAAACATCTTTGTCACAGCCCCCTTTGGAGCAAACTCAAAACAAAACCAGCGTAGCTGTGGTACTGAAAATATAAACAAATCGGTTCTTCAATGTATTTACTTGCAACCCATTAGACTGCATTTATCCATCCTAAAATATACTTGTTCACATTCTTTTTTTTTTTTTTAAGTTGACCTATCGCATATTTCCAGCCACAGGAAAACAGGCAAGAGGCGACATTTTGCCACAATCTGCACAGTGAAATTAAACTGAACACAGAATTGCTCCAGTCTCCTTTCTTCCCCCGATGAGAATAGACCATCCCCTCCAAATAAAATTTCATAGTCATTCAAATGCCATCTGACCATTGCACAGTGGGGCCCTGAATTTTTCAAGAAATCCCTCTAGGTTTCTGTTCTGGGCTAGTGGAAGTACTCTTTGGTCCTTAGATCTTGCACTGTCGTTGTCTGATTTTCGCTTTAATATTCTGGAAAATGAGAGGAGGTGATACTGATTTTACCTTGTTGATTATATTTCAGAATATAAGAAAGATGCTCACCAAGAAAAATTTTGATGATTGAGTCCTAACACCACAAACTTAAATGTTGTGGTGGAAATTATCAACAGTAAAGAGCTAATGAGTCCTTCATTTCATGGAGGCTTTCATTCTTTCTCCTCTACCCATCTTGTGCCAGATCCCGTAAAACCTGTTCCAGCAATTAGAGGAGGAGGGACATCTGTATTCTTAAGAAATGGGGTGTGTGTGTGTGTGTGTGTGTGTGTGTGTGTGTTTTAAGGTTGTCTAAAGTGGATTCTATAAACACAACATGTGTAAAGAAGTGGCACAATTTACTGACATTGTCCAACTCCTAATAAAGTCTTCAGGGGAAATTCCTTACAGTTAAAAAGACACTTTTGACTTCTGCTTTCATTGTTTTGCCCCCTGTACACCACAGATCTTCCGCCAAGCCCACAAGGGCAGGTTTCCTTCCTCCGGTCTCTAAATGTGACCAGCAGGGGGGCTGATGAAGTGCTCATTTTTTACATCAGTCTTATAAAATTGCTTTCCCCATTAATTGTATCCATGGAAACAATACATTTGGCTGGTAAGGGACTCCTGAATAAAATTTAATGGGATTCTCAAAAAATTTGCAGGCTAGGGGGAGATGCAACCATCAGCCATTCTAGCAAAGCCCAAGTTTTAGCTCAGTGCAGGATTAATTTGTTTTCAAAAACTGTATCTGGCTGAATCCAAATTAAACTAACATCATAAAAATGTCATTTCTCTATCTGAAAAAGAATTTTAAAGAGAAAGCAAATAGAAATTACATAATATTTCTGTGGGGAAAAAAATTCTAATGCCTCCCAGGATAAAGCGATCACCAGGTCTTGCCTGAATGCCAGTCCTTAATACCCAGATTCTAACAAGGTAAGCATGACTTGTTCTGGGGAACTGATCACATCTGCTAAGCAATGCTCAGGTACTTGAATTATTGGTCAACCACCTCTGCAATCACCTCCCGTCCCTGCCGTAAATGGGCTTTCTACAAAGTCACGTACACCCCACCCCATCCCAACCCCCAATGGCTTTTTTTATTCTCACTTCTACATCAGTGCCTCTAGTCCTTGGGGTAATTTGGGTTTAAATTTTTTTCCTTAGCAGGTAAAGTGTCTGTATTATAAAATCTGAAGCCAGGCTTGCATATACCCACATTTAATTTGGAAAATGTGTGGGTAAATACTGCTTGTTATGAGATTAGTTAACAGCTGCAGGTCTGCTACCGTGAAAAGCCAATTTGGTTTTTTAAAAAAACAGTGCAATTTCTTTACATTAAAAAAAAATTCCATTCAAACTCCTAGGATGTTTCTCTTAGAAACTTAGAACTGGTATGATATAGATGAAGAAAGATATGACTTTAAATCAAATAATAACGTATGAATTTCAAATTATCTGTGTTTTTTTTTCTAAACCCCAAATCACTTCTGCCTCTGGGTAAATAGGTTAAATTTTTAAAATATCTAAGAATTCAGTTTCAATATATCCCATTACACATATTATCCTTCCCCTGAAACAAAATAACGTTCCCTCTGTATCAAACCTTCTGCATGTGGGAGCTTTAAAAAGCTTTGTTAATGCAAAATCAAGAAGAGAAACCCAGACTGTATTGCTCCGCCAGAATCCAAGGTCAGCCTGTGATAAAGTAAATGGGTGCTGGCTCTTAAGTGGAGTATTACATCTCTAACCAGGTTCTCTGTCCCTTGCTTTTTTGGGGGATGGTGTGGGGGGAAGGTGAGATGCAAACCAAACTCAAAATATGTAAATTCAGCAAGAACCAGAGCTAGAAAAAGCCCAGGGAGAGTACTATCCCTGAGAAACTGAGACTCAACAGAGAGTGCCTGAAAGCCGTTTCTCTTCAAAAGCATGGCGGCCTGGTTCTGTTATCTGCTCAATTTGACAAATCAACTTAGCTGTTACTTCTACTGTCATCTAAAGTCTACACTTCTTAACAGAAGAGTTCGTTTTATGAGCCATTAACAATTATCCAACTGCAACCAGATTACGATTTCTCCTTCTCCAATAGCATGGGTCCTTTTACAAATTTATCTAAAGCCAAAACAGAGTAAGACCCTTGAAAATGTACCTTTGACATAGTCTTGTGTGTTTTTGAGGAATTTATCCTAAACAAATCTTTGCACAGTTGATACATTATATGCAAGAATATCATAGCATTAATGCATAATTTATAAAAGCAGATTAGAAACAGCAAATAATGGGTTAAATAAACCATCGGACTTTTACAAGATGGAATTGTTCACAAAGCAATTAAAATTAGGTTTATGAAAACTTTTAATGGTATGGAGAAATGCCCATAATATAGTGAAAAAAAACAGGAGGTAGACATCACTTCTATAGCTAACACACACAAAGAAGAAAGATTAGAAGGAATGCTACTATTTCACTATTTTTTATACTTTTATTTTCTAGTCATTTTTTATACTTTCTAAATTTCTACCTGGAGCATCAATGTCTCTTATGCAGGAAAAGAGCGACCAAAGTTCCCATTAATAGATGTGCATAAACATAATGTAAGAAGCTTCAGTAAGATCGACCCCTAATTTGGTCTTTTTTTTTTTTTAAGTTTATTTATTTTGAGAGAGACAGAGAGAGAGAAAGAGCATGTACAATCAGGGAAGGAGAGACAGAATCCCAAGTAGGCTCCACACCATCAGCATAGAGCCTGATGTGGGGCTCAAACTCATGAACTGTGAGATCCTGACTTGAGCTGAGATCAAGAGTAGGACACTTAACCGACTGCGCCACCCAGGTGCCCACAATTTGGACTTTTGTAAACAGAGCTCATAATAGAGAAATGTTTGCTGGGATGTAATATGATCCATTCCACAGATCTATTCTACAGTAGACACTGTGCTATGTGGATGAGGAACAGTGCCCCGGGAAGCCTCCAGTTGGTCTAAGGATGGGGTGACCATGTAAGACAAAAAATGGATGCCAAAATTTAGGAATACAGACATAAATGACATACCGGCTTTGCTGCCTTCAAACCAGTGGGAGAAATATTGTAAAAAATAGTTTTAAAAAGCAGTGGTTCTCAAATTCAAGCTATGCTGGGGGACTTCAGGGGTACAAAAATGATGTCATTTTAATTTCCTCATTTAAATAGCATGAATTTTTAAAATGACTATTTAAGGGCCAGCTGGGTGGCTCAGTCAGTTAAGCGTGGGCTCAGGTCATGATCTCATGGTTAGTGAGTTTGAGCCCCACCATTGGGCTATGCACTGATGGTGGGGAGTCTGCTTGTGATTCTTTCTCTCTCCCACCCTCTCTGCCCTTTCAGCTCTTGCTCTCTCTCAAAATAAATAAATAAACTCAAAAATAAATTAAAAAATGAGTATTTAAAAACATGGACACACAAGAACCTAATACACCAATGTTAATACCTCTGAAACTTTCAATACATTAACTTGGGCAACCAGGTTAATTTGCTCTTACAAAAACTTTGAATGAAGCATTTCTTACCATTCTGATCTCAGGCCTAGAGATTGCAAAGCAAGCTGCTTCAGCAAACCAACAAACCAAATCCATAAATTTCTGACTACTTATTGGTGTGAATCAGAATTCTCTCAACACAGGAACTGAGAAAACAAGTCACCTGCTCAAGGTGACCTCAAACTGCAAGTGTCACCCATAATCACCAATTATAAATTTGAACTCATAAAATCTACTTAATATATCACAACTTGGGGGGGTTGACTATTTGGATATTATTTGAAAATAAGAAGAGTTTTAAAGCTTGAGAAAGTTTGAAAGTGACATATTATGGTTATTGTGCAGTTAAGGCACAAAGGACACAATGAATACAAGTTATCTATCTGGTCACATTTGCAAGTGCCAAATTTTTGCTTTTCATTATATTTGGCCAAAACTCATTTGCTTTGTGTAGTTTTTGCCTACTTCTCATGGCAAAGGAATTGAATAAGAAATAGATGGACCCTTACTGTGTAGAATCAATAGTTCTCTTGGTTTTAAGTCATTCGAAAATCAAGTGGAAGAACCGCCTTTTAGGCTGGAAAAGCAAGGTTGGAAACAGAGAATGAGGTATGCAAACATCCAGTTCTTCTGGTAACTGTCCAAAGGCAACAAACAGGAAAGCAGCCCCAGTCACCTAGGATCCTATCTACATCCCTGAACGAGATTCTTTTGTGGACTCTAGGGACTGTCCAAGGTGACAAGAGTCCCAGAGGACAACTCTGAAGTCTTCCCACCTCACCTCCTGTATCTGTTAGGATAATTTTAGCTTCAGATAATAGAAAACACAAATAATATGGGCATTTATCACCACAGCACCAAGTAGGGCAGTCTTCACTTTCCCTCCCTCCCTCTTCGTTTTGCCTTCTCCCTAGACGGATCTCATCCAACAACATCCAGACCCCAACAGTGGCCGGTGAGAGCAGAACCATCTCATCTTTTTTCCCTTGTAACCATGAATACATCTTTTCAAGAAAGCCCCCAACAAAATTTTCCTCCTATGTATCACTTGTGTGCGCCTAATCCAATCATTGGCAAGGGGAATGCTCTATGACCACCTTAGATTAACTGGAACCCTATAGGAGGGATGGGTCTAGCTTCCTTTGAAACACACAGCCATGTGTGAAGGTGGTGGAAAATCAGACCATGAGTTTCTAGGGATAAGGAGGAAGTTGAGATGAGGGTTATAATGTGACTTCTGTAAGGAAGCTCAAGAAGAGACTTGGCAGTGTTGTTCTGACTGGTGACACGGTGACCAAGTGAGCGCTGTTAAGAGGCAATTCACTCACACAAAGCAATGTTTACTGAGATAATTAGACTCACAAAATTATTAACTCAGCCAACTATTCCTCCTGTAATGACACGTTCATCTGTTAAATTTTCATTGCGAGTTCACCTATATTCTTCTAAAGAACAGAAACCGCCTTGTTTTTATCTCCCATCCCACTCCATTAGGTCCAATATTCAACATAATGTCACAAAGATATGTTTTCTGAATGAACTAAACAGAGATTTGAAGTTTATAATGCCAAAAACTTCTAACGCATTGTACTTTTCTCTTCCTCTTACCATTTTATTGTGTTTTTCCTAAAGTTTTGAATTGTATGATGTATGTATCATAGTTCCCATTCCTCTTTAACCATTCAAATTGTTAAGATCCTATCCTGATATACAGTCATTCTTCCACCTCTAATAAAGTAACCCTGGCAGAGGTGCCCACGAAGATATACACATAAATATGTTCATGGAAGCATAACTTATAATTGCAAAGAAAATTAGAAATAACTTAATATGCAACAAGAAGTGCCTAGATAAATGATAAATCCATTCTGTGGAAAGTAACTACAAAAGAGTCATGGTTTAGAAGATTAATAATAGTTAAAGGGTTATGATAAATTCATAGAGGTAAAAAAGAAATTAATAAAA
This sequence comes from Paguma larvata, assembly GCA_030068075.1. Lineage (NCBI taxonomy): Eukaryota > Metazoa > Chordata > Mammalia > Carnivora > Viverridae > Paguma > Paguma larvata. The sequence goes on from CM057841.1 coordinate 44,625,658, forward strand.
GGTTATATATAGAATTCCAATTGTATTTAAAAAAAAAAAAGAGAGGCTATTCCAGCCAAGATAACAGATAGATCTGAGGTGTAAAATCTCTCCTCCCACTTCAAACACATGTAGAAATTCTAGATAAAATTTGGAGAAAAATTTTCAAGTACACAGCTAAACTTGAAAATAAGCAAAACACATTTCTAAGAGGCAAAAAAATAAGCCACTGTGCCCCCAGGAGAAGGAGGATGTAGATTTTGGCATAGACTCAGAAAGTCAAGATTTTAAGTCCTAAGCTTCCTCCATAAAACTAGACCAAGGGGCAAACTGCAACTGGAAAAACTTCCCACAGCCTAAAGACAAGGTTTTCTTCCAGGTATGGACAGGAAGCAGCGTCAACCATTGCAATATTAACTACCTACCCTGTAAAGTATTCAAGCACTGTGCAAATTCTTGGAGCCATAAGGAAAAACTCCAAACTCATAAATTAATATAAAAAGTGGTCCAAAGGTGGAGAACCCATACATCCATGGCAAGAGTAAAGCACAGAACTGCCCTGTAAGGATGCTTCTCAAATCGAGCAGATAGCCTATAAAAAATGTTAATTACTACTGATGGATCCACAGGAAAAGTTGCAAAGAATGCAAAGAAATCCAATGCTATGAAAGTCTGCAAATGCAACAAAAGGTCATCATCAAATAACTTAAGATACTAAATCAATTTTTTAATTTGAAATAAAAATTTTAACTGCCAAGCAGATAAAAATATGATAGATTCTACATGGCAAAAACAGACTACTATAAAAAGTGGAAAATTTTAAAAAGAATTCTGGAATTAACAGTCTATCAATGGAGAACAAAACAATAACATGTTAAAGATCACATAAGTCAAAGAGAGAGAGAATTTACTTAACTTGAAGATAGATCTAGGAAATAACCTACAACATATCACAGCAAGTTAAAAATATAGAAAGTATGAAAGAGAAATTGAAACAGAATGAAGAGAATGAAGAACTCCAGCATATGATAGTCATATGAGAAAAAGAGACTACAGAGAACAAAGAAAGATACTTTTAAAAGTCTCCAGGACTGAAGAAAGATATGAATGCATACATTAAAAGAGTTCATCAACTCCTAGACTAAATAAAACCAAAGCCACAACTAAAACACTGTACAGAAACCATAGAACACCAAGAGAAAGGAGAAACAATTGTGAAAGCTGCAAGAAGATCAACTACCTTTAAAGGATCAACATTCAGATCAAGGGGAATACTTCAAAATACTAAGAAAAAATAACATAACCTAGAATTCCATACCCAGCTAAACAATCACCTAATAGTTCAAACAAAAGGAACCTGCCAAAGATATAAAAACTGAAAGCTTACTAAGCACACGTCCCTCTGCAAAAAAATTCAGAAGGATTCAACCAAAACAAAAATGAATCCCAGAGGAAGGAATGAGATACAAAACCTAACAGCAAGCAAAGAAATTAGTAACATGTGTTGGTAAATCTAAAAAAATAACTCATTTTGGAGAGTTTCCAATCATAATGAAATTCTTGATAATAATATCATGAAACACAGGAAAGAGGTGTTCAGGTTCTAGGATTACTGTTTTATTTAAGAAAAGGATAGGATTTTTCATCAACTGTACACTGTGTTAGGATAATCTACAGTTTAGTATGTGTGTCAAATATTTTAGAGTAAATCTTGCAAGAATTGAGATAGAATGTGAATTACAAATTGAGTATATGGGAAAAAATGTGCAGAGGAGATAAAGAAATCAAACAATTCAACTAACAACAACAAAGAAGGGGAAAATGCTAAACAGAAAACAAAGATACTAGAAATTTTTAAGTATCCATTACCACAATAAATGCAAAGGATTTACATTGCCTTTTTTTAAGACAAAGACTCTCAAACTGTATCAAAATTAAAACCCAGGTTATAAATTGCTTATCAGGGAGATATCACAGGGTGGCACTGAAAGGTTGAAAATAAACTGATAAAGAAAGGCATGATAGGCAAATGCTAACCAAAAGTAGAGTTGCCAAGAATGGAATAATTTATAACTAAATATAATAGTGACTATCTCTAGGGATTAAGCGATTTTTATTACCTTCTTTATATCTTCCTACATTTTCCAAAACTTTTAAATAAAAATTTATTATTTTTAGATTTTGAAAAAATATACGCATTTTTAATTAAGTACTTTGTTAATATAGCATAATTGAGAATTACCAACACTTCATGTTACTTGAATTCCTACAAGATACATGTATTAAATCATTCAATCTTTTTAACAACTTAAAGAGAAAAATACTGTTTTTCCTTGATTTTGCAGATGAGGAAGCTGAGGCATAGGGATCTTTACATAACTTGCCTAAAGTCAAACACTTAGTAGAGGCAGAATTAGGTTAGAAACCTAACTAGTTCTGTGCACTGAAGAGATCAGACATCTACACCCATGTCTAATATGTATGATACAACTCAGAACTTACAATCATTACTTGTTCATTTATTTTACTTTATTTTTTCCAATAAAGAATATTTCAAAGAGAAGATATATTTAACATTTACTACTAATAGGTGAATTCATAGACAAGAGAAAATCCCTTTCTATAAATTGGTTCATGTGTTTATACTCTAGAACTATACAAACAAGTACCAGTGGGGTGCCTGGATGGCTCAGTCAGTTAAGCATCCGACTCTTGATTTCAGCTCAGTCATGATATCTAATTTTGTGAGTTTGAGCCCCACAATGGGCTCCTACACTGACAGCAGGGAGCCTGCTTGGGATTTTTCCTCCACCACCCCATCCCCTGCTCGTACTTGCTCTCTTGCACGCGCGCACACACACACACACACACACACACAATAAATAAACTTTAAAAAACAAAAGTACCAATGTATTTACTAATGTAAAAGTCATGACTTTTTCTAGTTAAAAAGTACTATTATTGTAACAGGATTCTAGTTTTTTATATTTTAATTGCTTCTGGCTCATGTCAGCCAGTGAAGTTTTTAAAAGTTTAACCAGTTTTTAATAATGAAAACTTAGAAATTTGAAATTTCTATGTTTTTAAATTCTGGCTATAAAATTTATAGCTAGAACTACCTCTATTTGGATATGGTTATCTTTCTCAAATTATATTTCCCTTTCATTTTTAAGCAAACACACAGTTTGGAGTGAATTTTAAGAAAACAATAGTATATTTAAAAATAACTTCTTTAACAAAAAAAAAGGGCAAAAAAACATTAGAAATTACCTTCACCTGTATTTACATTAACCAAAGAGAGAGAGAGAGAGAGAGAGAGAGAGACATCATTTATATCTAATGGATCCATTCCTAACCAAATGGATATTGAAAGAAAAAGGTGCATTTTGCTAGCGCTATCAGAAAGGGTCTTGCAAATAGCATGTAGACAATTACAGTTCCGGGAACATTCAATTGGCCACCTGTCTTGGCTAAATTACAATAATGTGCATTTGGGCAAATCATATCATTTTACAAAGTCATTTTAAATGTGCTCTGTGCATTTCTTCTCTTACCTCTCAAAATAATTCTCTAGAATGCTTTAAATTTAAAGAAATATGCAGATACACCCTGGATATCCCATCATAATCCAGGCTTTGCAGGAAGCCCGAGGCCCTTTCTCCAGCTAGAGTTCATAAGCAAGACAGTACCATCACAAAGATCCACTTCAATCGACCCTGTGGCTGCCATTGTAACATGTTAAGCATGTTGGAGTGGACGCCATGTTTGTCAGAGGGACTATTTGATGAAATGAAGACAATGGTAAATGGTTGATCAACACCTCTCCTTCCACTGTCATGGGCTGTCAGCATATTGTCTCTTCCAAGAAATGAAATAGGTTTCTAATTTTCAAAAGCTAAGTCTTTTTGTACAATTTTATTCACTATATAATACTGTTCATATCCATTTATGATATCACATTATAACGTATGAAAAAGTGATTTGGAGAAATGGGGGTGGAGGCATTCAAATGTGGTTACAATAGATGTGCATGGGGCTCTGGAATATAAAACTAATGATTTCATTTGTCCACTCCTGATGTTATTGAAGAGTATTATCTTATGCATAATTAACAAGGTTTTGAAAGGTTAAATTTAAAATGTTATAGTGTTTCTTGTCAACTTACACTGGGAACTCTACTGTCACCAAAACAAATAACCTCTAAGTGTGCTTTCTATCTAATCTGGAAAAATGATAAATACGACACTATGCTGGTACATCCTTGTTTTCACAGATACTCTCTCTCTCCTTGAGTAACTATAAAGAGCAAAATAAAGCCCGTCTGAAGGCGATTATAATTTCTGGCTCACATTTCACAAGTGACAATGCCTATTGACCTTAAAATTGTAGAAATTAAATTATCGGCATGACCATACAAATCTCATGTGTAACTACAGAAAAGCAGAAGTATCTAACTCCTTGGCAAGGGTCTCACCACTTATGCCACTTGATCAGTAGAACAGCAGTTGGTAGAAACCCTGTAAGCCACATAAATCCTACTAATAATAAATATGGTGGTGGCTTATGAAGCCTTATCAGTAGCCTCACTTTCATTCACACAGTAATCCAAATAAAAGTACTGCCATCTGTTCCTGACTTTCTATTCAAAAAAATCAATATTTGCAAGTCTTTTGTTAACACTGCAATTAATAGTCTGAAAAAATGCTCGTTTTAGACTAGGTAGTAACAAGAAGATTGAATTGTCTCGGTCGGGTTAGAGCTAAAGCACAAAAATCTCAAAGTCAAGAAAGCACTGCTGAAAAGTCATGTGACTACACAAAGCTGGGGCTGAATTAAGCTGGGAAGACAGCACACTCCCCATTAACAAATTTGTGGGCTAAGCACTCTGGTAGGTGCGGTTTACCAACATTTGAACAGGGTCACTTAGGACAACTACACTTTTCCTATTCCCGCAGGTAAGCAGGTATTTTTTAAAATACATACATAATTCTTTGTAACATTTGTTTATTTTTGAGAGAAAGAAAGTATGAGTGGGAAAGGGCAAGAAAGAAGGAGACAGAGGATCTGAAGCAGGCTCTGCACTCACTGTGCAGACTCTGATGCAGCGCTCAAACTCATCAACCGTGAGATCATGACCTGAGCCAAAATCAAGAGTTGGCCACATAAATGACTGAGCTACCCAAGTGCCCCTGCAAGTCTTTTTAAATAAAACATTTCCAAAATCTAAAGTGAGCGTTGAATCTAAAACTAAGTATATGTAATCAAAATAATTAAGTCTATCCTCTTAATTGAAAGGAAAGGTGGTTTTAAAAGGGGAAACATTTTGGTTTAAGGTCTCAAGGCTTTAAATATCTTGTCCCATTTTAGAAAATGAGAAATGATACTATTCTTGATAACCTTCTTAGTGTGACATGAACTGGTTTTAAGTCTGCTTTTATCTAGAATGGCATATACCACACATTCACCAAACAGTTGAGAGGAGGGAATATGTGTTTTTATTTATCCAAATAAAAAACACATAACTTACTCCAACTGACTTCTGAATAGATAAATATTCTATGTATAAAACAAAGTAGAACACAGTTTTGCTAACCAACTACTAGGGCAAGGTCAACACTTAGATAACACAACCTATTTCGACTCCAAAGTACCACCATAGCAAGAAGCTTTACTTTGGTGAGAACGTATCTATTTTCTAATCATCTGTAACCCTTTTGTAATCATCAGTGTACAGAACACAAAGATCATCCCCTTCCACTTTTGCATATGACTCCAGCAAGTTTGAAAACAGCAGGTATACTGTGAGATTATACCCAAGTGGCAATGACACATTAAGAATCCACTGACAGGGGCACCTGGGTAGCTCAGGTGGTTAAGCATCTAACTTGGTCTCGGCTCAAGTCATGATCTGATGTTTCTCAAGTTCAAGCCCCACATCGGGCTCTGTACTGACAGGGTGGAGCTTGCTTGGGATTCTTTCTTTCTCTCTCTCTCTCTTGCTGCTCTTCCCCTGCTCGCTTTCTGTCTCTCAAAATAAACTTAAAAAAAAAAACAAAACTTTTTTAAAAAAGAATCTACCAATGCCACATATAAATCAGAGAGACAACCAACCTAACACCTTCTCTAAGTCGTTCATAGCTAACTCTTTTTTTCATTTTAAGAAGTCACACAAAAGAAATTCCAGCTACAAACCACATTAAAATGTGAATTATTTGCTGAAGACTTGGTAACATTGAGGGGGGGGGTGGAAATGTTAAGCATTCTTGCCAAGTGAAAGCATGGGGGAAAAAAGTCTGACTCTTACAGTTACCTTCAAGGTAAAATTAATTATTAATTGGCAGAGCATGGACATGGAATGATTGCTATCAATATTTTAATACTTTCAGTGCTAATTTCATTCTCTCCACTGCAGTTTGTCTACTAAAGAAGCAAGAGAGCTCTGTTTACTTTCAGTGAGGCTTGCTGCAATCATCACCTTAAGAAAGTTTCCAATATTGTGAAATGCTTTGAATCTTCCTCTTCTTGAATTTCTAATATTAAACAAACCAAAAAAAAAAAAAAAGATTCACATTTCATTCACATAAATTAACAATTCTACCATTCTAAGCTGGCTCATGAAAGATGAGATGGCTCGTTTCTGAACAACATTCATTTTTTTCATTCCCACCCACTGGCACTGCAATTCACCATGTGTGCCGACTTGTATTTTATCATAAAAGTTTGGGAATGCTTTGTCAAACTTGAACTTTGCGAAATGAGAAAGTTAATTTATCAATTAGCTGAATTCAACCTAACTCATCTCTAGAGCTAAGCTTGCAGAAACACATAGCTAAAATGCATAAGGGTTCAAGTTTCAGCAGAATGGTTCAAAAGAAACCCTGAGGAGGGAGGAATGGGAGTGTCACAAGGGGCACTGATGAAGAAGAATTAAGAACTCTCTGCTTTAGCTTCTCAGGGCCGACTGTCCCAGTGGGAAAAGAGCATCTTCAGAACCGGGAGGTAAGAGCTCAAGACAATCTCAGATTCAAGGTGACCTCCAATTTGCCTCAAGGACAGACACGACCTTTAAATTCAGTAACAAGGCTCCAGGGCAGATAAGGGGAGAGTCAACACAGGTTTGGAATTGCCCAGGGCATTTAAAGCCTAGAGGGGCTGCTCTGGGGACAATATTCACTAGAAAAAAGTCACATCAGGTTACAAAAAAAAAAAAAATTAAGTCTGCTTACTGCTGCGTGGAACTCTGAGAGTGTGAAGGCAACACCCTGGGCTGTTCTGAACACACACCCATTGCTTCTATAACCTCTCCTACCCGCCAGTCTATGATGAAACATTTCAGTTTCACCTGTGATGCTGTCTCACCCCAGACAGCAGGCCCATCTGATCACGTGACTCCTTGACACTTCACAGCTCACCACAACACTGGCTACCAGGTCAGGGAGATGAGCTATATTCTGGTCAGTCACAGCTTGGAAGGTGACCATCATCCTCAACTCTTACCTCTTTCTCACCCACCATGGGGAAACAATTACTAGATGCTACTGATTCCGTCTTCTTTATGGATTTCACATTTGTCCATTTCTCTATCCTCACTGGCGCACCAGCCTGGTTCATCCACGCCATCATCACTCTTTCCACTCACCAGCCTCTTAACTCACTTCCTGCACAGGTCAAGCCCTCTCCAATCCCCTTTCTGAACTGTAGGCACAGAGGTGTTGCTCAAAATTCATCTCAGCCTGTCACTCTCCCACATAAAATCCTTTAGGGCTTTCCAGGATCATCAAGGTAACAGCTACCTTGCATTCAGGATTCAGTCCTCACTCTCGTACTTGGTCTCATCACTCACCAACTCAGGTTGTGCACTCTCAAACGTGGAGACCCATGTTCTTTCTCACCTTGAAGGCTTCTGAGCATAGTCCAACCTTTTAATAACTCTCCCAAGACATTACACCAGACACGCTGTTATATTTTGTTCATGAGCTAATCCTGTCCATAGTACTTTTACATTTCTATTTCCTAGGAGCTATAATTTATAAAGACCAGAATATTCCTAATCTATCCATAGCAATTCACTGTTCTAAGCATTTTTTTATTAACATATGCAATCCTCAGAGTCACTCTAGAGTTAATCCAGGTATTACCCCAATCTATAGATGAGGAACTGAGACATGGGATGTTTAAGTAAAGATGACACAGTTCATAACCCGAGCATCAAGATCAAACCAAGTCCATTGTAGTGCAGAGTTAAATACTAAACTTGGGGTGCCTGGGTGGCTCAGTCAGTAAAGCGTCCGACTTCAGCTCAGGTCATGATCTCACAGTCTGTGATTTAGAGCCCCGCGTCAGGCTCTGTGCTGACAGCTCAGAGCCTGGAGCCTGCTTTGGATTCTGTGTCTCCCTCTCTCTCTGTTCCTTCCCTGCTCATGTTTGACTCTCCTGCTCTCAAAAATAAATAAAAAAAATAATAATAATAAAAATAAATAAATACTAAACTTGACCGTTATTCTGGAGACAATCACAAAGAACAAAATACATTTGAATTCATGATATATAGTGGCAAACCAGTGTCATTTGACATTAATAACCTTTCAGTGTCAGGGTTAAGAGTAGTTACGATGACCAGAGTGTCTAGTCTGCAAATCTCTGCAAGACTTACCTTTGTATGTAATACAAACATTAGGTCCCCCTTATTCAGTGCACACTTCACCAGGAGAAAATCTCCCATATTGTATTAACATTTCAGGCTTACTCTGAGAAACAATAAAGTAGAAATATCACACTACACAATTATGCTGCTGCCAAAACTAAAACTACACCATCAATGTTACTCAAAAAAGTGGGTTCCCAATGGTTTGAAATCTAAACTGTATGTCATTTTATCATTTACAGTTTATTAACAAAATTAGATGCCGCCTTTTTTATATTAACTGCTGTACATTTTTCTGATGTTAAATCAATAGTTTCCATCTTTCATGTAACAGAAATTTAGAAAATTAAATACATCAGACAAATGGTCATAATGCAACCATAAAATAAAATCTGAAAGATTAAAGTGATGGCTATTATTTATCATGCATATTTGCATCCCTGAACAGTAAAAGTCCTAATTGCTTGCCTTGGGTTCTTATAAGTATAAAAGTAAAATATGTATTAACAGATTGGCCTCTTTCTGGGCACAGAATATGTAGGTAGTAATACCTGATTGACTGATTCCTGTAATAAGCTTGTTTAGATACTAGAACACCTGATATTTAGTGTTTTAAGTTTTTTGTGGGGAGGAGAAATGGAGGGGGAGAAGTTACTTATATCGGGTATAGTGAACCTTATTAAAAGTCATCTGAGGTTTGGGGCAAAAAAAAAAAAGGATAAAAGAGCACCTTAAAAATCAACTGAAAAATTACTTCAGCAGTAAAGAGAGAAACATTTTTAGGAGAGCTTTTGTATACAAGGTCATTCATGCATATGTGTTTATTGAGCACATACTATATGCTGCTACCACACTACTTGCTTGAGAAATGCCAATGAATGAATAGAACTTGTTCTGCAGAGATTATGCTCCAATGGGAGGTTATACTATCATACAATGAAGGTGTCAACATTTTAGGTCACTAAACGAGGTGAAGCTAAAAAAACTTTTAAGTCACTGAAATGTGATCTTCCTACCTTCCCTTCCTTTGCTCCAGATGCTGCAGTGTGTATAGAGTCCTATCACACCCACCTGAGCCTGATTTCTTCTAAAGGGAGCTTCTACTTCAAATTAGCCTACTCCTAATAATCTTAAAAATTATTTGCATTACGGCATGTGTGACTGATAATAATTTGCATTTTTTCCTCATGATGTTTGCTAAACCAGAGGAAGGACTCACTGATTGAAAAATTCAGGCAATTGCAACAGATGTTATGAATAAAGTAGGGTTATTTGGAAGAGAGGAGTTTTCTGGATCCTCCAAGACTCTACTCAGGAAATTCTGCCTCTGGCTGTGCCTAAGTTGACCTTAAATGGCATTACCTTTATGAAGAAGCTATTGGCTAAAAAGCTCAGCAAAACAAAAGGTCCAAATGATGGAGATAAAGAGTAAAATCCTCTGTGAATTACAGGACAGAAGATTCAGCAATGGCAGACCAGGACCACAGAAACCAAACAAGCCCAGAACAATACTTCCACTTATTTGAAAATTATCCAAATATGCAGCTGATTTTTCTTGGTCCTAACATCCTGTCTCTCAAACATCCTGTAAATCTATTTCAATGTAACATGAGTGTCTTTTAATCCCAAAGATTTTAAAGCCAATAAAAGAATTCATTCAATGCTGTAACCTGAAAGCTTCCTCTGTTTAGAGCATAAGCCCTCTTCATTCCGTTGAAAGATGAACAAGTGACTCTAAAATCTTGCCATGTTGACTATGATATTGTGTCTTCAGGTTGCTTAGGCTTCATGAAATCACAGTACAGGTAGTAAGCAGGGCCATGTAACAAATGTGAGATGTGTCAGCCACAGAAAGAAAGGTTTTCAGACTGTCTTCCCTGATTTCTGTGACTGTTCACAACCTTGCCAACTACTGTAACAGCATTACTAGTAGGTCCAGAAATTTGTTTTTCCTACAATAAACCAAGTTAGGGCAAAGGTGTACATTGAGCACCGGACGAGCTACCAGGACTAGCTTTTATCAGATTCAGTTCTTTTCTCTTAAAAACACATTCCAGAAAAATGCTCTATTTCACAGTGTTTTCCTCCTCCTTACAAATGTTTGTGTATCTGAACAAATTCAGGCTTTGTTAATAAATTAAACTAAATGCTTTTAAAATTCAACCACAATGAAACATTTCATCTAGACCCTCATTATTTGCCATTTCCATGCCTCTTCAGGATTTGAGTACTCCCCTGTGTGTGCCAAAGTGACAAGAGAAAAATCTGTTCACAAGCTACTTTTAGCCAAGTAAATACTTGAAAATTTACTCTGAAGCTTAGAAAGCGTATCATTATGGCCTTTTCAAAGACAACCTGTAAACATCCAGCACTGAGCAAAGTAGATAAGCTCTTTCAGAAAAGAGTGGAGTCCTATTTTCTATTTCAGTGAAAGCATGGCCGTTGAGAAGAGCTTCCTCAAGGTTTGCTCAGAACTCTCCCAGGGTAATAATCACCAGTCTGCATTTTAATTGTCCTTTTCATTGCCTGTATTTCCTACTAAACTGGAGGGCATGGACTGTGTCTTGGTGACTAGTGGGAACAATGTGTCCAGTATACGGGAGGTGCTCCATAATAACATCGTTTTATGAATAAATACCTCCAAGATGGAGGATGGAGAAAATTAAAACCAGGTAAGTTTTAAAGCAATTACAGAACCAAGCCCTCTGGACTCTGGGGTCCATTTCTTTTCTCATGGGCCAAGTCCTTTCCAGGCTTAAGTTAGTGGGTTGACATTTGGGGCTGGGGTATCTAGCAGAGACTCATGGCAAACCTAGCCCTATTGGTAGTCATGGCCTTCTCAATAGGTCAAAGAATTTAGCCTATAGCCAATCCAAGGCCTAGAAGTATACCTAAGAAAGGAAGGAATAGATCCATTAATTAAAAACTGAATTCTCAAATAACTGAGACTAAATATTTTGGCCGATTAATTCTATAAAGACACATTGCCTGTTGGGTGTCTCCTTCCTTTAGAATTTATAATCAAGAAACTACTTCTATGCCTTAGGCTTAGCTAGGGAAGGGTTTAGAACCATTTTTGATAGAAGCAGGAAGAGGAAGAATGAGAAAGGGAGAGAAGAAATATAAGGAAATAGGAAGAAGAGGTAGAGAAGAAAGGGAGAAGAAGAAGAAACAGGAGGAGGAAAATCCTCACAACTTCTTAGGACAACCTTGACCACATTAGATTTTTTTTTGCAATGTCCTCCAATCACTTGCTGAAGGTGAAACTGGCCTTACTATGCTGCAATGATAATATCTGAACGAGAGGCCAAACCATGAACTAAGCCACCCAGGTGCCCTGGGAAAGATTTTTTTCTGTAACAATACACTAAAAACCCCAACCAAAAAGCAAAAGATTGATATCCAAGAATATACTAAAATTAAGAACTACTTTCATCAAAAAATAACAAAAAGAAAAAAAATAAGACCACAGAAGAAAAAACAAGCCGCAGAATAGGAAAAAAAAATTGTACCTTCATAACTAACAAACAGTTAATACCAAGAATATCTAAGAAAATCCTACAAATCAGTCAGAAAAAGACCAAAAAATGTATTAGGAAAAAAATGGGCAAAAGACATTAACAGGCATTTTTTAGAATAGGAAACACAAGAGGCCATTACTTATGCAAGATTATCAACCTCACTAGTAATCAAGGAAATTCAAATTAAAACCACAATAGGATAATAAGTTTACATTACTAGATGGGCAAAATATGGGAGTCTGATGATTCAAGGGGCTGGCACAAATATGGAAGAATGAGATACTATACATTGCTAATGGAGACAGAAGGCCTACATATCGCATAGTGGTAAGAGAGTTGTGTTTTTTTAGAAAAAAAATTTCAGGCTGTTTATTACTTTTGTCTAAGAACAAAGAAAGAATGTGTTCCAAAGAGATTTTTAAAAATAAACTCTTCTTTATGTGGTTTATATATACAGTGGAATACTACTTGGCAATGAGGAAGAATGAAATCCTGCCATTTGCACCAACGTGGATAGAACTGGAAGGTATTATGCTGAGTGAAATAAGTCAGTCAGAGAAGGACAGGTATCATACGTTTTCACTCATATGTGGATCTTGAGAAACTTGAGAATTCCATGGGAGAAGGGAAGGGGAAAAAATAGTTACAAACAGACAGGGAGGGAGGCAAACCACAAGAGACCCTTAAATGCAGAGAACAAACTGAGGGTGGATGGGGGTGGGTGGGGGTGAGGAAAAATGGGCGATGGCCATTGAGGAGGCCACTTGTTGGGATGAGGACTGGGTGTTGTGTGTCAGCCAATCTGACAATAAATTATATAAAATAAATAAATAAATACTCTTTATTTTGATAGCTAAAGGTTAAAAATCTAACTTTTTATAAGCCCCATTTGTACATACTTAAAACCAGAGGTTGTAGAGGACATCCCTGGGGTGGCACAGGATGCATGTTTCGTGGCTGAGTAGACACCAGCATAGGGAACTAGCCCCTCTTTACATTATCCTGATAAATCATTTTACCCCAGAGACTCACCCCCTCTGCAAGCCAAGGATGAGAAGGAAGCAAAAGGTCTACAATAAAGGTTACATTCAAATACTCCCTACGAAAGTGACAGAACCAAGATCCCTCATGCCCACTCCAGAGTCTTACAGCTCATGCGGCTATAAAAATCAAGCTGTCGTAGTTCTTGTCAATGAGAATCCCAATTGTTGGGGGAAAAGGGAAAAAGAAATGTCACCATGCACACATAGAGCTGCTCTAATGACGGCAGGTGGGGAAGAAGGATAGAGATTATGACATCCAACCATGATCAGCTTCATGTTTCCATTCCACTATCCAAGCTTTGCGTTTGGCATTATAGCCATTGTGTACTTCATCACTGTCCTTTATATTTAGTTGGAGCACCTGTAAAACTAGGTACCACATCTGAATTTTTGTTCCATTTTTTTTTATTTTAAATGTTAGTGTTTTTTGGAGAATATCTGATTTCCATTTCAATGTCAACTCTTTAATAGCGAATGGAAATGTGTGGGATGCAGAAATCAATCAGAGAGAGAGTTCTTGCCCTCAAACCACTTACAAGGTTTAACAGAGAATGAAGACAAGTTCTGCTAGCCAAATTATTGAATGAGGTATCCTAGAAATTTACGTGGGGCCAGGGAGGAGAACCCAGGAGATACGGTCAAGTGTATCTATAAAACGCGAGCTGGGAAAAATGGAAATAGAAATAGAAAGAAAGCAAATTCTGAAAGCCAAAAATACAAGTCACTAACATGGACTGTGCCCTGACATTAAAGATTACTAAAAATTTCATGTGTCTTTCCTGGGAGTTATTTGTGTCAAAATATTAACTATTTATTCTTCTGTGTCCTAAATCCAACAAAAAGATTATTTTTATGACTTAAACTTGAGTGATCTTATTCTCTGTGCTGAATGAATAAATCCAATGAAATTAACAAATGGTATCTTTTATGTATCAGGCACTGGACTAAAGACACAAAACAAACAAGATACGGTCCCTGCATTTAAGAATAAAACAGTTTTGTTTTTTTTGTTTTTTTTTAAGGAAATAATTGTACAACTGGGTAAGAATGTACTTGTGGGAAGTATATGGGCTGTAAACGAAAGGAAAAAGTAGACCAAATGATTTATAATCATTCTAAATTTTTTAATATATTTATTTTTGAGAGAGAGAGAGAGGGGGAGACACAGAATCTGAAACAGGCTTCAGGCTCCGAGCTGCCAGCAAAAGAGCCCAACATGCAGGGCTAGAACTCACAAAGCATGAGATCATGACCTGGGCTGAAGTCCAATGCTTAACCGACTGAGACACCCAGGCACCCCTGATTCATAATTATTTTAAACATTGCCTTGTAATTCACAGCTAACTTTCAATGGAAAGGGGCAATATGAGAACTAGCTACCAGCAGGCACACTGCGCACATGCACGCACACACATACACTCAAACTGAACACCTCCATACGACACGCCAAAGCACCTTCCAATTGTTACTTATATTCGAGCCTGTCTTCTAATGATTATGTTCCAATATATTTCACTGAATATATACTCCTATAATGGTAGGTCCCCAAACATAATTTATTTCAAGTTTTATTTTTAATGTTTCAAAAGCAGCAGGGGGCAATCTAACGTAGGAAACGTGCTGTGGAAATGGTGAAAGATAAAGGTTCCATCTAGAGCCGGTTAAAAAAAAACACATATCTCCACTTGCTGAATACAAAATATAGCATATAGGGAAAGCGGAAATATACCTTGGAGAGAACAAATCCAGGTCAGTAAAATAACAGAAGGTGAAGGATCCACTCTGGGATAAAATAAGATGAAACAAAATATAATAAATATAAAATAAAATTTAAAAACTCATGCAGGCTAAGAGAAATCTATGAAGGCATATAGACATCCTGGATTTTTGTTCTAACTTTGCCTGCAGGCACTTCGGAGCCCAAATAACTGCAGATCTGGGAATAACAGGTGTTTATTGATTTCTTTGTGATTTTTCTCCTTTTTATTTCTTTTTTTTTTTCCTGTGGTACTAGAACAGAAAGACATATGTATTCCATATGTAACACTTTAGAAAATGAAAGGCAACAGAAACACTGAACAGATGTGGAGAGTAGGGACCCACTTTCCCCAATACAGCTTAATGTCAACATGCCAACGGCTTTCTCTATATTATTCTTAAAAAGAAAAGGCACCAAAAGTTCCCCATAAAAAAACATTAACTGACAAGAATCTTGAATGTTAGCATGGGTGTCTGTGCTAACCAGAAAACAACTGTATGTTTCTTAGTTTGATTCTTATTTTTCAAAGACTTAGAAAAAATCCCATACAATCATTACAGGGCCATCAAAAGTTTGGATTTACTTGCTTCTGAAGATTAAAGGAGAAAGGAGAACTAACCAGTATCCAAAAATACCCATTTTTTAAACCCTTGAGTTGAGCCACAAAATCACCAAATCAAGTTTGATTTCCTCTGATATGTACAGAAAAGTTCAAGAAACAATAATGTATTTTCTCTGCGACAAATCATCAACCGTATCTAGCTGTCTTTATTTAAGTGCAGGCTTCGGACTCGCGTTCATCAAACAGAATGGGCTCCTCGTCCATTTCAAGTAACTAACAATGTTTAGAGGACAAAAAGGGAATTGTACCAAAATAACATATGTGTATTTTTAGTTTTCCCTATTTCAGAAAAACTTCATAATCTCTCCAGGGAAGGAATTTTAAGAGCAAGGGAAATTATAACTGGTGAAAGGATAAAATGTAGTGGAGCAGTAAAAAAGGAAAGAGAAATTTGAATTTCAACTCTGCTAAGGCTTGACACAAGATGAGGAGGTTTGGGGTAGAGAAGGGAAGGGGGCGTGCAGGGAAAAAGATGGTATTTTTTCAATGTGGTTTGGGAGGCGAATGGAGAACTGGGTGAGAAGCCTCATCATAAAGAAGAGGGACATGTCGGAGTGGGCAGAGATAAACAGCACACAGGAAAAAAAGAAAAGGGTATGAGGGGTCCTGTGAAGTCTGCAGAAAGCCCCATGGTTCCAAAGATGAAGCAAACTTCTCTGGGGGAAAAAAAACTGCTTAAATATTCCTACATATGTCAGATGGTGAACTTGGGAAGCAAATAAACTACAGGGAAGACTAATGGCAGACTGTGCTAACCAGCAGTGAGAAAGTACAGTGTCCTGTGAGGAAGAATTCATTGTTCAAGAATTACAGTTTCATAAGGACCCAGACGTTTTATTTTTTTTTTTATCAAAGGCTGCGGCAGCTGCAGTCTGCAGATGTAGTTGAAAAAAAACACCCTGAGCAGGAGGTACATTCCCCTATGGCATGACCATATTTTCTATAGCAATAATCCTAGGTCCATAAAAGGAACAAGAAAAAGAAAGACAGAGAGAACAAGAGACGGATACAAGCTCATTCAAGGGAGAAGGCAGGGTCATATAAGCATTACACAAAGAAATATGCAGGGGCCCTTGTTGATTATTATTTTAAATGTTGATAGAGGTTCTTTTTATATGCACCAGCTTGCATTTGAGGATTGGTGGAAAATGCTAGTATATGAGGGGAGCAAGAGCAAAGAACACTGGGCTCACTGATTTAAATGTGTGTATGCATGCACGCACGCACACAGACACACACACACATACACACACACACACACACACACACACACACTTCCTCATCTGGCTACAGCTGCTTAAAAAATACAAAGTCTCTTTCAAATTATTTGCTACCACTCCAATTTCCTGTACAGACCTGAACATTTGTGTGTTTTTCTGGGTCTCCTAAGTTACCTGTTACCTAATGTATGCCCAGTATGAAACATTTTTAAATGACTTAGTCTTTATTGAATTATGATTTCCAGCAGACACTAATAACACAATTCAAATTGCCCTGGCAGACAAGAACTTTTAGAGTGCTGGGATGTAACTGAGTTTTTAAGATTATCTCGAAGAGCCACCCACCAAGTGTGTGCAGTAACGGGGTATCGCTTGATGAAATACTTCAAATAGTTAATTAGATTTGCCAAGAAAAAAAATCAATCTTTGAGTCAACACTCTAGGAGATAGAGATGATGAGGAACTGTTATTGGCACACTCAGGGTAGAGTCAAAAGTAAAGCTTAACAAAATAAACTTTTCAGGTTTCCGACACACTGTCTCTGTAGTCGACACAATGCAATTAGCAACACATCAAAAGGAGAGGAAAGCAACTTCGGCCCCATGATTTCTTTCTCCTCAAGAATTTCTCTGGCCTGCTTAAAAGGCATTTTGCAAGGAAGAAGAGAGACATTCTGATTCTATCGGGGGTTGCATTGCCTGTGAACACCTGCAAACTGATTTCGCTCTGTTTTGTTAACCATTTATTTGTCTTTACCAGATTTTCAAAGGGAAATGTGATAATCCCACTGTTCTTCAGATGCTCAACAGGGTGTTTCATCTAATAAAGCCAGGGCAACGGAATGGATTAAAGCAACATGGAGCATTCATAATTTGAGATCTGTGAAAGAATTTTAACATCCGGGCACTATGAACTCCATGTTAAAAATGTTATTGGGAGGATAAAAGTGAAGTGTCTAACATCTGCTTTTCTCCTTTTAGCATCTTCCTAGTGCTATCAGTTATGCAAAGCCAGGACAAGAAGTGTTGCTGGGGCATCATTCACTACATCTTTGGGGATTGTGCTCCAACACTAAAAAAAAAAAAAGGAAAAATATCCCTTTATGTCATATAGTTATCATCTAGCAGAAATATCAAAGCGTAGGAATAAAGCAGAAATGAAATTTTTAAAAGGGACATTTTAGTTTAAAATGATGACGGTTTTTTCCTCCAAGAACTTGAAAACTACACCTCTTTCTGATAGAGGTGAAAGGAATTACTTACACATTTAAAAATTAAGCCAGTATCTCCCAAACTTGTTTTGCAGTGGGACATGTCTCCTTGGCTGCAAAATGTATGTGATAGCTCCCCGACTTGGTCCCCATTTTTTAACGTGTCGAGCTTTTCACGTTGCTGGGAGGAAAATAAAGTAATATTTATGTTACTCTACACCACTCATTTCAGAAGTGATTGGCTCACATCAAGCTACTCTAACTACTACAGGGTACAGACAAGTGATGAGCAGCAGAAACGTGTCAGCCAAATACTAACTTGAAATTTTCTAGGAGCCACATTAAAAAAGTAAAAACTAAAGAGTGACATTATCTTTGTATATTTCATGTTCTATGTAACGTATAGAATGTATAAAAAGCTCCATCCCTCACAGATGAAGAAACTAGAAGAAGGATGTCAGGCGGGCACAGAATAACGTGCTAACTGGGAAGGCATGGCAGCAAATAAGTGACAAGCCCCTCAGTCTTGGCCCCCTTCTTTCTGTCCTCCTCCCTGACTATGGAAGATTCCCAAAGTTCAATCCTTTACCTACTGCCCTCTCTTTAGACTCTTTCTCAATGTAAACTGAGTCATTTGTTCATTTATGCATTCAACTCACCTTTACTGAATGCGGACAATGTGGCCAAGACAGTGAAAGGTACCAGCGTTATAAAGTAGGATAAATCTTCGCCCTCATAATAGTATGGCAGAGCATGTAAATAAGCCAATGCATATTCATAACATAGTGTGATAAGTTAGCATTCTGGTGGAGGATGCTAATAGGAATGCATTTGTGCATTGGAGTTCATGCCTGAGGCAGGGGGAAAGGAGAGAAGAGGGGGGATGGTAACTTACAGCTCAAAGGTTACCTCTTCAGAAAGACCTCTGCTGATGGATCAGTATAAAGTAGAAATGGAAGGTGCCTGGGAGGATTAATCAGTTAAGCATCTGCCTTCCGCTCAGGTCAGAATCTCGTGGTTCATGAGTTCCAGCTCCGCATCAGGCTTTCTGCTGTCTGCACAGTCTGCTTCAGATCTTCTGTCCCCCTTTCTCTCTGCCCCTTCCCTGCTCATTTTCTCTCCCTCTTTCTTTCTTTCTTTTGAGAGAAAGAGAGAGAGACAGAGAGAGATGCACATGGGGGAGTAACAGAAAGAGGGAAAGAGAGAGAATCCCAAGGAGGCTCCACACTGTCAGTGCAGAGCCTGGTATGGGGCCCGAACTCACAAAATGTGAGATCATGACCAGAGCCGAAATCAAGAGTCAGCCACTTAACCAACTGAGCCACCCAGATGCCCCCAGGATCTTGTGGGTCTTATCCTCCCTGAACCCGATAGAATAGATAATAAGTCAATTATGTGCCATCCATCCAATCTCTTTCTAATCATACTGCTACCAACCAGGCATCTCATTTCAAAAGTTACTATAATCCTTCCTATCTAATAAACAGTTTCACGCTTTCTAATTTGTCTAAACAACACCAGGTTAAAAACCATCTCAAGCACCAATTTCATTAAATCAACCCCTTCTTCAAAAATGCACTATCCTTTTTAGGAAGAACTCCAGACAGCCTTATTGAGGCAATCAAACCTTGATTAGTCTGGTGATCAGGCTTTTCTCTTATCTGGCCCCCTCACAACTTCCCGTATTTACTCTGTAAAAAAGAGGATCCTATTCCAGAGGTATCGAGAAATTAAAGGATGTCTTAAATTATTTTCCTTCTCTTATCAACTCATCAGCAGAAACATAAAAAGGTATTCTCTTCTCCTCTCCTGGCCACATTCCAGGAGGATAATTGGTCCAGGTATCTTTGATGTCCAGCCTTATTTTCCCAAGTGAAAACTTCTTCCCAAAGAGACAGCAGGTTCCATGGGTGGCAGCACCTTATACGTAAAAGACCTCAGACGGCAGGAGCTATGTGGAAATCTATGGCCCACACGCAGTGCCAGAGCCAAACTCGGTATGGACACCACTAGGAGAGCCAACCTATTAAACGGCCCTAACACACGGTCTCACTGTAGTACCTCAGGTGAAACCAACCAGAGATCCGTATCTTTATTGTAGTAGATGGCTCAGCCCAAGGGAAACTGTATAAAAACTGATTCTGAACCTCATACCAACCACTGATAGTGGAGAAGAACCTCATTTGATTTGATATGGATATGAAATAAGCCATCCTATTATACTTACCTCTAAACAAGTCACAAACACTCCCAAAATTCAGAGGGTTTTTTTCCCCCATAATTCCTTTCCCTCTTTGCCCCTGAAATGCTTTGGCATTTCAGAACAATCAAGCTTACTATGTCGTTGGAATGAGGAAAAGGTGGATATTGTTTTATTTTTTTAATTTATTTTCTGGTGGTTAGTCAATCTTGGAAAAAAAAAGTCAAGACACTAATAACCCAGTTCTGACATTTTCCTGTCTCATTAGAAGACCCCACATCAAGAACAAGAGTAAGAATTAACTTTTTAAAATTTTGAAGCTGAAAATAGAGAGGTTTAGGCTATTAATCCTAGTAACATCCCACTCTTTGAGGTTTATGCTCCAAGTACAGCACTAAATACAGATTTATTCACAGAAGTATATTTAGAACAAGGGACTCTGACAAAAATCTTCTTGATTTCAGCCTCTATAAAGTCAATAGACGAGACTAGATCATTTTTAAACTGTTCTCTAATTTTCTTCTACTCACTCCAGGCTCCGGATCCAGAGGAAAGAATCTAAGCATTTATTACCTATTCTCTTAATTATTCTTCTTAATTAAATAACACCTTTAAGAAGTAGTTAACCACTGAGCACATGTCTTGCCTCCTTAATTAAAATATAAGTTCCTCAAGCATAATTCAACAAAAACATTCAAGTACTCACTGGGTTCAAGGCATAAGGACAGATTTCTCCCTAGGTGGCTTGCACATTACTTGACACTTAATATCAGTCACTTTGAATATGAAAGATTTCTCAAGATTCTCACCATTTCTCATTGCAGTATTTTTTAGTTTGTTTTTTCATATAGGCAGGATACCTGGTGTAATGTGTGCATAGACTTGAAGGGGATCCATAAAACAAATGAACACATCTGCCATCCTGAGATTTCTCCGGAGTCTTCTGAAATCCATGAAATGTGGTAGAAATCACTGCCAGTTATTCTCTCTATTTTCTGTGGTGAACAAAACCAATCTTTCTCATGCTCTAATATGGAGCAATACAGTACTCTTGCTTCTGCCTTAAATGCTCCTTGGGAAAGGCTAGGGAGGCACTGTCCCAGGACAAAAAGCAGGCCCTGAGCAGGCTGACAGTTCAGCACAGACCATTTATCTGAAAGATAATCTCAGGAAGCAAGATTGAGGGAATGAGAAAAATGGGGAGAGAAAAGCCAAAAAAAAAAAAAAGTTGTGTTAACGAGAGGCCATAGGCAACCAGCATTCAGTTCTAGTGGGCACTCTCAGAGCTGCCATGTGAATCAGAAGTGTCCCTCCAGGGGGCGCCTGGGTGGCTCAGTCAGTTAAGTGTCCTCAGGTCATGATCTCATGAGGCTTGTGAGCAAGTCCCGTATTGAGTTCTGTGCTGATAGCTCAGAGCCTGGAGCCTGCTTCAGATTCTGTGTGTGTCTCTCTCTCTACCCCTTCCCTACTCATGCTCTGTCTCTCAAAAATAAACAAACATTAAAAAAATTTTTAAAGAAGTCTGCCTCTGATATAATAGCAAAAATAAAATATTGGGACTACATCAAAATAAAAAGGTTTTGCACAGCAAGGAAAACAACAAACCTAAAAGACAGCCTACTGAATGGGAGAAGATATTTGCAAATTACATATACAATAAAGGGTTATCATCCAAAACACAGAATTGATACAACTCAACACTAAAAAAACAAATAATCCAATTTCAAAACAGGCAGAAGACATCAACAGATATTTCTCCAAAGAAGACACACAGATGGCCAACAGACACAGGAAAAGATGTTCAAAATCACTCATCACCAGGGAAATGCAAATCAAAACTACAATGAGATACCAGTTCACACCTGTCAAAATGGCTAACATCAACAACACAAGAAACAAGTGTTGGCAAGGATGTGGAGAGAAAAGAATCCCTGTGCATTGTTGGTGGGAATGCCATCTGGTAGAGCCACTGTGGAAAACAGTTCCTCAAAACATTAAAAATAGAACTCTCAGGGGCATCTGGGTGGCTCAGTTGAATAAGCGTCCAACTTCAGCTCAGGTCATGAACTCACAGCTGTTGAGTTCAAGCCCAGCGTCAGGCTCTGGGCTGACAGCTCAAAGCCTGGAGCCTGCTTCAGATTCTATGTTTCCCTCTCTCTGTGCCCTCCACCACTCATATGCTGTCTCTCTCTCTCTCACTCAAAGATAAACATTTAAAATAAAAGTTAAAAATACAACTTTCCTTAGGGTGCCTGGGTGGCTCAGTCAGTTAAGCATCAGACTCTTGATTTTGGCTCCAGTCATGATCTCACAGTTGGTTAAGTTAGAGGCCAGCATCAGCTCCACTCTGGCAGTGGAGAACCTGCTTAGGATTCTCTCTCTCGCTCCCTCTCTCTCTGTCTCTGCCCTTGCCCTGCTCACTCTAACTCTCTTTCGAAAATAAATAAATAACTTAAAAAAAAATAGGACTACCCTACAATCCAGTAATCACTCTACTGAGTATTTACCAAAAACACAGCAACACTAATTCAAAAGGATACATGCACCCCTATGTTTATTGTAGCATTATTTACAATAGTCAAATTGTGGAAGGAGCCCAAGTGTCCATCAACAGATGAATGGATAAAGAAGATGGGTGTTTATGTGCATGTATATGAGTATTATTCATTCATAAAAAATAATGAAATATTTCCCTTTGCAAAGTGGATGGAGCTAGAGACTATTATACTAAGTGAAATAAGTCAAATACCCTATGATTTTATTCATTTGTAGGATTTAAGACATAAAACAAAGTTGGGGGGGGAAAGACAAACCAAAACACAGACTGTTAACTACAGAGATCCAACAGGGTTACCAGAGGGGAGGTAGGTATCAGGATGGATGATTAAGAGTGCATGAGCACTAAGTAATGTATAGGATTGTTGAATCACTATATGTTACACCTGAAACTACTATCACATTGTTTGTTAACTATACTGGAATTAAAATAAAGAACTTAAGGGGTGCCTGGGTGGCTCAGTTGGTTAAGCTACCTACTCTTGGTTTTAGCTCAAATCATGATCTCACAGTTCACGAGATTGAGCCCTGCATCCAGCTCTGCTCTGACAGTGTGGAGCCTGCTTGGAATTCTCTCTCTCCCTCTCTCTGCTCCTTTCCCATGCATTCTCTCTCTCTCTCTCTCAAACTTTACCAAAAAAAAACTTAATTTAAAATAAAATATCCTTCCAAAAGATGGAAAGGCCAGAGAATGTATTCATGAACTCCCACATCCCAGGAGCTAAGGGTTGCTATTGTATAGTTTTGCTATCTGAAGTATTATTCACATTTTCTTCATATCGTGAGCTACTTTTCCTGTATTTTAATGAATACCTTAATAGAGCATTAAATTCCCAGCTTCTGGACAGCCTAGTTCAGCACTTCCCAAAGGAAGAGAAACAGAGACCCAGGACCAGAAATGGAAGCTGCCACAATGCACAGGAACCAGACACTGTAGCCACAGGTGGGCTCAGTTGTAAGCCAAGTAAAAAGGAGGCAGAACATTAACTTTATCTGCTACATGAATGAGTTCATCCATCTATCTTAACTGCCACAATCAGGCCAGCAGCTCCAGAAACCTAATTTCTACTCATAGTCCTATCAGTATTTTATGATTGATTGCAGATTTGTGTCACTTCACATCCATTTTAAGCATACAATAATGTAAAAGCATCATATAATACAATAAGGTAGCAGGGGACTTAGAGATGTGACCAAGCTTTCATGTTTATTAGGGTTTGGGTCAGGGGCCACAAACTCAAATGCCTTCTATGCTTTTGGCTTTATGACCATCATAAACAGGGATAAAGACTCAATGAGAGTGATCCTGATGGCCCAAGGTAGAGCTCCCAGCTGGCAAGGGGTAAAATGTTGAGACTGGAGGGTCTTTCCAAAAGCACGTGGAGTTCTCGAGTGTCTCTTTAACTCCTGGTGACTCTAGTCATTCAACTGACACTTACTGTCTACAGCATGCCAGAAACCATGCTGGTACTAATAATACAGCTATATTCCTGATCCCGTGCCCTGGGGGAATCATGGCCTGTGGAGGGAATGCTAATAAAAATAGAATTCTTCACCAACCCTGAAGTCTATTCCTGAAAATCCATTTCACAATAGAATTGACATTTAAGAAACTTTATAGAAGTTTATGGAAAAACAGGGTCAAAAGCCTGAGTTAACCTAGGGGAAACTTTATAAATATTGCATGCTACCTCTAATTGTTCTTATTTAATCATCATTTTCTATAGGTCAGGAACAATATGAAGTGACTTTTGTGCATTCTCATTTAATCCTCCCAACAACCCATTATACTGATAAGGAAACTGAGTCCAGAGAGGTTTGGCAATCTGTGCAAAGCCATTCAACTAGCAAATCAGTCAAAATTTAAACTCAGATAATCCAACTGCGGAGCCAACATTCATTGTGACAAACCTATAGAAGAACTTCATTAGCACATGAAATGAAGAGAATATGAAAAATATTTCTTATAACAAATATATGTAATAATGGTTACTTTCCTATTAATTTCTGGTATACAACCAACCACTTCAAAAGTTAAGTTAAACATTAATTATTTCTTCCAACTCTGATCCGGGCTGGCTCAGCCACGGAGAGTGACAAGGGATGGCCTCACTCATATCTGTGGCCTCCATAGACATGCATGGCTTGAATGGTTGGAGGTCACTCCATATCATGTCTCTCATCCTCCAAGAGGCTAGCTGGGCTTGTTTACATACTGGGAGAAGGGTTTCCAAAGACTAGAGCACGTGAGTTCTCATCACAAGTACTTTTCCAGCCTCTACATAGTTTTCACTATTATCTCATTGGCCAAATCAAGTCCCATGACTAAGACTAGAGTCCAGACAGGAGTAGACCCAGTGAGGCAAAAACACCTTGAGGGCAATCTCCAATTTCTACTAAAGCTCTATACTCTCATTTCATTTTGCTTTGTTGCAGATGCATAAACTAAGAGAAACTATCTTTTATGTCAGTCAGTTGCCCATATGTTTGGTTCCTTTCTCACTGTATAACTCAGAATAAATTCTTTCTTCCCAGGCCCCACAAAGCAAGTGAGCTGCAAAGTAGCTAGATTAAGAATATGATTGGGAGAGAGGGGGTGACAGGCATTAAAGAGGGCACGTGTTGGGATGAACACTGGGTGTTATATGTAAACCAGTTTGAAAATAAACTATTAAAAAAAAGAATATGATGAGGAGTAGGAATAGGAATAGGAATAGGAATAGGAGGAGGGGGAGGAGAGGGAGGGAGGAAGAAGGGGAGGGGGAAGGAGGATGAGGAGAAGCAACAGCAGCCACCACCACCACTTTGAGTAATGCTATTTAACCTAGATAGCTGGGTAGAGAGCGTATTTCTGAACCTCCCTCCCCTCACTCTCAGGAATTACACATCCACGCTAACTCCCTGTTCTTCCTCCCTCAGCATCAGAGATGCTGTCACAAGACCCAGGATCTTCTGTGTTCTAAATGTGATTGCACAAGTTTCTATCCCAATGCTTGGTTTCCGCATTTTCAAATACCAGTGACAGGAATGACTCACACTTCACATATACTAGAAGTGAAACTCTCACAGTTGCTAAGAGTTATATGCAAACAGAACTCCTATACTAGGATTTTCCAAAAGGAAATAGGGAAGAATGCATGCATGACTGATTTAAGGGCGAGGTGGAGAAGCTGTTAGATATGCTGGGAGAAGGGAGCTACGACTCCCTCGGGTAGATTTCATGTCATGGGTGAAATGAGTCACATCAATGGTGACTTTGGCCAGTGATGCCTCTCCATATGTTTTCTCATCTGAGTAGTGATAATAATAGGAGATAGCACACCGTAACCACTTAGGCCAGTTCCTGGAAATTATAAGGTAGCCAACAAATACTGGTAACCACAATATTTGACTCTAAACTGCCTATTATTTCACAGTAAATGTTCCTCTAATTCACTCAGCGTCAAAAGAAACTTGATGGTAAGCTTCCAACATCTTGCCGGGATGTTTGTGAGCCATGGTGAGTACCTGGATATCTCTGCCAAGGTCCCTAAGCCCAGGTCTACCTCCACCCAACATCTTACGAGGCTAAGAGGAATCTCTCCCCCATCTTTCTTTCTCGTGCCTTGGCATACTTTTCTAGTACATTTGTTTTAGGAAAACAAAAACTAGAAAAAAAACTATTGTGTGTGTATAAACATATAAATAAGTAAATATATAAATAAATGTATATGTACCTATATATGGATACTTACTGCTTTCTGCCTACAACCCCGACCTCCACTGAGGCAAAGTAAAACAAAGGTCTGGCTACCATCCCCACAGGATGCAGGGAAAAGTTTGGAGTCAATCAAATACATACTGATTTCTCAAATTATATAACTGACCAGGACATGGCAAGGAGTTCGGATGTCTTCCCATGCGTGACCAGGATGATCGCTGAAATGTACACGTGAGGCACTGACACAGATTTTAGAAAACTAGTATTTGCAGCAGGCAATAGATTGCAATAGTGTCTAGAAAAGTGGTTCTCTAGGTGGGATCCTCAAACCACAGCAATGGCATCACCTTGGAACTTGTTAGAAATGCAGTTCTCAGGGGGTTCCTGGGCAGATCAGTTGGTTAAGCATCTGACTCTTGATCTCAGCTCAGGTCATGATGGCATGGTTGGTGAGATCAAGCCCCATGTTGGGCTCTGCACTGACAGTGTGGAGCATGCTTGGGATTTTCTCCATCTCTCCCTCTATCTTTCTCTCTAAATAAATAAATAAATAAGAAAAAAGAAATATAGTTCTCAGGCTCCACCTCAGACCTGCTGAGGTGGAAAGTCCCAGCGTGAGACCTGCACTTTAACAAGCCCTCCCAGTGATTCTGAAGCACTCAAGGTAGAGGACCAAGGGTGGAGAAGCAGTTAGGCCAGATGGGAGTCTATAGAAAGGGTCTCTGATTATGATGCCTTATCAACTTTGTTCCTAAAAGCCCTTTAAAGAGACACGGAATGGATATTTAAAAATATGTATTTACTGATAAGGGCAAGGCAAACAGGTGTGGAGAACACAGCAGGAGCAAAGTGTCATGAAAGTTTAGAAGACAAAAGGGAGATGACGACTGAGCAGCACTGAGGTCCAGAAGCAGGTACAAAGAGAACAGAGAGGATTCACCCCTCAGCATCCTGTGGGGGTGCAGGAATTGGAGGCAGGGGGGTTAAAAACACCTATGAAGAAAAGACATTTTTTAACACCTGCTCAGACTACAGGACTTCGGGGAAATAGAAAGCTATCCAAAGACAAATTTTAGAAACCTTTGCTCAGGGTCCTTCTATGCCAAATCCTCTGTCCTCAACCTATCCAGGAAATCTACTCATCACAAAGAAAGTTTAACGAAAAGACAGAACACGCAAGGTAAAGCTGTACAAAGTCTTTCTAGGAATGTTTGTTTCAAAAGATGGTTATAAGAATTTTAATTTGTTTTTAATTACTTCCTTGATAATAAGACTGCATAATGTTTACCTGAATGTCATTTTGCTTAGCGATTGGGTCGTATGGGTTTCTTATAACATTCACTCCAGATGTAGATGCGCATCTGAGATCAGCAGAGGGGCTAAGAACCCAGTAAGAGTCTTCCATTTGTCTTAAACTTAGGGGTACACATGTGATCAAAGGACAAAGGATTTATATGACGTCTCTTCCCAGGGGTGGATCCAGGTTTTATTGAATTTGAACCCTACAGAACTTGTTGAATTCTCTTTTAAAAAAGAATTCAGGGGCAGCTGAGTAGTTCAGTCATTAAGCATCTGACTCTTGATTTTGACTCAGGTCATAATCTCATGGTTCCTCAGATTGAGCCCTGCATTAGGCTCTGTGCGGACAGAGCAGAGACTGCTTGGGATCTTCTCTTCCACCCACCTCTCCCTCTCTCTCTGTCCCTCCCCTATGCATGCTCTCACTCTCGGGTTCTTTCAAAATAAATAAAAATTTTTTTAAAGTCAGATAACAAGTGTTGACAAACATAAAGAAATCAGAACCTTCCTACACTGCCGGTGGGAATATAAAATGATGCATCCACTTTGGAAGATAGTCTGGCAGTTCCTCCAAAGATTAAACAATAAGTTACCAGATGACTAAGCAATTCTACCTGTATGTAGAACCTCCTATGCAAGAGAACTGAAAACACAAAAACATGTACCAAAATGTTCATAGAAGCATTATTCACAATAGCCAAAAGGTCAAAACAACCCAAATGTCCATCAACTGATAAGTGGATAAAAGAAATGTGTTATATTCATACTATAGTGCAATATTAGCCAGCCATAATAAATGAAATAGGGATACATGCCACATCATGGATACACGTTGAAAACATGCTAAGTTGAAGAAGCTGACTGGCTTCAAAAGACCACATATTATATGACTTCATTATATGCAAAGTCCAGAACAGGCAGATCTAAAGAGAAAGCAGAGTTGCTTATAGCTAGCAGTGGCAGGAAGATGAGGGACAAGAATCCGGGGGTGGGGGTGGGGGCGGGGGGGGGGCGTGAACAGGTGACAGTCAAAATAGTCAGGGTTTCTTTTTTGTGTTAAACGTTTCTTAAATTGACTCTGGTCACATATCTGTGATTCATGTATCTGTGAAAATACTGAAAATTATTGAACTCTGTATTCTAAAATGGGGGTATTGTACATGTGAACTCCACCTCAACAAAGCTGTAAAAGAAAGGAGAGAGAGAGAGAGAGAAAGAGACAGAGAGAGAGAGAAAGAAAGAAAGAAAATAGATTAACCAAAACAAACTTTGAAGAAAGATTTAGTGACACATAACCAGAAAATTTAACAAATAAGCAAAATAACCACAATTATCACCTCTAAGAAAACAAAACCATGGAACCAGGAAGGAAATCAAGGTGTACAACATTATATGACTCAGTTGAGAATATTTACATAATCAAAATATTATGATAAAATAAAATAATAAAAATAAAATAATAATCAAAAGAAAAGTCAAGGGTGCGGGTATGGGGTGGGGAGGAGACTAGTGTAAAAAGACACAAAATTCCTCATCTTGCTACTACAAAGTCAAGGATAATGTCTAAATACCAATCGTTTAGGAGAAAAATTCTGAACTAAATAGCTGGAAGTGTTGGAAGCAGCTGCTTTTGAGAGGGGGAACTAGGGAATGGAGAGTGATATACAGCTGTGCAAATTTATAATCCCAAATCTATAGAGCTCTCCAGACGCTTAAAAACTGTATTCATTATACGCTGGAAATCCTAGAAGCAGTAAGTGATGGCTTGATTAACATCTAATTGCAAAAACAAACCAAAAAAAAACATTAAAAAAAAAAACCCCAAGATATCCAGTGATGATCACACATGAAATCATCAGGAAAAAAAATCACCTAAACATTTTCTCCTGTGTATCTACCAGGGATTTGCTATCCCAGCTTGTTGCTTTATAATGGCTACTTTGGGAGGCTTAATCCGTATGGCACAGGACTACCAAAATTAACCCATTTTTCAGACACCACCTGTATATACCAGCTACCTCTGAGGACAAAAGTCACGAATATGTCTGAAATTCATGCTAAGATTTAGCCGCCACTAACTTTCCTTGCTTATCAGAGCAGGAATCTCATGAGGCCATCCAAATAAGAATAAATTAAAGAACCTGACAAGTACCTAAATGTCAGATTAAATTTCATAATATTAATACCCAGTACTCATTTCAAGTTTGAAAGAGAGCAAATATCCTTCGTTGCAACTCACAGGAGAAATTTCTCATCACAAGCAATGATTTCCTATCACTTGTGCACAGCCATAAATTTTCATAATACTATCAACCCTTTAAGGTGATACAGCATTTAATTTAAGAAACTTATGTCCTACAAGGGTAGAAAAATTCTCGAACTCACCTTTCAAAGGTCTTTCTTTTCCCCTGGCAGAAAAGAGGGTAAAATAGTTTTTTTTCCTCTTCCTGGCTTTGAACGAGCCTACTATCTACTTAGTTTCTCCTACTTAGTTCTCTCCAAGAGCTCACCGCCAGCCCTCTAGCTATCGAAACAGATTTACATGGAAGCAAATCTTCGTGTGTTTCATGACTAAATGCAAGGTGAGAATGGTACAGACAACAGCAATAACTATCAGTAGTTACTTCTTTTCCTCCCTTTTGTGGGTGGAGAAAGACAAATGAAAAAGTAAATTTCTGCATTCAGATTAGTTCTGGTGAGTTTATCCATCAAGAATTGATCCAATTAGATGAAACTCTCCTGGTTAGCTTGAGTTACTGACAGTTTGGAAATCATAAGACAAATTAGTTACTTTCATCTAAAGCAATGAAATGATTATTTGGGCATTAAACTGAAAAAATGGTTAGAGGAGGCTGCACTTATTCACTCTAAATAGGTTTAAATCCTAATTAGCTTCAACTAACAGTTCAAAATCAGATTTATGACAGGAGTTTCAGAGATGTAAATGAACACTGGGGAAAATTCTTGTGAAAAGCAGTTTTGTCATCTGTTTGCAATTGGAGAAACAGTCTTTCGGATCACAGGTGCTCCAACTTTAGCAAGGATCAGAATCACCCCGGGATTGTTAAAACACATGGGACTGGACCCCAGTCCCTGAGTTTCTGATTAGGTAAGTCTGAGGTGAGGCTAGAAAATTTGCATTTCTAACAGGTCTCTCAGGTAATAGTAAAATAGCTACTCTGGAGCACACAGAGAAATACCATTCTAGATATACACCTATCTTGGGTTAATAATTTTATGCAAGTAAAATGAGCTTCCAAAACAAGTCACAGTAGTAATTTACTTTAGTATCCTTTATCAGACAACTAAACTTTCATTAGCTTAAGAGACACTGATAAAAACTCAGTATTTGTCCTAAACATTGTTTAAAATTCTTATTTTGAAATGCTATTTTTAAAAATTATTTTAAGGAAGTGAGTCATCATTTAATTAACATAGATCTCTGGAACTGGAGACAAATAGAGATCAAAACTGGAAAACCATGTTATTTAGTAATTAACATCTAGTTATGAATTGCACATTTATTATAATGAAAACAATGAACTCAGATTATGTTTGAGACTAGAAGTATCGCTGCTGGTGCTTATGACTGGCTGAATGATCATCTGTTCTCTTCCATAATGAAAAAAAATTATGATTATTCAAATATTGAACTTGTGGGATAATCACTGTAACTCTTGAAGCTTGCAAACTGTGACATTTACATGCTGAATTAGTATTCAAATCGAGTCTTTCAAGAAGTAAATTAACTCTCTCCAACCACTACGTCTGTATTTAAGAAATTGCCTCCAGGAAATTTTAGTCACTATTTACCACAATGTAAGTTCAGTGGTTAGTTGTACATCAGATACGAATAACTGAACCTAGCAGAAATACATGAAACACCCCATCAACTCACAAGGCATTTTTTCAGTAAAAACAAATCATTTTACTAACTTAGCAATGTGTTTTGAATCAAGTCTATTTTTACTTGTAATTTAATTCCCCATTAAAACAAAGATGAAGAGCAAAATCCATTTCTAAGTAAAAATGTACATTCTTACTACTCAACAGTTCAGCCCACCTAAACTGAAAATTGGTTTTTTGCTCTTATCTTTTTATTTCCAAAGCCTTATTCTGACTTTCCCAAACCATTCCATGACCTCCATTTATATTCAAGGATTGCCTCACTAATCATTTGGAGTATGGTCTCTTTACACAAACAAACTTGAGAAATTCTGCTATTTTGAGAGTGATTATAAAGACTGATATTTTAACAAAATTATTAAAGATTTGTGTTTTTCCTTCTGCTTTGACTTTGGTTTTAGGAACCTGACATACCTGTATGTGCAAAAACCACCTGGAGAAAGCATCACTAAATGAAAAAGCTAAAGAGGGAACTGAGGAAGGGGATGTGTTTTCATGTTTTTTCTACAGCGAAAATACAATCCAGCATACTAGCATTTTAGCACATAAAAGCGCAATGGATTTCACACGTGTGTATACATACATACACATACCCACAACTACACACACATACAAACACACACTTACTGGGCTGCCCACAAACTTACAGCATTGCAACCGCATTATATCCCCATAAGCTTAAGCAAGCATTATGGATAATTTTTAAATGGAAAACACCCTCTTTTAAAAATAATGAATTGTTTTAACTGCTTTGACTATATATATAAAAATCAGTAAGAATTTCTATTTCCAGCAAAGACTGAGTAGTTGAGATTGGATTTATCCTCCCACCTGAAACAATCATAAACGGGACACAAGGTGTGAAGCAAGAGTATTCAAGACATTGGACACCAGACAACAAAGGACAGTGATCCCTGAGAAATGGGAAACAAAGTAAGCCCTACAATTACCCCAGCTGGGTGCCTGGAGAGAGTTTCCAGGCTACAGTGCATGAAGAGGAGAATCCAGGCTCATCCCAGTGAGGACCTGACTTGAAGAGATACAGCCAACCTGGGGAGGCCAAGGAGCTCGAGTTCCCATGATCTACAATGCTAGAGAGGAGAGAGCTACCCAGAGTCAGGATTTCAGAGATCTCCAGAGGCTCTCCTCAAGCAGTCATTAGAGAACTGACCAGCGCATGGTATGAGGACACTACCCTCGCATCATGGCTGAGAAAGAACCATCTGATGGATTAGAAGGAACAAAACTTGGACCTCACACAGAGTCAACAATGCCTGTTCCCATCACCTGAACTGGGAAATCTCCTAATTCAATGGGATGTGGGCAGAGTACTCAGAGGGTCTTGCTTCTGTCATGGAGAACAGTTAGACTAGACTAAATGCAATGCTAGTCCTGCCTCGCAAATCTTAAAAGCAACACCCAAAAGAATTAAACAACCTCCAATCATTAAGGATTTCTGAAAACCAACCTCAAGAACATGTGAATAAATCGCAGAGATTAAAGGTACAGCATAGGGCATGTAGTCAATGGTATTGTAATAGCATTGTATGGTGACAGATGGCAGCTATACTTGTGGTGAACACAACATAATGTATAGAACTGTTGAGTCACCGTTGTATACCTGAAACTAATATAACATTCTATGTCAACTGTACTATGCTAAATTTTTTAAAAATTGTCAGAAAAAGTACATAGAAATACAAATATATCCAGCACCCAACCAAGTAAATTTTACAATGCCTACATACATAAAAATGTTTTTTTTTTTTACCAGGCATGTAAAGAAAACAGGACCGAGAGGATCCTGGGTGGCTCAGTTGGTTACAGTGTCCAACTTCAGCTCACGTCATGATCTCACCGTTGTGGGTTCGAGCCTCATATCTGGCTCGATCCTGACAGCTCAGAGCCTGGAGCCTTCTTCAGATTCTGTGTCTCCCTCTCTCTCTGCTCCTCTTCTGCTTGCACTCTGTCTCTCTCTCAAACATAAAAAAATTATAAAAAAATAAACCAAGACCCATAATCAAGAGAAAACCCATCAACTGAAACCAACCCTTAACTAAAATCAGTAGAAAATGTTTTCTGTGTGGCAACAACAATGGAGTCTAAACTCAGACTAAATTCTCATGGAAGCACCAGCACCCAACTCAGTTGCACAGCCTAAAATTTTCTTTTTGAAAAAAATAAAAACAAAAATCACTAATATATCAAATCCCCTGACCTTACATAACGGATTCTACCGCACACCTTAGAAAACAGAAGAACCACCAAAAAAGTGACAGTTACAATCAAAACGGCAAACGTTGGAAGAGTTGTTTCAAATTACTGCTGACCACACGCCTTGGGATTACTCACAATGGCCAGTGCTTCCTGAGACACCTGCCACTCTTCTCACCAATGATATGTTATCAGCTCAAGCCAACAAGCGCAGGCTTTTTCTCCTTCTAGAGAAGTATGCATGCTGGACCACTTATTAAGCACTAACTGAGAGGGTCTGGGGTCATAGCTGCTTAGAAATAGGCAATCATGATCTTCCTCATGCTCGTATTTCCTTCACTACTAAACACCATCACTAGTGATGTTTTCCTTTGTGTTTTACATTTCCTCCGGATCACTGGTTCTCAGACTGTGTCTAGCATGCATCAGAACCCCTAGGAGCACTAGTAAAAAACACCGATGTCAGGGTCCAGCCCCAAAGTTTCTGTTTCAGTAGCTCTGTGTCAGGGGTGAAGGGGTCCCCAGCAACTTGGAGTATCTAACAAGTTGCCGAGTGATGCTTATGTTGCCTGGCTGGGAACACATTATGAGAACTGCACTTGACAATATGTAGGGTCTCTGATTTATTGAACCTGGACTTCCAGAAGGGACTCAAGCACCCAAATTTTTAGTAACACTGGAATATTCCATGGTTGTGTTTAATAAGTCGCAAAAGGGAGGAGCTCCCTGGGAAAATATACAAATATTCCCAATTTCGAAATGAAAGTTGCAGCGACAAGTTGATGCGTCTCATCTCTTCTCTCAGTGGTCTCTTCCATTGGCACACCCCTATCAGGTTATGGAGGCTAAGTGGGATGTTGTGTTGGAGGAGCTAAGAAGAGCACCAGACTGAGAGGCCGTGCTTGGATAAGGAATATCTTTGTTATAGATCTCGTTTTCAGTCCAAAATAACATGTACCTTGGAGAAGCCCGAGATTCCACACAGGGGCTAGGATCTCCCAAGGATTTCTTGAAAAAAAATAAACTCTACCAACTTACTATTATATTAACCGAGGACCTAAAGGATTAATGACTACCATATTTTATCAAATCTGCAATTCATCAAATCACTACCTTAATGCAGCATCAAGAAAGAAAAAAAAATGCTACAAACTATGGTACACACCTTCATTTTTAAGTTTCCTTTTGATTTTGAAAATTTTCAAATATGATCTCAGAATCAATAAAGCCCAGTAATAAAAAATGTGCACTGGCCTTGGGAACATTTGGGACCATTTCTTTATGTGCTACCATGCTTCCTTATAGCAGTTAACATGTTGGTTGTTTAATGCTACAGGGGTCTATATGAAATCAAAGGGAGAGATTCCAGCAAGTCTACAGATCTTTTTTTTTTTATGGAGAACATTTTAAAACTTTTTATTCTGAAATAATTTTAAGCTTAAATTTGCAGGACCAGTATAAAAAGATTCCATAAAAATTTTTTTCTTTAACCTTTTTGATTAAATTGGACATCATGTCCCTTTAGGACTTAAATACTTCGAAGTATTTTTCCTAAAAACAGAGATATTCTCTTATTTAACTATAGAACAGCAATCAAAGTCAGTAATTGTATATTAACATCATTCTCATATTTCTCCAACCTTCCCAATACTATCTTATATAGCATTTAGTATGAGATACAACATGGCCCCACACATTATGCATAGTTAGTCTCCTTGAATCTGGAGACCCATCTTTAGCTTGCATGATAAAGAAATTTTTGAAGAAAATAGAGTAATTAGTTTGCAAATATCCCTTAGTATGGGTTCGATGATGCTTCCTCAAGATTACAGATTTAGGTTATATTGAATACACTTTGGGCAGCAATACCACTAAAGCGATATTATGTCTGGTTTATCCCATCCTATCAGGAGGTTGACACTATCGTTTTGTCCCCTTAGTGGTAATATTGACTTTGATGACTTGGTTAAAGTTGTAT
This sequence comes from Paguma larvata, assembly GCA_030068075.1. NCBI lineage: Eukaryota > Metazoa > Chordata > Mammalia > Carnivora > Viverridae > Paguma > Paguma larvata. Next base: position 44,661,509 of record CM057841.1, read on the forward strand.
CCATCAGGTTTCTTCACTCTAAAGTTGCTCTCCCTTTATCAACTGTAGGGATAAAGTTTAAGACCATTTCCTGTTCTTCATCAAACTTTCCAATGGTTTTATCATTCACTGATGATTTTTGACTGAATTATTAGTGGGATGAATGTAAAACATTTTCAATAAACATTTCAACACATTATGCATACTAGTGATGAGATTTGTTTTCTGTATCACATCCATTGAGCTTTATTCTATAGTGCTCTTATAGTTTTGAAAGAAATACAGTGTACAGAGACAAAGTGGGGAGATAAGACTCTCTTCTTCCCAGCTATACTGAGGGACTATGATTCCTACGTAGGGAATTTTAGAGAATAGTGTAATGGTGAAATCCTATCCCTCTACCTCATTTTACCTTCAAAAGAGTATACACATCAATAGAGTATAAACAAAACTGGAACAAATGAGGGCAAAAATAAATTCTATGTAGGATATACACATCATTTTGAAAGATATAAATTTGAAATAATAAAGGTTCAAGTTGCTTTTCTTCTATATTAAATACTTACGATGGGTAAAAACAGAGGAAATAAATAGCAGAATAGTGTTCCCAGGACAGAGTTTAAAATCTCTTCTGAGCAGTTTTTAGAATATTCTTATGTAGCAATAGGACAGAAAGTTAGATTTTGGCCTATGATAAGGAGGAACCTAGTAGGATAAATTAGGATAATGTCATTTTATAGGTCAAAAGGGGCAGTCTATCACCAATTCCATATGCTTGCTAGCTTCCTGCTATTACATGTGCTTAAAAGTGAGATGGCCCCTGGTCAAGGAGAACATTGCAGTATAAAGTAATCCACACGGCATCACAAGGAAGGCAGGCTAAATCAGCCCTAATACCCTCTGTGATCCTAACAGTCCATATTCTTATGAAAGGCTTATGCACCGTCCTCTTTTAGGCTGTGTGTGAAGGAGAACTTCTCTCTACTTCCTTAACCTGAGAGAGTTGCCTTTTTCACACTGTTTGACAGCTCTTTACTCATTTGTTTCTGTGACTATAGAATATTTCAGGGAAGGTCATTTGGGTATCAAGGAAGAAGGGGGCTCCTTCTCTTGAAGCCTGGAGAATTTGTATAGACAAGAGGTTACAAAATGGAAAACTTTTAACTGGCTGCAGAAAGCAAATCATTGTTTTGTCTAAATACTGGGTGAGACCGGGGGGCACCTGGGTGGCTTAGTCAGTCAAGCATCCAACTTTGGCTCAGGTCATGATCTCGCCATTCATGGGTTTAAGCCCCACGCTGGGCTCCACACTGTCAGCCTAGAACCTTGAGCCTGCTTCAGATTCTGTATCTCCCTTTCTCTCTGTCCCTTCCCCACTCATGCTCTCTTTCTCTCTCTCGAAAATAAATTAAAAACATTAATAAAAAATTTTTTAAATACTGGCTCAGACCAAACACCGAAATTTTACATCAGTGTCTTCTGTGACAGAATTTACGCAAATGACTGAATCTATAATTTGTGTATCTATGTAGTTATTATTATAACCCTGAGTCTTGGACCTTCCTAACAAGCATGTTATGGGAATAACCAGTTGATTACTGTAACGAATCTGAGTTCCTTGAAGAAAAACATTACATAAAAATAAAGCACTAATATACTGCATTGATGCATTACATCCATGGTGAGACTACTATCCTATCCCGAAAACTAGATCTCTAAATACACATAACAAGCTGTAGTTAGCAAATTCAAACGCCATAAAATAAATGTTTTTTTTATTTTAATCATGCTGTTGGGACTAATTTTGCCAATTTGAAGGTTATTCGTAAATAACCAAACACTCATTTACTCTGCTAACTAGCTCTTTAGTACATTTGCAAATAGAACATATTACGTTCCTATCATCCAACAACTTTCCCATTAGCTACAGTAAATACTCTGCACTTTCGTTACCCATCAGTTCCCCCATAGAGTTATGGGTTACAAGTTTAATCGTTCCATTTGCATATCCAGCTGAACTAAATTAGACAAAGTCGCCACACTCATTACACTTTATTGCATTACAAACACAGATGTCTGTTTTTTCTAGACTCACTTAACCTTGACCTAAAGAGAGATTAGAATAATACAGTGAGAAAATATCCACTGTTCACGTGGCTTCTCACATCTGAACTACACTGAATTTCCTAGAATATAAAAGAACTTTAGTTTTTTAATTAAGAAAGTTACCTCAAAAAAACCCACCATAACCAGATATTGTTTTCCTTACTTATGAATTATCTGTTTAAAAAATCTTTAGTTAATATTTCTCATATAGATAGGAAATAATTATCTCTGTCAAGAGTAACTTTGCTACCTTAAAAAAAATACTTTCTTCACTAGGAAATAACCTCCAGCCACTATCTATCTGACTTAGTGATTAATTTTTCAAAACTATACATGGAAAGACCAAGGAATACGCAACTATCTCTAGAGTTTGTAGCTTTTGCTCCCTAAGATAGGACCCTAGGTCTCCACGACTGGTACTTTTATAACCTCTCCTGATGCCCTCATCTCACCCCTGGAAGATTCCTTACACACAGCTATGCAAGCACATGAGGCAGGGAGGAAGATCATTTGTTTATAATTATGTGGCAAGTCTTTGATAAGGGACCATCATCCCAGTTATCACATTCTCACCAACAATGGGGACAAGTCATTTTTATACCTAATTTGTTAAGAGCTGTAATAAAAATTTCAGTGCAAAATTAAAAATGAAGAATTATCTTTAATTTTTATTTATTTCTGAGAGAGAGAGAAAGATAGAGCAGGGGAGGGGCAGAGAGAGAGGGAGATACAGAATCCAAAGCAGACTTCAGAGCATGTCACTGGGGCTTGAACTCACAGACCGCGAGATCATGACCTGAGCCGAAATCAAGAGTCTGATGCTTCACCAACTGCGCCATCCAGGCACCCAAGAAACCAAAGACAAGGGGTGCCTGGGAGGCTCAGTTGGTGAAGCATCAGACTCTTGATATTGACTTGTGTCATGATCTCATGGTTCGTGAGTTCAAGCCCCCCCTCCCACATCTGTCAACACAGAGCCTGCCTGGGATTCTCTGTCCCCCTCTCTTTTCCCCTCCCTGCTTGTGCAAATGCTCTCGCTTGCTCTCTCTCAAAAATAAACAAACATTAAAGAAAAAAAAGAAAAAGAAAAAACAACCAAAGACAAAAATTCTCAAAGAAAACCAATACGTATGCAATGCTTAAGGTAGAGTTAAGGGAGCCTCTGATACTCAACCAAAGTCAACGCACACATGAACAATTCTCACACACAACTATGGAATACAAGGAAAATGAGTTAAAACTGCATGACTGCGTAAGACTACATATGCCCAGAGAGAGGTTTCCTTCAAGATAAACACATGGATAGAGGGGATTGAAAGGAGGAAAAGCCAGAAAGGCAAGATAACAAGGAAAGTATTTTAGAAACTACTTAGATGCAAAAATGAACTTGAGTAACTTATAAAAATAAAATGTGTGTCCCAGAAAGAGACCTATCAATTACCAAGAGAAGACCTTGGTGGAACACATGAATTGTGCTGTATCTTTGTAGCTGAGGCATCTGTACCATGCAGCTAATCAAGTTTCAGTTCTAGGGCTTCTCCCTTGCATAGCTCCTTCCAAAGCCCTGGAGGGGCTCTCACAATTTGATTTTATAAAATTTTCAAAGTCAGGATATTTTTAACCATAATTACTTAAGACGTTGTGTCTTTCCACTCTGACTTCTCTGTCATACTTCCCCTTGTGTCGGGTGACATTAGAGTTACTGCTGGCATTTTTGGTGTTTTGGAAAGGGGAAGTTGGAAATACAGTGATTTGGGGTTTATAAGATATAATGATGCTTTCTGCTGTCCCTTCCATGTATAGTGAAAATATTGCTCATCTTCCCAAAGGAATGGCTTCCAGGAATACTCCTGACTTTGCACTGTGCCCACTCGCACAGCTACAAGACCTGAAGGAGAAGGGTCAGGAGTTGTATCATGATATGATGATGTTTGAAAGGTATCAAGTCAGAAGCTCGTCTATAAAAAATTCTTACAATTATCAGACGTATAAAATTGCAAGCAGAGGATTCAGTTCTCATCATCCGTAGTCAAATAGATGCTCTTTCCTGTCAGAATCAATAGTGTGTTCAACGAAACACACCATACATTCTTATTTCTCTGTTTAAGAGGAAAGTTTAAACACACCATTTTTACTATAATTTTAAAAGATGTCTTACAAGGTTTTAATCAAATAAGGTAGATACTGAAGTCTCCTGATTTGGATGTATACTAAGTATACCTTTGCTTTCTTTCGATTTATTTATTTAAGATCGGCAAGTTCCAATAAAAAATGATGACTATGAAACAAAAGAGATAAAGATGAGAGCTGAAATCAATAGAAATTACTCTGACATCAAGGAAAGAATTGGATCCAAAATGTTTAAATCATACCTAAGAATTAATTCATTAAAGCAAGAGATAAATGTTGACTAGCCGTAATGAATACATTCTTGGATTATTTGATCCTTAAATTAAAAAGAGGAGGAACACAAATGAACACACAGAGAAAAGATTCAATTTCTTCCTGATTTGCCAGGAAGTTCTGGTATTGATGAAAATCACATAAAACATACAATGTACAAGGACAGTGACAACAAATGAGTGTTACCAGTTCAAAGACCAAAACTATTCACTGTCTAAGGAAATCTCATAGCCCACACAGAAAAGAAACTTGGGGGCCATTTTGCCCAATTTGAATCCTAAACCTTTTTAAAATTCCAAATAACACTACCAATAAAAATTTAGGATACTAAAAAAAATTTTTCTTTAAAATAATTTTTTCTAAACAAATGCCCATCAGCCATGCAAAAACCAAAAAGGATTGAATTATCTGTCCTCTCAATGAAAAGCAAAATTAAAAAATCATTAAATATATCTATCAAGTTAGCATATTGTACACTCTAATTTTATATCATATTATATGTCAACTCTATCTCTTTAAAGCTAGGTGGAAAAATTTTAAAATCAAGACTATGCAGCCACAAACAATAAGGAAGAAAGTATCATTGAGGTGTAGCGGCAATTAATTAATAAAAATGTTATATTATCTCCTGGGTCATGTCGTTTTTTGTTATGTTAGTTTTTTTAAGCTTTGTTATTCTGTTTTCTTTTTCTCAACCTAAATATTTACCTTCACACTTAATTTTACATCAATCGTTTCGTGTTTTCTTCAAGAGGGCTCTAACACTATGTAAGCTTTAGGCCCTATAACTCCTGGATTTACCCCTGCCTCGGCAGCTAAATGTTCCCAGTGAAGCAAGGTTTGCCCTGCATGCTGTTCAGAATCCTGATGAGATAGAAAGTAAAGATCAAAGTGAAACTTCCTCATGAAAATGGGACTGACCTTCTACCTCAGTGAGTACATCCCTCCCAAAAAAATACCAACAGCAACCCTTGCCTTTGCTTAGAGACAGGCAGTCATAGTGCTTGCTGAATTGTTGCAATGTTGATCCTCAGCTCCATGTCACAGAACACCATGTCTAAAGGACTGTGCACAAGCCATCTTGCTCAGATTACAATGTTTCCCTCTCTGAAGCATACAATTTTTATTAAAGAATTGCTACGGCAGGGGGCGGGGCGGAGGAGGGAAGAGTATAAGCGCATCAGACTATGAAGCTCCATTTTCCTAATTGAGGATTTTTGTTTAAACTGGTGAAAATATGGAATTTTCATCAGTGTTGCCTTCACTGTTTCCAAAGACATTATTAGGTCCACAAATGTTTTTCAGGCCTGTAAAATTTCTTGGTTCTCACTCACATTTGCTATGTTATACCTCCTCCCTTTTATCTTGCTAAACTTTTTCTCCCTTTTCCTATATGATAAGACTTAGAGGGAACCAACTTGTACTAATGGAAAATTCATTTTGAGTTCTTTTGTAAACATAAAATCTTCAGGGGATATAAAACAAAGGCTTAGAATATAAACTTTACTTTAGGCCAGCTGGTTATCATTTGGCCTGCCTTGAAACCCTTTAATCCCCAGCAATGAGCCAGTCTTTATCCTCAGAGCAGCAAAAGACTCTCAAATGAAAAACAATGAACACTTATGAGTCCCTAGTTGATCTATTTCTGCAAGAGATTCAGTTAGTTTTTCCAGCAAAGAATCTTAAAAATCACACTACTGAAAAAGGCTCCAAGAGGTCATCCTCTGCACCAGACTGCCAAAAAGGGCTGCACTTAAAATAATCAAAACAGATAGTCATTGCTCTAGTTCTTAAAAATTTTATGGGACAGGAGTTTCTCTCAAAGACAACTCTGCATTGGTTTCAGAAGCACTGTTGCTGATGAAAATCTATAATGCTGGCAAACTGATCAATACTCCCTCAACTGCAAGAACACTGTTCAGAGGCCTACATCAGAAGGAACCACTGGCTCAAAGAATTCAGGTAACGTGTATAACTCTCAGTGGGAAGGTTTCAACCCTGTGAAACACTTAATCAAATTAAGCATCAGAAATCATAGTAGCCTATATGGAAAAGGAATTCTTCCATCTAACTCTTTAATAACCTTATTAATTATGCTTATCTATACAGACGAAGTTTTACCGGACTAAAAGAAGACCCCTAAACAATGATTCCTTTTGATTTACCAGTACATCATGAAGTTTAAAAAAAAAATTCTTCGTTTAAAGGCACAGAATAGATAACATATAGAATATACTAGATTGAATGACTGGCCCTAAATCTTCACCCTTACTTGGACCCAAACCTTTGTCATGGCCTCCTAATGGGCTTGGGCCAATGGCACATATGCAGAAGTAAAAGTGAAGTGGGATCTCCGGAATGTTGTTCTACAATTCCTCCATGGCTGCTCTCTGTGTTTCTGTCCTATTATGGTGCCATCTGACGGCTCCTATTCCATAATCATGGATGCCCATAAGATGAACACAAGGTTTGTTTTACATTCTCTTGTTTTGTCTAATTTATAATTCTATCTAGACCACTAGAACATAGGGTAACAAAAGCCAACAGAATTATTAATGCCATCATCATTTTCACAATAAAATAAGCATCAATCTACATCCCACAAAGACCAAGTGATTCCTTTTTAAATGTATAAATTGTATAAATTTTAAGCTGAATACATTGGTTGCCATTGTCAACTTTTAGAGCAGCAACACACTTTAGAGACTGTTCTTTATCAGACAAACTGAAAGATTTATTGATGTGGCCAAGGTCACCAACGCTATTCAGTGGAATATCCAGGAAAAGAATGTGCCTAATACTTACAGAAATTCCTATACTCTTATCACAACAAATTCTGGTATAGATCTAGAAACACCTTCAAAGAGACAAGTCAATATAAATCCAAAAGGTGTCTAGAGAGAAAAAGAAGAAAAGGAAAATGATATGAGAAGCTTGGATAAAGAAATGAAAAAGAAAAAAGAAAAAACTTCACCCCAAAACAAATTAGTTTCAAAATACTTCAATATTTCAAAAATGAAATTGGTGTTGATCTTGACACAACATTTTGGAAGGATACATTGTGTGCCTTCATTTCTCTAATACAAATACTTAAGTCATAATACATTTATTTAATGTCTATCATCCTGTATTATTCAGGGTTCTCCAGACAAAGAGAAGCAATAACCATTAGGGTAATAGACAGACAGACAGACAGACAGACAGATACAGATAGATCGAGGAACAGCAACATCAAGAGTGATTTTAAGGGGGCACCTGGGTGTTAAGCGTCCAACTTTGGCTCAAGTCATGATCTCACAATTTTTGAGTTCAAGCCCCATGTCCGGCTCTGCGCCAACAGCTCAGAACCTGGAGCCTGCTTTGGATTCTGCATCTCATTCTTTCCCTGCCCTTCCCCACTTGTGCTCTGCCTCCCTCTGTCTCTCAAAAATAAATAAATGTAAAAAAACAAATAAAGAGCAATTTTAAGGAATTGGCTCACATGATTGTAGAAGCTGGCAAATTCCAAAATTAGCAGGCTAGGGACCCCAGGGAAGTTAGTATTTCACTTTTCAAGTCTACAGGCAGAATTCCCTCCTCTCAGAGGAAGTCAGTCTTGGTTTTGTTAAAACTTTCAATTGAGGTGACTCAGTCAGTTAACCATCTGATTCATGGTTTTGGTTCAGGTCATGGTATCACTGTTCTTGAGTTCAAGCCCCACATCAGGCTTTGCACTGACAGCATGGAGCCTACTTGGGACTCTCTCTGCCCTCCCCGGTGTGCACTAGCTCTCTCTCCTCTCTCTCTCTATCTCATAAAAAACTTAAAAACAAAACAAAACATAAAAACCTTTCAGCTGAATAAATGAAGCCCACCCACATTATGGAGGATCAGCTGTTTCATTCAAAGTCTACTAATTTAAATGTTAGTCGCATTTAAAAAATACCTCCACAGAGAATCTACAATGTTTGACCAAGTATCTGAGTACTAGTGCCTAGCTAAGTTGACACATAAAATTAACCGTAACATATTTCATCCACCTGTTCATTCAACAAGCTTTTATTCAGCACTACAACGTACAAGACACTGTGACAGATGCTGCTGACACAGAAATGTTGGCTATTACACTAATGTGTTTACTTATGACACATAATAGTGAGCATGACACTAGTTTGGTATATTTTTTGACCAAAAACTTTCCCACATTTCTTAAAATTCTGTATTATTTTTACCTAATTTTCCACAAGACTAAGTAGTAATGTGCTTAAGGAGCATATTAACTAACAGTGCTCTTAAAATATGAAGAAGAAAAAAATCTTAGTGTGTATTTCAAACCACAAACAACCATGCTCTAATTTGAACATAAATAAGTAAAATAGAAATATGTTATTTTATTGCCATTATGGTGCAGATCAACGACAAATTTTTAGAAGTAATTCATTTGTGGAGCACCTAGGTGGCTCAGTTAAGCATCTGACTTAGGCTCAGGTCATGATCTTGCAGTTATAGGTTCCAGTCCCACATTAGGCTCTCTGCTGAAGGCTCATAGCCTGGAGCCTGCTTCAGATTCGGTGTCTCCCTCTCTCTCTGTCCCTCCCCTGCTCATTCTCATTCTCATTCTCATTCTCTCTCTCTCTCTCCCAAAAATAAATAAACATTAAAGGAAAAGAAAAGAATATAGGAATTAAACATCCATTCATGATAAAAACCCTCAATGAGGTGAGTGTAGGTGAAACATATCTCAAAATAATAAAGGCAATATATGGAAACCCACAATTAATACCATATTCAATGGAAGAAAACTGAGAGCTTTTCCTCTAGAATGAGAAATCAGACAAGGAGAAATCAGTACAGTACTGCAAGTCCTAGCCATAGCAATTGTACAAGAAAAAGAAGTAAAAGGCACCCGGACTGGTGAGGAAGAAGTACAATTGTCACTATTTCCAGATGACATGAAACCATACACAGAAAATCCTAAAAATGCCATGAAAAAAAACTACTGGGAAGTAATAAATAAATTCAATGAAGTTCTAGAATGCAAAATTAATATATAGCAATCTGTAACAAAGAGGCAGAAAGAGAAATTTAAATAACAATTCCATTTACAACTGCACCAAAAAGATTATATAGGAATAAACTTAACCAAGGAGGTGAAAAACTTGCAGTCTGTAAACTGTAAAACATTCATGAAAGAAGTTAGAGATACAAATTAATGGAAAAATATACCAGGCTCATGGATTGGAAAAATTAGTAACTGTGAAAATATTCATACTCCTCAAAGCAATCCACAAATTCAATGCAAGCCCTATCACAACACCAATAGTATTTTTCACAAAACTAGAATAAATAATCCTAACATTTGGATGGAACCACAAAAGATCCTGAGCAGCCAACAACCAAAGCAATCTTGAGAAAAAACAAACCTGAAGGCATCACAACCCCAGATTTCAAAATATACTACAAAGCTATAATAATGACAACCGTATGGCATTGGCCCAAAAACAGATATAAGTATCAACATAGCAGAATAGAGGATCCAGAAATAAACCCATACTTATACAGTTAATTATATAGGGAAAAGACAGCCCATTCAATAAGTGGTGTTGGGAATCCTGGAGCTATATGCAAAAGAATGAAACTGGACCACTTTCTCACACCATACAAAAAAAACAAACTCAAAAATGATTAAAGACCTAAATGTGAGAAGCGAAATCATAAAACTTCTAGAAGACAACATAGGCAGTAAATTTTCTGGCCTCAGCCTTAGCAACATTTTTCTAGATATGTCTCCTCAGGCAAGGAAAACAAAAGCAAAAATAAATTATTGTTACTACACAAAAATAAAAAGCTTTTGCACAGCAAAGATAACCACCAATAAAACAAAAAAGTAACCTACCAAATGGAAGAAGATATTCACAAATGATGTATCCAAAAGGGGGCTAATATCCTAAATAAAGAATTTATACAACTCAATACCAAAAACAACAAATAATTTATTTAAAAATAGGCAGAGGACCTAAACAGACATTTTTCCAAAGATGACCCACAGGTGTTCAACAGACACAAGGAAAGATATTTAGTATCACTAATCATCAGGGAAATGCAAATCAAAATCACAATGAACTATCACCTTATACCTGTCAGAATGGCTAGAATCAAAAAGACAAAAAATAACAAGTGTTGGTGAGGATGTGTTAGTGCACTGTTGATGGAAATGTAAATTGGCGCAACCACTGTGGAAAACTGTATGGAAACTCCCCAAAAATTAAAAATGGAAGCACCATATGATCCAGCCATCCCACTACTGGCCCTTTACCTGAAGAAAATGAAAACACCCATTCAAAAACATACATACGTTCGCATGTTTATTGTAGCATCATTTACAATAGCCAAAATGTGGAAGCAACCCATGAGTCCATTGATGGAAGAGTGAATAAAGATGTGGTATACATATTATTTATTTTATATATATTATTACTTAGTCATAAAAAAATGAGATCTTACCATTTGTAACAACATGGAAGGACCTAGAGGGTATTTGCTAAGTGAAGTCAGAGAAAAAAAATACCACAATTTCCCTTATATACACAAACAAACAAGGCAGAAACAGAACCATAAATACAGAGAACAAATTGATGGTTGCCAGAGGGAAAGGGAGTTGAGGTCAAAATGGGCCAAGGGGACTGGGAGATACAGGCTTCCAGTTATGGAATGAATGTATCAGGGGATAAAAGGTACCTCATAGGGCATATAGTTAAGTGTTATTCTAACAGCATCGTATGGTGACAGATGGTAGCTACAACTGTGGTGAGTATTGCCTAACATACAGTTGTTGAATCATTATGTTGTATACCAGAAACTAATATAACATTTGTATCAATTACAATAAAAAGATTTTTAAAGAATGCATTAAGATTTATGAAGGGTTTATAACAGTACCTAGTACATAATAAGCACTATGTGAGTGTTAGCTGTTATAATTTTTATTACACGGATTAAGACCAAAACTAATTACCCACAATGGTAATTTGCATCATAAAAGTATGTTTGTTGACTTCTTTCCCTTCCTTGTTTAGTTCCCTAATGCCCTACACTGCCTAAGAGTCTGCTTCTAGGGGAGCCCAATTAAAACAAGCCAATTAATATGACAGGTTAGAAAACGCTGCAGTAAAGGAAAGGGTTTTAGAAAATCTTAAGGATGCCAGTATACTTAGATCTCACTGGGGAAAGCACCACCCACTCTGAAGCTCTAAGTCTGGATCTTAACATTATTAGCTGTTCGTATCCCGGCCTCTAAAACCAATGAGGAAAGTAGGAACCTGTCAATAAATTGAAACAAGTTGCTGACCATCTTGGGGAACGGGGTAATACGTTAGATCTCTTACCCCATAACCCTACAAATGGCAAAGATGTCATTTTGATGTGGAAAAGCTTCCAAAGACAACTCTTTCCCACACCCAAGGTCAGCTCCCAGGCTCCTTACCTTCATTGGAAATGAGGGGATGGAATGAACAGAAATTTTCAAAGTAGGAGCTATAAGATTTATAAAGTGACTGCAAATGAAGGACCCTAGACAAGGAGTTTCAGGCACTGATCTTGGCTGACAGATTAAAAAAACCATGCAACATCATCTCTGTTTGTCTCACTCTTAGGCTGTAAAATCTTCCATGGCTCTCACTGCTCATCAAATTAACTTACAAAACCTTTTAGCTGAGTATTTTGACATCCAAGACCCTAACCTACCTTCCAGCTCTTATTCTTCATCCTCTTCTAGGTTTATCCTACACTTCAATCATAGTGACCTTTGCACTGTTCTACACACACACACACACACACACACACACACACACACACACACATGCGCACACACCCCATGTGCTTTCTTGCCTCCTGCCTAGATGTGAGCTAGGTGCTCTACCTGGAGAGTTTTCCCTTTCCCATCTCAGGTTCATCTCAGAGCCAACGTTTCCCAACATCCAGTGGGGTGATGGTAAGTGTTTAACAATCAGCAGTGGGATGCATGGGTGGCTCAATCAGCATCTGACTTCGGCTCAAGTCATGATCTCGTAGTTTGTGGCTTTCAGTAGTTTGTAACAGCAAACAGCAGTTTGCTGACAGTTCAGAGCCTGGAACCTACTTCACATTCTGTGTTCCCCTCTTTCTCCGCCTCTCCCCTCCTCACACACACATACACTCTCTCTCTCTCAAAAATAAACATAAATAAACAAACATCAACAATAACAACAACAAAACAATCAGCACTGGATGGACAAAGCCCTGAGCTGTAGCATTTACCAATTTATGTTGTGTCAATACTCTCACTGTGGCGGATTTTAAGCTATTAAGTTGACATCAACCAGCAGGCAAAATTCCAGAAAACACAACAGGCTACAGAGGCAACATAAGCTGACTGTAGCATAGCACCTTTCCTAATCTTTCCCTCCACCTCCCAGCCTCCCACCTCCTCTCACAATAGGTATGATTTGTGCCCCCCACCCAGAACTTCCTCTCCCCTTAGAGCACTTTGCTTTTAACTTGTATTATCCTCCTCATCATATAGTTAATAATTTGCTTTTCTAGGGGCGCCTAAGTGGCTTAGTTAAGCGTCCAACTTCAGCTCAGGTCTGATTTTACCATTCGTGGGTTTGAACCCCACACTGGGCTCTGTGCTGATAGCTCGGAGCCTGGAGCCTGCTTCGGATTCTGTGTCTCCCTCTCTCTCTCTGGCCCTCTTCCACTCACACTGTCTTTATCTCTCAAAAATAAATAAACATTAAAAAAAAAGAATTTGATTTATCTACCTACAGATTAGATACCATTTAAGAATAATTCATTGTTTATTCATTGTTAAAGCCCCTGTAGAATTTTTTTAAGTTTATTTGAGACAGACTGTGTACATGTGAGAAAGTGGGGAGGGGAAGATAGAGAGGGAGAGATAGACAGCCCCAAGCAGGCTAAAAGCTCAGTGTGGATTTCACAACAGGGAGATGATAACCTGAGCCGAGATGAAGAGTCAGGCACTTAACCAACTGAGCCACCCTGATGCCCCAGTCCCTAGAGAATTTGAGGAAGGGGTCATCAATTCCGCAGGGCCCAGAGCAAGACAGAACAAAAGAACAATAATTCATAGAGAATATTCACGAAGAGTTTTTAGCTGCTCGAAAGGGTATGAAATGTATGTCTTTTAATACGAAAAGATCTGATAGACCTGAACGTTTGATCCTGTTTATCTACCCAACGTAGAAGTGAGTCATGTAAGAAACAAAAAGTAACTCCAACATTCTTGCCTCCTGCTCTCTATTTTTAAACCCAAGCATGCCATCCGGACCTTAACCTCAGGAAATGTCTTGTCCTACACAAAACTATTCCCATTCTCTCCACCTCCCTACCGCCTAAGGAAGTATTGCTCATTGACAACATGAAGTCACTAAAGGTAAGGATGAGGTCTTCTTTGCTTTTATAATCCCCAGAGCCAGCCTCAATCTTGGTACCCAGCAGGAAGACATAGTGAATAAACAAAATAATTATTTTATCTAAAAAAAGGCAATGGGTTTGAACTAATAATAGTATTGGTGCTATTCACATAATATCCTTTTCAACTGAGCCAAACTTTAGACTGTTACCCAGAGGATAGATTATAGTAGTGAGGACATCGGTCTACCCTCCCCCAAACCTTAACACCTGAAGACCTTTGAGTTCTTTGTATGCTTCCTACTAGGATAAAGGTCAAGGCTCAAATGCTATTCATTTATGTCTTCCCTCATTCTGTCTTTATTTATCTAGTACCTTTTATATGCCAGATCCAGTGCTAGAAATTGTACACATTTCTTCAAAGTTGACACTCATTTTATATCCAATGCAGAATAAGATAAGATTCACAAAATTCTTAAATGGCCTGGGGCATGAGGCACGACACGATAGCACAACCACCTTAAAAAAAGTACCAGCTGCCAAATTCTCACCCAATACATAAAATCCAGGTAGTTCCCAATTTTCCAAAACTATACTCAAAAGAGAATTGTTACTGCAAGGTTTGTGAATACTAATAGTATGGCACTAAACATGTTTTACAATATAGTCCTAAGGAAGTGATTAATCACTAAAATTCTACACCTGAATCTAATATTATGCTGTAGGTTCACTAGAATTTAAATAAAAACTTGAAATTACAGAAAAATAAAATGTAGTCCTAAGGAGATAATGAGCTCAAAAGGCTTGCTTCAAGAACTCAGCAACAGTTTTCCAGATTACTCAGAAACTCTTCCTGTAACACAATGGTGGTGTTTATCCACCAGTCATAGACACTTGTTTGTGACACTAAATATGAAAGTCAACTTATCAGTAAATACCACCTTTATTGACAAAACATGTGTCTTATCTAACTACACCATCTCCACTGATGTCATTCCTGGTTAAGTCTCTACTACCCCTTCCCAGACTATTCTAACAGCCTTGTAACAGAGTAGTCAAAGCCATCCTCCTAAAGTACATCCTCCCTTGCTTAAACTCCAGTAACTTCTGCAGATTGAAGGAGACTCCAAGATCACTCTCATTTCTGACACCAACTACAAAGTCAAGGGTCCCCATGACCACCCTTCACTACTGTCACCAATTCTAAGTTTGGGAGTCCCCAAGAACACCTTCAGGTTGGGTAACCTGCTAGAAAACCTCATAGAATACACTGAAAGCTATTATGCTCACGGTTCTGGTTTATTACAAAGTAAGGGTACAGACTAAAATCAGCCAGAGGAAGAGGACCATGGCAAAGAGTCCAAGATAGCTTTTACACAGAGCTCCCGGCTCTCTTTTCCCAATAGAGTCACGTATAGCACTAACTCTTCCTTCCAATGTGTGACAATACTCATGGTATTACTGCCAACCAGGGAAGTTCCACCAAGCATTGGTATCCAGAGTTTTTATTAGGGTTCAATCATCTACATGTGATTGGCTATCTACATGGCTGATCTTTAGTCTCCAGTCCCTCTAGAAGCTGAGCTGCTATTCCATGGCCCAAAACAATCACAATAAATCACACTGTTAAACTATCCAGTGTGGCTCAGGACCACCAGGTAAACAAAGACACTTATCAGGCAGGTGATTCCACAAGCTCCCAGGATCTAAGAGCAAAAACTAGGCCTCCCTCTGGATAAAGTTAATTGTTTCCAATACATTTACAACCAAAACTCCTGGCCTACAAGACCAGTAAGATCTGCCCCCTACATCTCCATTTTCCCATCACTTGCTCTGCTCCAATCACAACTGCCTTCTTTTAGTTCCTAAGATAAAGACAGCTCCCAAGTACAGGCTGCAGCTCCCGCTGTTCCCTCTGCCTACAATGCCCTTCCCCAGGAGGGCAGCTCACCAAATTAATAACTACCTCCTGAGAGGCCTTCCCTAAATACCCTAGCAAAAGTAGGTGCAACCTGCCTCCTGACACACACACAACCTGCCTCCTGACACACACGCACACACACACACACATGTGCTCACACGCCATGCACACACTATACACACATAAACACACCTATGCATACCTGCACAGACTACATACACACACATACATTCCACCCCATTAAACTATCGTCTTCATAGAACTTTTTAGGAGCTAAATTGTTAATTATTTATTTCCTCTCTGTTCTTTACAATAAGAATGTTTTAAGCCTATTCGCCAAACTTATTGACCATTATTTTCCCAGTATACAAACTGGTAGCTGAGCTGGCTTCAGATAAAATGTATACGTGCAGCATTAAAAATAAGTCTCTTTTTCTTAGTGAGCAAGAGATTAGACACTGTATGCCATTTATAATTAACCAAGGGAAAATGCTAATATGAATATATGAAACCTAATCAAATTAATGAGTTTCATTTTCCCATGTGGATTGTTAAATCAGTCCTATTATTTAGTGCCCATAAATTATGCTGGTGACTTAAATCTACCAGGTTATCAGTGGTATAAAAAAATGAGATGCCAGCCTGGACCCAGGAGAGCAAAAAGTTAGTCTCTTTTTCCTTTTCACCCATATCAGAAAACCTGAGTTTCGAATTTAATGCTACACAATTAAAACTATCAGCTGATTATTCACCAATTAAAAAGAAATGAGCTATCAAGCGACAGGAGACATGGATAAATCTTAAATGCATATTGCTAAAAGCCAATCTGAAAAGGCTACCTACTCTATGACTCCAACTATATGACATTCTGGAAAAGGCAAAACTATGAAAACAGTTGTTGGGAAGGAAAATTTTTCTCTGCACTTCAGAGTTTCTTGCAGCTGGTCTAAGCATTAAAATGTCATGATACAGGTTAACAAGAGAAAATGAAATTTCATTTCGTACATATAGCAATCTCACAGACAGTTCAAAGACAGAAAGGTAAAATAAGGAATATATGCCATCCTGAGCTACGGAACGAGATAGACGCCTGGCACTTGAAGGGGAGGAAGGTAATTCAGAGGACAATAAGACCAGATGTTTGGTAATTAGATGTTTGTCCCACCATACAGATAGATGGGTCACTCAGATAAAATTTATCTCTGGTACTAATGCTTATTCTGGGAAAGACTCCCAATTGAGATTCTTCCAGGTAGTGAAGTGAAGGACAAAAGCTTCTCTTGAGCCCACAAGGTCTCGATTATCTTCAGTTCAAAATATTCCACATGCCCAAGTGGCACATTTTAGAGAGACTTGTCCTGAACCCCTTCACAACAAAAAAAAGAATGATTACCAAGACGTCACGGGTAGGGATAAACAGATGAAGCACAAGTCCATGAAACTGTTCAGTAAGATACCATAATAGTGGACACATGTCACTATATATTTGTCAAAACCCATGGAATATACAACACCAAGAGTAAGCCCTAATTTAAATGATGAGTTTTAGTTATTAATGATGTGTCGACATTGGCTCATCTGTTGCAATAAATGTACACACTAAGGCAAGATGTTAACAGGAAAAACTGGGTGGTGGTGGAGGGAGTATATGTACGTTCCCCTTAAATTTTTGTAAATCCCAAAATGCTCCAAAAAAAGCCTATTGATTAAAGAAAAAAAAAAGTACAAGCTGCATTTCTTTTCATGGAAATTTGAGAGGCTATTTCCTCAACTCTAAACACATTAAGATACACAGTCTTGCCCATTTTTTAGTTAATTATAACCTGTTTTCCCATCACATTTCCAGATTCTATGTAACAGATGGTGAAAATGTCTATTCTGAAGGCCCATAAAGTATTCCTGTTCAAGAACAGCGGCTATTATTCAGCATCCCCCACATAAGAGTTGGAATGCTCAGGGTAGGGTGCGAGGAAAGGGGGGCCACACGTGGGCAACAGGGTGGAAAACAGAAAGCAAATCCTCAGGGTGCTAACAGGAATAGAGGGCACTCCTGGAGGAATTAAAAGTAACCCCCGCCAGGAACCTAGGGAAATCATCTATGCAGAGAAAGAAATGACTTGTTTGAAATTCATTCACACTGGCAGGGTCAATAGAAAAATTTCAATGTAAATAACGGGAGACTTTAAATGTGTGTTTGCTGAATGCGGATGCACTGGGGGCAGAAACTAAGCAGAGATTTCTGCAGTGCCCAAATGTTTCCTCTTATCACAGCAGAATGGTCATTAAAAGAGAAGCCCTGGGATGGTCTTGAATGTAGATGAAAGCCAATCAGATACCCCTGTGAGAGATTTTTAAAGATCTTTTCTATTCTCCATTGTATTCCGTTTGGATTGGGTAAGATTTGGGAGAGTGATAATTTGCCATTATCTTAACCTCGGAATTGAAGCAAAATTTAAAGGAATTAATGCGGCTTTTTCCCTTCCCAGAAGCATCTTCACCTTTATACCACCAACTCTTCATTCGTCATCAGCAAGCGGGGGACAGTTACTCAGAAAACAATGGCAGGAGCTCCACGGCACTGGGAGTTTAATGCTATTTCTGTCTCCATAAAATCTTCAATAATTTGTTTACGACTTCTAAAATTCAACAACAGTGTGCAAATGCAATTCCACTTATGTTAATGTGTGCTTCCTTCTCGCATATCAGATTCTGAATAAAAATTAGGCAAGTACTCTGTTTTGAAAATATGTAAGATGTGAACTTGCAAGGAAGAAAAAAACCCTCGAAATGCACTATCCTATCAACCACATTTTTTTTAACTTAATAACTTAAGTGAACTGTTAGTGAAATTACAACCTGCTTGTGACACAATAAATTTACGACAAAATTCATTCCATAAATTATTCAATTCTGTGACTGCAGTCAAGGAGAGAAATATCACCAGGAGCAGGTGATTAGCATGTGAAAAGAAAACCCATCTCCCCACCAAAACAATCACTGTCAAAGCCTCCTATTGGAGTTTTGTAAAAATTACCATTAAGAACACACATTTAAGTCTTTGTAGTTACTTTAAAAGGGCCAAGTATTTGATTTACATTATATTCATTTGTTCTTTCTTCAACTGTCTCTTTCTCCCACAAACCATAACTGCCTCAATAAATGCTTGCTCAATCAAGTGTGCATTAAAACAAAAGAATTTAACTTCAATAAAACTGATGAATCAGAGCCAGAAGTTAACTTTTCCTTCCTCTGTATATCTGGCTACCAGATAGGCAAAGTAGAAATTTTATTTCATGTTCCACAGGAGAATATTAGCAGCTTCTGCTGTGAAATGGTGGGGTCTGGGAGCCAACATGGTCCAGAAAGAATTCTTGATACATCTTTAGTACAATAAGGGTGGTTTTATTAAGGCACAGGGACAGGACCAGGCGGCAGAAAGAGCTGTCCTGGGATTATGAGGAGTGACTACTTACATATTTTCAAGTTGGGAGGGGGTTAGGGAGAGCCTAAGTCTCTAAGGAATTTGAAGCAAGGTTTACAGGACCTTGAGGGGCTAGCTGCTGTTAAGGTAAGGTTCATGAGACCCCTCGGATGTGTATCAGAGGGCCATATACTTGGAGAATGAATGCTCACCTATATCTTGGGAAGGTAGAGATAAAGGAAGTTTCTAAAGGGATGTTTCTATCTTAAAGACTTACAGCATCCTGGGGGTCAGGCTATATTGTCAAGCTAAGGTTGCCTTTTGCCTCTAGGAAAGTATTTACAATGAGGCAGTTGAGCTCCTGGAGGAAGGACACTTTGCCTGCCTCAAGTACTTATTAATGGCAGCAAGTTGTAAGGAAGTTAATTTGTTTTCTTTTGCCTTGTTCTCCTCAGTTTCTATTGTGTGGTTGGTCATATTTGTATATTTTTGCATAAATCACCTTTTTTCTTAAATTCAGAATGTGGCGGGGCACCCGGGTGGTTCAGTGGTTAAGTGACCGACTTGGGCTCAGGTCATGATCTCACAATTTGTGAGTTGGAGCCCTGTGTCAGGATCTGTGCTCACACCTTGGAGTCTGGAGCCTGCTTCAGACTCTTTGTCTCCTCTCTCTCTCTGCTCCTCCCTCACTAGTACTTTCTTTCTCTCAAAAATAAATAAAAACATTAAAAAATTTTTTTAAATCAAGAATGTGGCTATTCTCATATATTAACACACAAATCGCTTTCACTTCAGCAGATGCCTTGGAATTGGATTTTCTTTAGAGGCTGCTCTTTTTCTCTTAAGTAGTGTGTGGTAGGCAGAATAATGCACCCACACACACACCTAAGATATAGGTGTCCTATTTCCCAGAATTTCTGAGTATGTTACATTACCTGGCAAAGGGAAATAAAGATTGCAGGTGAAATTAAGGCTACTAATCAGCTGACCTTAAAACATGGAGGTTACATTGGGAATTCTCAATGTAATCACTGGGGTCTTCAACTGTGCAAGAGGGTGGCCAAGACTGAGAACCAAAGTGATACAATATGAGAAAGACATATATGGACATTGTTGATTTTGGAGAGGGAGAAAGAGGCCATGAACCAAGGAATGTGGATGGACCTAAAAGATGAAAAATCTAAGAAAACAAATTCTCCCCAAACCCCGAGAAGAAACTCAGCCTTGCTGACACTCAATCTCAGTCCAACAAGATCCATTTCAGGTAGGTGATTTCTCTAACTATAATCAATCTGTGATATTTTAAACTCTCAAGTTAGTGATAATTTATTAAAGCAGCAATACGAAACTAAAATAGAGTATTTAAATAATACTCTCTATTGTGAAAGGCAAATGGTGTGAGAAAGAAAAAGAAATCTGCAAATTCTTAGTATTTGTTCATAAAGGGAATCACAAAACAAAATTTCTGAAAGTCAATTGTATATAACTCTTCTTTTTTAAATGTTACAGGGCTCTGCGCTGACAACAGAAAGCACTATGCAGAGTTCAAATCAAACTCAGGAACCATGAGATCATGACCTGAGCTGAGTTGGATGCTCACCTAGGTGCCCCTATGTAACTATTCTTCAAATTACATAGGAAGGAATAATTTGGATGCTTATATATTTTCATTGCTATTACATTCCTTCCATTTATCACAAAGATTCTTTCATGTTTATGGATGTATCTTCCATTAGTATTGGAATACTTCACCCCATAATCAAGCTACTCTTTCTTTCTTGGATAATACCTCTTTCTCATCAGCTACCAGCTGACATGCAGTTTGTGTTTTCATACACAAAAACCATCTAAAAGATCACCTGTACTTAGAAAAGTAAATCCTTATTAGATAGTATAGGGGAAGGAAAAGTTTTCCTCAACCTTTTTAGGGTTCCTGGCTGGGACTGAAAATTAAACTTACAAAAACAAATGAACAGGATAAAAGCATACATACTTATTTAATGTAAGTTTTGCCCTACACTAGAGCCTTCTAGGAAATGAAAGATCTGAAGAAGCAGTTAAGCCTGAGTTTTTTATACTAGATTTGATAAAAAGTCAAAAATTATGAGAATACTTAATAGGGCAAAAAGGCATGAGCTAAAAATAGTAACTGGAGGAAACTGAGCAAGGCCTGTTGGTTTGGACTTCCTCTCAGCTTCCACCATCTTGGCAGATAAGAGTATTGGTTTCCTCTGGGTATAAGAAGGGTAGCCCTCACATGAGGATCTTAGGACCTCCTTCAGGAAGAAAGGAGAGGTCACAAAGTCCTTCCTGTATCAGCTATTTCCCAAATTACTTAAGCTTAAAATTTGGTGTCATATTTTGAAGTAGCGTGTCCTGAACCCTCTTAATTGTCTAGCATGGAAGAAAAAAGACATAGAATCTAAAGAAACCTTATGTGATCCAGTTTAACCTCCTTATTTTACCAGAAAAGCAATCAAGATTCAAAAGGTAGTATTCTCTCCCAAATCACATAGTCTGAGGTAGAAGTAGCTTTAGAATACTGGCCTAGATCTCTTTTCAAAATGCACAGTGCTACCTATATGGGTCATTCAAATGAACCTTCGTTAACCCAACAAATATTTATTGAGCACTTGCCTATGTGATGGGCACTTGCTTAGGCACTGATTATGCAGTGAGGAGCAAGAGAGACAACTACATAGTTACTATGTACGTGTTCATATAAAAGAGTTAACTACGGTAACTACTTCTAGGTAGTTAATAGTCCAATGGAAGGAAACAGAAAATATCAATAAAAAAGCAAACAGTGTTCTATTGAAAACATAATAAATTAATGTGATAGAAAAGAACTAAGGGCCATCTCAGCTGATCAGCAAAGAACTTTGAAAATAGCTGAATGACAAGAAAGAGCCAGGCAGAATGGGAAACGAACATTTCAGGCAGAAGTAACATCCAGTGTCAAGGTTGTGGAGGAGAAATTTAAATTCTGAAACAATGTACTGAAATCCAGTGAGATAGGAACTTGGCCATGAGGTGAGAGGGGTAGATGGGAGATAAAAAAGGAGACAAGAACCAGGTTCAAGTTCTGAAATCATTTTGTGTTACATGCAGCTATATTCATCTCTAATTATATTAGCACTGACTTCCATGTTAGGATGTGAAAGAAAGTACCTAATATTATCAAGCAAATGTTAACTCAGATCAATCCCACTGCTTCATGCAAAGGGTGTAGGTTCAAAGAAATCAAATCAACTAAATATGAGTGGATTGCTGGCACTCATCAGTGATACTGTACTAGGTTTTATAAAGTGAAGGCTCATAAGAATACTTCAAGATAGAGATCACATATTTAACTAAAGGAAATTAAAAAAAAAAGGAGTCAGGTATTTCTTAGTATGAGAGAAGTCAATTACTACTTCCTGAATACACACTATGTGCCAGTTACTCTAATAGGTGCTTTACCTACAACATCACTCTTATTGCCCCACTAAACAACTGAATGTCAGAAACACTTTGATGTTAAGTAAGTGGCTCAAGACTGCACTCTTAGGAGAAGAATGGCAAGTACACACTGGTCTGTCTGCCTCCAAACGTCACACTTTCCCCATTTCACCATGTGCCATTCACATTGAGCAAAACATACCCTACATAAGTCACATCACCTCATTCTCTTCCTGTATGAAAGGACATGTGGGGCTAGATGATCTCAAAAATCCCTCTTACCTCTAACATTCTGTGATTCCGTGATTCTATTATATTGGCAGGAACTGTCCACTCCTATTCTTGCAACCGCTGTACCTGGAAATTTCCTCTTAGTCGAGTTGTACCACAGTTGCTACCACCAATGAGAAATATTTCCTTCCACCAAAAAATCAGATTCCTGCCTACCTCTGCTGGACACTAGAGAAAGAAAACCAACTCTCCTCCCACCACTCCTGCTAGGAAGGGAAGCACAATGACAGGAGTCGGTATTAGTTGACCATGTTTCAGTCCCATTTATTTCCTGCTCACTAAATGACTATCAACCATGAGAAAATCATTCTCAACAATGTTTGTGTGTTGAGACACCATGATGAGGAAAATTCACAGATCAACTTTAAATACTGCTCTCAGCAGCTTAATTTGCAAATGTCAGTACTTCCACTCTGCATACTGGGCTCACCTTCTTCAGTTCCAAGTCAGATAGCAGCAAACACAAAATTTGCGTCTAGGCATAAACTGCTTCTGGGGAGTAAAGTTCTCTACCTTACAGACTTCTCGCCTGAAAAATAAAATATTCAATGGCATACCATACTTAAGTAAGTCAAGTTTCAAGATTTGGTGTGTAGCTAGCTAATCATTTCACCTCGAATATTAAACAAATCACACTCAATTTAATATTCTGGAACAAAAATTAAATACTTGAGTGTAAAGAGTCATTATTTATAACATACTAAATTATCAAGAATAACACACATCATAATGAAACAATCAGTTCTGACTATTCTGTAAGGCAACACTAGAACTTAAAAAAAAACCTAGTGTTTCTTCTATGTACTGCTTTCCTTGATGCGTACAGCAGCTTTTCTGTGCTCTGGGATAATCCTCAGCGTCTTCCGAGTTACCACTTGTAGTAAACACAGTTGCTATTTTTGCCTGCTTGGCATCCTGCAGGTGGGTTTTCCTTTAGAAATCACTCTAGTTCAATGCTGTGTGCCAGTGCTTCAGGTGGTTCAAAAGGACTATATCTCCAGATCCAAGAGCAAGCATGTGATACCTTGCTAATCAGCATATACCATCCTCCTAATAGTGATGGGCACATAACCCAAGTCTAATAAAGTTTAATCCCTAGTTTCCTGGAGAATTCAAGATAAAAATGGTATCTTCCCCTTGAAAATGTCTGTCAGTCTGGAACTATTGGGAGCCATCTTGCCAACACACCTAAGAGTTTACTTGAGTACAAACAAACAGCAAAGAAGCAGAGAAAGTTTGCTAAGACTTAGTGATGAAATCTGAACCCCTGGATCCACCAGTACTAAAGCTGACTTGGACTTTTCAGGTAGTTGAATCATTATTCCTTTTTTGTTTCTATTAGTTTGTGTTTTTTAGTACTTGCAACCAAAAACTGTCTAAATATCCCATTTTATGCTACTTTTAATAACTATATCCTTCAGTCATTAAAATTCCACGAAAGTCAACTAAGTTTGTCCATAGAACAGATATACAAGTAAACGCATACAGATATAGTAGGAATATTTCTACCAAAAGAAATTTGTTTACAGAATTACTCTAGAAGAACTACATAGGAGTATCTACATTCCTATCACTAGCAGAAGATGAAAATTATGGTTATCTTTTTTTTAATTTTTTTAAATATTTGTTTATTTTTGAGAGAGAGAGGCAGGAAACTGGCAGAGAGAAAGGAAGACACAGAATCCGAAGCAGGCTCCAGGCTCTGAGCCGTCAGCACAGAGCCTGACATGGGGCTCGAACTCACGAACCATGATATCATGGCCAGAGCCAAAGTCAGACACTTAACCGACTGAGCCACCCAGGCGCCCCTGGGTATCTTTTTTAAAATAGAAGTTCCTCTATCCCTCCTCATTCCTCTTTTTCTTTATAAAATAAAATTTTGAGGCACCTGGTTTGTGGGTTGGAGACCCACATCGGGCTCTCTCCTGTCCATGTAGAGCCCAGTTTGGACCCTCTGTCCCTCTTTCTCTCTGCCCCTTCCTCACTTGTTTTCTCTGTCCCCTCAAAAAAATAATAAAAATTTATTTTAAAATTTTTTCTTTGAATACTATGTGGCAATGAGAAAACGAAATCTGGCAATGTTTAGCAACATGGCTGGAACTGGAGGGTATTATGCTGAGTTAAGTAAGTCTGTCAGAGAAAGACAGATACCATATATTTCCACGCATAGGTGGATTTTGAGAGACTTAGCAGAAAACCAGGGGGGAGGGGAAGAGGGGAAAAGTAAAAAGACACAGAGAGGGAGGGAGACAAAATATAAGAGACTCTCAAAGACTAAGAACAAACTGAAGGGTGAGGGAGGGTGAGGGAGGGTGTGTGTGTGGGGGGGTGACAGGCACAGAGGAGGGCGCTTGTTGGGATGAGCACTGGGTGTTATATGGAAACCAATTTGTCAATAAATTATTTTTTAAAATAACTAAAAAAAATTCTTTTTCTTTGACAGAAAGAGAGAGAGAGTATGAGTGGGGAAAGGACAGAGAGAGAGAGGGAGACACAGAATCCAAAGCAGGCTCCAGGCTCTGAGGTGTCAGTACAGAGCATGACCCAGGGCTTGTACTCAGGAACCATAAGATCATAACTTGAGCCAAAGTTGGATGGTTAACCAACTGAGCCAACCAGGTTCCCCTCATTTTTAGTAAGTCACCAGCCTTTTCCTAAGAAAGTATCCAAATTATGCGTATATATACTATATTCTCCCATGTAAAAACAGAAAGCCTTCCCACTAGACCATGTATGCTTTGTCTTTAAATAATTGTACAATGTGGAAATTTTTGTTTTTCAGTCTTTGGGGAACAAGAATCATACAGATTAGTAAATATAACTGTAAAAACAACCTGAATCTGGAGACCTTAACAAGCAGTGAGATCACAATCCATTTGTAGAAAGATGGGCTCATAGAGAGATATAAGCCACTACACAGTGCTATAAAGGCAAATTCCACATAGTCCACCAGGGTAATGTTTCAAGAGCTAACATACAGAACAGATGTATAAAGTGGTGGACATAATCGGATTAACATTAAATAGATCAAGAGATGACAATAATGACACCATGCATTTATTAGGGAGGGGATGTTCTCCAAAAATCGCAAAGCACATTGACAACTCTTAGGTCAAATACTGGTAGTCATAAGTGATAGTGAAAATCATGGCTCCTATTTTTCCTTCATTACAGACCTGAAGCACTCAGATTCTAAGAAATTGGCCAAATGGACGCATGCATTGTGGAGTATCTCTGATAAGACATTAAAAGACAACCACTGGAATAAAACATGCTAGGGAAGAAAAGAAAGTATCAATCCACACAAGAGAGGAAACCATTTTGTTCAACAATTATAATGGTGCACAAATAATACACTTTTTTAATGTACTGCAATGTAATGTATATTCCTGTGGTGACCACAAGGAACGGCCACCACTTAGGAAATACTATTTTTATGCAGTAATATTTGAAATTCTGTGGCATTAACTTATCACGAGATTGGAATTTCCTGACCTAAAGGGAAGTTCTTACTCTGGGGGAGCAAAGTAACCTATGGATTTATGGATAAAACAGTGGGAAATGTAGTTAGTGTAAAAATATATATGATCAAGCATCTATTAAACAAAGTTGAGCTACTGTGCCTACCCTGTGGTTCAGAGTAGAGTAAGAATACATGTAGGACTCCTGAGCAGCAAATTCTTTACTTGCAGACCCTATTTTCTGGAGGCCTTGGTAGAGTAGGTTATTCCTGCACACCCAGAAGGGCATTGCTTCCATTTTATGCACATGAAAGAAAGACAAATCCAATCAATCAACTATGGCCCATTCAGGATTCACAGCTTAGATCCAGATCCATAGTCACCCACATTTCTAATTCACCTTGCTTTCCTCATCTTGAATCCCCTGGGTCCAGGTATCATTCTCTGACCCAGGTACAACTGTAGTGTACAGCCTTCACCCGTAGGTAATGCCAAGTTTGTCCAGGTAGTTGTACTGGCCTTCTGCCTTTGCACAACCATGTTCCACACTGAGAAAATGGCCTTGTTTCCTGAATGCCTATTTGAGGCCCAGACATCACGACTGGTTCTCAACAGTACCTCTCTCTGAGGCCTAAAACTCCCTTCTATACTCTCAGCGCTGACTCTGAAGAGTCATGAATCAAGACATGAAAAGCGGCCAAGAACACTCTAGGCAAAGAGATCAGCATGGAAGATGCTCCAAAATGGAAGGGATTCAACACATTCAGTGAATTGCTGGGAGATGACACAGTTCATTTAGCAAGGTAACTTCTAAATATCACCATCATCATCATCTCCAACCTGAACCGCCTATAATCACAGATCTGACATTAAGATGTTCGAAATCTCCAAAAATCCAATGTTATTTTGTGTTACAAACACCGTTTCCAAAGTATGAACATAAATTTATGTAAATTGACATTTACGAAGATGTAAATGTTTTTTAAAGAATTTTCTACACATGAATTTAAGCAAAGTTGGTTTGGTTTTTTGTTTTGTTTTAATTAGGAAGATCCATTTCCATTTTCAGAGAATTCTGGTCAATTGTAGTTTTCTGGGGTTGTTTTTTTAATGTTGATTTTTGAAAGAGAGAGAGAGAGATAGAGAGAGAGCAAGCTGGTGATGGGCAGAGAGAGAGGGAGACACAGAATCCGAAACAGGCTCCAGGCTCCGAGCTGTCAACACAGAGCCCAACACGGGGCTCGAACCCACGACCCATGAGATCATGATCTGAATCGAAGTCAGATGCTTAACCGACCGAGCCACACAGGTGCCCTGAGGTTAATTGTAGTTTAAGAGTGTATGTATTATAGTTATCTGTTGGTGAATTATACAACATACAAAACTAAACTGCATACAACAACAATCAAGAATCTCCAAAACAAGGAGCATACAATCAATAATCACTGAACATTTTAGGAAAACCAACACCACAAAAGAAAAGCATCAAAACAGGAAGAACTGACACATGAAGAAATTGAAACCCTCATACATTACTGTGGCATAGTAAAATTGTGTGACCACTCTGTAAAACTGTTTGACAGTTGCTCCAAATGTTAAACCTAGAGTTACCGTATGACTTAGAAATTTTATTCCTAGGTATATATAGCCAAGAAAATTGAAAACACGTATCGAAACAGAAACTTACATTCACACCAATATTATTCGTAATACTCATGTGTCCAACTGATGAATGGATCAATAAAATGTGGTTTATCTATACAATGGAATACTTTTCAGCAATACAAAGAAATGAAGTTTTGATACATACTACAACATGGATGAAACTTGGAAACATTAACTTTACATTAAGAAATCAGCCTTTACAATGAGAAAGAATGAAATCTGGCCATTTGCAGCAACATGGGTAGAACTGAGGGTACGATGCTAAGTGAAATAAGTCAGTCAGAGAAAGACAGATACTGTATGTTTTCACTCATATGTGGATCTTGAGAAACTTAACAGAAGACCAAGGGGGAGGGAAAGGGGAAAAAGTAAGTTACAAACATAGAGGGAGGGAGGGAGGGAGGCAAACCGTAAGAGACTCTTAAATACAGAAGACAAACTGAGGGATGATCGGCGGGGGGAGAGGAGAAAGTGGGTGATAGGCATTGAGGAGGGCACTTATTGGGATGAGCACTGGCTGCTGTACGGAAATCAATGTGGCAATAAATTATATTTTAAAAAAAGAAATCAGCCTTTCCTATTTTATGTATGTTATGTTTATAATAAATATAATTAATGTATATACATAATATATAATATATAAAAATATATAATGTATAATATACATAATACATATAATATATATAAAAATTCATATGTATATTTGTTTATACACACTATTTATACACACAAACATACATGACAGAACATTGCATCCATAACATAAAAGCAGCCAAGTATGAATATAAACTTGTCACTGAGAAACAGATCAATGGAACAGAAAAGAGGCTTGAAAGAGACCTATATAAGAACAGCCAATTGATCTTCGACAAAACAGCAAAAGCAATGGGGTACCTGGTTGGTTAAGCATCCAACTCTTTATTTTTGTTCAGGTCATGATCTCATGGGTCAGGGGTTCAAACCCAGAATCAGGTTCTGCCCTGACAGTGCAGAGCCTGCTTGCAATTCCCTCTCTCTCTGCACCTCCCCAATTCCTCCTCTCCCTCTCTCTCAAAATAAATAAACTGAAAATAAATAAACAGAAAAGATATATAACGGAGCCAACATAGTCTCTTCAACAAATTGTGCTGAAACAAATTAACATCCACATACAAAAACATAAATCTAGACACAGACATTATATCCTTGACAAAAATTTGTTCAAAATACATCACAGACCTAAATGTAAAATGCAAAACTATAAAATTCCTAGAAGACAACATAGAATAAAACCTAGATAGCCTTGGGAATGGCAGTAGCTTTTTAGATACAACATGAAAGGTACAAGCCATGAAAGAAATAATAGATAAGATGAACTTCATTAAAATTTAAAATTCATGCTCTGTGAAAGGGTATCAATGAAAGGAGAAGACAAGACACAGACTGGGAAAAATGTTTGCAAACGACACATCTGATGGGAGCGCCTGGATAGCTCAGTCGGTTAAGCAACCAACTCTTGATCTCAGCTCAGGTCATGATCTCACAATCCATGAGTTCAAGCCCCACATCACACTCTGCCCTGATGGTGTGGAACCTTCTTGGGGGTTCTGTCTCTCCTTCTCTCTGCCTTTCCCCCATGTGTGCTCTCTCTCTTTCAAAACAGATAAATATTAAAAAATTAAAGACAGGGGCGCCTGGGTGGCTCAGTAGGTTGAGCAGCCAACTTCAGCTCAAGTCAGATCTCACAGTCTGTGGGTTCGAGCTCCACGTCGGGCTCTGTGCTGACAGCACATCAGAGCCTGAAGCCTGCTTCAGGTTCTGTGTCCCGCTCTCTCTCTGCCCTTCCCCTGCTCACACTCTGTCTCTATGTCTCTCAGAAATAAACAAACATTTTTAAAAAAATTAAAGACAAAAAAGACACATCTGATAAAGTTGTATTATCCAAAATAAACCTAGAATTTAAAAGTCAACAATAGGAAGGGATTCCGAGGTCAAAGACAAGGGCGCTGGGAAGCCACCTTCCAGATTCTTCTATCTCGCCAAGTGTTAGCGGTTTCTGGCAGCAGTAGCCATGAAGCAGAAGCACCACCTTGAGGCTGCAGCACGGCCACTACATGAGAGCTGTCCGGCCCAGGCCCACTATCTCCTCTGGGCCTACAGTTCCTCACCCTATGACAACATCACTTTTGAAGGAACATGTGCATATTGCTTCCAGTTGCTGGTCTTGGGTAATTCTGGAGTGTGCCTCAAACCCAAATCCAAATACAGACACTTCTTAACTGAGAGACAAGAAATCATACACTCAGTTTTAAAAATTGTGCAAATATTGTGAAAAAATACAGACTCCAAAAGTGTGTTGTTGATTACTTGTAAGACAGGCAACAAAACAGTTAAACATCATGGTAAAAGTAGAAGCTTTCTATCCGTACTTAAGAGCAATCCTACCACTCCTATGACTAAACTCCACCAAAGACACCAGAGGGAAAGACTCTGAGTTCTACAAACCTAAATCATGTGTGTGTTTCCAAAGGCAACAACCCAGCCTTGATATTCAGGACACCAACATCTCAACACTCAACACCTGTTTGCTCCTCAAAGAGTGTGAGCAAAACTAAGGACACTTCTCTCAATTAAAAACGTTGCCTAGTCAGAGTGAATCCTAAAAGAATTCAAAGGTGGACTTCAGAAATTTCTTATTATCTTTGTAAAGGATAGGCTGTGAAAATAAATGTTAATAAAACTCTGAAACTAAAGGTAGTCAGCAAAACATATTTTTAAAATCTTTAATTATTTAAATACATGGAAACTAGGATCCAAGAGCAAACTTCGCTGGGCATTTTTCAGTGTTTATGGAGAAAATACTTCATTAAAATGAATAACTGAAACCGGTCTACCACAGAGGGTGGTTGTGAGGATCAAGAATATATGAAAGCTCCTTGTAAACAGCAAACATATTATGGACACTGAGTGGTTAGATTATTATTTTCTCTTCCCCTAATTAGTACAGTAGTCATTTCTTTCCTAAGGAAATTGAGACCTTTATGAGAGGACCTACTCACTCATTTCTATGTATCTATTATTGCTAATTCAGGAAAAGGATTAAGTGTCTTTGTTTTTCCACAATCACTTCTGTAACTGTATTAGAGCGCTGAACGGGATTCCTGTTTTGCATGCAAAAGTAAATATGGAATATTCTTGATTGTAAATCATTCAGATACCCAAAATTTCATTTTTATAACTTGCTATTGTTCCTAGTAATATTTTATCTTAAGTGGCATTTCATTCACTCTGGTGAAGACTTTTTCTATGCCTAAAATTTACAGTATGTAACATAGTAATAGTTTAGGTATCTTAAACCTTTTCTAAAACACATATATCAAAACGGTAAGGCTGAGTTTATATTCAGCCAGTCTTTTCAAAATTCTTTAATTTAGATATTTTAAACTACAAAAAAAGTCAACAATAGGAAAAGAATCCAATTAAAAATGAGTTAAAGACTTTTTGACTTCTCACCCAGAAAATATAAATATGATATTATTTTCTTAAAATTTTTAAATGTTTATTATTTTTGAGAGAGAGACAGAGAGCAAGCAGGGGAGGGGCAGAGAGAGAGGGAGACACAATCCGAAGCAGGCTCCAGGCTCAGAGCTGTCAGCACAGAGTCAGACGTGGGGTTCAAACTCACAGACTGCGAGACCATGACCTGAGCTGAAGTCTGCCGCTTAATCGACTGAGCCACCCAGGCGCCCTAAATATATTAAAAATATGAATACAAAAAGATGTTCATGTCATATTCCATATCAATGTAAATTAAAACAGTAAGGAAATACCATACACACCTATTGGAATGGCCAAAATCCAGAACACTGACAACAGTAAATGCTGGTGAGGGTGTAGACCAACAAGAACTCTCATTCACTGCTGTTAAGACTACAAAATGATATAGCCACTTTGGGAGACAATTTGGCTATTTCTTCCAAAACTAAACATACAGTTATCATACAATCCAGCAACCTCATTCATTGGTATTTACCCAAAGGAGGTGAAAACATACCCACACAAAAAACATCTGCAATCAGATGTTTATAGCATTTTTACGCATAATTGCCACAACTTGGAAGCAACCATGATGTCCTTCAATAGCTGAATGAACAAATAAACTATGGTACATCCAGGCAATAGAATATAATTTAGCAGTAAAAAGAAATGAGCTATCAAGCTATGACAGGACAACAAGGAAATTTAAATGCATATTACTAAGTGAAAGAAGGCCATCTGAAAAGGCTACATACTCTATGATTCTAATTATAGAACATTCTAGAAAAGGCAAAACTATGGAGATTGTGAACAGATTAGTGGCTGTCAGGGGTTGGAAGATAAGGGGATGAGGAATATGAGGATTTGAGGGCAAAATATTTTGGATGATACCATATTACTGTACAATAATATATTCCAATATCATATATATACATATGATTATAATAATGAGTGTATGTCATTATACACTTGTCCAAATCCATAAAATGTACAACGTCAAGAGTGAACCTTAAGTTAAACTATGGACTTTGAGCAGAATGTGTCATTACAGCATCATCAAATTTAAGATATGTATCACTCTGATGGGGGATGCTGGTAACGGCTGAAGCTATGCATATGCTGGGGGCAGAAGATACATGGGAAATATGGGAAATCTCTACACCTTCCACTTACATTTATTGTGAACCAAAAACTGTTCTTAAAAAAAATAAGATCTTTTTAAAAATCACTGAAATTAGGGGCATCTGGGTGGCTCAGGTCCTGATCTCACAGCTAGTGAGTTCCAGCTCCAAATCTGGCCCTGTGTTGACAGCTTGGAGCTGGGATCCTGCCTTGGATTCTGTGTCTCCCTCTCTCTCTGTCCTTACCCCGCTAGTGCTCTGACTCAATCTCTCTCAAAAAATAAACATTTTTATAAAAATCAATGAAATTAAATCCTCAGTAGGTTATCTAATATCAAAATGGACAAAGCTAAAAATTAAAATCTTCAAGTTGAAAATATAGCCAAAGAATTCTCTCAAAACACAGCATCACTTGTTGGGTTGAGCACTGGATGTTGTATGGAAACCAAGTTGACAATAAGTTATTTAAAAAAAAACACACAGCATGAAAACCTCAGAAATAAGAAAGAAAGAAGATTTATAAGACAGATCCAGAAACTGTAAATTTGTCTACGGGAGGCAAAGAAGAAAAGAGCGAGATGGGTGGGGGAGATAACACACACACACACACCCCGCTGGCAAGTTTTCATAGTATCAAACAAAAAAGCATATCCTGAAAGATTCCAGATAAAGTTCTGCCTTCATGATGAGCACTGCCTATACGTGTGCCACAAAAGATGCCTTGATTTAAGAGCAACTCTAGGGGTTCCATTACATTTGTCCTTAATCCAAGATTTCCAGAGAAGACTCTCCAAGACTCAACAAACCTGGGCACACAGGGCCATTTGGGTAAGATTAGCACCCTGTCTTCCTTTAGCCCTAATCAGCCTCTCCACATAGAGTATATGCAGAGTGTCTACCAAATGTCAGGTGCTGGGCAACCGTAACAGTTATACTCTCTATCCTCTCCTTTTCCGAAACCTTCAAGAATATAGTATTCTGAGACTGTGGAACACACCTCTGGGAGAGGTGAAGAGATGAAGAAGCTTGAGTATTTCATCTATTGACTTCCAAACCTCATTGGGTGAAGGGGCCCCTCTGGAATCAAGAGTTCCACAGGATATCCAGACTCGTCCTCACAAAGGCCAACAGCAGCCTCCCACAGTTAGTGAATGTGCTAAAGCACAGAGAGGCAAGAAGCCTACCTTATGGGAAAAAACTGTCCACAGGTGACCTCTGGGGCAGCTGGGGGGATCTGGGTAGACGCGTACATGCATGTGCATATCCACACACACATAAAATCTGCCCAATGGCCAACTTCTGACATAATGT
This sequence comes from Paguma larvata, assembly GCA_030068075.1. Taxonomy (NCBI): domain Eukaryota; kingdom Metazoa; phylum Chordata; class Mammalia; order Carnivora; family Viverridae; genus Paguma; species Paguma larvata. The sequence goes on from CM057841.1 coordinate 44,695,535, forward strand.
GGAAACACTGGGAGCATTAATGCTAACATTAGGCACAAAGATGTCATCACCATATTTAACACTATCTTGGACTGACGCAATTAGACTAGAGAGAGAAATGAGAAGCATAAAATTGAAAAGAGGCAAAGCTATCTCTATTTTGAGATATTTTATATCTGTAAATCCAATTAATCAACTAAAATACCAAAACCAAATATAAGATAATTCAAAAAGGTGGCAGTATGTAGAATTAGTTAAAAAGAAATCAATATTCTATATAATAAAACAACAGTTAAAAGGTACAATGGAAGGAAGAGCCTATGCATAGCTAGGAACAAGCTTAATAAGAAATGTGCAAAACTAAATGACAGGGGAAAATAACTACTACCAAAGGATAAATAGTAAAATGAAAAAGAGATGCTATATTCTTGTAAAGAAAGATCTAAAGTCAATTCTCTCTCAGTTAATTTAAGGCAATCCAATAAAATACCAACATGATTTTTTATTTGATCGTGTTTTGTTTTTGTTTTCTTTTTTTTACCTAGAACTAGAAAAATTGATCCTAAATTCATATAGAAAAATAAATTTTAAAATAACTAGGAAAATTTTGAAGAGAAGTTATGTAAGAAATAGACCTACTAGCACCCTAATTAAAAATGTATAATTGGTGACTGAAGAGACAGGCCAGTGAACAACAGAATGTTTATAAACAGACGAAAATGGGGCGCCTGGGTGGCTGAGTCAGTTATGCATCCGACTATAGCTCAGGTCATGATCTCATAGCTGTGTCCAGCTCTGCATGGAGAGCTGAGAGCCTGGAGCCCACTTCAGATTCTGGGTCTCCCTCTCTCTCTCTGCCCCTCTCCTGTTCGTGTGCTCTCTCTCTCTCAAAAATAAACATTTAAAAAAATTTTTAATAAACAGATGAAAATGTAATTAGGAATTTATTTTATTATAAAGATGACGTTTGAAATTACTGAAATTAAGAACGACATTTTAATAAATGTCAGGACAGCTGAGTAGCAGTCTGGGAAAAGATAAAGTTGTTTCCCTACTTCACACTGTACAGAAAAACTCCAAAAGGATCAAAGCTTTAGAGGTTAAAAATTAAATATTAGAAATACGTTAAAAATTGAGTGGGGAAGGGATGCCTAAGTGGCTCAGTCAGTTAATCATCTGACAGCTCAGAGCCTGGAGCCTGCTTCAGATTCTGTGTCTCCCTCTCTCTCTGCCTGCCTCTCCTCTACTAAAAATGAAAAAAACATTAAAAAAAATTGTTTTAATGGAGTGGGGAAGTCCATAGAAGTTAGACTGCAAAATCCAAAGGCAATATAAGATTGGTAAATTTGGCTGAGTGAGAATTTAAACCTTAACTGTACCTCCACCCCTCCCCCAAAAAACAAACGACAACACGCCAAAAGCAAAATTAAAAGTCCATGACTAATCAGGGAGGAAAGAGATTTCAAATTTATATTACAAAATCTGATCTCCCTAATTTATAAATATTACCTAGAATTCAAGAATACATGACCAACAACCTAAAATAAAAATGGACAAACGATACACACAGTACTCAGTAAAAAAAAAAAAAAAAGAAGAAAAACATATGAATCACCATTAAGCTTATGAAAAACATGTCAAGTCTCAATCTATTCACAGTAAGATAACCAAAAGTATGATGAGACACCATTTATCATCTAGCACATTGGCAGAAATTATAATTTTGACAACTCTTAATGTTGGAGTGAAACAGGTTAAGCAGGTACACTGCTAATGGGAAAGTGAAATGGTACAACCCTCATGAAGAGTAATCTAGCTATCTCTACCAAAAATACAGATGCATTTACCATTCGACCCAGCAATCCTACTTCTGGGAACCTATCCTACAGATACTACTGTACACATATAAAATGGCCTATGTATTTCACTTAGCATTATACTTTCTAGCCCCATCCATGTTGTGCCAAATGGCAAGACTTCATTCTTTTTATGGCTAAATAATATTCCAGTATATATATTATACACACACGCCATCTGTTATATTGTACACTTTAAATAATGTAACACTACATATTAACTATAATGAAATTTAAAATTAAATTTTAAAAATCATATTCAGAAACAAAAAACATATGTAGAAGATTATTCTTTATAACATTATTTGTAATAGCAAAAAATTGGAATTAATCTAACTATCCATTAACAGAGTATTGGCTGAAGAAACTATGGCTACATCCCTACCACTGAATAAAAGTTTAATAACTATCTCAACGTACTGATGTAGAAACTAAGTGCAACTTTTTATGATTTTTTATTATTATGTAGAATAAGAAAAGTCTTTGAAATGCTTCAGAGAGATAAAAACACATATGAAGACATGGCTTTAAAGGAAGTAAGAATCGAATTGATTTCAGATTTCTGATGAAGCAATATTACTAATGTTGGGGTATGTCTAACAACAGAGCTAGCTGGAACCAGATTAAAGAAATGAACACTAAGAATATAGAATATTTGAATAATCTAATTAACAAGTTCGCTCTAACAAATATAAAATAGAAAATTAAATACATTAAAGAACATTTTTCTCAACAAAGGGACACTCACAAAAGAAAATTGATCACATATTAGGTAATGAAGAAAAAAAATTTCATCAACTCCCGTAAAGCAGGAATCATATAAGCCTTATTGATTGGACCCAATAAAATAAAATTAGATTCATCATCAAAAAGATAGCCAAAAATATCTATGGACTCAAAAACTCTAAAACTCCCTTGAGAATAACTCTTACAATTAAGAGAAAAATCGATATAGAACCTGTAAACTATTTTTAAATGACCAATGAGACCATTGTAAAACCTGTAGGATTCAGGAAAAACGGTATTCAGAAAAACTGAAATACACTCATTAACCTTGCTCTATTCTTGTTATCTTCCCCAAAGAAACATTTTCCGTGCACAGAGATATGCACAAAGGTTTTTATTGCACCATGGTTTATCAGGGTTAACATTTCCCTATTTGGACACATTGTTCTTTTCAGATCTTTCTAGCTCCACGTTATGGAATATTACACAACAGGTCAACAGAATAAAAACAGTTTTAAGTATTGAAATGGAAAATTTTTCAAGAAGTAATATTAAGTAAAATTTTTTTTAATTCAGGCTAAAATTATAGTGGCAATATACTTTTATGTTAGAATAATTTAACATAAATTATAACTAATGTATTTCTACAGGTACATATCTATTTTACAGAAAAAAAAAATATCAGGAAGACTAGCTGCTAGCCAGTGTGTTACTTTTAGGGAAGAGAGTAGATAAGAGGAATGATCGATGTAATACTCAATTAACTGTACTACTTAATTTTTTTTAATTTTTTTAATCTTTATTTTTGAGAGAGTGATAGAACACGAGTTGGGGAGAGGCAGAGAGAGAGGGAGACACAGAATCTGAAGCAGGTTCCAGGGTCTGAGCTGTCAGCACAAAGCCTGACACGGGGCTCAAACTCATGGACCGTGAGATCATAACCTGAGCCGAAGTCGGATGCTTAACCGACTGAGACACCCAGGCGCCCCTACTTAATTTTTTTTTTTTTACAATATGAGAATATTTGTGTAAAATGCGTGTAAAAGAAAAAGAAGTTACCTGTGTGAATTATCCTAAAATCATCATAGAAGATTCCTCTCTTACAAATTTTGCAAGAACTATTTATTTAGCTCACATAACTTTTTGCTTAGGCAAGTTTTTATTGATAAAGCTAGACTGTTTTTTTTTTTAACCACTTAGAATCTTAGTGGAACATAAGGCATTAGATGATTTTCATTGATGTGTTTAGTTAGTTATATCAAATTTCTAAATTGTCGGACTAGAAAAGCAGTTAAGATGGAAAGAGGAGAAGCCTCAAATAAAGCCCCATTTTACAAACCTATTTATTGGTGATCACAGGGATATCATCTGCAGAATAAATCCTCAAATTCTTAAATCCATCACTGCCAACATATTTTAAAGTCTGCTTCTCAGGCTCACCTTAAATACAAGGTTTCTTTTAAGAGAAAACTCATCATTAACAGCACCAGATAGGAACCAAAATGTTAACTATAAACCTAAGAACAAAGTAAAATGTTACACAAATAAAATAAAAACTGTGTACCCCGTTTCTCTAACTGTACAACAAATTATTAAAGTCGTTCTAGGATACACCGGTTGTTAAACAGGGCAGCAGAAGTGTGAATAAGAAAGATACTCTAATTTAAACAAAATTAATAAAGAAATGTTCTGCATGGGTTTTTTTTCCTGTTTCTACTTCTAATCATTTATCATGCAAATGAAAGCAGTAATGGAAAATGTAAAGAAAACAAATTCTGCAATATACCGAAACCCATATCCAGCAAGAGATAAGATTGAATATCAGAAGGAAGGGGTCTGAAAATTAGCTGTCTGTACAATAACTGGGAGGGAAAACTGTTTTATTTAGCCTGGAGGGATTTTTTTGTAGCAAACTGACTAAATTAAAATCCAGTCTATTAAATCCAGTATCATACTAGAAAATGCCTTTTCCTTGCACTTTTAGATAAATTTTCATTGATCTCATTTTACACATGATTACATTTTTAATGAGTTGTGCAATATTTCTAGGCTAATTTTAAATCCCCTCTCTCCTTTTCCCCCACCCCCACTTATTGCTTGCTGGATTAACATTTCTGATAAATTGTTGGACCAGAAAGAAGGAGCATTACCAAGATGAAATAAATTACTTCCATTTTTTTTGCAGCTCTAAAACGATAATAGGAGAATACAAATGCCCACTGTCTAATTATGCCACATCTTCCAATTCATTTTACAAAAACAATTATTTTATTTTTATGTAATAGGCATGTTACCTTGTGTTCATCAGAAACCGACCCTGAACGCTGCATGGTCTATTAGAAAAAAGAAATTTCACCCTAACACTGATCAAGTAAACACGATCATCTTAAAAGGAGCAACTTCATAAACTAAATGATAGGAAGACAATTAGAAAATCTAAACACTAAGAAGTAAGTTTATTTTCAGGTTAGAATTTATTTAAAATTAACTTCCAAGCAGAGTACAAAATGATACTACGCATAAATGCTTTCAGAGACCAGTTCCTGTGTGAGACAAGAGACCAGGAGAGTACCTTGAGTATAGTCTCCCACTTTACAGAAGTCAAGTCATTTTTCTGTAACAGCATCTTCAGGCTTATATGCCATAAATAAAGATAATGTCATGGAAGTCACTGGAATTCCAGCCTCTACTCGAGAAAGGAAGTCAGAAAAATCATCAAAATCGGGGTCCACGACCAAGAACTCTGTAATGACTAAGAGCAAACTCTGCAAACATATTAAACGTTCTAATTTAAAGAATGCAAGAATAAACAAAACGAAATTCAGCTCTATGGTGCTTACAAGAGATACACTTAAAAAAATATGGGCCTTGAAAGACTGACAATAAAAATGTTGGAACAGATTTGTCAGACAAATACTAACTAGAAGAAGACTGGTAGTGTACTAATTTTAGTAATCAAAGTTGAAAATAAACCAAGAAGATTTAAAGTAAAGGGAAAAAAAAATCACAAGATTTATATATATTAACACGAAATTTATATGTACTTTTACATATATGAAAAGAATGTATATATTTGCATATAGGAATATAAATATATATATTAAATAAGGGCATTTACATTATTTAGACACAGGGAAAATATATATACACATACACAGTACATGTATGCCCACATGAATACACACACATGTACAAAGTATTAATTTGTATGCTCCTAATACAATATGGCTTCAAAATATAAAAATCACAACTGACAGAATTATAAAGGGAAAATGATAGAAGAAAGATTTAACATGTTAAATGGAGACATGAAATTTTTTTGTCTGTTTTTGGGGGGGGGGGTTGAAGTTTATTCATTTATTTTGTGAGAGAGATAAAGCAAACAGGAGAGGAGCAGAGAGAACATGTGAGAGAGAGAATCCAAAGCAGGCTCCAGGCTGTCACTGCACAGCCCAACACAGGGCTCTATTTTCACGAACTGTGAGATGATGATCTAAGCCAAAATCAAGAGTCAGCTGCTTAACCAACTGAGCCACCCAGGCACCCCTGGAAGATATTTTGAGAAGACACAATTGAACTTCTAGAGATGACAACTACAATGTGTGAGATCAAAAATATACTGTATGGAATTAACAGGTTACACCAAGCAAAAGAATAGATTAGTAAACTATAAGACATGGCCATAGGAACTATCCAAAATGCAACACACATACAAATAAAGACAGAAAAAAGAATTAACAAACCATCAGTGAACCCTGGGGCAACCTCATAGGGCCAAATATAAGGTAACTGGCATCCCCAAAAGGATGGGAAAACACTACATATTTGAAGAAATAGTGGCTGAAAATATTCCTTGTTTGTTTAAAACCATAAGCCCATTTTGTGAGTGGTAGCAAGCATAAAGTGGGCACCGTGAAGGCCTCAGATATACTGCAAGAATATATAATATGATGGAGTACTGCCTACTCATTCCCCGGTGCCGCTCTCTGCACTCTACCACATGCCAATCTTTACTACCTAATCATGTCACTGCCAAGTACTGCTTCTAGTACTTTCTGTCTCTGCTGAAGAAGTCTTCAAGAAAAATGGACTCCTGTCAGTAGGTATTTAAGAAATTTCCCCTCCAGCTAAACAAATTTGGCACCTAACTGTGCTACAACTCCTGCAGTGGCACCCACAGGCACTGAGGGTACAGGGACCTGACTACTATGGACAACGTCACTCAGTGCTATCATGACATGGGGGTCCAGTACAGCACCCAGGCCCATACAATCCACATTATGAGGGTGGAGGAGTTCATGTCCAGTCAAGCAGTTCCACAATCCCAAGATCAAGTTTTGTTGCCCCAATGGGTCTTGAATTGACGGCAAAGGTCAAGCTTCACTGCCAAAAGCCCCAACACTGTCTTTTAGATGCAAGGCCCTCCCCATCCACACATCTGCCCAAATAAACTCATAGTGACACAAAAATCCAAGAATCTGCCATGAACTCCAAGCACAAAAAAAAAAAAAAAAAGAAAAGAAAACTAAGTTACATTATAATCACAAGGCTTAAAATCAGTGATAAAGAGAAAAATGTGAAAAATAACCATTAGAGAAAAACAGAGACATATTATGTGCAGAGAATAAAGATAAAGAGGACAGTACATTTCTAATTAAAGACAACATAAGCTACAAAATAGTAGATCTTTATTTTTTTTAATTTAAAATAGTTTATTTTCAAATTGGTTTACATAAAACACCCAGTGTTCATCCCAACATGTGCCCTTTTTAATGCCCATCACCCCCTCTCTCCCCCCCATCTCCCTCACCCTCAGTTTGTTCTTAGTCTTTGAGAGTCTCTTATGTTTTATCTCCCTCCCTCTCTGTGTCTTTTTTTTTCTTTCCCCTCTTCCCCTCCCCCTGGTTTTTGCTTAGTCTCACCGAGTCCACCTATTCGTGGAAACATATGGTATCTGTCTTTTTCTGACTGACTTATTTCACTTAACATAATACCCTCCAGTTCCATCCATGTTGCTACGCATGACCAGATTTCATTTAAAGATCTTTAAAATACTAACTGGGAATGGGGGGAAGGAGAGGTACTGGCTGGCTCAGTTGGAAGAGCATGTGACTCTTGATCTCACGGTCATAACTTTGAGCCCCACAAGGGGTGCAGAGATTACTTAAACAAAAATTTTAAAATTTAATATCTTTTAAAAAAGGAAAATGGATGGAAAAATGAAGGTGAAATAAAGACCTTCCCCAGACATACAAAAACTGAAAGAATCAATCACTAGTAGACCCGCAGAACAAGAAAAAAAGACAAGTGCCCCAAACAGAATGAAAACGGTACCAGATGGAAGCCTCAATGTACATAAGGAGCACCGGAAATAGAAACTACAAGGGTAAACAAATATAAAAACTTGCTTTTTAACTTAAATCTGTGAAACATTATAAACTGTTTGAAACAAAAATAATAACCTTCTACTGTAGGGATTTGAATATACATAAAAATGAAATATGTTAACAACAGGTTAAAGGCCAGGAGAAAAAGAAGACATGAAAGTAGTATCGTCGTAAGGTTCTCACACTGTAAGTGTATCACTTGAAGGTTGACTGTGCTATGTTAAAACGGCGTAATATAAACCCCAAAGCAACCAATAAAATAATAATTTTAACTTCTAAGACAACAAAGGAGACAATATAGATTTTTATATTTATAAAAATATAAACTAATCTAAAAGAAAGCGGAAGGGCACCTGGGTGGCTCAGTAGGTTGAGTGTCCAACTTTGGCTCAGGTCATGATTGCATGGTTTTTGAGTTTGAGCCCCACATCGAGCTCACGGCTGTCAGTGCAGACCTCACTTAGGATACTCTGTCCTCTCTGCCCCTCACCCTTCTCAAAAAAAAATATAAACTTTTTTTTTAAGTTGAAAATGAAGATAAGGGGCACATAAAATAGAAGGGACTTACAGAAAACAAATAACAAAATGACAGCTTGCAACACAATCATATCAATAAACTTATTAAATGTAAATGGGGTCTAAAACCCCAATTAAAAGTTAGAGATTGTTAAAGTAGGAAAAAGATGCGACACCCAAGTCTATGTTGCTTTAATTTTTTTTTCAAGTAAAAAGAATGAAAAAGATATTCTGTACTAGTAAATTAAGAAAAAAGTGCAAGAGGCTATGTTAATACTGGACAAAGTAGATTTCAAAATAAAGACTGTCAAGGATAAAAGAAAGCCCTATCATAGTGATAAAGGGGTTACTTCATCAAGAGGGTATAAAAGTCAACAATAGTTATGCAGCTAATAATAGAGTTTCAAAATACATGAAACAAAGAATTGCAAAAAGAATTAGACAAATCCATGATTATACTCTAAGATTTCTACCCATCTCAATAACTGATAGAACAAGCAGAATATCAGTAAAGATAGGAGATATGAAAAACAGTATTAACCAATTTGATTAAATATCCATATAATACTCCACCTAGATACAGCAACATATACGTGCATTTCACATGTCTACAGTCTATGTAAATGGACTACATTGGGGGCCATACAAGAAGTGTTAAAAAATTAAAAAGTACTCAAGTGACACAAAGTGTGCTGACTAATGACAATGAAATTAGTAATCAGTAGCAGAAAAATCTCTGGGAAATCCCCAAATATTTAGAAACAAAATAATATACATCCATGGTGTAATCCATGAGGAAAGGAAGAAATCAAACAGGAATTACAAAGTATTTTGAATTTGAAATAAAAACAAAACATACCAAAATTTATGGATTTCTGCACTATATTTCTTGGAATAAAAAACTTCTCTAAAGACAATGCAGCTAACTAGGGTTACATTTAGGAAGCTCATCCAATATTTTAGGTCTTAGATGCAATACCGATTTCAACCTTGAATGAAAATCTTCACCTTGGCATTAAAATAAGAAGTTGGTGTCATCACGACTCCCCACCTCTTGCACTCATGGTGCAAAAAAGATGAAGTCAATTTTTTACGGTCATTTCTAGTTCTAACTCTGTGTCCTCTCTGAAAAGTAACAGAAAAATTCTAATAAACTTGCCAAATTTAAACCAACAGACAAATCTAACCGATTTCTGGATACATTTGTCATTTTTAATCACAAAAACAGGTTTCAGGGAATTCAAGGGTTATAATAAAAATCCATGCCTGAGACTGAGCAATCTAACCATTTTTAATGATGGTGAACAGTAAATACATGACCAGAAAGATAAAATATTAACATCAAAGTGAAATATAGAAAGAATCAGAAAGTACTAATGGCCTAAAGGAATGTAGTAGAAAATTTAACAGACTATAAAGTTCGCAAGAGAACATGACAAGAATCTAACACTGAAAATAGTAAAAGCCAGTCTTATATTTGTTTAACCTACTGAAAAATTCTCTGCAGTCTGGAGGGCCACAGTCTAAGACTTCAGCAATGAAAATGTAATTAAGATATGCTAATATTGGAGAAGAAAATAGTAAGACCTGGGGATGTAGAAATGTCTCCCATGCTGCTCAGGTGGGTGATATGTGAGCATGGAAAGGAGATGTCAAGGGGTAGTAGGGAGGAATTGCCAAAGTCTCAAAAAATGTTTCTGCTGTTAGAGAAGCCTTAAATCAGAAAGGGGGAGGGGGGAGGATTTGTTAATAAAATCATCTCACAGATCTTTGTCCTAGTCTGCATGCCAAGAAGAGGAGCATCTACTTCAAGGAAATTCTGTGAGAATTTAGTGAAGTCAACAAGTCTAGTGCAGAGGAATTTGACAGCAGTTTCAAATAGAAATTTCATAATGGACCTAAAAAAGAGCTACCATATTTCAGTACAAAAGCACCAACTCTGAAATCAGAAATCTCTAAGTTTTCAAAGTTGGCCTTACTACATTATAAGCTCTGAGAACTTGTCACGTTTCTTATTTGCTCAAACCCTCAGTTTTTTAAATCAAGAAAATGGAAGTAATACCTTCTTCATAGGATTGCTGTAAGGACTTGCTCACATACATAAAGAACTAAACTCAGTTCTGAGCACATAGTAAGGCCTAACTCAACAGTACCAATTACTAAGAATAATTAGGGCCACATCCCTTAAAGGACCAGAAAATGCTAGCTAGAAATGGCAATTAACTTAAGATTGTTCTTTTCAAGGGAGCTGAAGACACGTGAAAAAATCTGATTTACAAAATTAAATAGTGCTAATTTAAAGTGAAAAATGAGGCTGTGGCAAGTATGCTCCGAAGAAAGCTGCCATCAGGGCGCCTGGGTGACTCAGTCAGTTAAGTGTCCTACTCTGATTTTGGCTCAGGTCACAATCTCACCATTTTAAGATTGAGCCCCAGGTCAGGCTCCACACAAGGTGTGGAGCCTACTTACGATTCTCCCTCCCCCTCTCCCTCTGCCCTTCCCCCACTCACACATGCACACACTCACTCACAAAAAAAAAAAACAAATGTGTGCAGAAGCAGTAAAACATGAGATGTCTGAGTGAAGGTTTCTTAGAACTTCCATCCCAGCCAAGATGCCAAATGAATACAACCGACAGAGTAACTCTAGTTGTTAACATCCTATGAGGCAGGAGAACCACCCAGCTAATAAGCCCAGTCAACCTACAGAAACATAAGGAAAAAAATCTATTATTTTAACTTTTAGGCAAAAGGTAATTGAAACATAGACTAAAGTTGCCAACTATCAGCTGTATTTATCTGTAGACTCTGACTGTCAGAGCTGCTCATCAAATTCTCTTTTCACCCTTAAAACACTTTTGTAACTGTGTCTGTATTACAAGTTTCAGACAATGTTGGAAAGGAGCATCACTCCACAAGTAGGAGAGAGAGCTGCAATTTCACAAACATTCTCTTTTTAGGGAAATGCCAAATTCACAGGACAAGGGCCCCAAATAGGGACCCAGACAGTATAAAGCACCAACACCACCTCTGGTAGAGGGGTGATTCTTTCTCACCTGGATAAAAGAATTTTTGTAAAAAAGCGTTCTCTGGCAAAACCTGACAAAAACAACTTACAAATTATATCTCACTTTCAGGCAACTTTATTATCAAAAGCCACTTTGCCAGTGTTTTTTTTTTCTTTCACTACACAGAACTGGTATTTTAGAACACAAATGCAACTGGCTTTTTCAAATTCATAATCTCATTGGGATTTGCTTTATGGTTTTAAGAACCTGAAGGAATCAGCCTAATTCCCACTTTCTGTGAACAGAAGATCACCCTAACTAGTGGTCAACACTGTATGCCAGAAAACAGTTCTAAAAACATACAAGAATTCAATAGACACAGAATCCTTGAAATACTTGGTCTTCTCCATTGTAATTCTCTTTCTTTCCTTACAAAACAACTCTTTCTAGGTCTTTCAATGGCTTAGCTGTCTTATTATCATCCTCAACTGTTTATAGAAAAAAAAAAAAGTTCTCTACCTCTTCCCACAAGTTTTCTCCCTAAACTATTTCCCACACACTATGGCAGGAGATGGCATGAAAAATAATTCCGGGCATAAAAGCTTTTCAGGTCATAGTATTAACTATGAACTCACCTCAATTAATTAGATGGAAATATTTCTCTGATTTGCTAACGGTGACCTTACTCTTAATGGCCTTCAAGGAAGTCACTGAAGCTTTCACTCTCCAGAATTCCAAAAGAGTTATTTATTTGTTTATTCCTTTTATTCTGCCATTTATCTTCATAAAATAAGTTCTAAATGAAACAAATTTTAAATAGCAATTCCCAACAGCAGGGGCAAGAAGACTTAACTTTTGATCTCACTATGGCCTGTTTTGACAGCCAAAGTAACATTCATTTTTACACACATCTTCCAAAGAGAATTTTAAAAATCTTTAAAAAGGATTTTAAAAGATAGAAACAAAAAGAGAAGTTTTCATTAATCAAGCAAGTATTTAATGTAAATAAATTATGTGCCCATCACATCCCAAGGTACAGGAGCAGAAAAACAAACTCCCAGGAAGTTCATGACTGAACAGAGATGCAGACACTGAACGACAAACTCTCTGTCACATTGTGGGAAGAGAAAATGCAGGAGTGTGCTACGAATTAAAGGCTGACTGTGCACAGATGAAGTGGGAGGGGGAGGAAGAAAGATTCTGAGGCACGACATTAGAGTCAAGCATACACGCAATTCACTAGACAGTGAGAAAGAAACAGGAGAAGAAAGCATATGACATATTCCAGACAAAGCAAAAGGCCCAGAACAGAAGCCTGAAGCACCACGTATTTCCAAGAAATATTAACAGTGAGTATAAAGAGGGCTGGGGGGCACCAGGTGGCTCAGAGGGTTGAGCATATAACTCTTCATTTCAGTTCAGGTCATGATCTTGCAGTCTGGGAAAGAGTCCCAAGTTGGGCTCTGTGCTGTCAGCTTGGGATTCTGTCTCTCCCTTTTTTTTATTCTCTCTCAAAATAAAATAAACTTAAATAAATTATTATATTATTAATTAATAAATAATTAATTAAAATGAATTATTATATTATTAATAATATAAATTATTATATTATTAAGAATAATAATGAGCAGAACTGAGAAAGGAGACTGTATTCGTTTCCTACAAGCTGCTGTAACAAATTACCACAAACTGAGTGCCTTAAAGTAACAGCAATTACTCTCTTGAAGTTCTAGAGGCCAGGAGTCAGGAATCAAAGGGTCAGTGAGGTTTATTCTCTCTGAAAGTTCTGAGGGCAAATCTGTTTTGTCTCTCTCCTAGCTTCAGGTGGTTTCTGTCAAGCCCAGCAAGCCTTGGCTTGTAGCAGCACACTCCAGTTTCTGTCTCTACTGTCACATGACTTTCTGATAAAAACACCAGTCATTGGATTCAGGGCCCATGCTAATTCAATAGGACTTCATCCTAAATGATGACGTGTACAAAGACACTATTTCTCACATTCTGAGATTCCAGATAGTTTGGGGCACACTCTTCAAGTCAGTACAGAAGCTATGCTGAGAGTTTGGATGCAGTAAAGCCCATGGTACCAAGCTTTAGTTGTGATATACCACAATTCACAATTTTTCCTCACACCTGTAAACCACCCACTCTGAGATTTTACTGTATTTTATTTTAAATTTTATTAGGGATCTTTATTTTTTTTACTTACATATATTTATTTCAAAATGAAGCATATTATTATAAATTAAAATCTTGCTTGCCCTAACTATATCCCTATAATGTTTATCAAATTTTGAATGAAAAATCTTAATGAAATATCCACAATAAATCTGGTTTATAAAAATCTGAAAATAAGTTCCTCGGTGATGAGAAAGGAACTCTTAATGACCATTTATAATAAAGAAGATTTGGCTCATCTTCACTGGGTTTAAAAAGATGAAGTTCCAGAGGCACCTGGGTGGCTCAATTATGCACCAGACTCTTGATTTTGGCTCAGGTCATAATCTTGTGGTTTGTAAGATGGAACCCCATGTGGGGCTCTGCACTGACAGCACAGTGCCTGCCTCGGATTCTCTCTCTCCCTGCCCCTCCCCTATGCTCTCTCAAAATAAATTAAACTTAAAAAACAAAAAAGATGAAGTTCCACACCAAGAGGACAATCCTCCCTTCGGCCACAGAAAATCCTGATTTTAATATGTACATAATTGTAAAGAGTCAAAGAAACTTAACTCTCTTCACTGATAGAGTTACACACTGAGAATCAATTCCTCGCCAAAATTATAATAAATCATTTCTACTCAACAATCTTTTGTCACGAGAAACCATCTGACCACAGCACCAGAAACTGTTCTACTTCAGCATATTTCATGTTATTTGGTAGTACAAGAGAAACAGTGCAAGAACAATTCTCCATACATTCACCCCTGACTCACAATTTGAGAAAACTCCTATAAGGACTTTGTAGCAAGTCTTTCAAGGGTCCTTTCGTAATGTTCAAAATACTGGTGGTAAGTTCTTTAGGTGAGTTCAAAACCAGGTTTTTCAGACAAGGCTTCCACAGTATTGTTGAACCGATGAATGGGGCTGAAGGACACAGTGGAATCCCAATTGCTCCTACTTACTCAGCACTACTGTGTCTAGCCTCTGCAGGAAGCTATTGGCACTCATGTTCTCATTTCATTCTCCCAAGTACTCCCAAATAACTACTGTTATTATCTGCACTCAACACGAAGGAAAGTGAGGTTCCAAGAGGTGACAAGAGGGGCATAAATTTACAGTGCCCACGAAAAAACAGGCAAGATTATGGGGGTGGGGAGATGTGGGCATTTAATAGAAGGTACGGGAAAGTACATGCAAACTATAAATTGCTGTCACTTTCCAAATGGGCAAACTATGCCAGATATGGTTAAATACCACTTCCTACTCCAGAATATAGAGGTCAAAGCAGGGATAGTGAACTTTCTGTAATTAACTTATGTAACAGTGATTACCAAGGCCTGTTTGGAGGAGAAGGAATAACTGAAAAGTCTTTAAAATGGTTTAGATCTAGCCAGCTCTGCCCCGAGGGAGTTTTGGGCTAGATTCAAGGTTAGGAGAGCAACTTCCTAAATATTAATGGCTTTAACCCATGTACAAAAATCACCTCTCAATAACTTTTAAAACTCTCCACTTTTCTATCACTTTGCTTTCAACCTAATGAAAACACAGCTTTAATCCAAGGGAGGAGAATTGACTCTATCTAAATTTATTCTGCTGGTTAAAAGATCCACAGGCAACCACTAATTTCCATTTTTATCACTGTTTTATTTAAATATGTTCTACTGGTCCATTGTTTTAAGAAGCTCCCACAGCTTACTGGTTTTTAATCAATCTTTTTTTTTTTTTTTTTAATACCTATCATTGCTCACGAACTTCTGAAGCATTCTGCTTTGTGTCTACGAAAAGTTTAGGGGTAAGATTTTAATTTCCCTTCTGGGCAGCTAAAGGCATCAAGGAAATTTTCATTTTGTATTTGTATGGGGCGTCATTCAAGATGTGCTGATAATGCAGCCAATGGTCTGGTTACAAATTGAAGATCTGCCCTCAAGGGGTTTAGAGATCCTCTCCCCCAGCTCCCACCAACATGTATATGGAAGCAGAATTGTACATGCACATACACACACAGACACTCTCTCTCTCTCTCTCTCTCTCTCTCTCTTTCTCTCTCAAACACAGCCCCTCTTACTACTAGTACCTGGATCACTGCCTGTGGGCTTTCTCTGGCCACAGTACAACACCTAAAAGGCTGAGGGTATTAATTCCCTGGTGTGAGAAGGGAGAGGATTCATTTTCAGAAATAACAAAAAAAAAAGGTGTGCTGTCTAGTTAACAGTAGGTTTACAACCATATTGGAAATATTGATGAACTCCCCGCTTCACTCCCTCCCCCACAATTGAATCCCAAACCCTTAGACCCTTCACTTTCTGGTTCTTCTTCCCCTCTTCCTTTTGTGGGCTTATTTTCAGGGGCTTCCAAAGAGCATGTGCCAAAAAACAAAGGGAGGAGGGAATAAAAGTCTCTCCATCACCTACCAGAATGTACTTTTTTTCCAACCAGACTAATTTTTGCCTTACGTGGGCATAGGTGAGGTCAGGGTAAGGCTGTAACCTCTTTAGGAGTCAGCCAATGAGGAACCAGGGGAGGGACTTGCATGCTAGGAGATAAATTGTCTACTGTAACTGCCCTCTGTGTGCCTGTCCATCAGATACAGCTCTTGCAATAATGTTGATTAAAGCCATGTTTCACTGTTCTCTGAGTCTCTGTGTCCCTCCTTTGACTGGGTCAGTGGGCTTATTTCTCATACTGGGAAGCAGTCCTCAATCAACAATAAATTAAAAACAGTGAAGAGATATCCCACGCTCCATGCCTCTCAGGTGGGACAACTCTAGGACATGCTCTATACAATTTCTTCAAGATCCTAACCAGGACTGCATCCCAATTGGCATCAACAGCCACCTACTCATCAATCCACCTTGCACTAGCTTCTTCCTTCCCCTTTCTAACTTCCCTCCTTCTCTCCTAGAGCATCTTGGAATTCCTTTCCAAATAAACTACCTATACACAGGGATGGGGAAATAAAATGGGTGCAGAACAACTGTCGCCAGAGTAGAGATGGCATCAAATTACTCAAATTGCATAATCTAATTAACCTGAGAACACTAATAACTTTATAGTCTCATTATTATCTTTTAGGCAAAAGAGAAGAAACTTAGGAGGAAAAATAGGTTTCACTTTCATGTATAATATAAAGAAAACCATCACAGTCAGGATTCAGTCAAGGAAACAGAGTTCATGCCATGTGTTTTAGTACAGGATATTTTATACAAAGAACTAGTTCTAAAGGAGCTGGAAACACCAAGAGGCCCAAGACAATGAGATAAGACAAAGATTTGCAACAGAACGAAGCCACTGTCCAGTTCTTCAAAAGTTTCAGTGTAGAATTACCATATGACCTAGTCATTCTACTACTAGGTAATCTTGTTTTGCTCAAGATAAGGGAGAATTTTAATCCAAGAATTGAAAATACAGATTCACACAAAAATGGGCACATAAATGTTCATTTATAATTGGCATATGTTATAAATGGCATTATTTATAATAGCCCAAAAAAATGGAAACCATCTAGATGTTCATTAATAAACAAAATGTGGTATGTCCATACAATAGAACATTCCATCATAAAAATCAACTAGTGATAGATGCTATAACATGGATGAATCTTGAAGACATGCTAAGTGAAAGAGGCCAGTCACAAAAGGCCATATGTTGTAGAATTCCATTTGTCTAAAGTGTGCCAAAGAGGAAGAGACAGAGAGACAGAAAGTACATTAGTGGTTGCCAGTGGCTATGATGAGAAGAAAATGGGGAGTGACGACTAATGGGTACAGAGTTTCTTCCTGGGGTGATGAAAATGTTCAGAATTAGACAGTGGTGATGGTTGCACAAGTTTGCGAATATACTAAAAACCACTGAACTTTATACTTTAAAAGAGCGAATTTTGTGGTATCTGCATTATACTTCAATTAGAAGTAAATAAAGAAGGAAAAGTAGGGGAAAAGGAAAGAAGGAAAAAAGAAGAGAGAAGCAGCTACTACCACCACTTGGGAAGAACGACAAAAGGATAAGGTGTTTTGCGAGACCTCAAGAGCCAGGACAGAAACTGGGGCCAGTGTGGAAGGGGTTATGAGGTGGGAGCTGGAACAAGTAGGGGAGACATAGCCAGTTCTAGGCCCTCATCCTGAAGCAGAAGGAGATGGGAAGACATGTTCTGATTTTCCCCTTCTTCCTACCCACCATTCTTTTCTCGTTGGCCAAATCTATTTGGAAACCAGTTAGGAAGGGAGCCTGCCTGTGTTGACCCCATAATACAGAGAAGTGCACGGTAAGAACACACAATGAGTCTGAGAACAAACAGGCAAGTGTCTCACATGGAACCCCACTGCTTCAAATACGAAACTCTTCCCAGTTGAGATTATTAAATACAACCTGGCCAACAGCATGGATAGTATTATTTGTGAAAATTTAATACAAGTTCTCAATGCTTTTTTAGATAATGGAGAAGGAAGGGAACAATTATTTCAGTAGTAGTCCCATTAAAATGGAAAAGCAAGTGTTAACCTTAAGCCAAATGGGCATTCTCACTTGGCCTGACATTCAGCAAATATTACTGAGTACCCTAGGGACACGTAATGAAAGTGACACTATCCTTACCCTCAAGGAGATCATTAAGGAACTCTCAGCCTATATAAGGGAGAAAATATTAACCAGACCTGATTAATGTGAATCAAACACTCCGGAACCATAACAGAATTCAAAGTGCTTATTTAATAAGTAAATTTTAATAGCACCTCCCTATCACATACCTCGAAGAACTGAAAATCAGAAGGGCAACCTTTGGAAGGATGCCAAAGAAGCCCGGTCCTCACTGAATTTCAATCTATCCAAACATCATTACCTTGGGGGCAAACGGCAGTCTTCCTAAACTATATTCCCACACACCTATTTCTAACATGCTACTCAGTTTAGTATACTCCAAGGAATAGCTATTGGAACACAGAACAGAACTTGTAGTTTAAATTTCCCACTGAGAACAACAGGACTGAGGGAGGCTGGTGGGCAGGAGGAGTCAAATTTAGAGAGATCCAAGTTTCCCTAAATCTTTCAGAATATTTAAAACTCCAAATAGACATGACTCCAACCAACTCCTGACACTCAGATGGCCAATTATTCCTCTGACATTCGTGAGTTATTGCAACTTGCTGTTAATTTCATCCCTAGGAATAGTATTGGCAGAGAATCGACTCAGAGGTATTAATATGAACTGAGGCTAGATTCCTGCTGACTATAGGAATGCCTTTAATCTAGGGTATATGTCATACCTTGAAGAAATCCTAAAAGAGAATTATTAAAGAGGTCTTTTTTTCAAAAAAAAAAAAAAAGCAAGAGATTTTCCTTTATATAAGCAAGTGAATCACAAAAACAAATTTCAGGTTTTTTTGCTTAAGGCCAAAATAATGTCAAATAAAATAAAGCAAAAAATAAACACATACCTCTAAGGCCATACTTTCCTCATTTCCACTTTTTCTCCTGGATAATTCTCAATATTAACACAGCTTGGGAAGATGCAGCTACCAGAATTAGGAAGGAATAATGGATAGAATTTAGGGGGAAAAAAACAACCTATAGGACTACTAACCTGTTTGCAAGATATGCAAAGGTTTCCAAGGATAAAATATTTCAAGACTGCCTACATAACAAAGAACGGAGTCACAATTATACTCAACTCAGACTTTTCGATATTTCACTGAAATGCACCATTTATTTTGGGCTACAACTATACATCAAAGCATAGCACAAAGACAAAACCTTTTGTTTCTCAGTATCTATTTATGAAAAGCAGAGCTATATCAAGCAGTCAATACAGCTAATTTTGTTCTTAGATCTTGTCATCTGTAGACACCTAAAATGGGAAGGCATTTGTCTACAAAACTGAAAAACAATTTTCCTTTCCAGAGCTCCAAAGGATACTTATCAGGACTTAATGATATATGTGCATGAATCAGCAAATATATTAATTTTATTACTATTTATTATAAAAATATTAACTTATGTTCATTTATTTCAGTAATCTCAAAACCTAGCAAAGCACTACTAAAGACAAAGTTTCCCCAAGTGACTTTAAATACTTTAATTTGGTTAATGAAGAAAACTGCCTATTAACAGTTTTCAAATTCTCACCGAAATAATTAACAAGAAATTAAAAACTCCTGAAGTTGCAGTATTCATTATCTTCTGATTACTCATCTTGTGTACAGCCCAGCAGGGGGTGTTTCAAGCTAAAATACTTAAGGTCATTCATACTGAAGACTATGTAAAATGAAGCAGCAGAAAGAATGGTCTACTTGCTGTTTCATACATACCTATTATGGAAAGAGAAACCTGGGACAATTCTGGGGTGATGAAGAATCATAAAGACAAAGTTGAACACTTAAGCCAAGTGTTTGTGAAATTATCAACTATCAAAGACACCAGGTATTCATATAAACGAACTGCATTATCTTTTCTCTTAATGTGATAATAAAAATTGATGACAGCAAGACGTGGATGGTATATGTGCACTACATTTGGAATTCTAAGGTGTTCTTGTGAGCATTTTTTTTATCTAGTGCCACACAACATAGCAATTAATACAATGTCTTAAGTAATTAATTGTTTGCTATAATGATCTCTGCTTGCTAACTAAATATTCCACTGTACTCCCAAACTTCCTTGCAAATGTAGCAGGTGTTCAAAAATACTTCCTGAACGATAAGCATGTTTTTCTAAATTGGAGGTTTCTGGCCTATGAATACATTGGCTAACTTCCAATTCTCCATTTTATGATATTATCTTAACAGCCAAAAGTTGATGTCTACCTGTTAGGGACAACTCACACCTAAATAATGCACTGATATTCTTTTATTTCCCAGATTTTTAATTTTTTTAAGCATATTTATTTTGAAAGAGACAGAGACGGCACAACTGAGGAGGGTCAGAGAGGAGAGACAGAGAACCCTAAGCAGGCTCTGCACTGCCAGTGCAGGGCCCAACATGGAGCTTGAAGTCAAGAAATTCTGTGGTCATGACCTGAGCTGAAACCAAGAGTCGGATACTCAACCAACTGAGCCACCCGGGTGCCCCTATTGCTCAGATATTTAACCACAACTTGAATATTTGTCTTAATATAGAAAAGCAACCTATTATATAAATCATCAAGGAAACACTGTAAACTGTTAGTAAGAAAAGGTATTTCCTTTTCATTGTCACTCTTGTGTATGATACATACATCTACAACATATGCTTAGAAGTAAAAATATTAAGTGAATGTGAGGTAAGGAAACAGAACATGGCCATTCAGAGCCCCCGTGTGCCCCCCCCACACATCACATTACCTGCTTTCCCTTATTCTTATATTGGGTACCCTCTATCCTAATTCTTATATTGCTTTTCTCTTTGCTTTCTTCATAGTTTTACCAACTGTGAAGTGTCTACCCAAACAGGATACTCTTTAGCTTGACTACTTAGCATATTTATATAAATGAGCAAATACTATGTGCATTCTTTCAGTGGTGTGCTTCTTTTGCTCAATATGGTCTATTCACCAAGTACATTCACATCTGGCAGCCAAAGCAATCTTACTCAACTCCAAGTTAGGGCACTTCCACTGCTCAAAACCCTGAAGCGGCTGCTTAATGCATTCAATAAAAGTAATAATGCCCGTCAGATTCTCCACATCTTGGCCAACAGCTACTATCTCCTGACCTGATCCCACAGCCCTCTAGGCATACTACCTCCTTGCCTGGAATGTCTCTACCTTGTACCTGGTGGCTGTTTCCTCTGCCTGTGCTGTTCCCACCATGACTCATAAGCTTATCACCTTCAAATCTTTTCCACAAGGTCACATTCTTAATGAAGCCTATCTGATCTCCCTATTTAAAACTGCAGACACACACACACACACACACACACACACACACACAGTCTACCCGACTTCAAAATTTCCTGATCCCACACCTTGCTTTCCTTTTATTTTCCACAACACTCATCGTTTTGACTATTTAATAGGTCTGTTACTCTCTATCTTCTCTCCTCACTAGAATATAGGCTCTATTTCGTATCTGTTGCTTTGAAAGAACTTTGAGTCATTTCCACTTTTTTTTCATTTTTGAGTCTTATAAGCAATGCTACTGTGCATATTTTTAGATATGAATCCTGGGGCAGGTAATGCAGGAGTTTCTCAAGCATGGACACCTGAGTGGGGATTTACAGTAAAACTGAGTATGCAAGTTTCAGCTCCCCCAGCAGTGCCCAATTCTCCACCAAAGTGGTTGTGCCAATCTAGACCCACCGGCATGCAGGAAAACTCACTTTCCTCCACAGACTCCCCAATACTCATTGTCAGGTTGTTCTTATTTGCCAACTTGGTGAGTGTGTATGCTATCCCGCTGTGTGATTACTTTGTAATTCTCTGAATATCAATGAGATGAACCATTTTCCCTACACTTAATGGCCTTTCTTTCTGAAGTGCCTATTTAAGACTTTTGTCCAGATTTCTCTTGAATTGTCTTTTCCTTATTGATTCCTAAGTTTTATAAGTCAAAGGTCAGCCAACAAACCCAAAACCACACAAGGTATTAAATCGAGGGAATTTAATATGGGGAATGGTTACACAGGTGGGGAAGCCTGAAAGAACAGAAAAAGGGGGAGGAGGGAAGCTTGAGGAACCTAGTTCTTAACATCAGGAAGCAACTTATGCCGCTAGGGAGGAAGAGACAAGAGAAGAGTCTGGACTTCTGGGCAGATCCGTCAATACTTGGACCCAACAGGAGCTCAAACAACCCAAAGGTGAGTGAAAGAAGACGAATGCCAGAACCAAATACAGATGGAGGCTCCCATCCTTGTCTATATTTAAACTGTTAAATTATGTGCTATTATCACATCCTAACAAATATCTATTGAGAACATCCTAGGAAGTCAGGTGTGAATTTAGGTGAATGTTAGTCCAAATATGACCTGCAAATCAAGTTCACAAATCATTTATTATAGCTCCACACCAAGTAAAATAGAAACTGAAATATTTAAAATTTTTTACAGCAATTTGACAGTAATGTAACATTGGTTGTACATTGTATAGTTTTTTTTCTAGCATTTTTATTGTATGTAGCCAAAGTATTGGCCTGCAATAAATGTGAAGTTGAAAAAAGAAAAGAAAGATAAGTTTTTACCACAGTTTGAGAAGCACTGCTTTCAACTTCTCAGCCTCTCAAAATTTCTGCCGAGAATGTATCAGGCAGCACCTGAGGAGAGCCATACTCTAGCCTCAGGTCCCTGGCCTATGAGACAGCCCTTCTATACCCAGCTCCATTAGAGGGCTCAAGTGCATACAGGTGATCCCCCCAAGGCCACACATCCAAGCTCCATTCACTCCCATACAATTATATATAAAAGTAGATGTTAATAGCCACATTTTAAACCAAGATGTGTACAGTGGAGGCATGGCCCACCCTTGGAAAGAGGGTACTCAGAGCACTTTGCACATGGAACATCAGCATGACATGTTACCCATCGAAGGGCAAGTAGAGACCAGGCTCCAAGAAATCACACCCTTTTGGCCACTGACTCTTTGCCCCAGAGGCAGAAATGCCAAGAGGCTCAGAGTGAAGCTCTCTAAATGCACCAGGTTCCATGTAGGGACCCCCTCACATAGTCTTTGAAGGGCAGTAATGGCTTCATGTGCTGAAAGGAGCTGGAACGCGGTGCAATCAACTGTATGCTATAGCTAGGGCCAGAGTGGCAGGAACAAGAAGAAGGAAAGAAAATATCCCATCTCTTCCTAGTGAGCTTCCTATCAGGCTCTCATTTCCAAAACCTAACCAGAAGTCACCTGGTGAGAAGTTTGGGAAACATAGTTTGTACAGTCTCAGCTCTAGCCAGAAAGGTGTTTTCTATATTCTCTGGATATTGGTCCTCTGTCACTTTCTGCGTTACCAATATCTTCATGTTTACACATCTTTTTGTATGTTGTTATTTTGCTCTCTTTGTCCCAGATTCTGACAAATTCTCAAATTTGATATGGTCAACTTTTGATTCTCAAGTTTAACGTAGATAAATTCATCAACCTTTTCCTTAATGCCTAGATTTTTTGTGTCATGTTTTAAAAATTCTTCCTTACTTCAAGATCATGAAAATAAACTTCTATATTAGTTTCTAAAAACTTTATTATTTAAAAAATTATAACTTAGGGTGCCTGGGTGACTCAGTTGAGCATCCAACTCTTGGTTCAAGCTCAGGTCATGATCTCATAGTTCAGGGTTCCAGCCCCGACTTGGGCTCTGTGCTGGCAGCACGGAGACTGCTTGGGATTCTCCCTCTCCCTCCCCCACTCATTGCATGCTCTCTCTCTCTCTCTCTCAAAAATAAACATTTTTTTAAACTATAGCTTAAAAACTCATCCAGGGGCACCTGGGTGGCTCAGTCGGTTAAGCAGCCGACTTCAGCTCAGGTCATGATCTCACGGGTCTGTGAGTTCGAGCCTCACGTGGGGCTCTGTGCTGACGGCTCAGAGCCCTGGAGCCTGCTTCAGATTCTGTATCTCCCTCTCTCTCTCTGACCTTTCCTTGCTCACGTTCTGTCTCTATGTCTCTCAAAAATAAAATAAAAACGCTAAAAAAATTTTTTAAAAAAATCCTCATTCAATCTTAAATCTCATAATGACTTTTGGGTATAGTGTGAGGTAGGGGTACCATTTCTTTTTTTCCCATCTCCATCCCCAGATGTCACAGTATCAATGACTGGAGAATCCATCCTTCCCTCCTCTTGGATAGATATGTCACCCATCTAACATGTGTCAAACATCATTATGTATGTTGGTCTCTTTCTGGGCTCTCACATGCTCTTCCATAGCCCTGTCCCTATAACAACACCAAACTGTCTCAGTTACTATAGTTTCATAACTCTTGATCTTGATAGGCAATTTCCTGAACTTTGTTCTTTGTCTCGAAGAATATTGTGGTTATCCTCAGTCTCTTGCATGGCTGTATAAGTAGCTTATTAAATTTCACTAAGAAAAATAAATCCTGGGTGGATTCTAAACAGTATTACATTGAATCTAAATCAATTAGAGGAAACCTGACATCTTTACAATATTAAATCTTCTGATTCATAAGGATGGTTTATCTCTCCATCTGGTTAGGTCCTCTTTAATATCCTTCAATAAAATTTTGTAATTTTTCCATAAAGTTCTTGCATCTTTGTTAGATTTATTCCTCAGTACTTCATATCTTTGTGCTATTATAAACATTTTTATTCATACTCTGAACGTTACTGGCATGTAGAAATGTAATTGATTTTTGTATATTGATTTTTTATTCAACTACATCACTTACTAATTCTAATGAATTATCTGTAGATTTCTCATATTTTCTACACAATCTAAGTGCCCTTCCTTTATCATTTCACTCCAATCTCAGGTTATTTTCCTTGCTTGGACATACCCATCCTGTAATTCTTCCCTTCTAGCACCGATCACATTATTTTGTACTAGTTTTTCTTTCTACATTTTCCATAGGCTTTAAGTTCCTGGACAACATAAACTATGTAAACTATGTGTACTCTTTCACTTCGGAATTCCCAGTTCTTAGAACAATATCTGACACTATTACTTCCTTGATAAATATTTGTTCAATAAATAGAGTCCCTTTGCTTGAAATACTTTACTGGTTTTCTATTGCCTTCTTACAAACTGCAAAATCCCTGGAGGCTTTGGCCAATTCTCAAAGTTAACATCTGTTCTGGCCACTGACCAATGTAGATGCCCACATGTCTGCTTGGTCATGTATCTCAAGAGACAAGGGGACTGTGATTTTACCAAGGGTATCCTGCGGCAGGTGGGCATATGTGCCACATCCACATGTGGATTATCAGAATTGAAAGGAGGCTCTGGCACGGTCACTTATCACTTCTGAAGTGAAACAATGACTTTTCGATGGACCTAGAAAATCTCTAACTACCACATGTATACCACTCTGTTTAAATATAGCTAGATAACCATCATCTTGTAAGTGAAGGGTAAAGTCCAATTTGTCAGTTTAATGAATATTTAGCTTGCCGTGCTAATTGAGACAATGCAGTCTGAGCCTGCCTATGACTCAGGATTGTCCGTTCTAGAGCCGGAGCATCTGTTATCTGTGTAGCTGCTTAAGAGCACTTTCCACTGAAAAGAGTGTTTTTGATATATGCTTCCTAAGCTGACCTTTTATACCCTAATAATATAAAAAGACATATTATGTAATTCTCAAAGCCAAAAGAATTTCAGTAAGTTACTAAAATTCCAACCTATGAATAGCACTTCATATAAAGCCAGTAATTCTGCAATTGTCAAGGGACAAGATGTCAAATTTTCCATTGCTGGTTCAGTGCTTCAACAGTTTCTACTATTAGAGAAGTTATTATTCCTCGTTTTGTCTCTGACTGTTTAAATCTTCCAGGTTCTGCCCGGCATTGCACAAGCCAGTAAAAAACCATTTATGCCACATGAACTTATGTCTGTGCTAGAAAAACCCAGGTGACCCAAGACCAGCTACCTAGAGTTGGCCTTTTTGCTATCTATTTTCATGTCCTGGTCCTGTGCTTTAGAATTTGATACATGACTGACTTCCTCATTGATTCAGTGATGTATTCTTCCCTGTTGGCTTGGGCCAATGGACCTTGGATTTCTTTTTGTTTTTTTCATAGTTACTACCCAAACTTTTTTCTCTTTTTTAAGTTTTTATTTAAATTCTATTGAGTTAACATTCAATGTAACATTCCTTTCAGGTGTAGAATTTAGTGACTCAACACTTACAAACAATACCTAGTGCTTATACAAATGCCCCCCTTCATACACATCACCCATTTAACCATTCTTATACCCACCTTTCCTCTAGTAACCCACAGTTTCTTCTGTAATTTGCTTCTTGGTTTGGCACTTTTTCCCCATGTTCAACTATTATATTTCTTAAATTCCACTTATGAGAGATATATGGTATTTGTCTCTCTCTAATTTATTTCACTTTGCATAATACACTCTAGCTCCATCCATGCTGTTGCAAATGGCAAGATTTCATTCTTTTTAATAGCTGAGTAATACTCCATTGTATATATGTATCTATGTGTGTATATATTATTGCATATATTATGTATATTATTGTATTATTATCAATGAATTCATTTAGGGCTTATTATTGTTTTATATATTTGGGTGCTTTCAAGTTTGGGGCATAAATGTTTATAATTGGTATAGTATCTCACTGGATAGTCCCCTTTATTATGATACAGTGCCGTTCTTTATTTCTTGTTACAGTCTTTGGCTTAAAATCTAGTCTGAGATTAGTATGGTTACTTTGGCTTTCTTCTGACATCCATTAGCATGATAGATGGCTCTCCATCCCCTTACTTTGAATCTGTAGGTGTCTTTAGGTCTAAAATGAGTCTCTTGTAGGCAGCATATAGTTAGGTCTTGTTTTTTAATCCATTCTGACATTCTCTGTCTTTTGATTAGAGCATTTAGTCCATTTACATTCAGAGTAATTACTGATAAATATGCATTTGGTGCCATTTTATTATTTGTCATTTCTGGAGATTTTTCCCTGTCTTTTCTACTCTTTGTCCCTGTTAGTGTTTCCTGCCCACTCGAAGAGTCCCCTTTCTTGCAGGGATGGTTTAGTGGTCATGAACTTATTTGATTTTTGTTTGGGAAACTCTCTCTCTCCTTCTATTCTGAATGACAGACTTGCTAGATAGAGTATCCTTAGCTGCAGACTTTTCTCTTTACTTCTAGTGGAAATGGCATCATGTCTTTTTTGCCATATTTATTTGTCTGTTTTGTTATTTGAGAGACAGAGAGCAAGAACAAGCATGAGCAGGGGATGGGCAGAGAGAGAGACAGAATCTGAAGCAGGCTCCAGGCTCTGAGCTGTCAGCACAAAGCCCATTGCCGGGCTTGGACCCACCAACTCTGAGATCATGACCTGAGCAGAAATCGGATGCTTAACCGGTTGAACCACCCACGTGCCCCAACATCAAATCTTTTTTAATAAGCAGGCCAGAGCACGCCTACTTAAAACTCCTCACAATTATGGGGAGCCTCTACAAATGACTGACCTGAGGGATAGAGTGGTCAAAACACAACAGCAGACTGCAGGCAGCACACACCAGAGACACTTCCTGAAGTGCCAGACCTTGGATATTATATGACCTCTTCTTCATAAAGTCATCACTTTCAGGAGCAGGAAACATAACAGGCTTTTATAACATATGGAAGACGACAGAAACCTAGGCAAAATACCAAAACATGGGAATTTATCCCCAAAGAACAAGAAAAGGTCATGGTCAGGGTTCTAATCGAAATATATTAAGTAATATGCCTCATCCAGAATTTAATGCAACAGTCATAAACATGCTTGCTGGGCTTGAGAAATGCATAGAAGACCTGAGGGAGACCCTTACTGCAGAGATTAAAGAGCTAAAAAAACAATCAGGTTGAAATCAAAACTGCAGTAACTGAGATTCAAAACCAACTGGACGTAATGACCCCAAGGATGGAAGAATCAGAGGAATGAGTAAGTGATACAGATGATAGAATTACAGAAAAAAATAAACCTGAACAAAAGAGAAGAATTTTGAATCATAAGAGTAGACTTAGGGAACTCAGTGATTTCATCAAATATAATGACATTTGTACCATAGAAGCCCCAGAAGAAGAAGAGAAATTGGGGCAGAAGGTTTACTGAAAACTTACCTAATCTGGGGAAGGGAACAAACATCCAAATACAGAAGGGATGCACTCCAAAAAGTACGATCATCCTCTTCCCATGCACCTTAGATGATCCTTGGAGAGTGCAGTCTGCCCTGGGTTTCTTACCTGCCTTCTATCCAAGACTAGGGCAGCGTCCTAGGTTCTCTATCCCAGCCAGGTCCAGGGACCTCTAAACCTGCAGTTTGGCTGCTAAAACTCATGAAAATCAGCCCCTCTCATTTTCTCAGCCAATGGCTTTGGGGAAGTATTCTCCTTGTATGTATTCCTGTGCGCTCTACTTTTCCTTGTCTTTTTCTTCTACCAGGGCTTCCTGCCCTGCCTCAGCACCTGCATTCCATTTCCCCAAACCACAGCTCTCCATTTCCTATGTTCCTCATGTGGTTTCCTCGCCCCTTAGTTGTACGATTTGTTATTTCAGTCCTCAGGTTGATTTTTTGGATAGTCAGAATGATTTTACGGTTTTTTTTAGCTATGTTTGAAGGATAAAGCAAGCATAAGGTCCTCCTACTATGCCACCATCTTAGCTTCCCCCACCCTTGGATTTCTGATTTAATCTTACTTTGCACACCCCTGATTTCACCATCACTTATACTTCTTTTTGTTGTTTATTTTCAGAGAGAGAGAGAGACAGAGAGAGAGAGAGAGAGAGAGAGAGAGAGAGAGAATGTCCTCAGAAGAGGGCAAGAGACAATCCCAAGTTGTCAGTATGAAGCCTGACACAGGGCTCGAACTCATGAACTGTGAGATTATGATTTGAGCCAAAAATCAAGAGTCGGACATTTAACCAACTGAGCCACAGAGGACCCCCAGTAATCCCCTACACTTTAGGGTTAATAGAAAATCCATCCACCAGTCTTGCTCCTATGCCAGTCAGTTTTCTTTAACACCATTATTCTCTCCTTTGCCTGCCCACACCCACACAAATGACTTTACCCCACCAACTAGATAAAGGGACTTCAATTTGTCAGATATATCTTAATACTCCAGATTAATCACACATTCTCTGATTCTATGTTCTCGTAAGATACAGAGTATTTGGTCATCTTTCTTCATATACTCAAATTCCTTTAGAAAAAAAAAACAATGTTTTCTATAAAATGAGATAGAATATATTGGAAACACCACTAACATTAATTATATTTCTGTGGATCTTAAACGTTCAAGTCAACATAACTCAATGACAACATATGGAACAGTAGATCAAGAATGCAAATAGAAACAGGAAAATAAACTATAATCTTTCTATTGATATAAAGGGAAAGCTAGACAATTGTCTTTCATTTAAGAACAAGTCTATACACCACTAAATGAGGTAAAAGACTAAGCAACCACCTAGATAAAACATATTCCCTTGCCCTCACTCACAAAAACTGACAAAATAGTAATCTGGAGAATTAACCTAAAAATAGAAAGTAATCAGCAAACATTTATATAGGGTAATGGGGAAAATTGTCATTCAGACCATTTTTAGACAATTAGAGGACAGAAAAATAATTAAATCACAAAAATCACCCAGAAGGTATAAAGAAATATTCAACTCAGTGGCAAACAATTCTAAAAAATAAGCAGGACTGAATGCCAAGAACCAAAAAAATACAAAGCACAATAAAAATTTTCTGTGTCTTTTTCAATAAATGGATTTCTGTTCTTTTATTCTTTTAATGGCTTCTATTTTCTATTCATTTGAAATTATTCATTCAAAATCCTCTTCATACGGGGTTGCTAATAATGTTGTCCATCCAGCAGCAAAAAACTCTATACACAAATATAATTTGGCTTTTCCTCCTGGTCTTTGTTGGATAGGTTATAGATACAAGTCATAATGCCTGTACTGCTGGGATCTAGCACCAAGGGATATCTTTGTTCATGGACATTTTTCTTTTACTTCCTTTTTGAGAAAGATGGTAAAACATGCTGGACAGTGTTTCATTTAAGTTTGTTTGAAATGGTATGCAAAAGTCAGAAACAGGAAGTTTGAAACAGCACTTGTTAATAAACACATCAACGGGAAGAATTGGTTTTATAACCCACAGAGACACCAAGATCGTGCCATTTAGCACTCTGTTGAAACCTGTATTTTTTTAATGTGTTGCTTTTTAAAAAAATTATTGATCAAAGGCTACTACCTGTCCTTCTGTGGTATTAATTATCTCATCTTTCTCCATAAAAAAACCATTGTTGAACACATGGCTTCCTGTACCCTGCAGCATTCTGGAACTGAGATTTAGTGATACATTTGTTAGAACGAATGTGCATGTTGCCAATAGGAGATTTAGCACTTGTTGCAACTAAGCATATCCTTCTTCCTACAACGGCTAGCATGACAACCTCTGGGTATTTGAAGTTTTTAGTAGAGCAGCATTTTCTTCACTTCTATTGGTGTTCTTCCTGTCAGGAAGAATTTCAGGTTCTCTTTTTTGCCTAGGTTCTAAAGTAGATTCTTAAGAAGGTAGGGGAAAGGAAAAACATACAACCAATTAACTAGTAAAATGAAATCCAGCTCAGGTTTTAACAGGGGACATTTCTTGCCCATAGTCCCACCAAAAGGCTCCAGACGCACCCATGATCTATCCATTCTGATCATTTTTTTTCCTTTTATTGGAGATTTTAGTTCAATCACATTTTTGATTAGCAACACATGTGGTCCTATTTATACCATCTTACTTTGTACTTTGAGTTTGTTTTTCTCTTTTCTAACCTTTTATTGAGGTATAACAGAGGAAAACACAAATCTTAAGTATACACACAAACTGAACAAACCAATGTAAAAAGCACGCAGATCAAGAAACACTACATTACCACTATGCCCAAACGCCCGACCTTTATATCTATCCCCTTCCAATCCTTAACTGCCTCCACAAAGGTACCAAATATCCTGACCTCTAACATCATAAATTCATTTTGATGTTTTTCAACTTTTGTTAAGGGAACTGAAATACGGTATATAATATTTATTGTGCCAGGCTTCTTTCACTCAATGTTACATTAATAAGTTTCACCCATAACGTTACAAATAACTGTAGATCATTCTCACTGCCATGTTCTTAGCGTACATTTATCCATTCTATCATTGACTGTCATTGGGTAGTTTCTAGTTTAAAGCCTTAGGAATAATACTGCTAAGAACATTCCTATACATATAATTTGATTAACATAAGCATCTATTTCTGTTGAGAATATACTTCAGCATGGACCCCTAGGTTGTAAGCCAAGTATGTATTTAGTTTTAGCAGATACTCCCAGTGTTCCAAAGTGGCTCTATCAATTCACACATTCACCAGCCATGTGTGAGAGTTTTAGGTGCTTCATAGCCTCACCGAACACTTGGTGTTTTCCATCTTTTAAATTTTAACTATTCTACTAGGTATATTCTCATCTCACTGTGGTTTTAATGCTCATTTCCCCAATGCCTGATATATTATTTTAACTATTCATTGACCATTTAAGTACCTCTTTTGCAACATGTTTTTTCAAGCTTCATTTCTTTGTTTACATTTCTTTACATATTGTGAATACTGGCCTTTTGTCAGATATACATGTTGCAAATAATGTCTGCCATTTTTTCCACTCCTAATGTTGTCTTTGATGAACAGAGTTCTTAAGTTTCATAGAGTTCAATGTATCATTTTTTATGATGAATGTTTTGTCCTGAATCAGAAATATTTCCCTACTACAAAGGTTTCCCTCAAAATGCCTTATCATTTTACATTTCACATTTAAGTGTCGATAAATCTGGATGAATATGGTGTAGAGGTCCGGATGTATTTCTCCCCATCCAAATATCCAATTAAGCCAATAATATTAATTTGAAAGACCATATTTTGTTTGCTGCACCTGTACTTCTCAAATCAGATGATATTGTATGTATTGATCTGTTTTCAAATTTCCTACTCTATTAGTCAGTTTTAGGACAAATTAGTGTAAATACTGAATGTATATGAACCGCAATGTCTGAATTTAAGCTCTAACATTTTCATACCTAAATTATATGACCTACAAGTTGGTCATTCTTCAAGACTGCTTTGGCTATTTCTGACACTTTGTATATCCATATGAATTTTAGAAACACTCTCATTTTCCACACTTAAAAAAAACTTCTAGAAGTTTTATTAGAATTGTGTCAAATCTACATTTGTAAAGAATTAACCTAGTTTCCTTTGAGTTTGTCAATCAATGAGCATGATTTTTTCCAATTTTTGTTTTTAAATGAATATAACTCACATACCATGAAACAACTTTTAAAACATATAATAGTTTTCAGAATATTCATAAAGTCAGGCAATTATCAATAACTACAGAAATTTTTCATCACCCCCTCCCCAAAAATCCTCATATCCATTAGCACACATTTCCATAACTCCCAAACCCCTACATACACCCCTTACTTTTCTGTCTCTACGGGTTTGCCTATTCTGGACAATTCATATAAAAGAAATCATAACATATGTGGTCTTCTGTAACGGGTTTCTCTCACTTAGCATGTTTTCAAGGTTCACCTATGTTGTATCATGTATCAGTACTTCATTCTTCTTTATAGCAAGATATTCCAAAATGGAATGTCCAAAATATTGACATATCACCTTTTGTTTTATCCATTCACTGATGGACATGTGGGTTGTTTCCACTTTGTCAGCTATTATGAATAATGCTCCTATGAGCACTCATGTGCAAGCGTTTGTGTAAATATAAGTTTTCAGTTTTTCTTCGATGTATGTTTATTTAGAAGTATAATTTCTAGGTCCCAAGGTAACTCTACGTTTAACTTTTTCAAGAGCTGCCAAGCTATTTTGCAAAGCAGTTGCACCATTTTATATTCTCATCAGGAGTGTTTTGGAGATCCAGTTTCTCCATATATTCATCAGTGCTGATTGTCCTTTTAAGTATTATGATTATACCCATATTAAGGATATTAAGCAGCATCTCACTGTGATTTAAACTTGCATTTCCCTAATGACTAAAGATATTGACCATTTTTCATGTGATTATTGGACCTTTGTATATCTTCGTTACAGAAATATCTGTTCATTTCTTCATCCATTTTAATTTGGTGGTCTTTTTATTGTTGAGTCCTAAGAAATACTTATCTCAATAATCTAGTATACAGAATATATAATTTGCTATTATTTTCTGTCATTATGTGGGCTGTCTTCATTTCTTTGATTGTGTTCATCGATGTACAGAAGTGTTCAATTTTGATAAAATTCAATTCATCTATTCTTTGGTTCTTTGTGCTTTACATGGCAGATTTGCCATGACCCATATCCGAGATATACATTTATGTTTTCATGTAAATGTTGCTCTCAAATTTGAGTTAATTTTGATATGGTGTGAGGAAGGGGTACAATTTGTTCTCCTCCTTGTGGAAATCCAGCTGTCCCAACACCCTATGTCTAAAAAACAAAAAACTATTCTTTCCCCATATTTTCTCCTTGGCACTTTCATTAAAAGCCAATTGACTGTAAATATTAGGATCTATTCATATTTGTCTATATTCTATTTCTTGCAATTCCAGCAGAATTTTAAGATCAGCTTGCTCATTTCTATAAGAAATATTCAGCAAATGCACAAACCCTCTCAAGTTCAGCCCTATCTTATTTATGTCTTTTGATTCCCCATACTCTAGCTTTACTGGCCCCTTTGACTTTCTCAAGTGACACAGGCTCATTCTCATTGCAAAGGTTTCATATATCATGTTCTATTTGCTAGGCAAGTTCAATATACAAAGTCAAGTAAAAAAAAGTTCTACCAGCATTAATATATCTGTACAAAACACCTGAAATTCAATTGTTAGATTTATTCCTTTTACTTCACTCACTCATTCTTAGGAGAATGACAACAGGAGATAAAGGATCGTCTTCATAGCTGATGTTTATGTTTAACTTGGTATAGAAACAGACAATTGGGGTCTATGAATTCCTCAAGACTAAAAATACTGACATTCAGCTCCATTCCTTTAGTATAAAAATCTGAGAGGCACTTTTTAAAATACATAAAGTACTATCTTAGGCAATCCTCAAAAAGTTTATTAGCCTTTTTAACAGCTGTTTAAAAAGTGATTTGAAAAGACATACTTAGAGAAGGGTAAACAGAACAGAAAACTCTGGGTGATGAGTTGAAGTATTAAATAATCCTAGTGGGGAAGAAAAAGATAAATGTCAACTGTTTCACTATTCTGTCTCAAGACTGTCAATTTTAACAAGTCTTGGGATTAGTGATTTTCAAGTATGTTATAGGATTATCTTCTATCATAAGAAGTCTAAGTAGAACACACATTCTTTCCAAGTGCACATGGACAAGTCAGTAAGATGAATATGCTGGCTCATAAAACCAGTCTCAATAAATACCTAAAAATTGTTATGATATAGAGTAAATTCTGTGATCATAACAATCTAACAAAACTTAGTAGCAAATAAGTACCTAGAATATCCCCAAAATATTTGGAATTTGAACCACACACCTTTGAATGACCCTGGGCAAAAGAAGAAATCATGCAATTAAAAAATAATAAAAGCATAACATATCAAAAATCTAGGGAGACTGCCTAACCAGTGCTTAACAGGAATTTTAATGAAGATATAAAGCCAATAATCTAAGCTTCCACCTTGAGAACCTCAAAAGTAGAGCAAATGAAACCCACAGTAAGTAGAAGAAAATGAAAACTAGAACAGAAATCAAGGAAACAAACAACAGTAACGAAAGCCAACAAAATTTAATTCTTTGAAATTATTAAATTAATTAATCCCTAGCAACAATAATCAAGAAAACATACAATTACCACCAATATCAGAAATAAAAAAGTCAACATTATAGATCCTTAAGATATTAAAAGCATAAGTTGCCAATAACTCCAACAATTTACAAGAAATTACAAAATTTCATCCAAATTACTAAAGCTTACATAAGCAGAAATTGACAATCTAAGTAACTCAATATCTACTAAAAAAAAAAGTGAATTTAAAATAAACAATCCCCCAACAAACCAAGACTCGAGAGTCAGAAGGCTTCACTGGCAAATTATACCAAATGTATCAGAAGATATAAAAGCAACCTTATACAAATGGTTTCAGAAAATGGAAAAGGGACTATTTCCCACCGTGTTTTACAAAGCAAACACAGAAATTTGATAAAGATAAAATTACTGACAGGTATCCCTCATGAACATAAGAACAAAAACCTTTAAGAATATATTAGTAAATTGGGGCACCTAGCTGGCTCAGTCAGTAGAGCAGGCAACTTGATCTCAAGGTTTAAGTTTCAGCCCTACATTTGGTAACGAGATCACTTAAAAAAATAAAAACTTTAAAAAAGCAGGTATTAGCAAATTGAATCCAGCAATATATTGAAGTATTTCATAATGAAGTGCAGTTTAACTCAAGAATGCAAGGTTGATTAAATCAATCATTTGAAAACCAATATAATACATTTACAGAACAAGAGGGGTAAAGCATATGGTCATCTTAACAAATGAAAAAAATCATTTGACAATAATCATTACTTCTTAAGATAAAACCTCTCGACCAATTAGAAACTCTTTAAAAACTTTCTCTACTGTTGAAGGACCTGTAAAAATCCATAACTATTATCATACCTAATGGTTAAATAGTAACCTTTTTTCATTAAGATCAGCAATAATGCAAAGATGTTCACTCTCCCCAATTCTTGCAAATTGTACTGGAGTTTCCCAACAGTGCAGTAAGAAAAAGAAGGCATAAAGATCAGAAAGGAAGAAATTATAATATTAAAGATTTAAGAAATTTACAAAAATATCAATACACAGCAGAGAATATGAATAGACACTTCTCCAAAGATGACATCCAGATTGCCAACACATGAAACGATGCTCAATGTCACTCATCACCAGGGAAATACAAATCAAAACCACAGTGAGATACCACCTTACACTGGTTAGAGTTGCTAAAATGAATAAATCAGGAAACTATAGATGCTGGTGAGGATGTGGAGAAGCAGGCACCCTCCTACAGTGTTGGTGGGAATGCAAACTAGAGCAGCCACTCTAGAAAACGGTGTGGAGATTCCTCGAAAAAAATGCAAATAGAACTACCCTATGACCCAGCAATAGCACTGCTCGGAATCTAGCCAAGAGACACAGGAGTACTGATGCATAGGGGCATGTGTACCCCAGTGTTCACACCAGCACTTTCAACAATAGCCAAATCATGGAAAGAGACTAAGTGTCCATCAACTGACGAATGGATAAAGGAGATGTGGTATGTATATATATCCAATGGGATACTATGCGGCAATTAGGAAGAATGAAATCTGGCCATGTGTAGCAACATGGATGGAACTAGAGGGTATCATGCTAAGTAGAATAAGTAAGTCAGAGAAAGATACCATATGTTTCCACACATAGGTGGATTTTGAGAGACTTAGCATAAAACCATGGAGGAGGAGAAGAGGAGGAAAGAAAAAAAGACACAGAGAGGGAAGGAGACAAAACATAAGAGATTCTGAAAGACTAAGAACAAACTGAAGGGTGAAGAAGGTGTGGGAGCGGGGAGAGTGGGTGACAGGCATAGAGGAGGGCACTTGTTGGGATGAGCACCAGGTGTTGTATGGAAACCAATTTGACAATAAATTATTTTTAAAAAAAAATACCAATATGCAAAAAAAACTATCTTATTTTTTTAAATTCATTTTTGAGAGAGACAGAGAGAGAGAGGCAGAGGTAAAAAGAGGAGACACAGAATCTGAAGCAGGCTCTAGGCTGAGCTCTCAGCTCAAAGCCCGACATGGGGGCTGGAACCCAAAAACTGTGAGATCATGAACTGAGCAGATTTTGGATGCTTAACTAACTGAGCCACCAGGCGCCCCACAAAAAAATATTTCTACTAGAGATAACCACTGTGAATATTTTGGTATTCTTATTTTTTGTATGAATATATGTGGGTTTTTTCTCCAACAAGAGATTTTTTGTTGATTGATGTCTCCACTTAATGATAGTGATCTATTTTCCATGTCATTAAATATTCTTAATAGCATTTTTCATTTTAAGTAGTATTCCATTGGATGAATATTGAATATTCTACACACACTTTAATCAAAACCATGTGGTTGGATATGTAAGTTGTTCTAAATTGATGGTCAAAATGCTTTAACTTTAGATACATAATAGCTGGATAGTTACATATATCCATGACTCTGAGATAAATTCCAAAGAACACAATTTCTGAATAACATTATAAACACATTTTAAGATTTTGATTCTTATTGCTAGTTTCACAACAGAAAGTATATACCACTTTTTATGTCCAGAGAAATGCATGGATACTGGACATTTTATGTGCTTTCCCCAAACCTTTTATCTACCTCTTGATAACATGCCCAATTTTCATGTAGTTTTCTCATCTCTCTCCCATCCAACCTGTGTGCTTAGGTTGAAGGTGGCCCCACTCCAGATCTGTGAATGAAACATATAGCTCCAACATAAACTGGGCAATGTAATCAGCCAAATCCAGCTCTTGGGTCAGGAATAGGCTCGTTGCTCAAGTTGGGCCAATGAGACCTATGGAAATTGAGCATTTCTGTGAAAACAACTTCCTCTCCCTTCTCATTCATCCTGCAAGTAAGGCAACAGACAATCTCAGGAATTGTTGATAGCCTCAAGCCAGCCTTAGGATGAAGCTGAAACTGTAGAAAGCAGAAAAGAGAGATGTAAAAGAAAAAAAAAAAAACAGGTTCTAGATAATACTGCTGAACTCCTTAAACAAGCCAATCTTCTGAAATTCAAACAGGAAGTGACAGTATCACTTAAGTCATCTGAACTGGGTTTTCTGTCACCTTGCAACCAAAATATATCCTAATACAAAAGAGTATCTGTATTACTCTTCATGATCCATGAAAATAATCTTTCAAAAATATTGCCATATTGAGCACCTGGGTGGCTCTGTCGTTTAAGCATCTGACTTCAGCTCAGGTCTTGATTTTGGTGTCCATGGGTTTAAGCCCCATAATGAACCCTGTGTTGACAGCTCAGAGTCTGGAGCCTGCTTTAGATTCTGTGTCACCCTCTCTCTGCCTCTCCCCTTCCCTCTCTCTCTCTCTCTCTCTCAAAAATAAAAAAATAAACATTAAGAAAATTTGTTAAATATCACCTTATTTACATGTTATTTTTTATTTACATTTCTTTGACTACTAAGGAGGTTTAAAAATGTTCTCAAAGGGGTGCCTGGGTGGCTCAGTCAGATGAATGCCCAACTGAGGGTCATGAGATTGAGCCATGCACTGGGCTCCTCTATGAGCATGGAGCCCACTTAAGATTCTTTCTCCAGGGCTCTCTCCTTTTTCCTGTCTCTTCTGATCACTCACACAACTCTCTTTCTAAAATCAGTTAAAGAAAATAAATCAACAAACTTAAGTTTATGGGATGTATTTTTTCTTTGGTAAATTTTCTGTTAATATCTATTACTTTTTTTTTCTGTTGGTGTGTTCAAATTCTTTATTTGTAAGAACTTAATACATAAAATATTAGCACCTTGTCACATATATTAAAGTTGTTTTGAGTTTAACTTTTTTAATTTTTTTTTTTTTTTTGAGAGAGAGCAAGAGCATGAGTAGGGGCGGGGCAGAGAGAGAGGGAGACACAGAATCCCAAGTAGGCTCCAAGCTCTGAGCTGTCAGCACAGAGCCCAACACAGGGCTCAAACCACGAACTGTGAGATTGTGACCTGAACTGAAGTCAGAAGCTTAACTGACTCAGTCACCCAGGTGCCAGTTTTTCTTAGTTTATTGCTTGCCTTTGTTTTCATATGGACAAAGGTATCAATTTCCTTTATAATTCAATCCATTAGTAATAAGCTTAGAAAGTCTATTAACACTTCAAGATTACACAAATAGTAAGTACATTTATAGGGAAGACTAATAGTCACTACTGAGTCCTGAAATAATAATAGTATGGAAGTTCAAATAAAAGAAATCTTTCCAATCCAGAAAAAAATACCAACAGATTAAAGCCAAGGAGGAAAAGATCCAAGACTTGAGGGAATAGACAAAAGAAATACAATATGTGAATACCAAGAGTTCCAGAAGGAGAAAAGTAAAAATATGGAGAAGACAATAATTAAATAATGAGATATTTTCCCTGAAGCTAAAGCCTGCAGAGGGAAAAGGCTCAAGAGTTCCACATAAAACTAAGAAAATACATTCAGACATATTCTTAAGAATTTCTTAATTCCAAGGATTAAAAGAAAATATCACAGTCCTCAAGGCAGAAAGCACAAGCAATAGATAAAGAAAAAAAGAAATGAGCCTGATATCAGACATTCATCTCCAACACTAAAACCTAGATGATAATGGAATCACATTTTTAAGATCACTGAGAAGGAAAAAAAGGAATCCTAAAAATTCTGGAATCCAGCTAAAATAGGAAAACATTTGTAAAAATTCAGTGAGTTGATCAGGTTATCACCTAATATACCATAAGAGAAATTCTGATATACTGGAATTGAGTACTAAGTTATCTTAGCACAATTAAGAGTAAGAGCAGTGAGAAGTGAAGAGAAATGACAAGGAAGGAAACATTCCTTGTTCTTCTCTGAGAATTGGGAATAAGGATAAAGAAGTCAAAGTGTTTTTAAGAACAAAATTCAGGGGTGAAGCATCCAACTTCAGCTTCAGTCATGATCTCACAGTTTGTGAATCGAGCCCCACGTTGGGCTCTGTGCTTGCAGCTCAGAGCCTGGAGCCTGCTTCACACTCTGTGTCTCCTTCTCTCTCTCACCCTCATGAGCTCATGCTCTGTCTCTCTCCCTCTTTCTCAAAATTAAACATTAAAAACAAAAGAACAAAATTCATTGCAAGAATAGTCTCTCTTGCAGATATCTTGTTCTAATATGAAAATAATGACAGTTGACACTTATATGGTACTTATCATTTACCACAAACTGTTCTATGTGTATTACATATATTAAGTCACTAATCCTCACAAAAACTCTATGAATAAAATTACAAGTAAGCAAATAAGCATAAAAATATAAACTATATAATCAAGGTAATTAAGTCTTAGCTTAAGAGAAAAAAAGTCTCAATACATTAAAAAACAAATCTTGTTCCACCATATTTAATATAAAAGTATAAATAGAAAGCTGAAAACAAACCGAGGGGAATTCATATTAAAAAATAGTATTTGTGTTTATCTTTCCATCATGAAATACACGAAAGCAATTTTCAAACATTTTAAAATACACAGAAACCTTGACAAAGAAAAGAAAGGTAGTGATTAAGAAATATTATCAACAAGACACAGAGAGGGAGGGAGATAAAACATAAGAGACTCTCAAAGACTAAGGACAAACTCAGGGTGAGGGGGGTGAGGGAGGGGGGAGAGGGGGTGATGGGCATTAAAGAGGGCACATGTTGGGATGAACACTGGGTGTTATATGTAAACCAATTTGAAAATAAACTATTATAAAAAAAAAAGAAATATTATCAACTATTTGATCCTGAAAATTTATGACACTATACTCAGTTGATCAGAGAATAGTCAACCTAGGCCGGCAGCCAAATAAGTTAATTGTTAGCTGCACAGTTCCAGTAGAATGACCAATTAACTCTAAAGGCTGCAGTTCAGGGAACTTGAGGATGAAGAAGAGTTAAAGTCCATACCCTAACTCTGCACAGTCAAGACTGAAAGCCCAGCTCTACTATATATCATCTGTGTAATCCTGGACAAATTCCTTAACCTCTCTAAACTGTTTCTTCATCTGGAAAATGAACATGCTAGCAAAACCTACTTCAAATTAGCAAATGTGAAGCCAGTAGTACAGAGCCTGCCATATCATAAATTCTGATTGAAGATCAAGCATTAATAAGAGCTCCAAAAAGAGAAAATGGAAAGTATATTGTCAACTAATCTTTTTAAAACCCTCTATAACTGAAGAACTTGAGTTTCCAAATTAAATACGCTAGCTGTCCCCAATACAATGAATTCAAGGAGATTCCTTCCTAGGCACATCTTCTCTTTAAAAAAAACAAAGTTTCTAAAATTGTTTGCAGTGAAAAAAAAAAGATAGCATTTTAAGGATTACAAGTTAGAATTGCATTTAACTGCCCAACAGCAATTCTGAAAGTTAGAATTTTTCCCTCAAAAAAACTAAGAGAAAAATGAAATTCCAATTTAGAATTTTAGACCTAGCCAAGTAGTAATCTAGTGGGTGAGTAAAGACATTTTCACACATGTAGTGTCTCAAAAAAAAAAAAAATCTCCCATGCATTATTTCTCAAGAAGCTACTTGAGTATGTGAGAAACGAAACAGAGCTTATGGCAAGAAAAAGGTAGACTTAGAATATAGAAAATAGAGGATCCAATACAAAGAACAAGAATTCACAGAATGATACTAAGGGAAGTCCCAGGGTAGTGGCTGTGCAGCAGGTTTAGGAAGCAAGCAGTCCATACTGGAGCATAAGGTTGGATGATTTCAGAAGGAATGCTTAAATAAAGAGAATACCACCTAGAAGCACCTGAATGACTCAATTGGTCAAGGGTCCAACTTTGACTCAGGTCATGATCTAACATTTTGTGACTTCAAGCCCCGTGTCAGGCTCTCTGCTAACAGTCCAGAGTCTGGATTTGCTTCATATCCTGTGTTTCCCTCTCTCTCTGCCTCTCCCCTGCTCACACTCTGTCTCTCAAAAACATAAACATTAAAAAAAAGGGAATAGCATTGAAATATTATCAATTCTTAATCATAGCAACTTGGCAAATAATATGGAGCTGAATTAGTGATAGATATAGATAGTAAAATAAAAGAAAAAGAAATACAAAGCTATTACCAAATGCAGGAAAAACAAAAGGTTAAACAAGATGTGAACACAGCACCAAAAAAAAATTCAGCCATTCATAATGTTTATGTAGTCATGATAATGAAGATTCTGATTATTTAATCAAATGTGCTATGTCTGTAAATGACAGAAGGAAAAAAACTGTATGCCTGGGAGTGGGAGATGGTGTAAGAACAGTAAATCTCATCAATATTATCATGAAGTCCACTGATTAAGAAACAGAAAAAAAATCCATTATGGTA
Organism: Paguma larvata; assembly: GCA_030068075.1. NCBI lineage: Eukaryota > Metazoa > Chordata > Mammalia > Carnivora > Viverridae > Paguma > Paguma larvata. The sequence continues at coordinate 44,737,918 of CM057841.1, forward strand.
TTTTTGTTGTAAAATATGGAAGGAAATAATAAAATATTTCATTTTCTTTAAATCATGGCCATTAGGGAATAGGCCTCAAGACTAAAGATATCTCTAATATTTGGTATTATATGCTTTGCAATATTATATAGTATTATGTACTTTGATTAAAATAAAATGTAAATTTAAAACAGTAAAACCAAATGAAAGGATGGTTAAAGAGATTCAAGGCAGACAGAAAACAGAGCAGAAATGGCAACGTTAACAGCAAAATTAATGAAATACAAATTTTTTAATGTTTATTTTTGAGAGCACATGTGCAGAAGTGCCTAAGCAAGGGAGGGACAGAGAGAGAGAGAAAGAATCCCAAGCAGGCTCTGTGCAGAGTCCCTCACAGGGCTCAATTCCACAAATTGTGAGATGATGACTTGAGCCAAAATCAAGTGTTGGAAGCTTACCCGATTGAGCTACCCAGGTGACCCAATAAAATATATATTTTAGCATAAAATAAAAATACAGAATGATATGATGAAAGGTAGAATTTTCAAGATGAATTTCAAAGATGAATGAACACTCAAAGACCTGCTCGCACCAAACATACCAGAGCTAAACGTATGAAGGAAAGCTTTTTTAAAATTCAACTCTGACTATAATCCAATTATAGGGACTTCCCAGCCATCATGGAATAGCAGGAATCAGATTAACCCTGCTGCCAGAAACAACTAGGTAACAGTCCAAATAAATGAAAAACAGTTTAAGACACTGGCTATTAGGCAGTGGAAAACAATGATCCCTTCAAGATGCAAAACAAATGCAATGAGCCCAAAGATTGCCCCAGCTTACTGCCTTGAGAGTGGTTACAGGTCATTGTGCAAGGAGAAGAGTGAGGCAGAAGCCAGTGAACTTCCAGATTTGAGGAAATCTAGACTCTTACAAAAGCTGGAAGAATTCATCACCAGCAGACCTGCACTACAAGAAAAGTTAAAAGAAGCCCTTCAGGGGCACCTGAGTGGCTCAGGTTAAGCCTGACTTTGGTTTAGGACATAATCTTGTGGTTTGGGAGTTTAAGCCCCACATGGGGCTATCAGCTCAGAGCCTGGAGCCTGCTTCTGATTCTATGTCCCCCTCTCTCTTCCCCTCCACAATTGATGCTCTCTCAAAAATAAACATTAAGAAATAAATAAAAGAAGCTCTTCAAACAAAAGGAAAATGTCACCAGATGGAAATATGGATTTATATAAAGGAATTAAATTAAGATAACCAAAAACAGTAACATGGGTAATAGATTTGTTTCTTATTATTTAAATCTCTTTATACAACACTTGACTGTTTCATCAAAATAATTATGACAGGGGCACCTGGGTGGCTCAGTCAGTTAAGCATCTGACTTCAGCTCACCTCATGATCTCACAGTTTGTGAGTTCGAGCCCCGCATCGGACTCTGCACTGACAGCTCGGAGCCTGGAGCCTGCTTTGGATTCTGTGTCTTCCTCTCTCTGCTCTTCCCCAATTCGTGCTCTGTCTCTGTCTCTCTCTCTCAAAAATAAACATTTAAAAAAATAATTAAAAAATTGTAACATAATGTGGGATTTCTAACATATGTAAAAGTATAATATATGACATTAGTATTACAAAGAAATCCAAATCCAAGGTTTTGTTTGATTTTACTAAAAGTGAAATGTATAATGTCACTTAAAAGTAAGTGGTGTTAAGTTAAAGATACATAATATGTACCCTAACAACACTAAAAAAGTGAAATGGGGTGCCTGGGTGGCTCAGTTGGTTAAGCATCCACCTCTTGATTTGGCTCAGGTCATGATCTCACATTTGAGATTGAGCCCTGAGTCAGACTCAGCACTGGGCACGGAGCTTGCTTAAGACTCTCTCCCTCTCCCTCTGCTCCTCTTCACTTGGATGTTCTCTCTAGCTCTCACAAAAAAAAAAAAAAGTGAAACAAGGAGTTGTAACTAATGAACTAAAACTTCAGATAAAATGAAATCATAAAAAGGTACAATTAGTACAAAAGGAAAAAGAGAAAAGATGACAACAGGACAAACCAATATCAAGATGACTGATTTAAGCCTAAGCATAGCAATAATCGTATTAAATATAAATGGTGTCAATACCCTAAAAAGCAAAGATGGTCAGATTGGATATAAAATAAAAATTTAGCTATCGTTGCCTCCAAAAAACCCATTTTAAATATAAAATCACATACAGGTTAAAAACAGAAGGATGGAAGAAGATAATCATGCTAATGCTAACCAATAGAAAGCTAGAGTGGGGATACTAATTACACTTATTATTAGATTTCAGAGTAAAGCCTATGATAGCTCTATCAGGATCAATTTATTAAGATCTAATAATCTCAAACTTCCATGCACCAAATCACACAGCCTCGAAGTACATAAACCAACAATTGAAAGAACTACAAGCTGTAACAGAGAAACCCACAATTATAGTTAGAAATCTCAATCCCCATCTCTTAATAAATAATAAAACATGTAAATAGAAAATCAGTAAAGATATGGAAGATTTAAACAATATAATCAAACAGTATGTATGGATTGACTCTTCCAACAACAGAATACACATTCTTTGCAGGTGCACATAAAACATTTACCAAAATGGATCATATTTTGCAGTATTAAACAAACATCAAATTTATAAGGATACAAGTCAAACAAAATACACTCTATGACAACAATGAAAGCATATTAAAAAGAACAGAGAGAAAAGGATGGCAGGAGTTAGCTGTAACATCTAATTCTATGTAACTTAGGCTGACATATGCCTCAGGTTAATTTAGGAGTGCTTTCCAGTGCTCTTCCAGGTACATATGCCATACCTTTATTTGCTTCCCTCCCCCTTTCATAAAGACCACTCTCGTCCTCAGTACCCTCACACTTCAAGCTTACAGTCATGGCCTCCTAAGGGTCTATTCCTCTTAGGAAAGGAAAACATTTCTTTCACATGCTGGTTGGCTCTCCTCATAGTTTAATCTTACCTGAGTATTTTACAAGTATCTCTCCTATTTTCTGAATGTTAATAAGGCTATGTCCTAATTCACATTTCTTTGGTCATTTCAATCAGAATTTAGAAGATACAGTTAAATGTCTATGCTGAAATCAGTTCCTTTAATCATAATCTCTTTCTGATGTATCTTTATTTCAAAGCACCAAGAAATGCAAAACTTCATGGGGCACCTTGCTGGCTCAGTCAGTTACAGATTACTTAAAAATAAAACTTAATATATATATATATATATATATATATATATATATATATATATATATATATACACACACACACACACACATATGTGTATATATACAGACACACACATGTAAACATACACACATATATACATATATGCACACATATATATACCTAAACACATATATATACATGCATATATACATAAATATACATATATAAATATATATGTACACATATATACACACGCACACATATATCTTCACAAACTTTCCTTAGTTCATGAAACTGCACATTTTTCCCCCTGGAAAAATACTTTCAAACATCTAGCTAAAGTAAAAGGTCTTCCCAAACACATAAATCAGGAAAAAATATACCCAGAGAGTTAATAAGCATATTCTTCCTACATTGCCTTAATAAAAGTAGTAGTGAAGGATTTTCAGAAGCTCAGGTTAAACAGTGAGACTTGAGGAAAAAGAGAGAGAAGGACAAAATTAGTGACAGACCAAGTATCTGAAGTCCTTCCTCAATCACAGCCTTAAATGTGTGCAAGAGTACACATACACACACACACACACACACACACACACATTACTTCTTTATTAAAATGCATAAAGCAGGCAGAAGCAGGAGCACCAATAAATTCTTCTGTATAAGCAGAATTTTTTAATGGCTCCCCGAACACTAATAACCACTGCTCTCTTATGTGTACTTGACTCTGTTTAACCTTTTTCTGGTGCTTTTTAACTTCTCCAAGTCAGGTACTAATATGGAACTAATGTGGGCTTTATTTTCCCTATAGGAATAGCAAAGAGCAGTGCACATTATCGTAATAGCACAAGTCCTTCTAGTAACGGTAGGACTTTAGATCAAAGCCTATACATTACAGCCCAGGAAAAGAACTTAATAACAATTGCAAGGCTAAGCAATCTTGTTTTTAAATATCAGATATTTCACTGAGTATTAGTCACAAAAAAAAAAAAAAACAACACAAAAAAACTCTTGGCTAGCCAGTGACTCAAGTAGGAGGGAAAATGGACATCCTTGCTGTCTTGGCTATGTTGCTGTTGACCTCTGCAACAAGGATATCCATGCAATGGCTGACCATCACAGCCTGACAATGATAAAGGATGGCTAAAAATATGACTACATTTTATCTTGGGAAAATGAATTTTTGAGGTGGTTCTCACTGCTGGAAGTAACAATTTAAGTGAATGGGGTAGGGACAATGTCGCATTTCCATTCACGTCAATGACACACCTCAATATTCCCAGGTTCCTTATGAGTTGGTAACTTGAAATGTATTAAAACATATCCCAGACTCAGCATTTCTGCCTGTTTCATCTCCATTTAAGGACTTTTTTTTTCCTTTTTTTTTTTTGTTTTTTCTTGTGGGTTTTTTTTTAATGACTTTTCTCTCACAGGATACCTTGGAGATGCTAAAAACACATCCATTGTAGAAATGAACAAGATGCATCAAGTTTATTTTTGTCTACTGATTTTTAGCTGCTGGATACTTTTCCATTATTTTATTTTTCTAATACAGAGGTCACCCCAGTATCCTGAAACTAGGTAGTTGTTTTTCAGCTGCATGAATCCATTTCCTGCTGAGCTTCTGCAAAAAGAGGAATTCGTTGGACATTAGCAGAGAAAAGACAAGGGAAAAATTAAGGGAGATTGACTAAATAATTTAAAAAAAGAGAACATCAAGAACAAAGCAAACGACCGTACATTGGTGTGCATGTATATATAAACAAGACATGAGTAAAACTGGATAGCAAGAGGGGTCCAGGAACCAAAATACATTCCTTTAAAAAAAAAAAAAAGTGACAATGTGCTGGTCTTTGGTGAAATGTGGCCACCTTAAGGTTCTTATTGGGTCCAATTTAAATACCATCTTGAAATCAGGACTGAATTCATCACTTCTTTCAGCTGAATAAAAACATGACCATGAAATAGTCCATAGCAATAAAAATAGTTGCTTCCAGTATTAGCCCAGTATTGTCATCAAGGCTGTAGTCAGATATGTAGCTAAGCCAATATGTGGCTGTATGTATGTTTGCCATATCTGGAAATGCATTATATTTGCACTCATAACTATTTTCAGGCACAGGATCAGACAAGCACATGAATCTGGGTAATAGCTACTTCTTAACTCAAGTTAACTGGGAATACTAAAATACCCTCTAAGATATCTACACAAAGAAGTTGAGATACATTTCCTTTAGTTTTGTTAATTACAAGATAAGTGAAATGACTACAATACTGAATAAGTGAAATGACTACATAAATACTGAAATACTCTTAGAAGCATTTTTGAAAATATACCCCTAGGGGCGCCTGGGTGGCTCAGTTGGTTAAGCGGCCGACTTCAGCTCAGGTCATGATCTCGAGGTCTGTGAGTTCGAGCCCCATGTCGGGCTCTGTGCGGACACCTCAGAGCCTGAAGTCTGCTTCAGATTCTGTATCTCCCTCTTTCTCTGCCCTTCTCCTGCTCATGCTCTGTCTCTATGTCTCTCGAAAATAAATAAACGTTAAAAATGAGTCTCTTAAAAAAGAAAAGAAAAGAAAATATACCCCTAAAGAGATCATTTACAACATGATACCCAAGATAACTTGTAACTGCAACATTGAAAAGGAGGACATTAAAAAGATGCAAATATCTGGCTAATTAGCCAAAACGATTTTAACTTCTGTATCTCATTTCCTTTCATTATACTTATGTAATAAAAACCTGCATCAGACCAACATATTTTATGAATAAATTCCCTCTCATCTCCCAGTGTAGTAACTAATAGCTATCCAAATTAGTGAGTTTCTTTGAGTTTTCTTTTCTCCCCCTCACTCTCTAAAATGAGCAACAGCACATGGGGTGCCTGGCTGGGTCAGGTCACACCAACTCTCCTGGTCTGTGAGTTCAAGGCCCACATCAGGCTCTGTGCTGATAGCTCAGAGCCGGGACCCTGCTTCAGATTCTGTGTTTCCCTCTTTCTTTGCCCTTCCCCTGCTCATACTCTGTCTTGCTCTCTCTCTCAGGAATAAATAAACATTAAAAAAAATGGAGGGGGGGGGTACCTGGGTGGCTCAGTTGGTTAAGTGTCTGACTTCAGCTCAGGTCTGATTTCACTGTTCATGAGTTCGAGCCCCACATTGGGCTCTGTGCTGACAGCTCAGAGCCTGGGGCCTGCTTCAGATTCTGTACCTCCCTCTGTCTCTGACTCTCTGCCACTTGCACTCTGTCTCTCTCTCAAAAATAAAGAAACATTTTTAAAAAGTTTCAAAAAAATTTTTAATAAATAAAAAATATAAGCAGGAGCACAAAATTGAGAGATCTTATTGAAACAATATCTTTATTAATATGTTGGTTATAACTGAGGTAAGAGAGTGACCAATATAGTTCTAGGTCAACTATAATTAGGACAATGATAACAGCTGGGATGATGACTTCCACTCCTGAGAGCTTATCTATGTGAAATGCGCTGATTCTGCTAGGATTTTATTAGCTCCAATTTATAGATGAAGAAACTGAGGCTTAGAGACATTGATGGCAGCCAGTCTAACTTCGGAGATAATCCTCGTCTTCACTGCACTTACTGCCTCCCAAATACTGACACATCCCAAGCCAAAATACCCAAGTATAGGATTGCTACTCACACATGTTCTGATATTTATGTAAAAGTGTATCTTTCTGTGCCTCCTGGAGTCTGTCTCAACCAAATCTCAAAGGTCAGTGCTTTACAAAAATTCTAAAGAACCCTATTTCCGGTTTGAACTACCGATACGACCAAGAACAGGAATTTTTACTTACATGTTGTACCTGGAAAATAATCACTGATAGTATCATCTTCAACAACAAAGAACAGTAACAAGAAATCTAAGCCATTTTCTTTAAAATATTTAAATTTTTTTTCTACTATAGCTGTGTATATTTTTTACAATATGAAACTCTTTAAACTCCTGCTACGGCAGTTCTGCATTCCTTCTTAAGTGGCCAGCTTTCACAAACGGCAGATGGGGTTTCCAGCTCCACACAGTAATAACAGTGACAATAATACCTTGCATTTCTATAGCGCCTTTTCTCCAAGGAGCTCCAAGTTATTGGATTAGCTCCACCAGTTTCCCTTGCCAACACACTTTCAAGTATAATATTACCTTTTATTATTGTGCATTATAAGGAGAGAAAAATATTTCAAGTGCAAACAGCATGCTAAAGAATCAACAAATATAGATTATCCCTTAATGCAAACACATTTTGAGAAACACGTACCTATGTTAACACCTTCTTCAAGCCCATTATTAGAAGAATTCTTGATTTCTTTTCACCTTTCACTCGATTATATTTCCATAGCTAATGGCTACCTGTAAAGTTTTAACTATTTGAATGTTTGGTTAATGCATAAGGAGATGATGAAGTTGGCATTTTTGTACCTTATTGTGAAACAGAGGATAGAAAAATAGGTCTGAATGTGGACAAGCTTTCTCTTAATTAAATGGCGTCTTAAAAAATATTGTGTGAAAATGAAAAAAAACAAGGTATCTATAAATTCTCAGGCAGCTAACCGTTTTCCTGCAGAAAACCAAGAATGTAACCTGTGAACTTAATTATAAGTTTGCTTCTACCACAAGCATTCCTTGTCATACTGAAACACTCGAATGCTTTAATCTGCCTACACAGTGCTGATTGAAACACAATGGCTGAATAACTTTCACTCTCATAACCAAGAAAAGAATCAACCCAAACACATTTTTTTTTACTTCTTACAAAATATTGTAATTATGGGAACAATATGATGCTGACTGATCCACATGACTTCTTTCCTTCCAGAAATATCCATACAACTGAGGATCCAGACAGCCAGATGTGGAATATTTACTTTTGTGATCTCATTGTTTATGACAGTCAAGTCAAACAGAAACTTTTCTGTGAATCAACCCCTTTCCCAGTTGCTGTGTATGAATGCTCCCGTGGACATTTGTTGTAAATAGTTTGACCACATTTGTCACGTGTCTGGAACTTACTTCAGAGGCAAAATGGGGATATGCAGCATATGGCCTTAGAATTCACAAAAAGCTCTCTCGTGAGGGGAAAGATTAGAATTACATGATCACAGCAGAGGAAGTTGTTAACTCAGCAATTCCAGACGGAGTGTCCTGCCAAGCACCAGAGGGTGAACTGGGGGAGATGGAAGAGAGTAAGAAATTAAAACATGAGACCAGAAAGTCACAAGTTAAAAATGATAGTGACAAAGTGAAAGTTATAAAAATGACTAAATATACTATAACCACACAGTATTTTTTATAGTCCTATTGTCTGTATAAAGGGAAGTACCTGATAAGAATCTACAGTTAGAATTAATCACAGGATTTCATTTCTTCCCCATCAAAAGAAATTTCTAAGACAAACCAGACTGATTTTGTAGACATTTTTAATTACCAACATTTGCAAATATTTTTTCAGTGCCCTACCATATGCCTACTAGTGTACAGATTTCTAAATAAATACTAAGGAGAAATAATTTAAAGTGCCCTGCAGGAGACCTGGGTGGCTCAGTCAGTTAAGCGTCCAACTTCGGCTCAGGTCATGGTCTCGCAGTCCATGAATTAGAGCCCCATATGGGTCTCTGTGCGGGCAGAGTCTGGAGCCTGCTTCAGATTCTGTGTCTTCCTCTCTCTCTGCCCCTTTCCCACTCACACTCTGTTTCTCTCTCTCAAAAACAAACATTACAAAGAAAAATTTTCAAAACACCTGTATACTTGTTGCTTTTTTTATTTGCAAGACTACAGATTATTAACTCAAATTTTATTCTACTAATAAAAGTAGTAACAATCATTGGTCTACATTGACTTCTCCAAGCTTCCTTGTGACAACCAGTAGAATCTCAGCTTAATTAAATCTTGTTGCAAAGTAAAAATACTAGCTACGTGTATAAAATATGGAAAACTTAGCATAATTCCGCAATACGGCTTTTTTGAGAGAGACAAAGAGAGAGAGGCACAGAGTACAAGTGGGGAAAGGGCAGACAGAGAGGGAGACACAGAATTTCAAGCAGGCTCCAGTCTCTGAGCAGTCAGCACAGAGCCCAACGTGGGGCTCAATTCACAAATGGTGAGATCATGACCGAAGCTGAAGCTGGACACTTAACATACAGCCATCCAGGTGCCCCCACAATACAGTTTATTCTTCCTTTTGAAAACATTATCAATGCTGTCCAAGAGGAACAAGAGATCTCTTGGATGTAATGGCATAGCCAATAAGTAGAGTACTAGCCAGAGGTGAAGTTTTTCTTCAGTACCCAGCACACCGAAAAAAACCTATCCTTTTTCAAAAGGGTCATTTATCATCATCATCTTCAAAGCTCTCTATTTTTCTACTGGTGATAAAACTAGAACAGATTTGAGAGTGATTTTTGGAGGGAGGTTGTGTTTCCAAAGATGGCCACAACACACCTTTTGCCACGAGACCTTGCCACTTTCCCCTAAGGAGATAGAGTTTATTCCCTCTCCCGAAATCTGGACTGGCTCTGGAACCTACTTTGACCATGGGATCCATCCAGATGTGGTGGCAGTAACATTGTACATCATCATAGGTGGGGTCTTACAGCTCTGGTCTGACAGTCAATGTTTATTTATTTTTGAGAGAGACAGAGCATGAGCAGGGGAGGAGCAGAGAGAGAGGGAGACACAGAATCTGAAATAGGCTCCAGGCCCTGAGCTGTCTGCACAGAGCCGGAACTCATGAACCGTAAGATCATGACTTGAGCCAAAGTCTGACGCTTAACCGTCAGCGCCACCCAGGTGGCCCTGGCCTGACATTCAGACTCCATGTGGAACCAGCTGCCATGTTGTGATCAAGTGGGCACGGTCCAACCCATCCTTCAAATATGCTCTTCCTGCCTTATTTCTTGCCAGAGATGTATTAAGAAACCAGGACCACCCGAAATCCTGAAGCAATAAGCTTTAAAGTCTAAAGTAACTCTTCTCTAATAAGAAATATACCAACTTTCTTAAAATTCCCAAAAGAACATCCATGTAAAAAGAGCTCAAACCTCTTTCTATTGGGATTGGGGGAAGGTAAAGTCCTCAGAGCTGAATACAATCAGTTTGAATCCCAACTCTTCTACATGATTTGGGTCTCTATTTTCTCACCTCTCATTTTTCTATTTTGTTCTAAATTTTAATTAGAGCAATGATTATGAGAATTCAAGGAGATATGTGGGAAAGGGCTTGCAAATGGTCAGAACAATGCAAAAACATATGAGATAGTATTCAATAAGCTATTCTTTATATACTAAGATTTTTAAAAAATTTTATGATGTTTTATGTAGGCACCCCGACATAGTAAGATTTTAATCTCATATAGAAATGGCACTGGGTTGCTATATCCAACTTTCAGGAAGCATGAAGTTAGATTGTGACTGTCCCAGAATTAGAGCACCAAGTCGAAGTAGAGCAGACTCAACAGGCATTTGCCTTTGTGTATTCATTCAATAGTTAGACATTGATGATATAGTCGGGCACTGCCCTTCACACAGAAATGCAGTGTGAACAAAATGAAATCTAGGCTCTTTTAGAACTTTCATTTGTGTGACTAGAGACACATTTTCATGCTAGTAAGTGCTAATAAAAAAAATAAATAAATCTAGGTAAAAAGACAGACAGTAACCAGGAGAAAAAGCAACTATTTTAGGGACGGCCTCTCTGATATGATCAATTTGTGTAGAGACCTGAAGGAAGAGAGTACATCAAGCACAAATGTGCAGAGAGATACTCCAAATGGTGGCAACAGCCGGTGCAAAAGCCCTGAGGTAGGATCATGCTCAGTATGTGTGTGACCAGCAGGGAGGCCAGGGCAGCTATGGTAGAGACAGTGAGAAGACTAAGGGTTGACAGCAGAGTCAGAGAAGTCCAGATAAGGTGAGGGCCAGAGGCTGTGGCAACAACTTTACATTCATTCCTAGTGAGAAGAGATAGCAAAAGAGGTTTTGAAGAGAAGAAAAGCATAGCCATATCTTACCTTCTGAAGCAATCATTCTTCCTGACAAGAGAATACGTTATGGAAAGTGAGTAGGAGCCTACAGAGAAAGCTTTTGCACAGTCCTCGCAAGAGAAGATGCAGCTTTAAGATAGGCTGCACTTGTCGTAGGGTGACAAGTGGCTGGATGCCATGTCCGTTTCAAAATCCGAGCCAGGGGATTTGCAAATAGACCAGAGAACGTGGGAGGGGAAATAACTAGGAGTCAAGAAAGACATGGATTGTATGGTTTCCAAAACAGAACAACACAAAAGCAAACAAACCAAAAAAAGGTAGGGAGGACTAATTTTGAGATTGCTTGGCTGAAAGATAACCAAAAACTTGGTCATTTTTAACACCAGGTTTTCCAGGAACTGCCCCCGTCCCCCCAAAAAAGTAAATGTCAGTCATTTCTTTACAAATGATTTAATTGTCATATAAATGTACTAATTTGGGGAAACATAGGAGACACATAAAAGTACCTCAAGTTCTATTTTCTTCTTTAGTTAAAACTTTATAACTAAGCACAGCTGCAGACTGCCTAGGCATAATTATAGCTCCACCTGGCAGGCAGGCCCCTTGGTTTAAAACAGCGTTTCATTAATAAAATCAAAGAATGTGTGAAATTGTATTTTTAAATAGTTGAAATGGAAGGAGACGCATAGGTGGCAGGCTGTCTTGGCTAGACCCCAACCTAGTATGTTGAAACGTCACACAGGAATATCACCTGTCACACTTCCCATCTTAGCAAAAGTGAGGCTGCCTTATCATGGAATGTTCAGGTAATACACTAGGTCTTCTTAATACCGATACTCTTAAGTTCACAGCATTCCAGAAAAGGAAAAGGCATAACCGACTTGCATCCTTATTGTACCCACATTCCACAAACATCTTTGTTTTCTTGAGAAACCACATTACCAAGAAGCAGTAATAAAAGAGAATGTGTACAGTACACTTCAGACCTGGGCCCTGGGATGTGAGCAGAGTCCCTCCAAGTGCCAGAGATCTACCCAGCCAGACCATGGCTGGTGCAGCCCAGATACCCTGCCCCCTCGTTTAGCCAATGATGCTGCATCTTGACATATCTACACAGTAGGTCAACCCGCTGCAATTGGCTCTAGTCAGAGAAAACCATGCCTCTTTAAAGAGAAAAGAAGCTGGGGTGCCTGGGTGGCTCAGTCAGTTGAACATCTGACTTTGGCTCAGCTCATGATCTCCTGGTTCATGAGTTTGAGCCCCACATCAGGCTCTGTGCTGACAGCTCAGAGTCTGGAGCCTGCTTTGAACTCTGTGTCCTTGCCCCAGTCTCACTCGGTCTCTCTCAAAAATAATAAACATCTAAAAAAAGAGAGAGAGAGAGAAAAGAAGCAAAAATGATTAAAAACAAATTAAGAAAAAAACCCATTCCAGACCACAGCAGAGATCTTATAGCTTAGGTAGAATCGTCTGACCTTCTAGCATAGGCTCTTTGGCAAACTGTGTTTTCAGTGCAATGGGAGAAACACCCTGGGGGCTGTATGACAGCATGTAGGCTGTTGAGGAGGCTGTACCATGCTTTCCCAAACCATATATTGTGGGGGTTACAGAACATCAGGAAGTTTGGTGGCCAGACCAATTAGTATTGGGCCAGACCTCTGCCCAGGGCAGTGATCTGTATGCAGAATGTGCTAGATCTATATCACTCCCCTCCCACCTCCAGTTGCCTCTCACACAGATGGTGGCTGTCTTGAACTAGAGCTGCTCTAATATCTCAGGAATCTGCATATTAGTTTTACTGTGTAAATAAAGCTCTTTGGTTCACTATCCCTTCCCCACAAAAAGAAAAGAAAATGTATGTAAGTGATAAGAATTATACTGACCACTGTTCAACTTCTATTTGCTCAACTATTTATATTTTACCGTATTATTAAATTATGGCATACACTAACTAGCACCACAATTTCCACGACATGACATTTTCAACTCCTCCTGGAGCTACCAACAAAATCAAAATACTTTATGAAAGCAAAAATCTGTTTGCTGTCTATGCAGTCCAATCTTTGACAAAAAGAAAATTTAATCTTACGTTGTTTCAATTTACCCATCCTACAGTGAAGAATACTTAGATTTTCTAACTAGACTCTAATGTTACACATACTAAAGAACAATGCTTCAAAATAACTAAAGTCTGTTTTCAGAAATGAAACAACAACTATGATAGCACTTGTTTTTCAATACAACCCTCTTAAAAACCTACGGGTAAGTAAATGAAAGTATTGTTTATGAGTAACAATTTAAGAAGTTATTTATTATCTCCATGGTATTTTTTTCAAATGCTCATATAATATTTTTAATTAATCCAAAGGTAAAATTAAAAAAGAAAAACCACAGAGCTACATTCTGTGGTTACAAGGAAAGGAAAAAATTAACAAAAACAAAGCCAAAAACTCATCACTTAATTTTAAAACACACTTCTGAATAATCCAACATCTAAGAATAAAATTGTAGACCATGAAGAAATTAACAATGATTACCACTAGAAAGAACTTGAACTTTCTTGAAGAATGACAAATTCCAGATCTAGGGCAGGTGTTGGTACAATGGAAGCCTGGGACATCTTGTCCCTTAAAAAAAAGATACCAAAAACTATAACTATCATATGAACAGGACCCTAGGAATCACTGCAAAATCCCAGTGGCCAAAGGTAAGCAAGACAATATGAACATTGAAAAAGTATTGACTACAATGAATTGAAACATAGCAAATATAGTAAGATCTACCCACTTGCAGTAACACTTTTAAAGTTGTCACTGTTAGAGGTTTATAGAGCACTGACCCATTCTGAAAACTGGTAAATAAAAGATTTAAGAATTTATCCTATTATACTCTACAAAATCTCTTTCAAAAACATTTAGTTGATATAAAGAAATAATAGAGTTGAAACCACTTTGTAACTCCTAATGAAATAATTTATCTGGAGACTGATCATGGATGGTACAACAAATAAGGAATCTTTAGTTGTGACCACCAGTTTACAGGAAGTAGAGATAGATGAACATGTGAAACCACACTTTGGCTCAGGTCATGATCTCATGGTTCGTGGGTTCAAGCCCCATATCGTACTCACTTGCTGTCAGCTCAGAGTGCGCTTCAGATTCTCTCTCCCCCTCTCTGTCTGCCTCTCCCCCACTCATGCTCTCTCAAAAATAAAGCATTTTTTAAAATGCCCATTTCTTTACCGAAAAATAAAAACCAAACAGGAGGAGGAGGAGGAGAAAGGACTGGTATGGACCAAAAGACACGTATCAGCCAAATGCCATGCATGGGTCTTATTTGTTTGCTGATGCAAACAAACCAACTATAAAAAGATATTCACAGATTAAGTGCAGAACATTTAAACACTGACTGGCTATGAAAGGATATAAATAATTTGCTACCTTTCCATTTGGAGATAATGATGTTTATTTAAGAGTTCAAATCTGTTACAAATGCAAATAGAAGGATTTATAATATTATGTCTGGCTTTGCTTTAAAACAACCCAGAAGTGTGGGGGTGTATGGTATGGATAAATAAGATTGGCCATATTTATTTAAATTTGTGGTATAAAACTAATGGTTTCATTATTCTAGTCTTTCTACTTCTGTGCATGATTAAAGTTTTTCATAATAAAAAGTTTGTTAAAGGAAATGAATGATAATAAGAATATCACACATCATGGTACCTGGGTGACTCCGTTGGTTAGGCATCCAACTTTGACCCAGCTCATGATCTCACGGTTTGTGTTTAAGCCCCACACAGGGCTCTCTGCACTCAGCACCGAGCCCACTTCAGATCTTCTGCCCCCTCTCTCTCCGCCCCTCCCCCACTCATGTTATCTCTCTCTCTCTCTCTCCCTCAGAAATAAACAAACATTAAAGAAGAATACTACGCATCAAAATGTGAGATGAGGAGTGATGTCATCACCATGGCCTAATACTTCCCTCATTTTATACCCCCTCCCCAACAACATAATTCAGCATCCATCCATAGAAAAAAGTGCCTTGTGGGAGGCGCAGGATCCAGTACCATACAGCAAGGGACCCAAGAGCAGTCTCACCCACTGGTGCACCACCTAATAGGCATATAGACCTCAGTCCTGGTTATGGCCCGCAGTGGTCAGTGAACCAGCTACAGCCCCTTTTGGACATAATCTGGGAACCCCAGGAACACACTGCCCTCGACAATCACCCATAGACAAGAAAAGCTATTTACACATTCTGGTTTCTAGAGAAGAAGTTCCAGGACACCACTGGAAAAAAATATTAGTTGGGATGCATTAGAGAAAGTAATAACAGTTTGACTTTACCTGCACCCCCCCTCTCACAAGGCAGCACAGCAAAGAGATCTTCTCAGCCTCTGATTTCTCTTTCAGTAGAAAGTGAAAGTCAGTAAGCACCCAGCTTCCTGAGGTGTGTGGGACAGTGCCCAAGAGGCTTATTTCTTTCTTTCCCCATCGCAAATACTCAATAATGAGCTGTATGACTGGGAGGCAAAATGAGGCTACAAGAGCATGACGGGACAGTAATAAAGCAATAAAGGGACATAAATCCTATCAAGTGCATTGTACAGTTCCTCATGAAGCCTACCCATGATCTTCTGGGAAAGCACTACCTGTGGATTCCCTCCAAGTGGCCCACAGGCACTGTCAGCACTCAGTGTACCTCACCCACACACACCCCAACTCTGTGGCGAGCTCCCTGCGCACTCTTTCAGCTGCGCTAGTGAGAGCAAGGTTTGGAGGATGGCTAGTGACCATACAGAAACCCAGCTTAAATCTTTCACCCATGGAGAGACCACAAACTTAAGCTTTAGCATTACACTTAGAAAACAAAAGGAAGGCTTGTCAGCACATAGCCTAGTGCCTTGAATGATCAAGAGAAGTTTAAGTATTCTGCCAAGAAGAAGCCATAACTGTGGAACAGGTATATCCACTGAGGGTTTGAGAAACCCTCAAATTACTAGCAGAACTGACCAAAGGTATTTCTCTCCTGAAGCCAATTAGTAAAACTCGAAGAGGTGATTGCTACCTCAAATAAGTAAGCAATACACACTTCAAGAAACACGAAAAATCAGGGAAATAAAACATCACCAAAGGATCACAATCATCTTCTAGTAACTGATCCCAAAGTTATGAAGATTTGTAATTTATGCAATAAAGATTACAAAATAGGAAAGTCAATGAACTATACGAAAACAAGGAAAGATAATCAATAAAATCAGTAAAATGATACATGAATAAATTGAGAAGTTTAACAAAGCAATCAAAACATAGCCAGATAGTAATTCCAAAGCTGATAAATATAATGAATCAAGTGAAAAAGGCAATAGAGTGCATCAACAGTAGGATGTATCCAGCCCAAGAAAGAGTCTGTGAGATAGAACACGGGCACTGTGAAATTAGACAGTCAGGAAAGAACGAAGAGAAAATGACAAGGAGTGATAAAAGTCTACATGACCTATGGAATAAATCACTGTGTGAATTACTCAATTTCAAGAACAGAGAGAGAAGGGGGAAGAAAGCTTATTTAAAGAAATAATGGCTGACAATTTTCGAAACCTGCAAAGAAATTGTAAGCTTCAATTTCATAAAGCTCATTGGTCTCCAAATAATTTAAAGAGATCCTCTCCAAGACTTATTAAGTGAAGCTTTCGAAAATCAAAGACAAAAAGAGAATCCTAAAAGCAGCAAGACAAAAGAAGGTTGTAACTTAGAAGGGAACCCCCAATGAGGCAGAAACCTCACAGGCCAGCAGAGTACAAGGGTTCTTCCAAAGGGCTAAAAGAAAATAACTGCCAACCAAGAATACTTTATCGGCAGAGTTATCTTTTAGAAATGAAGGAATGAGGGGTGCCCTGGGTGGCTCAGTCGGTTAAGCGGCCAACTTCAGCTCAGGTCATGATCTCACAGTCTGTGAGTTCAAGCCCACGTCAGGCTCTGTGCTGATGGCTCAGAGCCTGGAGCCTGCTTCAGATTCTGCGTCTGCCTCTCTCTCTCTCTGCCCTTCCTCTGCTCACGCTCTGTCTCTCAAAAATAAATAAATGTTTAAAAAAAAAAAAAAAAGAAATGAAGGGATGAGAAAGACTTTCTCCAACAAACAAATGCTGAGGATATTTTTTACCACTGACTTACAAGAAAGCAACAAGTTCCTCAAGCTGAAATGCAAGGATACTAATTAGTGAGATGAAAATAATACACTGGTAGAAGTATACAGTCAAATTGAGAATACTCTAATATTAGAATATGTTGGAGTGTTAACTACTCAACTCTAGTATAAAGTTTAAAGGACCAGAGTATTTAAAGTAACTACAGCTACAATAATTTGTTAATAAAAAACACGATATAAAAAGATATAAATTGTGACATCAAAATAATGGGGGAAAGTAAAAAGGTAGAGTTTTTTTATGTGATCAAAGTTTAACTGTTATCAGTATAAAATAAATAAAACATCACAGAGCTGTAAAAATTTAAGTCCCATGGTAACCACAAATCAAAAACCTACATAAAGCAGATTCACAAAAGGGGAACGGAAGAGAATGAAAGCACACTACTTTAGGAAGTCAGTTCACAAAGCCCAGGAGCAAGAGAAGAAGAAAGGAAAAAGAGAACTATAAAATAGTCAAACATTAGAATGCTATCAGTAAGTCCTTACTATCAATAATTATTCTAAATGTAACTGAGCTAAATTCTCCTATCAAAAAACAGAGTGGCTATATTTAAACAAAACAAAACACGATTAACAACAACAAAAAGACCCAAACCAACCATCGACTGCCTTCAAGAGACTCACTTTGGCTTTTAAGGACATCCATAGGCTCAAAGTTAAGTGATGGGAAAAGATATTCAATGAAAGGAAAAACCGAAAGTGGGAAAGAGTAGCTTTGTTTATTTAAGACAGAATGGGTTTTAGTTTATTTATGTATTTATTTGAAAGACAGAGAGAGTGCAAGCAGGAGCAGGGCAGAGAGAAAGAATTCCAAGCAGGACCCTAGCTGCCAGCACAGAGTTGGATGCAGGGTTCCAACTCACCAACTATGAGATCATGACTAGAGCTTAAATCAAGAGTTGGACACTTAATCAACTTAGCCACCCACGCACCCCTAAGACATAACAGACTTTAAGCCAAAAATGATGAAAATAGACAAAGTCATTAAATAATGATACAGGTATCAATTCACCAACAATATATAATAATTGTAAATATATACAAAACCAAAGTCAGACTACCTGAAAATATTTAGCAAATACTAATAGATTTAAAAAGAGAAATAGACATTATAGTAACAATAGGGAACTTCAATATCCTACTTTCAATAATGGATAGATCATCCAAAAAAGAAATCAACAAAGGAACGTTGGACAACACTTTAGACAAAATGGAGTAACAATATATAGAACAAGACATCCAACAGCAGCAGAAAACACATTCTTCTCACCTGCACATAAAAGAACTTTCTCCAGGATAAATCCTATGTTAAATTTGGTAATGCTTGTTTGTAACTTAAGATTGTTATCACACCTGCATAGTTCAGTTGTTTAAGCATGCATATTCGGCTCATGTCATGGTCTCAGGGTTTGTTTTAGCCTCCTGTCAGGCTCTGTGCTGACAGCCGAGCCTGGAGCCTGCTTCGGATTTTGTGTCTCCCACTCTCTCTCTCTCTCTGCCCCTTCCCCACTCAGGCTCGGTCTCTCTTTCTCTCAAAAATGAACAAACATGAAAAAAAATGTTTTTAAAGGTTGTTATCATACCAACTGTCTTTTCCGACCCCAATGGTATAACACTAGAAATGAGTAACAAAAGCTGGAAAATTAACACATATGGGGAGATTAAGCAACATACTCCTGAATTATCAATAGGTAAAAGAAGAAATTGAAAGGGAAATTCTTTTAAAAAATGGAAATACAATATACCAAAACCTATGGAATGCAGCACGCCAGTTGTTGAAGTTTATAGCAATAAATGTCAACTTTAAGGAAAAGAGAAAAATTAGTAACGACCTAACTTTACACACCAAGAAGCTAGAAAAAGAACAAACTAAGCCTAGAGTTAGCAGAAGGAAGGAAAAAAGAAATATCTGACCAGAAATAAGTGAAATAGAGACCAGAACAACGGAAAAGATCCATGAAACTAAGAGCCAGAGTTTTAAGAAGAGAAACTAAAATGACTGGCTATGGTTTCAAAATGTCAGTACAGGAACTTCCTGAACTTACTTTCTCCCACAGACACACCTAATCGACAGCTACACATGGAGTAATTCTCTCTGAGAAACCAACTGAATGGCTCCCAAACATCAGGTCAATGAGAAAATACACGTTGAAACAGGTTAAGAGAGGCTGAGATGTAATCCTGCCATAAACCTCACCTTCACGATGGGGACACACAACTGGGAAGGAATGCACGAGTCCCAGCTTCTCCTGGAGGAGCCAAGTTTTTGGAGTCTACATCTTGTGCCTCAATCTTTAAGATTTCCATCTGATAGGCCCCCACAGTATCTAGGTCTATCAAGTCAACAGGGCTTGCATTCACAAGACCCCCAGTTCTAGAGTAAATTAAGAGACAGTTCTTAAATAGCTCATGCAGGGGCACCTGGGTGGCTCAGTCAGTTAGGGCACCTGGGTGGCTCAGTCAGTTAAGTGCTTGATTTCAGCCCAGGTCATGAACTCATGATTTGTGGGTTGGAGCCCCACATGCAGCTCTGTGCTCTGGAGCCTGCTTCGGAGAGAGAGAGAGGGGGGGGGGGGAGACAGAGAGAGAGAGAGAGAGAGAGAGAGAGAGAGAGAGAGGGAGGGAGGGAGAGGGAGAGAGGGAGAGAGAGAGGGAGGGAGAGGGAGAGAGGGAGGGAGAGAGGGAGAGAGAGAGGGAGAGGGAGAGTGTGTGTGTGTGTGTGTGTGTGTCTGCCCCTCCCCTGCTTGTGTTCTCTCTCTCAAAAATAAATAAAGATTTAAAAATTTTAAAAATTTTAAAAAATAAATGGCTCATGCAGACTCACATGGCTAACCCACCCTGGGCCCAATGGGGAGTCAGCAGACAGAAATACCCAATTTTCCATGGAGACACAGTTATCTCAAAATCTTCCACCTGAAGGACAGGCTTCTATTTTAAAAGTTATCTAGGGGCTTAATTGCAATAGTCTCCAAGACCACATAAACAATCTCTGTCAAGTGTATCTAAGGAATTAAGAAAACCGAAATAAACACTTCTATGAGAACAAGCTATACTCACAATATGTAATAAATTTTAAACAAAGTTCAAATAAACAAAAAATTAACTGTATGATTTCTAATAAAAAGGACCTGAATTAATGCAAGAAAATCGTTAAAACATCGACACATGAATAACCACAAAAAAAAAAAGAAAATGGTAGTTTAGGATCTAATCCCAAAAAAGCAACTTTTCATTTATTTATTCATTTATTATTCTTTCTTTTATTTCCAAAATATCAGTTGAAAACCTAATATAGAAGGCACTATTCTAATGATAGGCATTCAACAATAAACCAAGCCAAAAAAATCCACACCTTCATGGAGTTTACATTCTAGAGGTGATGGGGGCAGGGAGTGAGAACACAGACAATAGAGTAATTAAGTAAAATATATCACATATTAGATGGTATATAAGTTGAATGATAAATGCTTTCACCCCTACCCCAAAATGCCCCAGCATCATCTCCTGGAACATGTGAACATGTTACTTTCTATGAAAAAGGGACTTCGCAGAAGTAATCAAAAATCTTACCCTGGCGAGATTATCCTGGATCATCTAGGTGGACCCCATGTGGTTACAGAAGTCCTTCTAAGAGGGAGGCAGGCAGAAGTGTTAGTAAATTTGGAGAAAGAGACAGACTTGAATATGCTCCACTGCTCAGTTAGAAGATGAGGGGACCAAGAACCAAGGAATTCAGGCAGCCCCTTGAAGTGGAAAAGGATAGGAAACAGATTCCTTCTGAGAGTCCTTCCCAGCCCTGCTAACACCTGGATTTTAGGACTAATCTCTAGAATTAAAAGGAAAAAAAAATGATCAGTTAAGCCACTCAATTTTTGCCAATTTGTATAGCAGCATTAAGATACTAATACAGATGCGAAAAAATAAAGCTGAGTAAGGACATGGACCTGTCAGAGGATGCAAATGACAAATTCTAATAAGCCTTGTTACGTAAACTGTTTCAAGGCAAAGGGGGGAAAAGTCGGTACCATAAATTACTTCATTAATAAAATTCAAAGGCAAATAACAGGAAATCAGGTAAAATGATACAAATGCCAAATAAGCAAATGAAAAGTGAAAGAAATGGAAATTAAAACAATGAAATGATATTTTTAACAGACTGGCAAAATTTTTATTAACATCCATTACAGGTGAGTGTGTGGACAAAAAGCAACTTGTTACATGCTTCAAAGAATTTTAAACTTGTGCAATCTTTTTAGAGGGAAATTTCAGATTTTTCTCTTCAAATTTTTATTTAAATTCTAGTTAACATACAGTCCAATTTTGGTTTCAGGAGAATTCAATGATTCATCACTTACATATGATACCCAGAGCTCATCATCCTAAGTGTCCCCCTTAATAGCCATCATCCATCTAGCCCAGGCCCCACCCACCAGCCTCCATCACCGTCAGTTTGTTCTCTATTGTTAAGAGTCTCTAGGGTCACGTAGGGTCACCTCTAGGGTGGCTCAGTTGGTTAGGCGTCCAACTTTGGCTCAGGTCATGATCTTGTGGTCTGTGGGTTCGAGCCCTGCGTTGGGCTCTGTGCTAACAGCTCAGAGCCTGGAGCCTGCTTGGGATTCTGTCTCTCTCTCTCTCTCTCTCTCTCTCTGCCGCTGCTCTGCTCACATTCTGTCTCTCTCTCAAAAATAAACAAAAATTTAAAAAAATTTTTTTAAGTCTCTTGTGGTTTTCATCACTCTCTTCCCCCCTCCCTTCATATATGTTCATCTATTTTGCTTCAGTTTCATGTATGAGTGAAATCATATGCTATTTGTCCTTCTCTGACTTATTTTGCTTCACATAATACATTCTAGCTCCATCCACAACCTTGCAACTGGCAAGATTTCATTCTATGGCTGAGTAATATTTGATTTTATCCATATAAAAATGGATAGTTTTTATCCCAGTTCTTTATCCATTTATTAGTTGACAGATATTTGGGCTCTCTCTATAGTTTGGCTATTGTTGACAATGCTGCTGTAAACATCAGGGTGCATGTGCACTTTCAAATCTGTATTTTTTTATCTTTTGGGTAAATACTTAGTAGTGTAACTGACGGATCATAAGGTAGTTGAAATTTGGTGATTTCTATCAAATTTTCAAATATGTATACCTTTTGTCCAGTAATACATTTCTAAGAATCATCTCACAAAAATGTTTGCATTCAAAATCAAAGATCTAAATAAATGGAAAGATATTCCATGTTCATGGATAAGAAGACTCAATATTGTCAATATGTCAGTTCTTCCCAACTTGCTCTATACAGTCAACGCATTTCCAATGCATATTACTAAGTCAAAAAAGCAAGTTATTTTACAGATATAAATAAACTGATTCTCAAGTGTATATGGAGAGGCAAAAAAAATACTGCAAGGCAAGAACAATTTTGAAGAACTAATGTTACCAGACTTCAAGACTTACCATAAAGCTATAATAATCAAATCATTCTGGTAAAGGCAAAAAAAAGAAAAAGAGATCATGCAACAAAATAAAGAATTCCAAAATAAACCTACATAATTATAGTCAATTGGCCTTTGACAAAATGGCAAAGGCAATAGTACAAAGATAGTCTCTCTAACAAGTGGTGCTAAAACACCTGAGCATCCACATTCAAAAAAAAAAAAAAGAATATAGACATAGACCTTAAACCCCCCACAAAAATTAACTCAAGATGGATCATAAACTTTGGGTAAAATGTAAAACTATAAAACTCCTAGAAAATAACATAAAAGAAAACAAACTTAGAGGACCTTTGGTATGGTGATGCCTTTTTACCTAAAGTACACCTAAAATACAATTCCTGAAAGAAATGATGAATATGCTGAGCTATATTTAAAAAAAAACAAAACTCCTCTGTGAAAGAGGCTGTTAAAAAACTTAGAAGACAAACCACAGACTGGGAGAAAATAATTGCAGAAGACACATCTGATGAAGGACTGTTATCTAAACATTTCCTGGGTACTCTTGAAAACTTAACTATAAGAAAATGAGCAACCTGATTTAAAAATGAACCTAAAACCTTGACACCTCACCAAATGAGATGTCAAACAGCAAATACACAGGTGAAAAGATGTTATATATCATAAGTCATCAGGGATTTGAAAAAAATGAAAAAGGAGATGACCAGAACATGCCTCTTAGAGGAGCCAAAATCCTGAACACAGATACCACCAAATGCTGGTGAGGATATAAAACAGGAACTTTTATACATACTGTGAAATGGCTCCGCCATTTTGGAAAACAACTTGACAATTTCTTACAAAGCTAACCAGACTCTTACTCTCCAATCTAGAATTTGCACTCCTTGGTATTTACCCAAAACTGTAAATGGTCAGGACAGCATTTTCTGTCATCTGAACAACTTCATTCCTCCTATCTCAGGAAATAAAATCACCATGAGCCAAGGTCATATATTATTCCTTTCTTTTCTTCACCAACCACACACACTCATGAGCGAATCCAACCAACGGTATTTATCTTCAGTCTGACCATTTTTCTCTACTTTCATTCCTGCAGCCTCAACCCCAACCTCTATCACTGCTCTCCTAGGGCACTATAATCATTCTCTTACTGGTTGCCCTGCTCCCACATTTGCTTGCCTGTATATAAATCATTCCTCACACAGGCCAATATGGGTTTTTTTCCCTTTTATTTTGCAATCATTCCCGTCTTACAAAAAAGTTGCAAGACTAGAACAGGAATAGAACAAAGCATCACTGTGTACCTTTCCCCCAAATTCATAAGAAGTAACATTTTTCACTTTTATTTATCATCCTCCTTTTCTCTCTCCACACACATCTTTTTCTGCAACATTTGAGACATCTAACCCTTTTACCCCTAAATATTTCCAGGCATATATCCTAAATACAAGAACTTTCTCTTACATTAACAGAGCACAAATGTTAGTGTCAGAAAATTAGCAGTGATACAGTTTTATTATCTAATTTTCATAGTTTATTCAAATTTTAGTTGTTCCAATAACAAAGGGATCTTTTAAAGAATAAATCAAACCATGGCATTCTCCTGCTTTAAACGTTCCAGTGGTTGTCTATTGCAAGATAATATCCAAATTCCTAACTTTGGCGTATGAAGCCCTTCATGTTCAGACTCCTGCCTACTTCTTAGCCCTCATTTCCTTCCCTTCTCCCCTTTCCTCACTTTAATCAAGCCTCACAGATGTTCTTTTTGTTCCTCCAGCACACAGTCTCATTTCTACCCCAGAACCTTTGCAACTACCATTGTTTCTGTGTGGAATGGTCCTCCACACAGATCTTGGATGGTTGACACCACATCCCTCAGTTCCAGTGTCCCCTTCTCCTTCCCTATGTTATGTTGCTATCTCCTTGTATGATTTTTAGGAAGGGAGGTGGGGATATTTACTTCTAAGCTGTTACCATGTTCTTACAAGAACCCCGAAAGATTGAGTTCTCTATATATTTTTGTGTACTTTATTGTATTCAAATTATCTATGAATTGTCAGTCAGTATACAGTACATATGGGATATTCAGATTACACAATAACCCTCTTCTTCAATCTCTCTAGTTTAACAGCAATTTTTCCCACCATAGCATTCTTGAGTATTTACCTTTAAGTTAGTGTCTCTGAGGTAGGAATGATTTCTATCTTCAACACATTAACAGTGTAAAATAGTACACGTTATAACCCAAATGCAAGCTTGCTTACGAGTAATCCAACAAAGAAGTTTTTCTGATTACAAGGCATAATTCTAAGGACCTAAATCAAATACTTTATTTCAATAACTATGTATAATCAATGTTAATGCGTACTTAAGGTATTTATGTAATAAGATGTACCCCAAATGGTGCTCAGAACCACTGCAACCACTTGAAATCATGAAGAGAGTACCATAGGACATCATGTAAATTCTAAAAATGACATGACAAGAAGTAAAAAATGATTATTGCTGTTACTTCTGGCTTTGTGTCATTTCTCTGTAGTGCTACCCTGTGTTGTTCCTACTCCAGATAGCAATCTCTCCCCCTCTCACACTGAATGACAAGGATTACATGTTTGAATAAAATGTCAACGCCCCATATTATGCAGGGTAATGGGAATCCATCATCTAAATATCATTACAACTAAGGACTGTCATGTTCCAATTTTCCTTTTACTATTCATAGCTGAGAGAAACAGCATCTTTAACACCTTGCCTGAGTTTTCAGCTAAAATCCACTTGATATCAAGGTGACAGAGTGTATTCTTAAGAGCTATTACCACCTTGGATAATTATAAAGCTAGAGAAAGGCTGCTAGAGGGAACAAAAGAAGATTAACACCTCTGTGTGTTGATGCAGCGTAACTGAGGGAGAATTGCCAGTGACCCAGAACTAAGAAAGCTGCAGCAACCACTGGCCAATGGGGAAAAAAATTGAAATAAGGTGGAAATCAGGAAACCTTCATCAACAATTAAAAACAAAGAGCTTACTTCATCTTCTTGAAAGCCACAGACATTTGTGGCCAAGAACAGAGGATCGATGCTGTCAAGGTCACAATTGCTAAAGAGAGTTGTTTGGCAATATTAAAAAGCACACAAAGAACAAAGAGATAAAAGTAAACAAAAATATTGTGGAAATGCAATACACAGGGCACTGGGAACAGGGTTTCATATTTGGCCTTGGCACACACACAGCAAGAGACACTGGCTACCAAAGCTCTCAGGGTTTGCTACCATTGTTTGTCACGGTGGCCTGAAGATTGTAACAAGTTGAATTCAGTACTACTTTTTTTCACATTTGTTCAACTCAACAAATACTTTCTATACCAGTGAGCTCTGAATCCTAAACTAATGGGATTAGGAAAAAGATGTTCAGACTTTTTAGATTTATTATCTTACTCTTTTAGAAATTTTAACTTGTATATGCTATAAAATGTGTATACTATATTAGAACAATGGTACCTATAAATTCTTAACTACATGAACAAGCCTATAGTGAAGATAAATGGTAATTGTTTGCCAATATGTGGCCCGTGATGATAAAAAAAAAAAAAAAAAGCTATAAGGATTCTGACTCAATAGGTCTAGCAAGGAGTCCAAGTGACATTGGCGCAGTGTTTACATGTATTAGTTCATGCTAATTCATACAACAATTGTACCATTAGGTCATACAATATACCAATGTGGGTATTATTGTTATCCCCTGTACAGAGAAGATCAACAGGCATAGATAGAAAGGTTAAGTCATTCCCCAAGTTGACAAAGCTAGTGAATGGGGGAAACCAATTCAAATCTGAGTAGTCACACCAAAGCCAGGGTTCTTAAGCACTACAAAAACAGTCTCAGAAAGTTAGCAAACTAGGACAGTCCCAAAGTACAGTTAGGCAGGGTAAATTGAAGAATTGAAAATCTCAGGTAGAAAAGATGGGCAGATGTCCAGTGGGGAGTTTCACCAGTCTGGATAACTCCCAATATGGGGTTTCTCGCTCACAAACAGCAACATGTTCTCTCACAACAAAATCCCTCACACGTGTTAGTCACATTTCATCGGTTTCATGAGACGAGGCTTTTCTAAAAAGACCAAGATAGGAAATAAGACACAAAAATTGCTTCAATAAAATATCACCCAACCAGAGCAGCTCACTGTCTGTTTTTTTGGTTTTTTTTAAATAGAGCCTTTCACCGTATGGAACTAATTATCACCATATGCCATGCCATACTTCTATTTCCTCTCTAACAGCTCATTCTTCAAAAACTCAGTAGCTTCCTCCCTTTACATTTGTAAATGCTGTTGACTATGGATAAAATCCATGTTTACTTTCTATTCAAAACCTCATAGGAAAGCTTGTTTTAATCATCCACAGATGTTGCATTCAGTTCTGCTTAGCTTGGCACAGAACTTCTGAAGGAAATAAAAGAAAAATCTTTATTTTATATTTCAATTGTAGATTGTTACAGACTAAATAAAATGCCAAATTGTTATTGGAAACAACACAGCCACTGTAATAACGATAGCCGACATCTCATTTTTACAATTATAATTTCTTCTGGCATTTGGTTAACTCAAGATGGTTTCCATATTTTACAAAGCGCTTTCTTTTCCTTCTGTGAATGAATCCACATTGAAGCCATATAACTTTGTAATTTATTTTTAATATAGTCTTAAACATTT
Organism: Paguma larvata; assembly: GCA_030068075.1. Classification (NCBI taxonomy): domain Eukaryota; kingdom Metazoa; phylum Chordata; class Mammalia; order Carnivora; family Viverridae; genus Paguma; species Paguma larvata. The sequence goes on from CM057841.1 coordinate 44,765,473, forward strand.
AAGAAATATTGAAGTTGTTGCATAATATATAGCGATTAGGTTTTTAAATACTTTCCACCCTTCTGGTATCATGTTTTGATAAATACTATCCTTTGGAATTTCTTTAAAAACACATCTTACTCCCCAAGGCCACTTCATACACATCTAACGTCTCTATGGCTCAGTTCTTCCTGGTTTCCATTTCTTATTTCTTTAATAAAAAACAATTGAAGTGGCACCTGGGTGGCTCAGTTGGACTCTTGAGTTTGGCTCAGGTCATGCTCTCACATTTCGTGGGATCAAACCCCACATAGGGCTCTGCACTGACAGTACAGAGCCTGCTTGGGATTCTCTCTCTTCACCCCTACCCTGGTCTCACATGCTCTCTCTCTCTCTTGCTCTCAAAATAAACTTTAAAAAAATAAAACATTGCTAAAGAAATTGTGAATATATAAGCATTCGGTATGAATTACATTTATAATTCACAGTTAAACGTCAGAGGGAAAGGCAGTTTTTCTGGGGCAAAGTTTATTTCTACAAATTTGTAGTGGATTTTCTACTTATCTCTAAAATCTGACACAGGAGCTTAACATACCATTTCCCTACAATCCCAACCTTCCAACCAACCCAAAGCTCACCTGAATCACTGATATCCTTCAGTTTTCTAATGAGGTACTTTCTCATCTCTTTTCACTCCACTAATGAATCAAACTACATCCCCCACAACCCAAGTCCAAATTTTACCAAACATGTATCTCTTCTTAAGTCCAGCCAGTCACATTGCTCATTCAACATTTTGTTTATATTTGGATGGCAGAGCGCATCTTGAACTTCCTTTGAATTCCAATGTGCTAAAATAACATGGTATTAAGTTGTTTTGGTTTTTATTCAGTACATGGATTTGAAGATATACTCCCTTCAAACACTAGAAAGAGTCTCTGTACACATTCTAAGAAAATAGGTGAATAAAATAAAAAAATTCTCCTCAAATGAAGACGACCCCAGTAGGAGCCCAAGTGATATTGAAAGAGGGTCAATTATGGCTCCTTATAATTATTTCAATACACATGTCCAAACTCTGGTTTGATTGTACTTATTCTGCTTTCTAAGAGTTATATCCTATTGCTCTTCTTCATGTATCTACTTTGTGTCAAAAAACTTGGTCATTACTGAAGAGTGAATATATGAGAGGAAACAACTGAGACTATGTCTAACAAAAGCCACCAAAACAAATCTTATGTTTTAAGTCATACATACATAACTTTTTAAGTTATGTTTATGTAGGGAAGGAAACGGAGTTCTTTACACTGCCATATTTTCCTATGTAAAAGCGACAGGCCTTCAGACAACAATTCTGGAATCTATGTTGATAGTGAGAAATACTATTTACTTTCCCAAGTTTTCTGACCCACCATCTATATACATTTATGTACCGACACCAAAGAAAATGAACAAATCCATTAAAGACCTGAGTGTACTTTTGGATGTCAAGGTCATGCCTATTATTTAGTGTAATATTTTCTGCCTCTAATTAATGGAAACTATTAGTGGCTATGAACAATCAGCACTGTTTTTTTAATGATTATTTCACAATGACTCATTTCACAAAGAGGAGTAAGGCTTAGTCATCCCTTATTTCCAGACACTGTAATCAAGATGACTGAATTCCTGTGAGGCAAAGACAACCAATTATAATCTATGCCACCATAACAGTAAACAAAGCTTGAATCCAACAACTATAGAATTTTTACTGGTATAAATTTCTGGGGGCAGCTGGGTGGCTTAGTCAGTTAAGTGTCCGACTTTGGCTCAGGTCATGATCTCACAGTTCATGAGTTTAAACCCCATGTTGGGCTCTTCTGTGCTGACAGCTCAGAGCCTGGAACCTGCTTCAAATTCTGTCTCCCTCTCTCTCTGCCCCTTCCTTCCCCTCACTTTCTCTCTCTCTCTCTCTCAAAAGTAAACAAACATTTAAAAAATTAAATTAAAAAAATAAATTTCTGCCACCATTTACATGGTGTCCTCTAAACTGTGTCCCCTTTAAAGCCAAGGGAGAAGCGCAGTACCAAATGTTCACTTGAGTACCAGCTCTCTATGAAGGATCATTTTCTGTACATAAATACAGGCCGCTATTTACTGTGAAAATAATAGGGAGGATGAAAACAAAGTGAATGAATGAATGACTTTCTAAAGAGATCATGATTAAAATGAAATCAGAGGGGGGAAAAAAAAACACGACAAATCTATAGGAAGAGAGACATTTTATACCACAGTTCAACGTTAGTGTAATTTAGTTCATTTATTGAATTTCATATATAAGGTTTTTAAATTTCTCTAACACAGGGATGTATCATGTAAGTGGATCAATCTAGAAAAGGTCAATAAAGTTCCATCTATTACTACAAAAAAAAAAAATCAGAGGGTCATTAGTTTCTTAACTAGTGCAATTGCCTATGTAATATATTTCCTCAAGCCTAAGATGCCATAAATTGTTAGACATTTTCTTTGCTAAGAAAAAAATCATGCCAATTAAGTTATGATGGTCTATCAAATGTAAAACATCACAATTTTTGACATTCAATTGTGGGAAAAAATGTACTTAGTTTTGAAGAAATACAGTAAAATCTTTTTCATATATTCAAATAGAAACACAACACTAGTTCTGGAACACAACAGAATACATGCTTCTAAGGAATTTGAAATGTATAATGATTGCTTTAAAAAGAAACAAAGAGGGGCAGCTGGGTGACTCAGTCAGTTAAGCATCCACCTCTTAACTTTGGTTTAGGCCATGAACTCATGGTTTTTGAGGTCAAGCCCCATGTGGGGCTCTGCACTGATTATGCAGTGCCTAGTTGGAATTCTCCATCTCCCTCTCTGCCCCTTTCCAATGCTGATTATAGAAGGAAAAAGTGTTTACAACTAGACAAAAGAAAAACTTTACAAAATTAAAAAAAAAAATTCTAATAGAGATCTGGCTTGATTTTTATCCACAGCAGTCACTGTAGGAAAACAAACTCCTTTTCTCCTGTTTTGTTTCTTACTTCCCTATTACCCCTTCCCACACACACAGTTGCCATTTTAATTGCTGCTGCAGTCAACCCCCCCACTCCTACATTGCTCACCCAGTTTCTAGAACTTTCTCGCTTGCCCTATTTGTAACAAGAGACATTTGGCCTCAGTGCTCCTATTTGAATCCTCTGGAAGAGAAAGGAGGGAGTAGGGACAATAGCTGATTAGAATTCAAAGATATTAGGACTCAGGATTCCGAAACAGCTTCAGGGAAGTTCAAGGTTAACACTATTCATCTAGTTTCAAATATTTCAACTACCTTATAGATGGATGCTTGTGCTTCTCAAGTGTTTTTAGTGCTTTCTAGTTTATCACAAGATTTTAATTAGCACAGTAATACATATGCATATAGATTAAGTAAAAAAAACTTGGAGTCTCTTTTCTACTAGATGTTGAATGCCATAAAAAAAATTGCTCTCACTCTAACGACAACAAAAGCCCTACCATCTACAGAATTCTTGCTGTGCTTGAGCCCATCAGAAAGCTCAAATCCTAACGCAATGAAGTAGCCTGAATTCCAAAGAGGGACAAGCATTTCCAAAGAGAGACTGGACATACAAACTGTTTAGGCTTTCGGTGAGCAAGGTATAAACAAGCGGTCATCCAAGCAGGTAAGAAGAAACTAGCTGAATTCACAGTCTGTTCATAAAGGGCAAGTATGGGCTGGCATACCTATTTGGAATAGCGTAGGAGGTCCAGACACAAGAAAGGTTTCCACTCAAAATTCTTCTATGAGCCTATGCTGGGTACTCATACTCATGAAAAAGAGTGGGTGCAGGGACAGCCTCCTTCAGGGGTACATCTGCTGCTGCTGCAGATGCAAAACCCAAAGGACTCTTTCCTCTTATGAAGCAATAGCCTTAAGATACTGTAGGAGGGACAACAAAAGCTGTCACAGTCAGAGTCCAGGAAAGATCTATTGCTTATGATAAAGGGGCAAAAGTAGAAACCTGGTGTCTGAGTGAGGCAGGCACTATTTTTGCTGGGTCCAGGATTCTAGACTGTTAACAGGTAGAGGGCAGCTTCTATGAGGAGCAAGGCAAGAAATTCTCTCCTACTTAAAGGTCAACCACAGACATAAGACAGAGTTTAGCTACTACCAGAAAGAGAGGAAGGAACACTGAGAAAACCACCCCAAGGCTCAGGTACCCAGGGGCTGCCTAAGAAAAGCCCAGGCTGGACCAACAGAGTCAAAAACCTCCTGCCCCAACCAGAGCCCAACACACATTAACAACCAAAAGCAACCTTTCACTGAGAAAGGCAAAAACATATATGATTAAGTTTGGGGGTGATGGTGTGGTTCATGGTGTCCAGAGCCAATGATCAAGCAAGAATTCTTGAAGATGTCTTTGGTGGGAAAAGGTGATTTAAAGCACAGGGACAGGACCTTGGGACAAAAGAGCTGCATTGTGAGTGGGAGGGGGGGTGAGCGGTTTATGGAGGAGGGGGTGGAGATAAAGTCAAGAGGAGTTTCCAAAGACACTTACTGAAGACTTATTGGAAGCCTAGCTATTGGTAATCTAAAGTTGTTTTTCCCTCTAGCAAAGCATTAACATTAAGACAGTAGGGAGTTCCTGGACTTTGGCCTATTGATAGGATTGCCTTTTTCTAGTAAACTGGTGGAAACTCTCATCAGTCTGACCATTTGTTTTTGTCCTTTCCCATTTTGGGGTAGGAATATCATACATGCCCCATGATGGAGGGGAAGGGTGGTTTCTGTTAGCCTATACTGTGCCCTCAGCTTGCCCCATAGTCCCTCATCATATCTAGAGTTTCCTTCTGTGGCTCAAGCAGACAAGGTAGGACAAGAATATTGAGAAAAGCCTTCCAACACCCTACACCTGACTCTAAACACAAAATAACAGCATCAACCATTAGGGTAATTTCAAGCCTGTGGTAAACTGTAGATAACCACAGCAACAGCTGAAACAAAATCCAGCTCAAGCCTTGAATAGATTGATTGAAAATCCACAATAATGCCATTAAAGAAGACAAGTATGCTCACTATAAGGCAAAAATACTATTTAACACAGTGGCTTTGAATCTTTTACACATAATGTGCAGCATTTGATAAAAGGTAGAAGACCTATAAAACAGCAAGATAAAGCAAACCATTGTCAAATGATTAAGCCAACCAAGAGGAACAAGCACAGAGATGAATTAGATGTTAAAATTATCCAACAGCTATTTAAAAACATGATTAACAATGCCTGGGTGACTCAGTTGAGCGTCTGAGTTGGATTCAGGTCATGATCTCACAGTTCGAGGGTTTGAGCCCTACATTGGGCTTGCTGCTGTCACCACCAAAGATGTTGGTACAGTGCCCACTTTGGATCCTCTGTCTTCCTCTATCTGTGCCCCTCCTATACTCATGTTCTCTCCCAAAAATAAATGTTTTAAAAATAACAGATGAATATATTAAAGGACCTAGACGAAAAGATGGATAACATGTATGAACAGATGGGAAATGTCTGTGAAGCAAAGAAATCTTAAAAAAACAAAACAAAACAAAAAAAAACAGCTGTAGGACAGTATCGAATGGCTTAACGTATGTGTAACTGAAGTCGAATCAAGATAAAAATATTTCGAAGCATAAATCATCAAGAATTTTCCAAAAATAATTAATGAACACCAATAAAACACAGATCAAAAAATTCCCAAGAACCATATGCAAAATCATATTGGAAAGGAAAAATTAATAAGAAAAACACCTAGACATAGCATAGTCAAACTGTTGAACGAAGTTCATCCATCCATCCTCTCAGCTGCTGGTTCCATGCTGTCCTCGGCTTCACCTTTCTGGCTTCCCATCTGTCCCAGTCTATGGTCAGATTTGAGGTTTCCTGATCCATCTCTCCAGCTCTATGGTTCCTCCAGCATCGGTTTATTCCCCAGGCTATAACCTATTCTCTTGCAAGCACTACTACTGTATTTATTCAGACAGGCTTTCTAGAACCTTCCTCATATGATACCTATCAGGTTCTAATTCCAGACCCAGGAGTAGACTCTAGACAGAGAGCAATGTTAAAAGATCTGAATATAAACAAACGTCTATATAAAGCCAAAGTAAGAAGGTGTTGCTACTAGGTTTATAAATAACTCTTTTACTAGAATTATAATTTAAGGAAAATGAAGCACATTTTCACACAAGTATCTATGAAATCAAAGAACTTAATTCCAAACTTATTAGTTTAGCAGAATGTTTAAATAAATGGAATATTCAGCCTGATTTCCCAAATAGAGTAATCACTTGGTAAAAACTAGTACCACTCTAAAAACTAGGATTTGCCAGCGTGCTCTTGAAAATAAGTGCTTCTGAGAAAACTCCAAGGGTCTGAGCTTAAAAGATGAGAAACACTAAAACATCCGATCTATTTCTTTGACCCAAGGTATTATAGTTGATTCTCATTATTCATGGTAGTTACATTCTATAAGGTTACTGCAAATACTGAATTACCAAACCATTGCTCATAAGGGAAATATAGAGTTGAGAACTTCTGGTCATGACATTTTCACCAACAATATACAAGCTTGTTTTCTGTCTTTCTGTTTAAGGACAACTTATTTAATATATACCGTTGAGTCATTAAACTCCCAGCCAACATCACCGTAACTTCTACCTGAATGGAGCTTATCTAACTTTTTTTTCTCTAAGGCACATCACAGCCTTCTTGTGCTTACACAGGCTGGAACACAAGACAGTGCATCAGCATTACACTGAGGGGGAGGGGGCATTTTAAAGAAAATAGTCACCAGCGAAAAGCACAAAAATGTGCAAAGTGTGGCCCTAAAAAGCCCATGTATGCACGCACACACCCCTACGCTATTAGTGCTGAAAGACAAAGATAGACCATCAGCTTATTCTACCTTAGCTGGGAAAGCGCTTGTAGGGGAACTCAAATTTTTCATCATTCTGAGCATGTCCACAAATATTTGCACAAGTACTCCAAGTACTGATTTGAGGGTTGTAAACAAGTTCTACTAAGTCGGCAAATCATTTGCAGATTCCGTATGTGTGAATGAAGATCAACTGTATCTTCATCTCAAACATGCTCCTTAGTGGCCCAACTTGATATACACTCACCTCTTAATTTTCTTACCTTCATTAACCTCACCTGTTTGTTTCAATGCTTATTTTCCTCCTTCCTAATCAAGACTCCAGGGGGCTTCTCCTAGCAACGCCTTCACATGGATGAAACTGAGGAAGGCATATTCTGCCTCACATAAACACTATTATGGACAGTACTTCCTTGTAGTTCATGATTTCTGTTTCAACAACATCCATACAAAACTTATATTCACAGCCTATTATCACTTTCTTCTTTGATCTACTCCTATTTTCAGAATCTATAGCCTTCTAACAAGAAAGCTTCAAGTAGGAGTTTCTAAGGTAAGGACCATTATTTCGATCATTTGATTCTCAATTACTTAGGTTGCTTACAATTTTTTTAAGTTAGGAAATCCTCAATAATTATTCCAATTCTACTACACTTTGGAAAGAGAAACCTGATCAAAACTGCCCACCCTTTGTTCTCCATAGAGAAGCATTAAGTCTATAGGCTTCTGCCTTTCTTTGGACATAAAGAAACTGTCCATAAAAATAGATATAGACAGAACTCTGATTATTCACTTGTGAACAAGTAGGTTTTTAACTGTTTAATTTAGTTCCCTCTATAATTGAGAAGGAACAGGAAATCAGGAAACCTAGAACACTCAAGTCTAGATACCCTGAACTTCTTGAACAGTGGCTTGCTACACGGTTCATGAGATACTTGTATATAAGCTGTCTTCAACAGCACACATCTGAAGTTTGGAAGCAATCTCAAAGGTCTTCACCTCTAACTTGTGAGCACTAAAGTAGGGATCAAGGGTGCTTCTGTTCACCACTGTGAACCCAACATCAACACTCTGCCTGCCTTGCCATCGACAACAAAAAATACTTAGTTCTCAGCAATAAACGACACACCAACATGTAGATGAATCTCAAAACACATAGTCAGTGAAATAATGCTTCAACAAAAGACATTTAAATGAGGATTGAGACTATCCAAGACTAATCTATAGTGGAAAACAACCACAACAGTGGCTCCCTGGTTGGGGTGGGGAGATGATTTGAGTTGGAAACTGCCTGGGACGTGCCTGAAATGATAATGGACTACATTTTGAAAGGGGTTTTGGGTACATAAGTGTATGTACCTGTCATAGTATGGTAAATTTAAGCTTGTGCATTTCATTCTATATAAGCTTTACGTCAAAAGAAAGATAAAAACGAATATAGCAAAATGTTGTTAATACAAGCAACTAAGTAGGTATATTGGTGTTCATTGCAAAATTCTTTCAATTTTATTCTGTTTTTGAGAATGTTCTTAACCAAACATTTTATGGAGGGCAGGAATCACACCTTCTAAAAACACCTTGAAAATAGGTTTAATGAAATGAAACTGAGTTTCCCCCCAATTTTCTACCCAATGCCTAAATTCCTGCACAATAGGAACACCAAGTGGTCATGGAGATCAGTCATATCCAAATGATCATGGACCGGCAGCAACAGAAGGACCTCAGGTGCTGATAAAAATACAGATTCCAAGCCCAGCCGGACCTACTAACATCAGAACCACTAGAGTACTTTCAACAAGCCTCTCCCCTACTTTCTCTCATGTGTGACCAGATTTCAGAGTGACAGATCTGGATTATATACATGATTAGAAAGTTTCTTTTAGGTTGGCTCATTCCATTTTTGGGAAGCCTGATTCAGTTTTTGTTGGGGTTTTTTGTTTGTTTGTTTTCCTTACCAACTATCATCTCCTTCTTTGAGATCTACCACTTAACTACTCTTCTTAATTTGGGAGTCGTATACTGAATCCTTCTCCCCCATTATTACAATTATGGTTCGCATTATCTGTGCATTTTACATTGTCTTAGGTACCATGTTCTGTGCTACATTTGATGTACGTGATGTCACAGCAGCATTTCAAGTTTCACATCCATGCCTACCCCTCATCTTCCCTCCTTTCCTTCTACCAAACAATCATGGTACCTTCAACTTCGGTCAAGTTTTTGTAGAACGTACCTTCTTATCTCCTCACTATTTTTTTCAGCAAGTGGTTACAAACTAAACCTTCGACATTTTACTCTGCTGTGAATGGGTTAAGAGCTTTTTCTGAAAATTGGTTTTAGCATAAGCAGACACTCTGCAACATACCAAGTCTGGAACGAAATGGTAAACAACTTTTGGCTACTTCACAGTTATGCCTAACACCAGTTCTCCTTAACAGGAGATAGTGTCTTCCTCTATTCAGCCAAATAAATTATTTCAAGTGATCTAGAAATCACAGTTTCTACTATTTACAGTTTAGACATGTTTGAAATTTATAATTAATCCTTTCGGCTGCCATTCATAAACTAAAAAATTATTTGTATAATATCTCGATGTAAAATAACATCACCTCGAGGTCCGTTTAATTTTGTTTTGAATAGTTATGTTCAAACATTCCTGCTAAATGCAGAACCTGAAAGCATGCTGGATTGATTTTATTTTTTAAAGATCTGGAGATGAAATCACTAAGTTACCTGTTTTTTTATATATTCCACTTGAGATTTCTCAAATTTACAATTTTTACATGAAATATCATCATATTCTGCCATGAATCAGTAGGAAAGTTTAACTACTTAGTGCCTTCTGTTGATATTCTTGAATGACAGACATTTTTCCCATGAATTTGATGTTCTTGTTAATGTATTCGTAATATGTTTTGTTAATGTATTCATAAAGTTTCTTCAATTGCTCATTTCAAAATTGGAGTGTTCTCAATTTCCAGCCTTTTTAGCCAATGCTAGGTTAAATCATGAAAATGCTAATTATTGGCCAAAATGATTCAATCTGATGCTAATTTAATTTGGATTTTACAAGATGAAGTACAAGTACTGTCAATTAACAATTTTCCTTCTTCCTCTCACTGGAATGCCTCTCAAACTTTCCTCTGTACTACAATCCAAAGTAGAATTTTGTACTGTGGATATTCCTTTGTCATTTTGAAAATGTACACCTGAATCTGCCTCTAAGACTAACTTTTCATCATTTTGACCCAGCAGTTCTTGAACAGCCTCCCATCCCAACTTTGAGGGACTACATACAAAGTCAAAGAGGACATGCAAAGGCAGATGTAAATACAAGTGTTTTATTTTCTTCTAAATATTCTTTAAATTTTACTTCAAGTGGCTTTAAGGAATTTTATATAGAAAATACTTATAATCCTCTTGCCATGTGGCACAGAGCCTTAAGGAGCCCAGAAAAATAAAATCAGCTCCTGCAAATATCAGGAATAGGTAGAAGCATAAAAATTTAAATGGTAAATAAAATCTTTCCATAAAATTGTTTACTTTTTGAATAACATCTAGACATCAAGATGTGGAGACTTGAGAAAAGTTTTATTTTGTCAATATAAAAAAGCAAATACTATTGAGAATAATTTACTATGAGATATTCTTTTAACCAATGCTCAAAGCTTAAACTTCCTAACTTGGAAAGATTCCAAGTGATAGATAGCTATCTTTTACTGGTTAATTCCTTCCCAGATTTAACCAATATGAAATACTTTTCACTTTCTGTATTATCTGCCATTTCCATTCCTATGACTCTCATGCTATCTTGTCTTCCTAGTTTTGATACACATATAATCTCATTCAACACTCCGTAAGGAAAGGGAATGCGTCTTGAACATCTTTGTTTCACTCTCAGAGTCTTGAACTCTGGAAACATCCTTGCAAACCAGAACTTATCTCCTTTGTTTAAATCAACTATTTTTTCCCTTTGAACAATTTAGTTGCCCCATCTGCATCTTTCATGTTCTATCTCTGCTACTTCTAGAGAGGCAATGGCTCAACAATATACAGTGGTCTGGGTACAGGCACACCAGAGTTTTATTTCAAACTTCTAACTCGGGTGCTGCATAAATTCAGGGGCTTGAAGCAGCTGTGTTCAGTGTAATTATAATGTATGCGTGTACTACATTTATCAGAAATTCATCAGGAATGAACTCAAAATACCTAATGGCCAATTAAGATATTCCAAGTCTTAATTTTAGTGACATAAAAATACTTAATATTATTAATCTTTCAAAACCATATTAAGATCCACGTGTGAACTGAGTTCCTTTGCTAAAGCAACCTACTTACTCTCTGTGGAAAGTTATAAACTTAGGAAATTCAAGGTTGTTTTTGTTTTTGTTTTTTACAAGATCTAAAGGAATCTCCATGAGAGATAACTTTCAAATGAGAGCACAAATAGATTGTGTCTTAATATTGATTATGACTGTCAAGTGGAATATGGACAGATTTCCAAAGGCTAAAGTCTAAGGCAATTGTTCAGGTAATTAAAGTTAAAAATCACAATCATCTAAATAATTGAAATAATGTAGTTAATTATCTAGATATGGAATCATGGGCCCAAGAGTCACTTCTGATTCTATCATTATCTTAAAGTGGGTGGATTTGGAATAGTAATTTAAATCTCTCCAAGTGCGTTTTCTCCTATCTAGATTAACTTGCACTATGTGTCCATCTACTTGAGAAAGAGATTTTGAAAACTCAATTACAGCAGCATTTCTCAACCTTGGCACTGACATTATGGGCCTGATAATTCTTTGTTGCAATTCTGTGCATTGCAGGATATTCAGCAACATACCTGGTCTCTATCCACCAGCCAGCCAGGAGGGTGCACACATACACAGTTTTAACAATCAGAGCTGTCTCTAGAAATTGTCAAATGTCCTTTTTTTGAGGGGAGGGGGGAACCCAAGGTCACCCCACCCCCAGTTGAGAATGACTGAATTGTTTACATAAAATCTTTCATTTATGTATCAAATATATACTCATTACTTAGTATATGCCAGAATCTGTGGCCAAGTCAAATAAAATGTGACTCATGTCCTCAAATAGTTTACACCCTAGTAGGGCAGACAGATAAACAAATCAGTATTTCCAGTGATGGCAGTTTGGGAGCCTGTTGGGAAGGTGGGGCAGAGTGCCTAACATTTAGATATTAAAAGGTAGAAGCCACAGGAATTGGTAATTAAACAGATGTGGAGAGTAATTAAAGGGAGGAGAAAAAAAATGTCAACAATGGTTTGTTATTTAGTACCTAAGTAGTTTTTTCCACAAAAATAGGAACTTTTCCCAGAAGAAAACTCATACCACATAAGTGTTCATAAAAATTGACTTGTGATTGTGTGAATTTTAGCCAGTGGAAAACACACTTAGACTAACTACTCCATTTCTTCCAATTTGTCTACTATCACCTAAATTATCAAGACCAACAGCATTTGGTTAATTTCTACTCTGTAACTGTGCTATCCAGGTCCACAAAAATGGCAGTAATGTAATTAGGGACAACATACACCATTTATGGTTTATTGCACTCACCAAAGAATACATCATTTTAAGATTATCATTTGCTGTCGATTTTCAAAGCCCAAGTCAAATGCTTTTGACCCAAAGCCAGAAGAAAATAAAATCTAAACTAGGATAACAAACCACATTTCTCCACGACAGTGGAAGTGTGTCACTTTTCAGAATACTATCTGCATGTGAGGTCCGCACAGAGGTAACTCTATTAGCTTCCCCCTTGCTGTGGTATAGCAGGGCAAACAACTATCCCATTTCTTATGGCACTTTCTAGTTTGTGTGAAACCAGGACAGGGTCGTTTCAAGACACCTAACACAACAGTCATTAGAGAGAGCTAGTTAGACACTGCTAATGGGACCCTTTGGCATCTGGTCCTGCTGAGGTATTTGGAAGAGTTCCAAATACGTAACCACATCAATTTCAAATGAAATTTCTTTGCAAATGGATGTTACCCAGTACCCCAAAATACATGAAAGCCATCATAGTTTTTGGAGTGTACAAGCCCAATGACAATAGAATTCTGTGTGGAAATATCTAAATTCAAGTAACAAAGACAATTTGAGAGGATAAAAAATAGAAATCATTATTGGCATATTAAAACATTTTAGTGACTTAAGAATTCACATTTCTAAGAAAAGCAGCCTTATTAAGCGACATTTGCTCAATAGGTAATTTTCCCCATTTAATTTTCATAAACAGATCCCGTTGAAATATATTTCCCCTAACAAAGACTGCACATTAACAATAAATGATACATCTTCAAATTTTAATTAATGTCAAGAGCTTTATTTTGCTTCCAAGCAACTTACAGAAACATGTTACTAATTTAATTTAATTTAAGGGGTAGGCATGTGTTTTCTATTTTTAAAAAGGTGGTTCTGAAATCCTGGCCCTGTCAACATCATTTAAACATTCTCCTTCCATGCCTCAATATAATAAATTAAATCAGCATTTTAATTGTGCCCATGCTTTGTGGTTCCTGGAAGTACAAAAAGATTCTCTATTAACGCATGACATCCCCCCAAAGAAAAACCGTGAGTGATTAATTAATAGTCTGGCAGATATAAATATGTCTCTCAATAAACACAGTATGGACTGCTGAAAGCCCTAGCCTTATACATCTCTATAGGGTGCCTTAATTTAGCAGATAACCTAATTCAAACAAGATTCCGACTAGAGCATTCATGGACAACTCCACCATGATACACCATTCCTCTACTGAACAGCATATTTAACCAGCATCATTTTGTACATGCCTCAGAATCAGAGGAAAATTGGGCTTTTACATGTAAATACAGAGAAATCAAGGGGCCTCCGCTCCTGAAGAAAGGAAAAATCAATGCACAATAACTTCGAGTCTTTTCAAAGTACCATCTTTATATACAGTATTTTAGATTATACCCCAATATCAGTCATGCTTCATTCCAAGTTAAAGTTTGGCCAAGAAACCATTATTTTATAAACTAAGGCAAAAACCAGCAGTTGAATTTGGCTATGCCTGAACCAAGCAGCTATCATGACCCCCAGAAAGGAGACAAGCTTAGAGAAAGGCCTTATTGGCCACTTCCCCCTTACCTCCAAATCTATACACCAAAATTGATCTAATTTCTAAAACCATGTCTATAAGACCAAAGTAAAAGCAATTATACCAATCTTTTAAAACAGAAATTGCATGGGCGCCTGGGTGGCTCAGTTGGTTAAGTGGCTGACTTCAGCTCAGGTCATGACCTCACGCTCTGTGAGTTTGAGCCCCGTGTTGGGCTCTGTGCTGAAGCTCAGGGCCTGAAGCCTGCTTCAGATTCTCTATCTCCCTCTCTCTCTGCCCTTCCCCCTCTCATGCTCTGTCTCTATGTCTCAAAAATAAATAAACGTTAAAAAAAAATTTTTTTAACAGAAATTGCAAAGCCAACTAATTTGAAAACAGAGATGAATACCAGAAATCGAGAAACGAAGCTGGCTCTTTTCAATTGGAGAAAAGTCATATGTAGCTTCTGTAGTTAATGTTTTGTATTCATGATCATGGCATTCATTGCCAGAACTGAACACAGTATCTCCTTCATTCTACCAGGATGTTTTTTCATAAAGGAGGTCAGGGGGCAAGATTATCATATACCATAGATCATTCTGGTCGGTCTAGAAATCCAGATACCATTCCTCATCATCCTCTTTAAAACAAGAAGAAAGTTTCCCTAAAAAGCCAATACAAATTTGGCCAAAAAAAAAAAATCCTTCATATTCAGACTTCTACTCTATTGCTATTTGTATTTCTACCTGGCCTTGTCAGAGACAGATTTTGAGCAAGACCATCATACATAGTTACAAGAATTAAAATCACTCATCAAACCTGAGTCTGATTTGGAGTTCTGTGTAGACTACAAAAATGGCCGCAATATCTTATCAACTCCCATCAGGAGGTACAGTAGATTTTTCTACCCCTTGAATCTGAAATGGTCTTGTAGCTTCGATGAATAGAATGCAGGAAAATGGCAATATACCAATCCCGAGCCTAAGCCTCAAAAGACCTCGCAGCTTCCAACCTCAAACTCTTGCAACTCTGGGCCCACCATGGGAACAGACCCAGGCTAGTCTGTTAGAGACTGGGAGCCCAAGTTGGAAACAGCCCCAGTCATCCTGGCTGTCCCAGAGGTGGTCCTCACGTAGGCAATTTATCAGCTCACTATGAATGCACAAGCAAGCACAGCCAAGATGAGCCAAGATTGTCCTACACCACAACAAATGCCCACTTTAACCTAACCACCATTGTCAACTTGCAATATTATGAGCTTAATCAAATAGGTATTTTTTTGGCCGCTAAGCTTTGGGATTGTTATGTAAAAATAAGTAACACACACAGGTCCTGTAACCGCCTAACTAAAACTTCCCCAGACTCCAAACTTCTTTTCAAATTTCCCACTATGTTTATAGCCTTTACCAGCCTTTATTATAGCTAAAAAATGCCCAAAATGATTTTCTAAGATATATCTAAGTATGTGTGATTTACATACAAATGCCCTAAAGGGAGAAACCATGTTTTATATATTTTTTTAATTTTCCAAGACACTAAACACATAGTAGGTATTAAATAAATACTTGCAGGTTTGATTGCTAAATAGCTGAATTTTACAAGACCTTTAAACTTCATAAGCTATACTTACCTTATTTGTAATAGGTCAATAATACTAACCTCTTTCGCCACCAAAGAAATATTTTATCACAGTATTTTACAAATATTTTACATTATTTACAAATATCTTACTATTTCATAGTAAGAACACAGCAACTAGATAAAATTTAACACTTCTACATGTAGTAAAACATAAAAACACCATTAAGAGAAAATAATTATGATGTATTTAAAAGCTAAAATACATAATATGCAAAAAGCTCCCATAAAACAGAAAAAGACAAACAACCAAAAATAAAACCGAGAAAAGAATAGAAATTGATGTATTGTGAAATACAAAGGAAAACAAACGTGTGAAAATATGCGTATTCTCACAGATCATTAGGAAATGTAAATCAATATACGGAGACGCTTATCCCTCAAATCATCAAAAATTAACAAGATTAAGTAAGATTTAAGATTGATGACTGTATAGGCAAACAGGGCGTCTTCCACCTTCTTGATAGGAGTATAAACCAGCATAGCTTTTAGAAGAAGTACAGTCGGGCAGCATCTATCAAAATCTTAACGGGGCACATGTGTTTTAAACCCAAAATGCTCACTGAAACTGGAAAGCTAAATAATCAATACTCCCCAGGTAAATATGGATTCATCCATCTACGGAAACTACACAAAAATTTTGGAGAATCTGATACGGTTCAATGCAGTGACATGAAAAAATGAAGAAATTTTAAGTTTAGGGGTGCCTGAGTGGCTCAGTCAGTTAAAAGTCTGACTCTTGATTTTGGCTCAGGTCATGATCTCACAGTTTGTAACACTAAGCCTTGCATCAAGCTCCACGCTGATAGTGGAGCCTGCTTGGGATTCTCTCCCTCTCTGTCGGCCCCTCCCCAACTCACACATACACACCCGCACTCCGTCTCTAATAAAAACTTTAAATAAATAAGCAGCCATAATTAGTGTGGTAGGAAGAGTGGAAGAAGATAATTCACTCACTTATGTATCATTTGATTTTCCCAAAAGCATTGATTTATGTGATTGGTGTATAATGTATTTACAGTACACATACCTGGGCAACAGAAGGGTGCAGAGCATAGATGCGGTCACATAAGAAGCCAAACGCAGCTGTCCTTCCTGGAGGAAGCCTCCACTTTTACTCTGGTTCCAAGTGGTAGAGTGGCTGGCATGGCACACCGGCAGGAGCAGGGACTAGCACTGGGTGTCCTCGTAGCGTGACTTCTTCAGTGGCAGAGGAGACTGTCAAGCAGTTAGCTGCACTGGGGACCCTATGCTTGGCCTTGAGGAATCCCACAAAGCAATCTCCGGGAATCTGGAATGAAGAGAGACAAGATGAGCCTCTGAAAGTTAAACATGAACATCAAAACAAACTGGATCAGAGGAGCATTAAGAGTCTGCCTGAAATACTTTCAATAAAGTTAGCAGTTACTAATCACCAAGCCGTCTGCTATTCTAAGCACCAAGGACTTTTCATGCAGTGTATCTCAGTTAATCTTCACAACCCTCAGTTGTTTTTAATTTATTGAAGGGAAAATGAGCTGGGAGAGATTATGGAAAGGACCAAAGGTCACACAGCTTCTATGAGGCAGTGCCAGGGATGTGAACCCATCCTGGTTTAATTCAACACCTATGTCTTTAACCAACGTATGCTCTTTCCCATAACAGGGGCAGAAAGGTCTCTGGGTCAGCAATACTGGACTACATCCCTGCTGTATGTATCAGTGCAGCCAAGGATAAAAGGTATCAATTAAAACCAGCATTGCTCAGCCACCGGAGCACAGAACAAAGGGTTTCAGACAAGCACAGGGGATAATGGTGCATATTCAAATAGTTCCTAGCAACAGTGACTCTGATCCAAGGACCCTTTTGGTTCAAGTAGCAGGCCAAATAGGCCACAAAATTTACACATGAAATCAAGTTTTTCCCACCTGTTAGGATAAAGGTCATGGCCTGGACTTTAGCAAGGAAACATCACCTCAGGAGAAGTCTTAAAAAATGAACTGTTGTTCCTCCATGAGTTCTAGGTAAGTTTTTCCCCACTATTTGGAACCTCTATTGTATATTTCCGCCATCTTTTGCTGTGCTGTTTTAGGCTGGTTTTGAATTCACACAAGACAGTTGTTGAAAAATATATACAACAAATCTATCACAAACCTAGGTCAATTGGATTCTCCCCAAAGACTCAGATATTTTAAAGAAATGGAGCAAGTGAAGTAAGAGAAGTCGCAACCATGAGTACTGTGGTCTTAAGCCTCAAGAGTGGATTCATGAAACAATTCTGGCAGAACACACAGGAAACTCATGGACATTTCTATCAATTTTATATATTGCGGGGTTTACAGATTTTTTTTCTGAAGAATGGGTTCTGCAGCTTTACACAAAATGTTTGGCCACCAGTGACATACAAGCAAGAGATGATTGGGGTGCCTAGGTGGCTAAGTCAGTTAAGCATACAACTTTGGCTCAAGTCATGATCTTGCAGTTCCTGAGTTCAAGCCTCGGGTCAGGCTCTGTGTCCCTCTCTCTCTGCCCCTCCCCCACTCATGCTCTGTCTCTCTCTCTCTCTCTCTCTCTCTCTCTCTCTCTCTCTCTGAAACTACATAAACATTAAAACAATTAAAATAGGGGCACCTGGGTGGCTCAGTTGGTTAAGTGGCCGACTTCAGCTCAGGTCATGATCTCACGTCTGTGAGTTCGAGCCCCACGTCGGGCTCTGTGTTGATGGCTCATCAGAGCCTGGAGCCTGCTTCGGATTCTGTGTCTCCCTCTCTCTCTGCCCTTTCCCTGCTCACGCTCTGTCTCTATGTCTCTCAAAAATAAATAAATGTTAAAAAAAAATTTTTTTTTAATTAAAATAAAAAAGAAGGAAGAGATGATTGATCCCTTTTAGTCAAGTAATGACTATTGTTTCTCTGGACATCAGTTTGCAGGCTGTGGTTGATTGAAACATGTGGTTGGCAATGGATTCCAAAAGTTCTACAGAGTGGCTCTATACAGTATTTGATGAAGGGTCGGACTTAAAACCGTAGAAGAGCCCTCATAACCAAGATGGAAGTTTAAGTGAGGGTTTTAAACAGAAGTATTTTTTAGGCATTATGATGGTCACAAAGGGAATGCAGAGTTTTCTGGAAATACTAAGCAACTCTTTTCGAGTGGAAGCCCCTATCAAGAGGCCATCGTAGTTTCAATATGGGGTCCAGGGCTGAGCCACTGAGTTCAAACCCCAGAAATACTTCTTACAACTGTGGTCTCAGGCATTATGTACCCTAAGCATCTCGATTTATTAGGTAAAATGACAATCACCTACGTATACTGTGAGGATTAAAGTTCTGTAAACTATGGAGACTAGCACAGACTGAAGCTCCTCAATTGTCAGTCTATGTATTATCACAGTGGTAACAAAGATTTGAAGATGAGATGGGAAGTGGTTTGGAGAACAGGAAGCTGTACAACAGAGGCAAGGTATGAAGCAAGCAGGAAATAAGGAGCACGAACAGGGTAGATGGGGGACTAAAAAAGATTTTGTGATTTTCTCTCAGTTTGGGCCTCACTCCACAGGGTTATTCAGTAATCCAATCGTGTAGAAAAACTTATGCTAGGAGCTTAGTCTGTCCCCACACCACTGTAGTAGACAAAATACAAAGGTAGATAGGGTAGGATTCCTTCCCTTAAACAAGTTCATTTGTTAGGAAACAAAGACAAATAATTACAGTCCTAAGAATGGGGTTACAATGGAAGGATGCAAAAAGTGCTATGGGAACACAGGATAGACTATGTTTGATGAAGAAGGGAGAGAGCTTCCTAAAACTATCAACAGTTGGTCAGAGAAGGGATTGCCAGACAAATGAGGAGAGAGATATTTAATAAATCAAAGCATTATCTCAACCCACTCAGAAGGTCTAAAATAGCTGGGATTCTAACCTACTTTACCTCCATGCATCAGGCTGAACCTAAAGCGATGGGCCCTAAAAATCTGTTTCCTGAGACTCCACAGTCTTCTTAAAAACAAGGACATCTCCAATTACCTAGAGAGCCACCACTGAAAGAAGTTTACTTTCCTGAAGCTAAATCTCTGACACTTAACAGGAACTCTGGCAAAAGTGAGAACTTAACTCCTCTCTCTTGTGCATTCAACAAGTTCACAGTTGTTGCCATTGAGGATGAAATGAAGTGTGCATCCATAAATGGAAAGAATCCAGTTGGACATTACAAAAATTTTATGTAACATCATGTTGGAAGAGGACAAGATGGCTGAGTAATTCCCCTCCTCACGAAGTCCATGTCTCGATCCCCAGAACCTGTGAGTAAGTTACCTTACACGGTAATGGGGACTCCAGAGATCGTATTAAGTTAAAAATTTTCAGAATGAAATCGGATGATGGAAGTAGAGTTACATGAAATAGGATGATGGAAGTATCTTCTTTGAAGATGGAGGAAGGGCGCATGAGCCAAGGAATATAGTCACTACAAGGAGGAAAATACAAAGAGATTCTCTCTGGAAGTCTCCAGAAGGAACACAGCCCTGCCAACACCATTAAACCCATAAGACTCTTTTCAGACTCCTAACCTTCAGAACTCTAAGAATATAAATTTGTGGTATTTTTAAGCCAGTAAGTTAGTAGTAATTTGTTTAAAAAAAGGAACAGGAAACTAATACAAGAGAAAGGAGTTTCCTCCAAAGACCTCAAAACCCAAGCAAATCATCAAACCTCGCAACATCCTAGAGAAGAGAAACAAAGTGGAGAAAGAGAAGTTTGAGCAGGTCATGGGAGACTAAACCAAATTAGGAGAACAGAGACAATACCAAGTTTAACACCTGGAAGGAGACAGGAGTCTCTTGACTCCAAAGGCAGTTCTCTGGAGCTTCATTTGAGTGACAGGTTTGGATACTGTCCTTGGGGAAGCCCGACATTTCATTGTGATGATTTCTCAAGACCGCAGTGAAGAAGATGTTGGCCCACATTTGGTCATCCTCACTGACAGCAGAATGGTGTTCCATGCCACAAGTTCTGAGCCACTGATCCCACAGTCAGGAGTATCCAGACCCACCCCCAATAAGAAAAAAACATTAGTGATACTAGCCACAGAGATGGAGAGAAGATTCTCTTATACGCCCAGAGCAGTCAAAGTTTGGGCTAATGTTTATTGGAGAAATAGGAGAAAGCAAAGAAGGAAAGAAAATACATCGGCATTGTTCACATTCCCAGGGAGAAAAACAAGTAAGAACTCTAGGGAATCCCGAATTCAGCTCTGTGTGTCACTCCTAACATGCAGATTCTTAGCAAATGCATTTAAATGCTGTTATCAAATAACATCACCTTCTAAAATAAACATCTTTTCATCTATGAAATTTTCCCCATCTTGACCATGTAAAACCTACAAATTAAACATACACCAGGAGACGAAGGCAACACAGCAGACAATCTCCAGCTAAGAAATTTGAAAAAAAAAAAAAAATAGGGAATAAAAAAAAATCAACCTTTGATGAAATAATTGCTTCTGCTGTTATTTTTTGCTATTGCTTCAGAAATGTTCTGTCTCTCTCTCTCCCTTTCTTGTCCCTATAGTGAGGTGCCCCTGCTGCCGTGAAGATGAAAGGTCCAGTCTCTTTAAAATTTCATGCAGAGCTCTTCACAACATCGAAGCTTTCAAAGCCCATGGCAAATTCAACATATTGTTACACTTGATGGAAGGAGGTAAAAATTACATGCAAAATATACTGTATATTCATTGTCTGGAAATACTATAAAGTTACAGATTCCCATATTTCCCTAACCAGTATGGACATATATATTCTGATTTCAATATTTAGAAACACAAAAGATACACATGGAGTGAGTATTGTAGCAAAAATAAGAATGAAATTCAAACCACCTAAGGTTATATTAGGGTCCTAGGATTTGTGAATAGTTTTATTCATCGTGTTCCTAAATTGTTCTAGATGTGTGAAGCGTATTTAAAAGACACCAAAATATACAAAGAGGGGAAAAAAAGATTTTCTAAAACTTATATATATGTATCATGGGGTTCTTTGCCCTAACTTATTCTCTATAAGAAAAAATGTAGGAATAATGGATTTGTTTTTATGTATAATATTATCACAGAAAAAAAAAAAACATTAAGAACTAGAACTGAATAGAGTGGGATGGAGAGCAAAGTAATCACAAAACCAAGTTCATCCATCATTTTATTTTAAGAGGTAGACTTCATTTTAAATTTTATTTTAAATTCAAAAGCTCCATATCTAAAATTTTAAATCTGTGTTTTGCTGTAGTTGTTTTTATCTGGACCCATTTACTCAGATTCGTACATTTATATTTAGTCACTCTACCTTCAAAGACTTATTCAACATCCAGGGCGCCTGGGTGGCTCAGTCGGTTAAGTGTACGATTTTGGCTCTGGTCATGACCTCACCAATCATGAGTTCAAGCCCCACATTGGGCTCTGTGCTAATAGCTCAGAGCCTGGAGCCTCCTTCAGATTCTGTGTCTCTGTCTCTCTCTGCCCCTCCCCTGCTCATGCTCTCCCTCTGTCAAAAATAAACAGACATTAAAAAAAAAGTACAAATGTTTATTGACTACTACATGCCAGGCACTGTGCTAGGTGTGGGGGGAAAAAAAGATGTACTCCCTGCCTCTGGAGGAATTACAATACAGTAAAAGGAGATGAACAGAGTAAAAAGTAAGTGTGATAAAGTCTTAGCTGGCTGAAGGAGGTCTAGTTTCTACTTTAAGAAAAAGTTCTATCCAGGACTCAGTCTTTGAGCTGAGGTTTAGAAACCATTAGTAAGCAAGAGCATAAAAGGAGTGTAGGATGAATCTCAGATTCCTAATGTTGCCATCATTCACCAGTTCATTATTTCAACAGTCATTTACCACCAAATAGGTGCCAGGTACATACTGGAGACAATAATAAATCATAAAAGAACACAATTCAGTATTAATAAAGATGGTAAGTGGAAAACTAGTCAACAAATGACCAAGTACTAACAGGATATGTAAGTGCCATGAACCAAATAAAATAGAGCAGGTTCCAGAAATAAAGACAAAGCCAAGACAGCTATGGCATGGCGATCAAAATGCCATCACCTGGGGATTAAGGAGTGCACTTGTTGCAACGAGCACTGGGTACAACTGACACTAGTATTATGCTGTATGTTAACTAATTGAAATTTAAATAAAAACTTGAGGGGAAAAATAAGATGTAATCTCAGAGATGGCCATGTAGAGTCAGATGACAGGATTTATAGGCTGGTGAAGCATTTTGGAATGTAATATAACAGGGAAAAATTGCGTCTTTTAAGCAGAGGAACGATAAAAGGTCACAAGGGGAATAGATGGAGTAAAAAGAAATCACAGAGGCCAGCTCAAAAACTCTTGCAGTGATCTAGACTCAAGGAGAGGATGTTGACTTGGACCAGAAAGGCAGCAAGGCAGGTAATAAAAACTAGGTACTCTCAGGGTCCCTTTTATAGGAGGAACTGACAGGTCATGTTAATGGGGTGGCTCTGTAGTGTGACCAACTTTGATACCTAGCCTTTGTCTCTAGAGACTGAGTGGTTAAAGAAACTGACATGGGGAAAAACCCATATGAAGGAGGGGAATCAAAAACTAGGGCTTGTTAGATTTGAGGCATCTCTGAGACATTTAAGTGGATTTATCAAGTAAGCAGTTGGTTATAGGAGACAGGAGCTCACCGGAGAGATCCAGGCTGGGTATGAATTTGGGAGTCTCTCAGTATGTAGATGCAAGTCAAGGAGCTGAAGGAGATCTCATGGAGGTGGGGGAGGCAGAGTTGAATCAATAGAGCAAAGATCCCTGAACCTCTCCCACACTTAGAGGTCAGTCAGAAAAGAAGACCAAGGTCAGCAAAAAGAACAAGAAACCTCAGCAATAGAGACAGAAGAGAAACCAAGAGAGCATGTGGACACAAAAGTCAAAGGGACAAACAACATTTTAAAGAGGCTATAGTCAAGTATGGGGAAATTATCTGAAAAGCCAAGGTATATGAGGATAAGGAAGTGACTTCTGGATGGAAAAAAAAAAAAGATCATTGGTGAGCTTAAAAAGCGTTTTGGGGAGCCTGAGTGACTCAGTCAGTTAAGTGTCCAACTTTTTATTTTGGCTCAGGTTACAATCTCAGTTTTCTGAGTTCCAGGCCCAAGTCAGGCTCTGTGTACTGAGTTCGCAGAGCATGTTTGGGATTCTCCCTCTCTCCCCATCCCCCAGTCCCGTCTCTCCTCCACTAGTGCTCTTTTGGTATCTCTCAAAATAAACACACTTTAAAAAAAAACAAACCAGTATTTCTATGGGGTTGAGAGGGCACAAGACCTAGGACTGTTCTAAGAAGAGAATGAGATGTACCAGAGTAGTAACAACCACTGTCAGCAACTTTCAGGATTTACATGTTGTTGTAAAATGTAGTCAAGAGATGGGGCCATAGCTGAGTTGGGGAGTGAGCGCACATGAAGTTAAGAGAAGGGTAATGCCAGAGCATGAGTTTATGTGCTGATAGTAACAATTCTGTCAAGAGGCAGAAACTGAAGATACAAAGAAGAGAAGCCTTCAGGCAAAACAAGATGTGATCCAGAACCTACCAAGCGGGGTTCCCTTGATAGTAGGCATTTAATTTTTAAAAATATCTATCAAGGCCATTTCCATATGCATGAAATTTGAATACAGATTATATGTTAAATAACATTGTTGAAACAACTATCGTAAATGTGAAAATGATAATGCCCTCTAAGAAAAAGTTCTTTTCTGAGGCAATTAATACTCAAGTATTTAAAAATGAAGAAACATGACATCTCTAACCTACTTTCAAGTGATTTTAGGAAGAAAGAGATGAAAAGACAGATCAAACAAATGTGGTATAATTATCAGTAAATCTAGGAGAAGTTTGGTTGGGTGCTTGCTGTGCTATTCTTTCAACTTCTCCATTGACTTGAATTGTTTCCAAACAGTTGCATGGGGAGAATTACAGAGGCTTGGGATGACTCCCTCCCCAGTAGACCTCCTAGAGATGGAACCCGGGAATCTGTTTTTCATTAAAGCTCCTATGATGATGTTAATTAACAGCTAGATAGTGATTAACTGTCTACTGCCACATACAAATCACTTCAAAGCTTATTGGCTTACAACAGCCACCATTTTATTGTGGAAGAGTCCCAGGGATGTCTTATCTATTGACAGCACCCACCTGCCACATGATCTCATTCAGCCCGATGATTGTGCCTCCACATACCCAGAAACTGACAAACCTATAGGACAAGAATCTGGGGAGAACTCACAGCAGTTGCTCTGCTGGGACTGCAGGATCCAAGACTGCCTTACTTCCTGGAGCCTGGTTGGAGGCTGCTCCACACCGCCTCTCTACAGTGGGATGGCCTGCACTTCTTTATCTAACTGATGGCTCCCCTTCTAGTATATAGAAGCTCTAAGACCTAAGCTTAGCACACATCACTTCCATAACATTTTATCAGTCAAAGCAGGTCACAAAAGGAGATTCCATTTCTTGGTGGGAAGAGCACCATCATGTTACAGAGTGGGCATGGAGCATGTAAGCATGAGTCTGTGGGCTCTTTTACTCATGTGCCACAGACACCTGCTAAATAAAATAATACTAGCTCCAACTTAAACATAAGCTTGTGTTACACCGTAATTATCCTGCCCATATGCAAATGGTTCTTCCAAAACTGAAAATAATTCATTTTCTTAATTTGGAAGAAACTCTCAATTTAATTATGGTATCAATTTGCTCAATAGACCATAGTTATTAGTAAAACTCAGTCTCTCTCACTGATTCCCAGTCTTGGAGACCCAGATTCAGATCATAGCAATTCTATAAACTGCAGGATGACTCAAGAGGTTCTGGAATCTCAGGAAGTTCTCGCCAATCCCACAGACAAATGGAGAACTATAATAAGGATGCTCTTCTTGTGTAGGGAGTAGCTCTTCTGTACTCATTCCTGCCCTCTGGGTGATGACGGGAGTCATAACCTACAATCTCTTCCACTTCAGGAAACTGCAAAAGGTCACTAGTTGATCATCATTTCACAAAGGTGACCAGGCCTTCCACCAGGGTCTTGCATGGGAGGAGAGCTGAAGGGTTAGGACTTCCCAAGCAGAGTAATAGAAGATGGGAGCCCCTACTCTAGTTCTTGTGGCCATTACCAGAGCTCCCAAATAATGGAGTCTGAATTAACATGATTTCTATCAAGTTTATTTATGAAGCCTATTAAAGCATATATGCGATGGGCACAGGTTACATTCCTGTCTAGAATAGCTCTTCACACATGACCCTTACTATGGAAAAAGTCTATTCATGTCAACCATCAAAATCAAAAAGCAGCATCTGACAACATGCCTAAAGAATCGAGGTATGTGCCAGTCACATTAACTACCTTGTGATGGTACCCAGTGGGGTCGTGCACTATGTCAGCTCTGAGTGTCACTGCTAGATTTTAAACCCAAGTCCACCTGGCTTAACACTTGAGCTACTTGGACTACACTCAGCAGTGACAAAATGAAAGGTATGAATCTGATTCTTGAGAGAGTCAAATCCCTCCTCCTTGGAATCAATTAGCGAGATAAGAAGGCATCTGACTTTCTGAAGGGCTCCTGAAATCACCCACTATGGAGGAGTGGTAAGTGGAAATGCATTTGAGTTCCATGGGCTCTAGCTGTAACTCTTTCATGAATATGCTGTGTGACCCATGACCAATCACTTTTCTTCTCTGGGCTCTCTATCTTCACCTATAATGGGAAGGGATTCTATTATAGCTGATTACTCTTAAGACCAAGATCATCTGTGTTCATGCATATTCACATGAAGAGCACTTTCATCAGATGTACACACACTCTAAGGACTGATAAGCATTTACAAGGAAAATGTGACTATCAAACACAACACATTTTAAGAGAGCGTATTTCTTAAGTTTTTACTTCATCCTATTCTCTTCTAAATAACAACTTCCACCTGACAGTATATTGTGTTTAGTTTCAAGTATATATTCATTTGGCATTTTTTTCTTTAAACTCTTAGCCTCCAATTTATTTTTCATTTTTCAAATGGTATTTTCAAAGTTCACTTACATTACACAAGAAGTAACAAGTGTTGGTCAGGACGTGGAGAGAAAGGAACTCTCGCACACTACTGATGGCAATGCAAACTGGTGCAGCCACTATGGAAAACAGTATGGAGGTTCCTCAAAAAACTAAAAATATAACTACCCTATGGTATAGTAAACACAGTACTGGGTATTTACCAAAAAAATATAGAAGCACTAATTTGAAAGGATATATGCACCCTATGCTTATTGCACACTTGTTTACAATAACCAAGATATGGAAGCAACCCAAGTGTCCACTAATAAATGAATGAATAAAGATGTGGTATATAAATTCACAAAGGACCATTATTCAGCCATAAAAATGAAATCTTGCCATTTGCAACAAGGATAAAACTGGAGAGTATAAAGCAAAATAAGTCAGAGAAAGACAAATGCCCTATGATTTCAACCACATGAAGAATATAAGAAACAAATGAACAAAGGGGAAAAAAAAGGGGCCAAACCAAGAAACAGATTTTTAACTACAGAGAACAAACTGATGGTTACCAGAGGGGAGGCGGCTGGGAGGATGAGTAAAATAGGTGATGGGAATTAAAGAGTACGTGTAATATGATGACCAAAAAGTAATGTGTAGAATTGACACAGTACTATATCCATTCATGATAAAAGCCCTCAACAAAATAGGTCTAGAGGGAACTTATCTCAACATTCTAAAGGCCTTATATGAAAAACCCGTAACCAACATCGCATTTGATGATGAAAAACAGAGCTTTTCCCCTAAGGTCAGGAACAGGTAAGGATGTCTACTCTCACCACTTTTATTCAAAACAGTACTCAAAGTCTTAACTATAGACTTTGAGAGACAACAACAGCAACAAAAAATAGTAAAAGGCATCCAAACAGGTAAGGAAGAATTTAAACTTTCACTATTTGCAAATGACATACTACATATAAATAACCTGAAAGACCCCACCAAAAACACTACCAGAACTGACCAATGAATTCAGTAAAGTCACAGGATACAAAATTAATGTACAGAAGTCTGTTGCATTCCTATACACTAATAATGAAGCAGAAGAAAGTGAAATTAAAACAATACCATTTACAGTTGCACTACAAATGATACAACAGATAGGAACAAACTCAACCAAAGAGGTTAAAGATGCTTACTCTGAAAACTATAAAACATTGGTGAAAGAAATTCACAATGGGATGCGAAGAAATGGAAAGACCTTCTATGCGAATGGGTTGGAAGAACAAATATTGTCAAAGTGTCTATACTACCCAAAGGAATCCACAGATTTAATGCAATCCCGATCAAAATACTAACAGTATTTTTCAAAGAACTAAAACAATCCTAAAATTTCTATGGAATCACAAAAGACTTCAAATAACCAAGACAATCTTGAAAAAGAAAAATACAACTAGAGAGATCACAATTCCAGATTTCAAGTTATATTGCAAAGCAGTAGTAATTAAAATAGTAGGGTACTGGCATAAAAATAGACAGATTGATCAATGGAATAGAAGAGAAAGCCCAGAAACTAACCCACAATTATCTGGTCAATTAATCTTCAACAAAGAATAAATGAACGTACAATGGGAAAACAGTCTCTTCAACGAAATGGTGATGGAAGTGGACTGCCACATACAAAGGAATGAAACAGGACCAACTTCCACCATATGCAAAATAAATTCAAAATGGATTAAAGACCTAAATGTGAGACCTGAAACCATAAACATCCTTGAAGAAAGCACAGGCAGTAATTTCTCTGACAATGGCTATAGTAGTTATAGGTCTCCTGAGGCAAGGGAAACAAAAGGAAAAATAAACTATTGGGTCTACCTCAAAATAAAAAGTTTCTTCACAGCAAAGGAAATAATAAACAATACGGCAAACTACAGAATGGGAGAAGATATTTGCAAATGACATATGCCACAAGAGTTAGTATCCAAAATATATAAAGAACTTATATACCACCAAAAAAACCAATCCAATTAAAAAATGAGAAGACATGGGAGTGCCTGGGTGGCTCAGTCGTTAAGTGTCTGACTCTTGCTATGAGCTCAGATCGTGATCTCAACAGTTTGTGAGTTCAAGCTCCGTGCTGGACTCTGCTCTGACAGTGTGGAGCCTGCTTGGGATTACTGTCTCCCTCTCTCTCTGCCCCTCCCCAGCTTACTCTCTCACAAAAAATAAGTAAATAAATAAACATTAAGAAAAAAATTTTAAGGGTGCCTGGGTGGTTGAGTCAGTTAAGCATCCAACTTCAGTTTAGGTCATGATCTCACAGTTCATAGGTTTGAGCCCTACATCAAGCTCTGTGCTGAAAGCACGGAGCCTGGAGTCTGATTTGAGTTCTGGGTCTCCTTCTTTCTCTGCCCCTCCCCCACTCACGCTCGCTTGCATGTACTGACTCTCTCAAAAATAAATAAACACTAAAAAAAATTTTCTTTTTGAAATGGGAAGACAAGAATAGACATTCCTCCAAAGATGACATACGGCTAACAGATACAAGAAAAGATGCTCAACATCACTCATCATCAGGAAAGTACAAACCAAACCTAAAATGAATTATCACCTCACACTGTCACGATGGCTAAACTTAACAATATAGGAAACAACAGGTGTTAGAAAGGACATGGACAAAGGGGAACCCTCTTATACTGTGGGTGGGAATGCAAACTGGTGCAGCTACTGTGGAAAACAGTATGGAGGTTTGTCAAAAAGTTAAAAATGGAACTATCCTAAGATCTAGCAATTGCACTACTAGGTATTTACCCAAAGAATACAAAAATACTAATTTTAAGGGATACATGCACCCCAGTGTTTATAGCAGCATTATTTGTAATGGCCTAACTGTGGAAGCAGTCCAAGTGTCCATCAAGTGAAGAAGAAGATGTGGTATATATACACAACGGAATATTATTCAGCCACAAAAAGAGTGAAATCTCGCCATTTGCAACAACACCATGGATAGAGCTAGACAGTACAATGCTGAGTGAGCTAAGTCAAAGAAAAATACCGTATAATCTCACTCATATATGGAATTTAAATAACAGAATAAAAATACCATATGATCTCACTCATATATGGAATTTAAGTAACAGAAGAAAAATACCATATGATCTCAATCATATATGAAATTTAAATAATAAATGATCAAAGAAAAAAAAAGAGACAAACCAAGAAACAGACTATTAACCATAGAGAACAAACTGATGGTTACCAGAGGGGAGGTTGGGGGGTGGGGTGGTCATCAGGGAAATGAGGGATGGGGATTAAAGAGTATACTTATTAAACGAAAAATAAAATGATTAAAATAAAGAAAAAAAACTGTTGAATCACTATGTTACACCTGAAAAAAAAGGAACATTGTATGTTAACTGCACTGAAAACAAAAACAAAAACAAACCCAAAAAAAATTCTTAAAAAAAAAGTCACACTACACTATGGGAGGTTTCTGCCGTTTTTGTTTACTAAGTTTTTACCCCTATTCAAATTACTGGGCGGAATTCTAAGAACTAATCCCAATGCCAATCAGTGACTTTTTTATACAACAGTACAAATGATTACACATCAATATTTATAAATATCGTATGTAAGCAGTCTGTGTGTTTTACTGAAAAAAATCTATAGGAGGGGTGTGTGTATTTACATGTGAACAGCATTTTCATGAACTTTCAAAATTCGGTTGATGACCAAGATGTTCAGAAATAATCAGCTTAGGCAAAATCAAATATTAAAATTGATCCTTATTGGTAGTGACCATATACTCAAACAATAATGACCTAAGAAATTTTTTGTCAATTGTAAAAAATTACATATATGTCCAAGTGCTATTATGAAATTTAGGTGGCTGCCGTATGGCTCCAAGTCTTATTTGATGGATAAATGTTTGTAATGTTAAAATTCCTGGCAAAAGACCAATGAATAAAAGTCAAGATGACCTCCAAATATAGACTGGAACTGAAAACTTTATCAATTTTCAAATGCACTTAGTAGGTGCTGACTTTAATTGAACAACGATGAGGTAGGTCCTAGGCACGGAGCTAAAGGCTTTACATTCATCAGTACTTTCCACTCTAACAAAGTGCTTTGTCTCCTCCACTTTCCCATCGTTTAGCACATACAGAAGCCAATGAAATTGTCCCACTGTTGGAAGCCTGAGTGACCTAGCCAAGAGGATCGACTGTCTGAGAGGCACACAAATCAGAAAGGCTCTGCAGAGGAAAGTGGGAGATTTCTCCATTTTATACATGAAGACACTGAGGATTAAAGCATTAACCAAGTTTTTCAAGATCTCACAGCTGATAAATGGCAAAGCTGAGATCTACAGCCAGCAAGTCTCCCAAACCTCGATTTTAAATGCTGCGGTCTGGTGCCTGGCAGTGGAAAAATGTATCAAAAATCTTTCCATCGATTAATGAAAAATTAGCTCAGTTCATGATTTCGTGGTTCTGGGGTTCCAGCCCCGCATCAGGCTCACAGCTGTCAGATCCTGTGTCTTATGCTCCACGCCGCCCCCCCACTCTGCCCCTCCCTGACTTGTACACTCTCTCAAAAATTAACAAAGATGTAAAAAATTTAAAAATAAAACTGTACTACTGCCACTTCCCCAGTTCAGAAATCAGGCCCAAATTTTAACACATGATATTTGTCCTGAAATATCCTGCGGGGTCCTTCTCTGCCTCGTTCTCCCAAATCTGTGTTTCTATTAGTAAAATATTACCAGCTTTGCCCTCATATGAAGACAACAACAGAAAAATACAGAACTGATATATTCTGCAAAAATAGTATTCACATGCAAAAAGCTTATACAAAATTGTAATTAAATTAGGGCCAAGTGAATAGGTGTTATTTATTCAAAAGTCTCCTTTAAGTTAATCAGATACTATAGAACAGACACCAAAAGAATCATAGAAATAGAATATACCCTCAAGTTATAGCACAAGGAGAAAAAAAAAAATCTCTCTGGATACAAAATTCAGGTTTATTTTATCTTAAATCAGACCAAGGGGATTTAGGTTGCTTTTTTAATCTACTTGTGCATAATCATCTCTCAGATTAATCATACTGTTTAATAGAATATTATTATTAATTAGACATGTCATTGCTTCAGGCAGAAAATTATTGGAAAGTATAAAGGCCTATATTCCAAAGGCTCATAAGAGAAAGATTTCCATTTCTATCATCACACATCTCTTTCAGTTCCAATTCTCAGCGGAAATTCCTCAATGAATTCAGTCCTTGTAACACTAACATTTAGAAGTGTCTCCCATTTAAAAGATAGCGGAATTAGGGTTTGCCTTGTAAGATACTTTGTTATTCATAAACCAATTACATTTTCTTAAAAGAGCATGTGGGTTCAGAAGAAACTATCAGCCTTACCTTGATTTTTACTATCTTCCGTTAGGGGTGTCTGTTCTGGGGCATGAGATAAACAACCAGGCCATCCTCTAAAATGTGTTCATTCCATCTGGACACCACTGCTTCCTCTTCATTCCCATAAGCCTTAGGTATTCTAACTGTGCCTCTCTACCCTCACAGAAAAACTCTACTGTTCCCCTTTAGGCCGGGATTCCATAAGGTTCTCTCAGGCACCCGTAGGAGACATTTCTTTTGCCCCCACACAAAGCCACATGAAAGAAACTCCCAGAATCATACTGCTTTTCACAATTCCAGCATTAGAACAAGGGCACAGAGACCATCAGTACCCAGGTTCCTGCTACTTGGAATCTGGTCCATTCGCTCTCAACCTCTGACCTCCCTTCCCCCTCTAGCCTCCTCAGGCTGAGCATGCACGTAGATGAAAGAGCTTCCTATTTCACAGTGAAAAACAGAGCCTTAGCAGAGTCAACTCTTCAACTTCTGGCACGTCTAACTTATTTTCCCAGCTGTACAAAGTTAATCTCCTCACTTGTATCCAGAATCTCATCTCCATCCACTTCAGAAATCTCGCTCTATCAGTTGCCTTCTTCCTCTTTATTTCATCCTGTATGCTTTGACTCTTTCCTCTCTACTTATAAACTAAAAAAAAAAAAAAAAAAAAAAAAAACAACAGCCACATAGTTTGAGAGAGAGAGAGAGAGAGAGACAGAGAGAGTCTGTGTGTGTGTGAACAGGGGAGGGGCAGAGAGAGGGGAGAAAAAGGATCCCAACCAGGCTCTGCGCTGTCAGTGCAGAGCTCAATGCGGGACTCAGACTCACTAACTGTGAGATCATGATCTGAGCAGATACCAAGAGTCAGACATCTGAGCCACCCAGGTGCTCCTGTGGCTGTTATTCAAATACATACACAACATCAGTAACAAGAACCACACACAGAACTTTCCCTTGACCCTTTTAACTCTCATCTTCCCTTCACAGCTAAGCTGCTTCAAAATTTGTGCAAAGAACATTCCAGGCATAGAGAAGAGTATGTGGTAGACTCTGAGATAGAAAAGATCATGGCCATTTGAGAAAGGTCAAGGTCTGAGTGGGTGGACAATCATGAGCAAGCAGTGGGAAGATGGACAAGAGCTTAGTAACACTGACCTTAAGGGTCATGATGGATTTTAGCCTACATCGTGGATTTGTTTTGAAGATGCTTTTTTAAATTTTTTTTAATATTTATTTATTTTTGAGAGAGAAAGAGCACCAGCAGGGGAGGGGCAGAGAGAGAGGGATACACAGAATCTGAAGCAGGCTCCAGGCTCTGAGCTGTCAGCACAGAGCCCTATGCAGGGCTCGAACTCACAAACCATGAGATCATGACCTGAGCCAAAGTCTAAAGCTTAACCAACTGAGTCACACAGACGCCCCATTTCATGTTTTGAAGATTAAATAAGGGCGCATTTATCACATACCTAGTACATATGATAAAACATAGCAATTACTTTTTAAAAATATATAACCCTGACTTTCGTCTAACTTCATTAGGGCACTTACTAGGCTATAAAAGTGAGATCATTACCTTTGTTACCAGGCTTGAAGTCTACTTGAATAAGCAGGGTAAGAATGAACTTTCTCAACTCCACATACAGGGCTCGTGTGATAAGGTGTTCAGAAACAGTAATGGATACACAAAAGATATATGTAGCACAATCAACATGTACTACACATAAATATGCGAAAATACAAAAAAATAAAACTTGATCTGAAGCTCCTATTCTGACAGTTGGAGGTTGGGTTTATAGAGTGAGAAACTGGACTGGAAATTGTCAATTAAAGATAACACCATCTCACAGGACCACTTAATTCAACAGGTGATCCTAGACAGAATCCTAGAGGGGGGGAAAAAACGCTCAAAAGGACACCATTGGGAGAAATAAAAGATGAAACTGAAACATAGCTGACATGGAAATAGTGCATCAGTGTCAAGTTTCCCAAATGTGATAGGACGACGTCAGATTACCCTTGTTCTTGAAAAATATACACAGAAATACTGAGAAATAAAGAAGCATACTTTATGAAACCTACTATCAAGTGGTTCAAAAAATTATCTAATAGTAATCATTATGTCACATAAAAATTATGTAGAGAAATAGAAATACTAAAGTATAAGTGATCTAAATAAAGAATATAAGGGAATTCTTTGTACTGGTTTTTTAATGTTTATTTGAGAGAGAGCGTGCGAGGGCACAGGAGGGGCAGAGAAAGAGGGAGACAAAGGATCTGAAGCGGGCTAGGCCCTGACAGCAGAAAGCCCAATAAAGAGCTCAAACCCATGAACCATGAAATCATGACCTGAGCCAAGGTCGGACACTTAACTGACTGAGCCACCAAGGCTCCCATGTACTATTTTTACAACATTTGGGGTTTAAGGTCCAGACTTGAAACTGTCCTGAGGGCCCTCGCTTCCCTGTAGCCTCCACATGGATACTTCTCTCTTTTCCTTCCTGACGACTCTCAAGTGACCGCTGCTCAAGTCTTCAGCTGGTCGAACTTGTCATCTGTCCTGGGACTTATGGGGCTCAGAGGGGTTTCCCTACCTTTGCATACTTCATCTCATCTCTCAGCCCTTGCTTCTTAGAACAAGTTTTAGGGGTTGGGGGGAATCCCTTTTCTCTCTTGACAAAGCCTGCCAAGACTGACAGCCTCACTCCAACTTCCAACACAAACCAAACCAACCAACCAACCTTAATTTGAAGCTCAAAGCTGAGCTTTGAGTTGGTGGTTCTAATCTGACACCTATGGTTCAAGGAAGGGGACAAGCCATGCCTTCCTGGTTTCTACTAACAAAATACACATCCACTTACTATTTTCATAAGGATAACTCTTACTACAGTTTCCATTTCAACAATTCAACTGCTCACAACCTTGATCTCATACTTTGTAAGGTAGAAAAAAAAAAATCAGTTAACACTAAGTACAAAACCCTGAAAATTCTGATAGGCTTCAACTGCAATTAAAAATGGTGACCCTAGGGGTGCCTGGCTGGCTCAGGCTATGTAGCATGCAACTGGGTCTCGGGGTTGTGAGTTCAGGCGCCACAGACCCCTCCACAGGTGTGGACCCTACTTAAGATTTAAAAAAAAATTTTTTTACGGTTATACTAATAAGATGCAAAGCTTAAGAAATGAGTAAATTTTACATATACAGATTTTCACAACTCTTTGATAAACTAAATGATATGGTAATTCTTTATATGGTTATAAGCCATAGCTATTGAGTCAAAGCAAAGCATAAAAAATGGTAGAGTCCTTGGGCTGCCTAGTTGGATTTGTCAGTGGGGCATGTGACTCTTGATCTTCAAGTCATGAGTTCAAGTCCCATGTTGGGCATACAGATTACATTAAAAAATGGAAATGGGGGGGGCGCCTGTGTGGCTCAGTTTGTTAAGCATCCTGTTTTGGCTCAGGTCATGATCTCACAGTTCGTGGGTTCCAGCCCCACTTCAGGCTCTATGCTGAAAGCTCAGAGTCTGGAGCCCACTTCAGATTCTGTGTCTCCCTCTTTCTCTGCCCCTCACCTGCTCATACCCTGTTCTCTCCTTCGAACATTAAAAAAAAATTACCAAAAAAAAGGAAATGCACAGTTTTACAACCAGCACCCCTGGCTCATGTTCCAGCCCCAATAATGGGATCAAGATGAAAATACTCATTTTCTGCATGAATTAAGGAACCACGACAGTTTTAAATGTGTATGGAAATTGTCTACAGGGTTCAACAATTACCCATAGGTAGAAAGAATTTAAGGGGGTAAAATTAGACGGATATAAATAACAAAGCTTGCCTGCACTGGGACCATCTCCAACTTTCCCATAGTGAAAACAATCTGTAAGGCTCTAATTTGTTTGGGCCCTGGTGGACTATGAAGCCACAAAAGGGGCCTTGACAATGGGAGCAGGGGCAGCAGGAAGACAACATCTCTTCAGTGTGCTTAGGTTTTCTCCTATCTCTCTACTCTCTATTCTGATGACCATACAAAGACCAGGATATATTTAAGTGCCATTTTATTCCTATAAATTTCAGATGCATAGAGAAAAATGAAGATAAAAATAACAAAATCTAGTTATTTTGTAATCAATTTTAGAGTCTTGGATTTCCTTGAAAGATAAAAATAAAAATAAACTGAAAGGACCTTACTTGTGTTGTGTGTGCCATTAATGTGGCTAGAAAGACATTTATCCTTATAAGGGCTATAGAGGACTCTACAAAAAATGGAGTTAATGAAAATATTTTTTTTGTTTTAAATGTCTATTACTTTTGAAAAAGAGAGAGAACGCAAGTGGGGAAGGGCAGAGAAAGAGGGAGAGGGAGAATCTCAAGCAGTCTCCATGCTCTCAGTGGCCAAGAGTCAGACTCTCAACAGACTAAGGCACCCAGAAGCCCATAAAGTTTTACTTGTAGATTAACCTG